>OY744518.1:164596712-164689212 GCA_963556195.1 Sepiola atlantica | reverse complement strand
TGATGAGCATGGAGAAAGATTCCACCAAGACATTACGAAAGTTGGAGAGCAACTATCAAGACAAATGATGGGAGACTTCTGCTGGATGCTCTTGTGTGACATCCCGGAGGCAAAATACACCAGATCTTCTGAGAAAACACACTTTTGACTGTCTGTGGTACTATGAATTTTGTAATTGTGTCATCCAAGTATATTTATTCAATCAGTGTTCTTTATCTATCATGTTTTATCTGTTATAAGCTGCTGCAACTCTTGAAATATGCACATTTATTCTCTGCTTATACTAAAATAAGACTATTTAAAAGCCAGAAAACTAGAGGTGATAGAGCAAAACTATTTATAAATTTGAATTCATCACACCCAAATTAACAAAAAAACATCTATCCCCATTCTTGCCTCAGACCAATTTTTTTGTTTGTAAACCAGTGTTATTTTTGGACATCCATTCACTTCGAGTTCCACAGCCGTTTGGCTATGATTTTCGTTTCGACAACAACAAATGACGTCACAGCACCCTTGTTCCGTCATCCAATAACATAACCACCTAAACTCTCGCTTTGTGCTTAACCCCCATGACCCTAAATCTTTCATCTCGGCCAAATCGTGTCAATGTATAATGATTTTGAGAACGAATCATTCAACAAAATACCGAGTCACACTAACCTGCACTTACCACGGCCACTATTCATACTAGCATAATTACGCCCTTCCAGAAATATAGGGCCCCTCATAATCAAACGTATTCATATGAATAATTGTTAATGTAATACGAAAATTGTTAATGTTTATGTAGTTATATGAATAAGTGTTAATACCTAGTTATATGAATAAGTGTTAATTAATTTATATGAATAAATATTAATGTTTATCTATTCATATGTATAATTGTTAATGTTTATTTATATGAATAATTGTTAATATTTATCTATCTATATGCATAAATGTAAATGCTTATCTATTTATATAGATAATTGTTAATTGTTAATTGTTTATGTAGTTATATGAATAGGTGTATTTATCTATTCATATGTATAATTGTTGATGTTTATTTATATGAATAATTGCAAATGTTTATCTATTTATATAAATAATTGTTAATATTTATTTATTTATATGAATATATATAAATGTTTATCTATTCATATGTATAATTGTTAATGTTTATTTATATGAATAATTGCAAATGTTTATCTATTTATATAATTAATTGTTAATATTTATTTATTTATATGAATAAATATAAATGTTTATCTATTCATATGTATAATTGTTACTGTTACTTTTTATGAATAAATGTTAATATTTATCTATTTATATGAATAATTGTTAGTGTTTATTTATATAAATAATTGTTAATATTTATCTATTTATATGAAAAATTGTTAATATTTATCTATTTATATGAATAAATATAAATGTTTATCTATTCATATGTATAATTGTTAATGTTTATTTATATGAATAATGGCAAATGTTTATCTATTTATATAATTAATTGTTAATATTTATTTATATGAATAAATATAAATGTTTATCTATTCATATGTATAATTGTTAATGTTTATTTATATGAATAATTGCAAATGTTTATCTATTTATATAATTAATTGTTAATATTTATTTATTTATATGAATAAATATAAATGTTTATCTATTCATATGTGTAATTGTTACTGTTACATTTTATGAATAAATGTTAATATTTATCTAATTATATGAATAATTGTTAGTGTTTATTTATATAAATAATTGTTAATATTTATCTATTTATATGAATAAATTGTTAATATTTATCTATTTATATGAATAAATATAAATGTTTATCTATTCATATGTATAATTGTTAATGTTTATTTATATGAATAATTGCAAATATTTATCTATTTATATAATTAATTGTTAATATTTATTTATTTGAATAAATATAAATGTTTATCTATTCATATGTATAATTGTTACTGTTAATTTTTATGAATGAATGTTAATATTTATCTATTCATATGTATAATTGTTAATGTTTATTTATATGAATAATTGTTGATATTTATCTATCTATATGCATAAATGTTAATGCTTATCTATTTATATAGATAATTGTTAATATTTATCTATTTATATGCATAGATGTCAATGTTTATCTATTTATATGAATAATTGTTAATATTAATCTGTTTATATGCATAAATGTGAATCTTTATCCATTTATATGAATATTTGTTAATATTTTTTAATTTATATGCATAAATGTTAATGTTTATCTATGTATATATAATTGTTAATATTTATCTATTTATATGCATAAATGTTAATGTGTATCTATTTATATGAATAATTTTTATATTTATCTATTATATGCATAAATGTTAATGTTTATTTATTTATATCAATAATTGTTAATATTTATCTATTTATATGCAATAATGTTTTTATTTATCTATTTAAATGAATAATGGTTAACATTTCTCTCTCTCTCTCTCTCTCTCTCTATCTATATATATATATATATATATATGCATAAATGTTAATGTTTATCTATTTATATGAATAATGTTTAATATTTATTTATTTATATGCATAAATGTTAATGTTTATCTATTTATATGAATATTTGTTAATATTTATCTATTTATATGCATAAATGTTAATGTTTATCTATTTATATGAATAATTGTTAATATTTATCTATTTATATTCATAAATGTTGATGTTTATCTATTTATATTAATAATTTTTATATTCATCTATTTATATGCATAAATGTTAATGTTTATCTATTTATATTCATAAATGTTTATGTTTAGCTATTTGTATGAATAAATGCGAAAGCTTTGTCTCGTAAATACATAAAACGGATAATTATTCGTAAAATTAATAAACACTCGATTAATTTAAAAACTCCACTATTTTAACGGAATCATAGCAAAAGAAAAGTAACAGTTAACAGTCGAACGTGCTAAACGCTTGCCCCACGAATATAAAATATTGACAAAGTAGCGTCCCCTAAAATATGATATTCATAAAGAGATAAAATTGCTTTTTTACACTACAATTATATTCTTTTTAAAATTGTGTACGTCTTATTTTAATTAAACGGGTCGATATGTCATAAAACATAATTTTTATTATTAAAATCAAAGCGGGCGAGTGCATTAAAATAGCCGATATAAATCATCATCATCATCATCATCATCATCATCATCATCATCATCATCATCATCATCATCATCATCATCATCATCATCATCATCATCATCATCATCATCATCATCATCATTTTAAAAAAAATATTTCATGCTGATTTAAAGTGTAAAAAATAAAACAGAGCAAAAAACTGGTAAATTAGTAGATTAAAACTCTCAATTATCCCCTTTTAAGGTGATTACCTGTAAAACGCTGGAATAAAAAACAAACAAATAAACAACAACAACAAAAAAACAGCAACAATAAAAAAAAAAACGAAACAACTATTTTAGAATTTAGAGTGGGGATCAGTTTCGCATATAGATTTAACGTAAAGATTAAGGAAGATTCATACTTAGCTGTTATTGAAAAACCTCTCGGAAAGGTCGAGCTAATTGACATATTAAAATCTTTATTTAAACATAAAATATCGTTTCCAGTATGAATACTATCATTCACAGATCTGGTATTTCTACACGGATCAACCCCTAAGTAGGTCGAAGCCGGGTAGCCGTTCTAGTTTAAAATAATTGTTGAAATTTAGATCTAACCAGAAATGAAATGTAGAATAACGAAATCACTTTTACGTTGCAACGATGACATGGCGATGAAATATAGGCTGCCATTAATTTTTTGCTTTGTTTGTAACAAATAAGGCGACGATGTGATTGGTTAAAAACATATATGGTTAGTCAATGAAAAATAAGGTGTAAATACGGAATTAACCTACTAAAGGAAATGTTGGTTCGGAATATGTAGTCGATGAAATAGATTGGCTTTTCAAGTTTTGTTCGCAAATAATATAGACTGATAATTTACATAAATGACTGGCTAGTCAGACTCAAATATCTATTTGACAGATCCATGATTATTTAGGTTTAACATGGAAAATCTGACAAGATAATTTTATGTTATATTTTTTACGTTTGGTTTCATAAGGAAATAAAGAGATAAATATCAATTAACAGTGTGAGGAAATTGTTAAGTCATGCGTGCGGCCGTGTAAATATCCAACATAGTAGTAAGATTAATAGATTGAGTGTTCATTAGTTATAGTTATAACGTTTGTGGAGGTATTGCAACGTCTACTTTAATTTTCTTTTCTTTGTTCGCACGAAAAGTATTTGGTCCATGTATATACATTTCTACACTTTGGAATAAATTGCCAAACAATCAGAATTTAATATCTTAAACCATTCAGCAAAACACGTGATGTAGATTGGCAAAAATGTATATGTATTAAGCGCAATCAAGGCGTTACATGTATTAAGTGCAATAAAGACTCGTATAGATTACGTTCCCATCCTTGATTTACTGCTTCCATGATTTATTGCTACACATGCCAGTATTAATATGTCTGTTAGACAGTGAATAGGGATAGTCCGAGGGATAGCAAAGGCTCTGATTGGCTGAATCTGACCACGTACATGAAAGAGGGACATTTTACAGTAGCTTTTGAGTAGTTGTTTGGTGAAAGACGGTGCAAGCAGAAAGTTGATAGTGAGAAACTACCCGTGGTCAACAGAGAAAAGTAAATGGTGACTGGGAATTTACAACATTACCAACCAACCCGGCCGGTGATGATGGCTTAGAGAATTGAATAAAATCATGTTCTACGTCGTTAATGTGCGCCCATTCACCCATAGGAATACTATTCAGCCACTACGAAGAAGACATGATTTCGATCTAGAACCGGCCATAACATGGACAGTCCAGATGATGTCTGTTAATTTATCTATCAATCTATCTATATAGCTTTTTAAAATCATTTATTTATTTATTACCATCTTTATCCTCTTGTAAGCATGGACAATGATGCATGTTTGGTGGGGTTGCAATATGTACGTACGACATGCATGTGATGGAAAAATATCTGTTAATCAGGCTGGTGATGATGGTTAGCAGAATTGAATAAAATCATGTTCGTCGTTGTTAATGTTCGCCCATTCATCTCCAGTAAGATGGCCCAATGAGGTTGGATTCCGAACGAGATCGCAACCGAAACATGTATACACATATGTAGCCAATAATGTTTGTATAAATAAATGAATTTATCCTAAAATACAGCTCTACTTGTTATTGAACACTATTGTAGAAATACTGGAGTTTCATTGGATTAACATATAGGAAACAAAAGCAATACAGTTACTATCTCTCTCTCTCTCTCTCTCTCTCTCTCTCTCTATATATATATATATATATATATATATATATATATATAATAGAATTAACGATAAGTGAAGTATCGTAAAGTGATCTATCGTGATAAAGTAAAGCTCAATACGTTGAGTAGAGCTATCAATTTTAAAGACGGAAAGATGAGGATAAAAAATTGCATAAAATTACATAAAATTGATACAAATTTTATTACATCGAAAGTTCAGATGCAAGGAGTTACACTAATCCTTAAACCATGGGTTTTCAAAGATAAAACTTTTCTCGTCAGATGATAAAATTCGGTAATGTGGTATTTATGATAAATAAATATTACCTGTTCCATTTCACTTTGAAATTTGAAGAAAAATAACAGAAAAGGTTGGGGATAAAGAAATAAATGGCCGAGAGGGAGAGTGATAGCAGTATTGAGTAGCCATTGCCGAAGACAAAAGGGGACGCTATGACGCAGATAGCAAAATACCAAAGTTTGTAGATTTGAAGAGAAGTTTGTAGATTTGGAGAAAGTTTTAAAAAGATTTTACAGGGTTTCAAATAAAAGGCAGAGGTTTTAAAACTTTTTCCAAATCTTTTTTTTTATCTTCATCTTTCCTTCTTTGATATATATATATATATATATATATATATATATATATATATATATATATATATATATATATATATATATGCATAAAATGAAATAAATGGTGAGAATAAAAATTGGAAAAAGAACAATATTTATGAATCATAAAGTAGTTTAAACAAGGAATATATCAATAAACTTGTTTCCTTAATCCATGGAAATTAAAAAATGCAATCTTTTTTGCATCGGAGGAGATCATCGGGATAAATCAGCAAAAATCATATTACTGTTAGCAATTTTTTGAAATTATAAAAAATATATAAAAATACAAAAAAATTTTGAGTAAAGAAAATGTACATCGATGGAAAAATGAAACATGTCCCAAAAAGGTAAATCCAGGATATTATGAATGTCAGGCAAGCAAATATAACAGAAAGTGTTCCAGTCCATCAGCCGGTAATTTAAATTTCCTTGAGCCAGTAAAAAGTGCGATTAAAAGCTTTACACGACCAAATTCAGAATTGGAAAGGTTCAAGAAAAAGAATAAAAAAAAGTAAAAGGAAAAAAGAACAAATGAGAAAAATGCAGAAGAAGAAGAAGAAGAAAGAGAAAGTAGTATCAGAGGGCAGAATAAATAAAAGAAAGGAAAGGAAAAGAAAAGAAAAAAGTTTAATATAAATAAGTATAAAGCAAAGAAAGAAAGAAGAAAACAAGATAAAAGAAGGGAAAAAGAAAAGAACTGGAAAGTGGAAAGAAAATAAAAAAAGTTAAAAAGAAATATTCAGAAAAAAGATAAAGAAAAAAGAAAATATGATAAGAAATAAAAAAGAAAGATAGACAAGTTAAAAACTGCCAAAGAGAGAGAAAAAAAGAAAAAGATATTAGCCACAGCCAAAGAAAATGGAGAATCGAACAGGAAATGACCTAGACAATAATCTCAAGCCAAAACACGAAATGTGAATGGGATTGAAAATATCGCTATTTTATTTCATATACATTTGTATATATAAATCTTTTAATTAATTTTTACGTACATATAAAAGAAATCCATGGACACACGTCTCTGACTATCAGCCGTCATCAGCATAGCTAACTTGAGCAAGGATGGAACTTATAATGTTACTGTTTACAGCCTGGCGTTTTACCATAAGACCACGAAATATGTAGACATTTTTTGTTAGAAATTTCTTTCTAGCAACAAAACTGTTGTAGACTCGTGCTAAGGGTCAGAAAGAAATAAACCACAAATAGTGACAGGGTTAAAATATAACAATGTATTTATCATAAAGCAATACAGAACGCCACTAATGTGGTAGGAGATGAACGAGTTCATAACATGCGGTAAAACATGGTATGAAGGTCGTTATTTAACGCCTACCCACAATAGGAGTATGTGACACAAGGTCGGAAAGTGTGATTTGAAAAGCCAGCGCCCGAGAAGGTGAGCGCTCTGGCCATTAAAAATTGCCTAGACAGCCCCGTCGGCATTCCCCGGTAGGGGCGCCCCAAGCAGTAAGCTATAAACTCACTCCTCCCCAAAGAGGGGAGGCAAAGCCTGGAAGGGTGGACCTCCTAGAACCGCACAGGACAGACCCACAGACCGGCGGAATCATGCCCCGAAGGCCAAGACAATACCGGTCTGTAGGGTGTAGTATTCATCGGAACAGATACTACACGTGGTATGTAGACTCTCACATGGTATGAAGGTCTCTTCTGAGTCTCTGCAACCAGTGGTATTTATTATACCTGGTTGATACCATCAGTTCTCCAATAGGGGTGATTTGTACCCCACAAACAAAAACCAATAATGATATATATATATATATATATATATATATATATATATATATATATATATATATATATATATATATATATATATATATATATCATTATTGGTTTTGTTTACTAGAAAAAAATCAAACACGTTATTTAATAATAAAAGCTTAATATTTCTCTTTTAATCATGTTATAGAAGACTAGATGAAATCAACATAGTAACATAGGTTTCAAGCCGGGAGCAGACTCAGTTTAAAAAATAGTGTTTTTTGAGTTTGTTTAAACAAATCGCTACCCTACTATCTTCAGCCATATTTGATCTCTGAGGAAGGGGTAGGTTATTCTGGGAGAAGTGCACTGTTTTTTTTTTATTTTTAAATATTCTTTCTTCGTAGTTAATTAGTGGGGTTCTTTTCGCAAAAGACTAAAAAAAAGGTTTGGAAAAGTTTATAAATAGGAAAGAAAATATTTTTTTACCTCACGCATGCTTTCTTTTTACATTTTAAATGAATAACACGTGCCTTCTTTTATTGTTATGGGAGCAAATGCATTCTTTATGCTTTACATGTCTCTTCACTGTCTCTTAATGTTTGTCCTGGACAAACTATTAGTAAACGGTTTCTCAATCGTCGTTAACTTTCAGACACGCATGTCTCTATTTGCTTGCCATCCTAACCCTACGAGGGCAGAGTTATACACAAGGTTGGTTTTTAATGAGGAATAAAATCCAGTTACCCCAAAAGGCGCACTCTGAATTGAAAAGAAAATGTCTCAGTGTAGAAGGATTTCTTCTTCACTAACTGAGGACAGAACAGATGGAGTGTAGCATCAGAACAGATACTACACTTTGAATTATTTATTTGCCATGAAGTAAAATTACAATTTAACAAACTAGGCACAAGGCCATCAAAAGTGTGGTCGGGGGGGGGGGGGGAGGGTCGATGGTCATTCTCTGTTTATCCTACTCTTAGCTAGAACCATTCCACAATATCACATTTATTCTAGGGATCATCCTACTTAAAATATCTCCAATTGTTGAAAATCTAATTTTATTTATAAATATATGTGTATTTAAGAAAATTTAATTTTCTACCTACCTGCATTGTTTTAATCTTCTGAAAGTATTTGAAAGTTTTTAGTTTATTTCATTACAAGATTGCGTCTATATCTGCCGGTTTACTGACTAACAATCAAACATGGCTGCCGTGAAATGCGGGCTTTACCTTCTATGTTTTATAGAAAACAACCGAGAAATCGAAAATTAAAAACATCTAATAACTGTCACCAAACGCATTAACATTTAATTTTCAACCGATCTGTATATTGTTAACTTACTGAAATTGTGTTTTAAAGTTTTTCCTTATTTCAAAATAAGTTGCAGTATCTCTAAGCTTCTGACGTTCGATGCTCCGATATAAATTCTGAAATAAAAATCACTTACAAAATGTTTCAGAAGTGTAAAACTATGCAGGTCGACAGAAAATGAAATTTTCTTACGTTTGGTAAAAGTTATTTGTACTATATTTTGTTTGTTTTTGATTTCTCGGATGTTAACTATACTACATCATTGGCAAACATTTCTTTTAAAGTTCTGGACTTTCTAACTATTATCTTTACTTTAAAAATTAGTGCCTAGGGTACCTAATATTTATAAACTTCTCCATTTTGTATGGTTGAAATTCAAAAAATTTCAACCATTTATTAATAACAATAGTATCCAGTTGTCGTCTGTTTGAAAAAAATGTAAACAAATAAACAAGAAAACAACTCTATCCTAAGATGTAGACATATGGGCGGAAATATATGTTGGGCTAAAAGAATTGACATTGGACGGGAAGAGAAACGCTTTTAATTAAATTTAAAATATATAATGATAAGGGGTAAATTGAAACCACCTGCGAGTTTGAAGAAAAAGAAAAAGAAGAAGAAAAAGACAAAGAAGAAAGAGACAAAGAAGAAAAAGAAGAAATTACAATCAAGAAATACAAGGAAAATGGAACATGAACAAAATTACTGTAATACCAATAATAATAGGAACACTAGGATCAGCTCCGAAAAAAGACTAGGAAACTTGTGTAATCAAAGAGAAGATTGACGCAACACAATGCACGCAATTAAATGGAGAGAGTTTGAATGTCTACTAGGCCTCATCCTCGAGTGTCTTCGGTCTGTCTGTACAGGGGGTTGTCAGGATAACCTGAGATGGGGATATTTCATCATTCAAGTCAACCCTGACCAAATATTAAAAGTAACATAGCATCCGAAGCCCAAATAGGATCCCCTCGACACGGTTATACACCGGCTCATACGAGGAATGGTGTACCGTTTCCAAGTGATGTAACCTCAAATAACAGCACTGAGTTGATACTCCACCAGACAAGATTAATTCTTATTCTGGCATCCGGCACGACAAAAAAAATGCCACAGGAAAGATAAACTATAACATAGTTAAGTGGTCAATTGGGGAGAGGAAAATTAGTGTTCTTCACTGCTTTACTAACTCAACGTTTGAGAGGTAGAAGAGAATCTTGATTGAACATTTGGATATCTATGTATCAAATATAGAAATCAAGTGTTAGCCGTAGGAAGGGGACTCTTGATTTCTGAGAGCTAACTGAAGTCAAATGAAAAAAATAGATAAATAATAATAATAATAATAATAATAATAATGATAATAATAATCTGGCAGTTGGAGGACAACACCTGACTGAGATAAAAATACAGATAGGCATTTTCCAAGGAGACTCCCTATCACCACTACATACTCAGAAAATGTGATGCCGGATACAAGTTTACAGACACAGAACAAAGAATAAACTACCTCATGTACATGGACGATCTGAAACTATTTGCAAAAAAGTAAAAACGAACTGGAAAAACTGATAAATACGATCAGAATCTTCAGTCAGGACATTCAAATGGAATTCGGAATAGAAAAGTGTGCACTGCTAGAGATGAAAAGGGGGGGGGAGTGTAGACGGCAGAGAGCATGGAACTGTTCAACCAAGAGGAGATGAGGGCGATAGACAAGCTATAAATATTTGGGAGTTCTGGAAAACAGACACCATCAAATCTACAGAAATTAAAGAGAAGATTGGAAAAGAATATTTGCGAAGAACAAGAAAACTCTTAGAAACAGAATTATATAGCAGAAATCTAGTAAAAGGAATAAACACCTGGGCAGTATCACTAATAAGATACTTTGGACTATTCATAAGCTGGACTAAAGAAGAACTTAGGCACATTAACCAGAGAACTAAAAAATTAACGACCATGCACAACGCACTACACCCAAAAGACGATACGAACATACTCTACATGAAAAGAAACGAAGGGGGGTGGGTGGGGGTGGTAAGTATAGAAGACTGTGTGAAAGACACAAAAAAGAGCTGGAGAAATACATAACTCAGAACATGAAAAGGCTAATCACCGCAGACACTATCCCAACGAACAACTCGGGAAACACCGAAACCAGAAATAAAAAGACAAGAAAAAAAAAGTGGGAAGAAAAACAACTACATGGACGCTTCATAAGACTGACAAAAGAAGAATCCAACGAAAATAGCTGGGCATGGCTAAGAAAAGCAAGCAAGGATACCGGATGTCATAATAATCGCCCAAAAGAAAAAAAATCCTGCCAAATCGTAGACTTTGCCGTCCAAGCAGACCATAGAGTGAAGATCAAGGAAACGTTAAAACGAAGCAAATACACGGAACTTGCCAGAGAACTGAAAGGAATATGGAGCATGAAGAAAGTCAATATAATACCAACAATCGTAGGAGCATTAGGAACAATCTAAAAAAAAACTGGAGAAAAGACTGTGAGAAATTGGAATCAAAGGGACCACTGAGTCCACACAAAGGACGGCAATGATCAAAACAGCTGCAATCTTAAGAAAAATCATCGAATACGGAAACCAACCCGCATAAGCTACGGGTGGCACGTAGAGATTCGGGACAACTTCTATTGTTTTCAACGGAATATTGTATACATATGATCTAAATTAAGTAAATACGTTTTAATTACCTTATGAAGACACTTAGAGATTCCATTGTTTTCCTCAGAAAATTTTACATAAAAATACACTTTTAGTTTTTATGTAGATTCTCTAACCTTTCGTTCTAGGGAACACAGAGAGAGACATTGGCATATATATATATATATATATATATATATATATATATATATATATATATATATATATATATATATATATATATATATATATATATATATATAGTATGTTTAAGAAGGCTGAGGGGAATGCAGAGTGCCGAGTAGGTTGCAAGCTGGAACGAACAAAAATAATAAATCGAAGTGGGCAACACACAAACAGCCAACACCACACTTGCTGTTATGCTGTTATGAAAAAATAAATAATAAGTCCCACTTCGATTTATTATTTTTGTTCCTTACAGCTTACAACCTACCCGACACTCTGCATTGCCCTCAACCTTCTTAAACATACTACTACTATTCCCAGCAATGCTTCAAGCAAACTGCCCCCTCTCTCTCTCTCTCTCTCTCTCTCTCTCTCTCTCTCTATATATATATATATATATATATATATATATATATATATAGAGAGAGAGAGAGAGAGAGATAGATAGATAGATAGATAGATAGATAGATAGATAGATAGATAGATAGATAGATAATTTACATGTCCACTCGACATTCTCTCACAAGTGAAATCATCTTAAGCAATAAACGACCCATCCCTATTTCGGAGAAGATAACGACGATGCCCCCCGGGACTGAATATCTCATTTTACAAATTTACTTTTTGCGAATTACTGTTAGGAAAGAATTCGTAAAAGGCGAAATATTTCTATATTTGAAAAATATGCATAATGTTGTCTTTAAAAAAAGTGTGTGTGTATGTGTGTGGGTGTTTGTGTGTGTGTGTGTGTGTGTGTGTGTGTGTGTGTGTGTGTGTGTGTGTGTGTGTGTGAGTCAGCGATGGCAATTCTGTTTTTTTTTATCCACGGATGTTCTTTTTGGGGAGTTTTATTTTACAAATATCTTAAAAGCCTTTAATCTTCTTAAAAAAAAACAACAGCTTTTCTAACGAAATGAGTAAAACACTTAAAAATAATTAAAAGTTTTAAAGCTAGTTGTAAAATACAGACCTAGAAACAAGAAAAACAGTTACCTAACATAAGTTATCTAACATATAAAGTTATATTGTCGGATTTTCAAAATCGGATCCAAATCCGTCTGACATATCGATATTTGATTTGGACTAGCGTATGTTTTTTGTTTTTCCCTTCCACAATATTATTAGCATGGATATATTTTATTTAACGTCATTTTTTTTCTGAAAAAAAAAAAAATTCGGCTAAGAAAACTTTTAGAGTGGATACATTTTCCCTTACTCACCGAATATTCTTAAACACTAAAGGAAAGTGATCGTGCAATGAGTTACTTCACTTGACATCTGTAAAAATAAATGCCTAAAAACACTATATTTTTTAAACATAACGGAAAGTTTCCACATTAATTATACATTATTATTTGTCTATATTATTATTAATCGATTGACGTCAAGTATTTAAACGAACTTAAAAAAATCTCGTTTCACAAAATAATTTTATTACAAAATTAAAGTCACGAAAATTAATTTCCGTTTATTCGTAAACAAGTATTTTTCTTTTCTTTTAAACATGAGCAATGTTGAGTAGGTATAACTAGTCTATATAATAAACGTGGGCGTACGTGTGTCCGGCTTGTTTCAATAATCACGTATGCAAATCTGTTTTTATGAGAAAAGAAAGAGAGGCTTAATCTCAATAATATCTGATAACAATAAAAAAGAAATGGAAGAATTTCTTTTACTTTTAATATAGACATAAAATATTCCATTATTATTATTATTATTATTATTATTATTATTATTATTATTATTATTATTATTATTATTATTATTATTATTATTATTATTATTATTATTTGCACTCACTAGGAGTTCTCACACAAGTCATCGTCAGTGATTGCTCACTGATATTTATTATTCTTATTATTATTATTATTATTATTATTATTATTATTATTATTATTATTATTATTATTATTATTATTATTATTATTATTATTATTATTATTAAAACAGAACGAAGGGAGAGAGAATGTTGTCTTCTTTTTCTTGTCGATTAATATGTCTCATCGATTAGTTTTGTCTTTTTTTCTTATCGAGAGAGAGAGAGAGAGAGAGAGAGAGAGAGAGAGAGATGTTGGATAATGGCCCTATGAGAATGGACGTATCTGTTGGAAATCGTTGGTTTGACTTGCGCAAATTATCGCGGGGTGGACCCGTGCAGTCGAGTGCAGAATAGGGCCTGTTCTCACAGTCGGAGCTAACAGACGTGACAAGGTTACCGCGTGACGAGACATCGGATCAGGGGTCAATGTGCATCTGCGAGAGGCTCTGTGACGTCACGGGCCTTTGCGTGGGAAGCAGAGGGATCCGTGACGTCACTCGTTCTTCGTGAGAAGCGAGTTTTAACAGTCTGGGTTTTGAAGGCGAACCTATGAGACGTGATTTTACCATGTAGTCAAGCAACTTACATAGGGGAATTATTCCCTAAGAAAATACAGGCGAAAGATCTCTTCCCCCTCCACGAATGGTTAAGACTTATTTGATAAGTAACTACGATAAAGTAGTTATTTGCTCTCTCTCTCTCTCTCTCTCTCTCTCAACGTTAGTGAATATCTCCCAGCTGACGGATGGCTAACGCTTGAAATAAAAACTGAAGTTAAATTTAAAAAGATTGTTTGTCTTCCGACCCGATCATGAGGCTTTGTGTTGCAGCGGCGTCGTTCACGGCAGAAGAAAGAGGAAGGAGTTCAACAACTAGACGACATCGAGACGACACCCTCTACGGGAGAAATTTAAAGGTATGCAAACTATATGATTTATGTTTTTAAAATGACGAGTGTACAAAACGCGTATTGCCGCGGTCCAAGCAGAAGAAGGGCTATGCAACAGAGAGAGAGAGAGAGAGAGAGAGAGAGAGAGAGAGAGAGAGAGAGAGAGAGAGAGAGGGAGGGAGGGAGGGTGGGGGAGAGAAGTGGAGTTTGTCTTCTTTTTCTTCTCGATTAGTTTGGTTTCAATAATTTCAAGTAATGAGTAGGAATTAAATTGCGAAGCGATAACGAGCGAGAAAAGTCTGCAAGTTAATAATAAAACAGAGACATTATCCATATACAATCTAGGAACAATTAATGACTTTAATTCGCACTCTTTTTATACAATTTTGCATGAGTTTCAAAATATAGAAAGTAAGAACAGTACAAATGAAGCATTACAACAACGCATAGGTCTTGGGTGGGCAACCTTCCACAAAACCATTCTAGATCTCACTTCTAATCGCATATCATATCAGATGAAACAATGGAAAATCATTTAAAAATAACACAACGAGAGCAATTGTAACATAGCCCTCCTTATTGCTTCTTTAAAAGCACTAAATAGACATAGGTGACGTGAACCCTTATTTCTTTTCCAATGAGTGTTAGATATTGGGCGACTAACCACACTAGCATATAAAATAGGTAGTTGAGAATAACAGGAAATACAATGTCAATCAGGGTGTACTTGCTGAACTCGAGGTAAGTATTACTAGACCGTGAGAATTAATAAAAACGGACATGACGTCACATGGCACAAAGAGAGAGTGGGAGAGAGAAGACGACAGTTCGTTGAAAGCACGCACCGCGTAAACATGAAAATTAAGATGAGCTGACAAAATATGATTAAACAGTGATTATCGATCTCTCTGTGTGTCCCCATCCCACTGGTAAGTGATTTGGAACGAAGATCAAATTGAACAAACCTCTATGTCTTCCATCAGTCTTGGGTTGACAGTCCTTTTTAAAGTTGTTGCGACTTTGAAGGGTAGATAAGAATTAAGACAATACGATGGTATATTTACAAGACTGTATTTACAGAAGCACAGAAATAGTATGTTACAGAAAGTCTGCGTCCGATACTGTGGCTATGACTACCACCAATGACTACTACGCCACTTAGTTGTAACTATATTCATATCTGGAAGAGTCCATCTACATTCGAAATAGGGTAGATCAACATCACACCATAACAAAAGTGTAAATAAGAAGATTTGCTCTCAGTCTGGAAGGATCGCAAGGGCGCGTACACAAACAAGCAACTACCAAGGTATGAATACAATTTGTGAACTTTAATGTGTTTTTGTAATAATGACTGCAACTTGCGTTTCTGCGTCCGTAACACAACAGGCTTTCCACAGAAGTTTGTTTGTAGACGTACCATAAATTTCAACCTGTCGAAACAATCCAGCCTTGAATTCCAGATGCGACTAAATCTCACCCACACATTCCATTCGCTAGCATTATTTTACATATCGTAACACAATATGTAAACTCTACACAAGTTATCGAATCCCATTAGAATAAGCGATTTTTTTTTAGTAAATACGAAACATGCGCCCGTATCCTATGTAGTTAAATTGAAAAGTGTTGGGACTATACGGAAACACACACACACACACAAAATAAGTTGGAGTGAAAATGGGGTGCCTAGAATGGATTGTGGAAGGTCAACCAGCGAGAAGATGGCGCGATGACATATGTTCCTGGACTTCAAGAACTAACAATCAGTTATACAAAGTAATGAGAAACAAGAGGTCTTAGAGACAATTAATGTATCGTACATATGCGGAGAAAACATTTGTTGTTGTTGTTGTTGGTGGTGGTGGTGATCTTAAGTAACTTATATATTTATATTTTTCGGATCTGAAAATAAGCGCACAGTCATGCTAATGTATTTGAATCTCTAACAATAAATGTTTGTCTTGGTACTGTAGCTTATTAAGCAAGTAAATAATTGCTTCCCAAACCAGAAATATGTGACACAAGGTTGGAAGGTGTGGAAAACTAGCCCCCACCGAGGGGGGCACCATGTCAGGTACAAAAATACCCTAATAAAAACCGTCAGCATTCATTCTCAGGAGGGCATCAAGCGATCAACAACAACCCCTCCCTCTCGAAGTAGGAGGTATTTTTACACATTCTTTTCTAAGCAATGCAACACAAATGTTTATTTTAACAATTTACCTTGCGAATTTCCTAAACTACAACCTGTCAAAACAATCCAGCCTTGAAATCTAAATGCGACCAAATCTCACCCACACATTCCATTCGCTGACATTATGTTACGTAACCCAATACACAAGTTATCGAATCGGCAAAGAAAGGTCTGATCGATCAGGATAAAGCTCAGCTGATAGTTAACTTGAAATAAAAGCTGAATGAAATATGTAATCTAACATATAAAGTTACCTTGCCGGATGTTTAAAGTCATACCCAAATAGCAATCCATCTGCCACATCGATACTTGATTTGGACTAGCCTATTTTTTGTTTATACCTTCCACTATGTTATCGGTATGGATATAATTTAATTTCGCGTCATTTTTTGTCTTAAAATACTTATTCCGAAAAAGAAAACTTTTACCCACCGAACATTCTTATAGATTAAAGGGAAGTAATCCTTTCATGTTCAAATATAAATATCTAAAACAGTACTTTCATCCTTTCGAATACAAGTCAGCCATTTTTTCTTTTACTCCTGGACAACGCCAAATAAGTACAACTAGTCTCCTATAAAATGATATCTGCCTATGGAAACACAAATCTTGTTGTGTTGTCGACTGGCGTGGCAACACATATCCGTTATAATTACGGAGAATGCAAACATTTGACACAAACGCTGAGATTCGCTTCTTTTAAAAAAGTAAAGATTATTTTTCGTTGCCTTACATCTCTGTTTATGGTAAACACTGTTTTATTTACTGTTTATCTTAAAACGGATTCGCATGTCATGCATATTTTAAAAAGTGTTAGATCAACACTGATAAGAGAGATTCGCATTCCACAGCTGAAAAAATGGAATCCGGGAAAATGACTTTCTTTTTTATTATTTTATTTTTTACAAATGCTTCACCACTTATCAAGGCCCCAAACCACTCGAAGATAAGGGTTAATTGTTGCATTACCTTTCCTTTCAGAGAAGGTCTAATGTCTCACCAGTCACAACTAAATAAAATACGCGGACATTCAAACACATACCTCGTGTCTGTCACGTTCAACTATAGCAATCCTTTGTGATTGAGGTAACTATTCCACAATCGTAATTACTGTGTAGCTCAACGCTGGCGTGTCTCGTGTGCTGGTCAGGGCCTGGTCTGAACTACTGTGCCCCCCCCCCCCCCCCCAATGACGTGTCTCGTGTGCTGGTCTGGACTAATATAATTTCCATTACTCTATCTTTAGATACCTTATAGATGAATTTCATCATCGTAGTTGAGTTGTATTTGTAGATGAATTGTTTTAGATGAACCGTCGTCGTTGTATTTATAGATGAATTGTTGTAGATGAATTGTTGTAGATGAATTGTTGTAGATAAGCCATCGTAGTTGAATTCTATTTGTAGATGAATTGTTAAAGATGAATTTCTCCCAGAGACAGTCTAACAAAAAGGCGGAGAAAAGTAAAAAAAATGTTCATCACATGGGGTGCTCTCAATTACGTCGGCCAAACTACTGCAGAAAACATATAAAAGCAGACTTTGCGACAAAATCTGTCTCTTCTCTCTTTGCCCTTTCCTCTCTCTCTCCGCCTCTGGGACGTTTAACAGAGAGGACAAGTTTGGCTACCTCTCGCCTTTGGACGAGGGATGCCAGCGCGTCGGCTGACTACTAAACACACACACATACACGAAGGCTTACACTCCTATCATTCTTCAACGCACGCAACCACACACTGCTGACAAAGACACACAGACATACAAATGCCTAAATGAATTATCAACTCTCACGCATACACATTCGTACAACACGAACAAAAGGCGACACACACATTCACACACTTCGACACATGGCTACACTACGCACATAGAAACATACATACATACTCATAAATCACAGGCATGAACATTTATCGTTTCTCTAACCGGACACTTGAAATGAACACTTAATGCTCTGTAATTTGTAAATATATAAATATTTTGTGTTACTTTTAAACTACGTTTTATTCTTCCTTCAACTTATGCATGCTTTATCTTTCATTCAACTTTCATACATGTTTTTCCATGTTTTATCCGTTTTCTCTGGGGTTTAAACATCTTTACCAATTAAATGGTCCCTACAGTTCCTTTATTCAAAAACTGATTTTATTTCCGTACGGGTGAGAATAATTTCAGTTTACACATCACACGTGATGTTTTTTATTTTTATTTTCATTTTTTTCAGAGATGGCTCTAGTTTCTTCCACATTAAAATGTAATGCCTAACCAGCGTGATATATACACACTTAGATCCTGGCCTTCCCCGATTTCCTCGATAGAATGCGACTTGGAATGGTATTTAGCCGAGCTGGAGAATGTTTTGAAGTCAAAATAATAACGCCTCAAAAATAGACATTTGATATTGCAGTTTTTTCGCTTCCAAAGAAATTTTAGGGACATTATCATCAAATCGCCGACTGGAAACCGTTTCTACGTTTTAAAAAAGAGAAATAGTAGATCGCACTTCAGTGTCAAGAAAAGCAAACCATTGCTCAACTGCTGTTGGAAGAAGAATATCGAAGACCGTAAACTTTCTAAATTTCTAAGAAGGCTTAAAGAATTAGCTCCCACCGCGGGAAGATGTGACACAAGGTCGGAAGGTTGGGATTGAAAAGCTATCGCTCAAGAGGTAGAGCACTCTGGCCCACGAAAAATGCCTGAGCAGCCACGTCGGCATTCCACAGTAAGGGCGCCTTAGGCGATTAACAATAAACTAATCCCTTCTAAAGGAGAGAAGGTAAAGCCTAGAAAGGTGGACTTCCTAAAACTGCACAGAACCATACCTCAGTCCGACAGAAAAAAGGCTACCTAACTCAAATGGCCTGGACTCTGTCGGTCTGATCGTCGAGCACGTATCTTCGACTTGGTATGAAAAATAACACAACCTTAAGGTCAGGTGACCCCTGTAGCTGGAAATTATGACGACGATGCTATAATTTATAATGATGATGGGTGAGGGGTATCTGTTTCCATAATAATGAACATTTGCCGTGAAAGAAGGTCCATTTGTCTTCATATTCGAAATGGTCAGATAGAATGTTCAACTGACTCATAAATTAAATAAGTAGACGTCAACAGACGACATTGAAGGTTAATAGAAATAGCTTTTATTTTGACTGTGCTGAAAAGGAATTACACACAGTTAAGTCATCTTTGTAGATTGTTTTCTCCTGTCACTGGTGAGTTGAAAGAGCCAATGACAATACGTCCTGTTAGTACGGTCTCGAAACTCCAACTGCTAAAAGAGCGAAAAGCCAGACTGCGTGGACGCTACGAATAGTCCAACAAAGTGTTTATTTACGTCAAGACATCTGATTGGCGGATAAACACGCAATAATAAACCTGGCTATTTACATCAAAAGAAAATAGTACATCAAAATATGTGACTGCTACAAATTGGTCACCTATTTTAAAGTTGGTTACTCGTTTTTTTGGTGACGACCTATCTCTTGAAAAGCGAACTTACGTCGCCGACAATTTGATCGACCAATTTAAAAATATAAATAATAATAACACGAACCCGTAAGTTTAGAAAATACTCCGACCCCCCCCCCCCCAAAAAAAAAAAAAACTAGCTGAAATATTTCCAACTATTTTAAGAATCTAATGGGGGATGATCTCTTCTCTTCTCTACAGCCCATTTATCACAGATGAAAAGTTGCTAGTCTTTCTCTATTCTATCGTTATTTTCATGGTAGGTGTTCGACTGAGCGTATATCTCTGCCCCCATGTAAAGCATTCACATTAAGAACTCGTCTAGCTACAACCACTGCAAATAACTTCCCTTTCTTCCTCTGTGCACTACAATATGGCCATTTCAAAGTTCAATGTAAACAAATACTTGTCGAGCTGCTCCCTTAAGTAATCAAATTCTACCGACAACTTCCATACCGTCAAAGTTTTCAATCTTGTTTCTGGTGTTTCTTAGAGTATACAACTTTTTATGAAGGGCCGTCAAATTGAATCTTTCGATGAGGTTAAAGAAGCCTATTAAGAAATTCAAGGCAGACACTTTTCAGGGTGTAATTGTTTATTCATTTGCTTTCAAAAACATGTTGTTAGTAAATATTAACATTTTTTCATCACTAAATAAATGTCCATTCGACTTTCTCTCCCCAAAGTAGTAAACAATCATATTCCCGACAAAATGATGATGATCATAACTACATACTCGTTAACTTGGTTTTCATATCAACTCAAGGATACGTCTTCGACAATCAGCCCGACAGAGTCTGAGCCATTAGAGTTAGGTAGCTTTTTCTGTTGGACTAAGTTATGGTTCTGTGCAGTTTTAGGGAGTCCACCTTCCCAGGCATTACCTTCTTTCTTTGACAATGGAGTAGTTTATTTCTAATCGCCTGAGGCGCCCCTACCGTAGAATGCCGATGTGGCTGATCACGCATTTTTTGTAGGCCAGAGTGCGTTGCTCTTCAGCGCTGGCTTTTCAATCCCCACCTTCTGACCTTGCGTCACATCTTCCCGTGGTTAATATCATTTTATTAACAACAGATCTCTAGTCATTTCTGTCGGAACGCCTAACTTTGAAGATACTGATGTTTTTAGTTCATGTTGTTTTCAAGGTGAAAGTCTGATAGTGATTTAAAGTCTTTTATCTCTTGGTTGAGCCATGTAATCTCTGGTCATCCTGGTGGTCTTTTTGGTAGTTTTTATGAGGGCTTTAAGTGCTTGGCGTGCATGTGTTTCTTTTGGCAGCCCTATTTAATGGTCAAACAATGGCAGTCTACGTTTGAGTATAATAGCACTCCATGGGTTTGCTTCGGTGCGACTGTAGAGATTTTTGTTCGATTCTGTTCTTGGTCAGCTGACTTGGAGAACTCTTCTCAGTAGTTTCTTTTAAAAAGCATCAATGTCGTATTTTAATATTTTTATATTTGGATATTTATATATCCAAATTGTACAGGAAAATGCTTTTGTTGTAAATACTCTCAGCTTCACTTTTTCACTGGCATGCTTGCTGTTGAAGACAGACTTATAAGTTTTGCATGTATTTAAAGCAAGCTCTTTTCGTCTTTTCATGTCTTTCTCTGTATCCAGCATTGAACAAAGGTATTTACTTTTTTTATGCATAATCTATATTGAATTTAGCAGTCAGTGCCCAACTGTATGACCAGTTGAGTTACAAATATATAAACCGAAAAGAACATTAAAAAGCCGGTTTGTATAAAAGTTGGTGTGTTCCATTATGCTCAGATGGGCAAGTCTATTCTCGGAGTTCTGATTCTAAATCCAATGGGCAATGTCCACACAGGTTCGAATTCTGTTCGTAGCGACATATTGAATTTAGTCGGTTTATACAAAACCGGTTTATACGAAGGCTGGTATGTTACATTATGCTCAGATGGGCAAGTCCATTCTCCGAGTTTTGTTTGGCTGATTGGCTACTAGTCCATGAATGGATAATCTAGTACAAAACTTCTATCTTGCATATTTAATATTAAATATTGGAGCATTTTATGCCGGCAAGTGTCAATTTGATTCTATAATCTACACGTCTATGTATGTGATATTTCTCTGTCTTTGTCTTGTTTATTAATAGACCAACATGATGGCTAATCTAATTCCACGGACTATCACCAGTGAGATATAATGTAACAGCCATTCCGTTTAGCATGACTCATCGTTTAAACGCAACACAATTCGACCAATTTTCCAAAGAAACGCCATTGAATGATGATCAACAACTACACAAGTCTCCGCTGGAGTAAAAATTAATCTGCTCACAAAAGAAGAATATTTATCTGTCTTTTTTTCACCGTGAGCGACAGACCTTTATAAAATGAATTATTTTAGTTCGCTTTACCCAAGGCCTTCTAAAATAGCAGTGATACACATTGGTGTCTATTTCCTCTAGTGGAGAGTAACCAAAATGAGGTTGTTTGGTTACACGATGACCAATCAGACTATACGGCGTAGCAATTTCTATCAGAACTTTTTATGGCTCCATGTTGAGACCTTTAGGGGTCGCAGATCAGCCAGAGAGTTTCTAGACAGCGACAAAGTAAGACGTCTACACTTTCTCTTGCCACCTGTCGACTAAACACTACAAACATGGCTATCATCACTTGACGATATACATCTCTCCAAAGAAGAAAGAACTATCGGCAGCCGACACATACCCATTCTACTTAATTCCTTTCAACAAAAGGACAAATGCACAGTTTTTACTTCTGGCCACACAAACTAAACTGTGTATTCAATATATCTCTATTTATATAAAGTTATGTATGTGTATATGTTTATGTATTTGTACGTACAGGATTAACTCCTAAACTCCTAAACTAATTAACCGATTTTTATGAATTTTAGAACACCGTTTTTGGTCGTAAAGAGGTCGTAATATGGATTATATTTAGGTTACTTTAGTGTTATGCAAAGTGGGTAAAAGGGGAGGGGTGGGAAACCTTTGTGAAAATCCAAATACCTTCGATTTTTGTGACATTATAACAATAGGTATTGCACATCAATTAATAAATGTTCTCCAAATTTCAGTTTCTTAGGAGTAATTTGAAGGTTTTTTACAGAGCATAATGTAAAAACAACCTTTTATTTGAAAATTTAAATATTTTAGATTTACATTAAATTTGATGTCAACGGAGCAAGATTCCCTGAATACACTCAACTGTGTATTCAATATATATTCATATTTTTATACAAATTGCTTGTGCATAGAAAAGCCTTGTTTTTCTTTTCTTTTTTAACAATCCTTTTCTTATAGATTATTACAGAGAGAGAGAGTCTTGTCATTCACATGAAGATTCGCTCCTATAAAATCACCATTATTACATTTTATCTTGTTTAATCATTACGGAGTAATAATCATGATGTAACAAGAAATACTCTCTTATAGCAAATCTCATTTGAAAC
Organism: Sepiola atlantica; assembly: GCA_963556195.1. Classification (NCBI taxonomy): domain Eukaryota; kingdom Metazoa; phylum Mollusca; class Cephalopoda; order Sepiida; family Sepiolidae; genus Sepiola; species Sepiola atlantica. The sequence goes on along the minus strand of OY744518.1, from coordinate 164,665,525 downwards.
TTTAAATATTTCAGATTTGCATTAAATTTGATTCATAACGATATACAGTTCCCCCAAAAAGAAAGAACTATTAACAGCTGACACATACCCACTCGATTTAATTATATATTCATATATCTATATCAATAGTTTGTTTATAGAAAAGCCTTGTTTTTCTTTTCTTCTTTAACAATCCTTTTCTTGCAGATTATTATAGGAGAGAGTCTTGTAATTCACATGAAGATCTGATCCTATAAAATCACCAATGTTACATTTTATCTTGTTAAATAGTTACAGAGTAATAATCATTATGTAACAAGAAATAATCTCTCATAGTAAATATTTGCATTCATATTTGCTTAAATTCAAAATGGAGGTAAAATTTGTAGATGTCAGCTGTTAGGGAGCGAAAATAAAGGCCTGGTTAACTGTGATTGGTTCAACTGAGAGAGCTGGTTTGATGATGTTAAAAGGACACAAATCCTTGATGATATCACGAATATAACATCGCTGATGACACTCTTTTGCACATTAATAAGATGTATTCTACTAGTAATATGTATGCTCTCTGAGTGAAAATACTTAGTTTACATGTAATGATATATATTTATTGATTTTAGACATTTATTAAATTAAGGTATACTTTGAGAAAAAGAAGAAAAACGACAGAAACCATCATTCTATTTTATATCTCCATTTAATATTATTTAGGGAGGGCACACTCGTCGTGTTAACTATTGATCGAGTAGACCCACTAGTATATAAATTGGTTAGTTGAAAATAACAGGAAATGAAGTTCAGTTGGGATCAACCTAGTGAGATCGATGTTAGCTCGACTTGATTGTGTGAATTAATAGAAACGTGTGTGACGTCACATGGCTCAAAGAGAGAGTGAGTGAGAGAAGTCAGATCGATTGGAAGCCTAGAAGTGCGAAAATCTTATTTTAAATGTCCTGATAAGATATGATTCAAACAGTAATTATAGACCTCTCTCTATCTCCCCATCCCATCCAGTGACCAGTGATTTTAAACAAGAACAAGGCGAATAAATATCCTCTGTCTTCAACAGTTTTGTCTTGACTTGGTCAATTTTGCCAGTATAAATAATGAACTTTGATTTCAGCCAGCAGGCCTCCAGTTAAGACGGATCAGCGCAGCAGCGCATACAGGATGAACAACCAGCAACCAACATATAAATACAATTTGTGCACTTTAGTGGTTCTGTAACGATTTCGAAAACTTTGTTGTTTGTATGTATGGCACAAGGCAATTTGGCAGCTTTGGGGGTCGCGCCTTACTTGGCATTAATCTAAGGTCCTTTCGTTCCTGGAGTGATAGTACACCTCAAGGTTCCGTCTATGATTCAAATAAAATGTATCATTTACAGATTATTTTGTTGAAGATAAGACATTATCAAATGAAAGAATGACAAAGTCTATCGATACAAAATAATTAATTTTACTGACAACTTATCAAAACAATGAAAATTAAGGGTTGGTAAAAAGTGAGGATTCAGAGTCCTTCAAGAACGTTCTGGTGAAAGACGAGTTATTTTGTCTGTAAGGAGAAATTGAGTACACGTGTTCATTTCGGCTGTCGCATTGCGAGTTTGCATGTGACAATCTGTGTAAAATGAGTAGGCATTGTAGATGTGCGTGTATATTAGTTTGCTTGTTTTGTTAGTGAGAGAGTGTGTGCATCTTTGTACTTGTGTTTACGCGCGTTCGGTTCGCAATATGTGTGTATATGTGTGTGTCTCTGTGTGTGTCTCTGTGTGTGTGTGCTTTCACTGGACGTACAGTAGTTCGTGTATGCTACTTGCCGCAGTATTTTAGGTCAAACAGCCGAATCTATACCATGACGTACGTGAGTGTGTCAGATCTGGAAGAAAAACAGGAAAAAGAAAGAAATACGCTGCTTTGGGTTTTTATATAACGAGCGAAATTTCCTGTGTTGTTATTGGCTGAAAGAAAAGCTGCTGATTGGAGATTTTGTCCAATCAAGAGTCGATATGTAAAAACAACATCCGCTGCAGCTGCTGCTCCAAACAATGTATTTACAAAATATATGCGCACAAAACAAATGAATACAAGAAACATACATTTACAGCATGAATACATATTTGAAGATATTAAAAACTTGAAGCGTAATACTTTTACCAAAATAACAGAATTCTGCATCACATAACCCGACTAGTATTGATATGCCGTAAGACAAAACAATCAAACCAAACCAAATCTTTTCCTTGACTTTCCCGGTTCAATTACGAACCTGAGAAATTATATGTTCTTGTTTGTAGGGTTAGAAAGATTGATCGGCACTTGAAGTTGCGGGGAGAACCATCAAAATGTTGTATTAGTTTGTATCAAACCTTTTCATCGCCGTAAAATATGGTTATCGCGTGTATATATATATATATATATATATATATATATATATATATATATATATATATACACACACACACACATATATATATATATATATATATATATATATATATATATATATATATGTATATATATATATATATATATGTATATATATATATATATATATATATATATATATATATATTGACTGAAAAGTGAATAAAAAAACAACTATTGTTCTGGTTGCCGTAAAATGCCCTTTTGTATTAGCGCAACAGTTGTACCTGTGACTATTGGATGTTGAATACCTCAAATCTGGGTCACCAAGCTGCCTTGCGGCTTATACAAACCTTAAATAGTCACCATCTATAACGGACAAAAGTTCTCTTTTCTTTTGAATCGTTTCAACACATCCATTTTTTTTTCATGTAGTTTCAACACTCCTACTAATCAAATATGCAATACGTTTAGCAGTACCTGCACAAGAGATTTATGGACCCACCTATGTCTATGATACGAGACCCCACACCAAAGAGACTTTTTTTTGTATTTTAAACAAAGTAATCTACTAATTTTTTAATCATCAAAATACAGAGAACTTTGATGAAATATTAAACGTTTATGCAATATTTTATATAGCGGGTGTGTACGGCATGCGGTAGAATTTAAAAAAAATATTATCAATTAAGCTCTATATGTTATATGTATATATATATATATATATATATATATATATATATATATATATATAAACGAAAGTAGAAAAATACTTGTCGAGAGTGACCCGAAGGCGCACTTTTCATTAGCTACTACACAGAGATGTAGGGGAGAGTGTCACTCCATTTTCCCCTTGAACCTAATCTCATAATGCAAAGAGCATCAGTGACCATTTTTTTGAGTCTTTGGTATGATTCGACCAAGGATTGAACCTCCGCCTCCAGGCCCATTTGCAAACACTTTTACTATTTTGCAATATATAACATTATAAATATTCCCCAAATTTCAAAGTATTAAAAAAATTGGTGGGGGGTTATAATATAGGCACACCATTCCATTTGAAAATTCAAATATTTCAGATTTGCATTTAATTTGATCTATAGTCATTAGACACTAATTTAGCAAGGTTCCCAGAATCCCAATTTTTCCTTAAGACCCCTTAAGCTTAAGCCTTAAATTTCATACGTCTTCTAGAATCAAAATGATGCAATAGATTTTGATCAAAATTCAAATAAGGATTCTATACATTAGGTTTAGTAGCATTCTATCTTGATTTTAATCCTCATAAGGGAACATAAAATTCGTGTAAAACTGTTCTAATTTTACCCGTCTTTGGATTGGTATTCTAGTTTTGTTAATATTTCAAGCTCAATTTCTATCAACCCGTTTTTCAGTCAGGGTTGCCTATCTGAAAAATAGAAATAAAATACTTAATGACTATCTAGACAAATGCAGTTACAATACGGGATTTATAAAAAAACAACTAAAGTGACCTCGAAAGTAACGTTTAGGAAATGACAATCGTTTGAATCATTTTCAAAGGTCAATTGTTTTATTTTCAAAATAGTCAGGTTTTCGGTCTGAGATGAAAAATGGATATTTACTTTGCATAATGTGTTGGAGGCTTTGATTCTTTTCGTTATTCGTTTGATCCGTGCGTTTGGCTTATATACCCCCCCCCCCCCCCGTGAATACCGATAACAAGAACGACTGTTCTTACAATGCATCCATTCAATCAACGCGTTTCGCGATGAAAATGGCATTCACAACGGAAGCGTGGCAGACAGAACTACCGACGGACTAAGTCTCTTGTAGAGATGCAACAACTACGCATCTAAACACCTTCTTTAAAATGTCGGATTCAATTACGAAACAGTCTTAAGACACGTGGAAATATACACGAGAGCGAGCGCGCGCGCGAGAGAGAGAGAGAGAGAGAAAGAGAGAGAGGGAGAGAGAAAGAGAGAGAGCACCACGATAAGAAAAGCATACACATTTCCTCTCTCTTGTTTTAACTTTACTTCAGTAAGTAAGTTCTTATAAATAAAAGGGCCCTTTTCTGGGGCTAACACTTGATTTCTATATGAGATATATAGATATCCGAATGTCCAATCAAGATTCTCCTCTACCGCTCAAGCGTTGAGTTAGTAAAGAAGTGAAGAACATTAATTTCCTCTCCCCAAATGACCAGTTAAGTATGTTATAAATATCTTTCTTTTGGTCTTACCGGATTTCAGGACAAGAATTCATCTTGTCTGGTGGAGTTTACAGCTAAGTGCTGTTACTTGAGATAACATCACTAGGGAAAGTGCACCGTTTATCGTATGAGCCAGTGTATAACCGTGCTAAGAGAATCTTGTTTAGGCTTCGAATACTATGTTATTTTGAATATTTGGTCAGGGTTTACTTGTAGGGTGAAGTATCCTTATGCCAGGTTGTCCTGACCCCCCCCCAAAAAAAAGCTTTTGTACAGAGAGACCGAAAACACTCGAAGATGGTCGTAATTCAAACTCTCCAGAAGGTAATTCAAACTCTCTTTCTCGATATGTATTTATAAATGCTAATTAATACTCAATTCAGAAGTTGCCTTATCTTGGCGTGAAGGTACACTCTAAACATACCGTAGAGCAATCGTTTTTTTTTAATCCACGACTGCATTATGTACCATATCGTTATTCCTTATATGCTTACCTACATTAGTTTGTCACAATGCCCGTCGGTTATTTTTTATGTATAATATCTGAACGTGTTTATGTTTCTTCTTCTTCTTCTTCTTCTTCTTCTTCTTCTTCTTCTTCTTCTTCTTCTTCTTCTTCTTCTTCTTCATCATCATCATCATCATCATCATCATCATAATCATCATCATCATCATCATCATCAGCAGCAGCAGCAGCAGCTTCCTGAGATGTCTACTTGTTACCAGCCTGCCTCGCCAATTCCAGTGGCTCCAGTTCCTTTCTTGCCCCTTGTTCCAGCAGCCATTGTTCCCGCCTCTCCAGTGTCCGTCGACGTCCTGTCCCTTCCAGTGTTTGTCGACGTCATGTCCTGTTTCAATGCCCCTCGACGTCTTGTACTTGCCTGTTCCTGTCGATCCAGCTCTTGGCCACGTCCACACGGACCTGACCTACCTGAGGCACCAAATTAGACCTCAGAGATGTCCACACGTAATTCCTGTCGATACAGCCTCTCATATTGTCCAGGTTCCTCATTCCTGTCGATCCAGCCTTTACTGCTGTCCAGGTCCCTCTTTACTGTCGATCCAGCATTTTCTGCTGATCCGATTCCAGAGACGTCACCAAACCTTACACTACCATCCAGGTTCCAGAGACATCACCAAACCGTACTCTGTCATCCAGGTTCCAGAGACGTCATCACACCATACACAGGTGTACAGAGACGTCACCAAACCTTACCATGCTGTCCAGGTTTCAGAGACGTAATTCCTGTCGATACAGCCTATTCTGCTGTCCAGGTTTCTCATTCCCGTCGATACAGCATTTCCTGTCGCCCAGGTTCTAGAGACGTCACCAAACCTTACCCTGCCGTCCAGGTTCCAGAGACGTCACCAAACCTTACCCTGCTGTCCAGGTTCCAGAGACGTCACCAAACCTTACCCTGCTGTCCAGGTTCTAGAGACGTCACCAAACCTTACCCTGCCGTCCAGGTTCCAGAGACGTCACCAAACCTTACCCTGCCGTCCAGGTTCCAGAGACGTCACCAAACCTTACCCTGCCGTCCAGGTTCCAGAGACGTCACCAAACCTTACCCTGCTGTCCAGGTTCCAGAGACGTCACCAAACCTTACCCTGCCGTCCAGGTTCCAGAGACGTCACCAAACCTTACCCTGCCGTCCAGGTTCCAGAGACGTCACCAAACCTTACCGTGCCGTCCAGGTTCCAGAGACGTCACCAAACCTTACCCTGCCGTCCAGGTTCTAGAGACGTCACCAAACCTTACCCTGCCGTCCAGGTTCTAGAGACGTCACCAAACCTTACCCTGCCGTCCAGGTTCTAGAGACGTCACCAAACCTTACCCTGCCGTCCAGGTTCCAGAGACGTCACCAAACCTTACCCTGCTGTCCAGGTTCCAGAGACGTCACCAAACCTTACCCTGCCGTCCAGGTTCCAGAGACGTCACCAAACCTTACCCTGCCGTCCAGGTTCCAGAGACGTCACCAAACCTTACCCTGCCGTCCAGGTTCCAGAGACGTCACCAAACCTTACCCTGCTGTCCAGGTTCCAGAGACGTCACCAAACCTTACCCTGCTGTCCAGGTTCCAGAGACGTCACCAAACCTTACCCTGCCGTCCAGGTTCCAGAGACGTCACCAAACCTTACCCTGCCGTCCAGGTTCCAGAGACGTCACCAAACCTTACCCTGCCGTCCAGGTTCCAGAGACGTCACCAAACCTTACCCTGCCGTCCAGGTTCCAGAGACGTCACCAAACCTTACCCTGCCGTCCAGGTTCTAGAGACGTCACCAAACCTTACCCTGCCGTCCAGGTTCTAGAGACGTCACCAAACCTTACCCTGCCGTCCAGGTTCTAGAGACGTCACCAAACCTTACCCTGCCGTCCAGGTTCCAGAGACGTCACCAAACCTTACCCTGCTGTCCAGGTTCCAGAGACGTCACCAAACCTTACCCTGCCGTCCAGGTTCCAGAGACGTCACCAAACCTTACCCTGCCGTCCAGGTTCCAGAGACGTCACCAAACCTTACCCTGCCGTCCAGGTTCCAGAGACGTCACCAAACCTTACCCTGCTGTCCAGGTTCCAGAGACGTCACCAAACCTTACCCTGCCGTCCAGGTTCCAGAGACGTCACCAAACCTATCCCTGTCGTCCAGGTTCCAGAGACGTCACCAAACCTTACCCTGCTGTCCAGGTTCCAGAGACGTCACCAAACCTTACCCTGCCGTCCAGGTTCCAGAGACGTCACCAAACCTTACCCTGCCGTCCAGGTTCCAGAGACGTCACCACACCTTAATCTGCCGTCCAGGTTCCAGAGACGTCACCAAACCTTACCCTGCCGTCCAGGTTCCAGAGACGTCACCAAACCTTACCCTGCCGTCCAGGTTCCAGAGACGTCACCAAACCTTACCCTGCCGTCCAGGTTCTAGAGACGTCACCAAACCTTACCCTGCCGTCCAGGTTCTAGAGACGTCACCAAACCTTACCCTGCCGTCCAGGTTCTAGAGACGTCACCAAACCTTACCCTGCCGTCCAGGTTCTAGAGACGTCACCAAACCTTACCCTGCCGTCCAGGTTCCAGAGACGTCACCAAACCTTACCCTGCTGTCCAGGTTCCAGAGACGTCACCAAACCTTACCCTGCCGTCCAGGTTCCAGAGACGTCACCAAACCTTACCCTGCCGTCCAGGTTCCAGAGACGTCACCAAACCTTACCCTGCCGTCCAGGTTCCAGAGACGTCACCAAACCTTACCCTGCTGTCCAGGTTCCAGAGACGTCACCAAACCTTACCCTGCCGTCCAGGTTCCAGAGACGTCACCAAACCTATCCCTGTCGTCCAGGTTCCAGAGACGTCACCAAACCTTACCCTGCTGTCCAGGTTCCAGAGACGTCACCAAACCTTACCCTGCCGTCCAGGTTCTAGAGACGTCACCAAACCTATCCCTGTCGTCCAGGTTCCAGAGACGTCACCAAACCTTACCCTGCCGTCCAAGTTCTAAAGACATCATCAAACCATACCTAGGTGTCCAGAGATGTCACCAAACCATACCTCGCTGTCCAGGTTTCAGTGACGTCATTCGTCATTACCAGTTTTCTTTCTCTTATCTGTTATCGCTATTTGTACCTTTGGTGCAAATACATGCCATCTCGATCTTTTACACTGCGTTTGTCATATCTTCTTTGCCATTGCCATTTTACCTTTTTTGCCTGTGTCCCCTTTCTTAATTGTAAGGCCGATTCTTTTTAAAAATAAAACTCTAAACAAATTAATTTGTAAATGATAATAACAAATTGAACTTAAATTCAAACAACTAGCAGGATTTTTCCAGATTTTTCTTTCCATGCGTTTATGAGTGATTTTCTTTTGTAATTAATTTTCTTTTTATTACTTGACCTCATATTGCACACGATATTTTATCACATTTCTTTCAAGGCAAAAATTATAAACATAACTATATTTTAAATTATTTCCTATCAGCAATATATATTTCCACGCGGGCAACGCCGGGTGAATTCCGCTAGTGAATACATAAATAAATAACGTTTGTGCGTTTGTTTTAATCTTCACGAACTTTTTTTCCTTTCACGATGACACGAACGATTCCCTTTGTTTAGAGATAAGTAGGACGCACGTTTCACATGAAGAAGTTCTCTCTGTGTCTGTCGAAGATATTGTTGTTGCGAGTATTAATATCGCCTAATGCGATAAAAGTGTCAGTAACATTCAACACTCCCATACCGAGCGAATCTCTCAAAATAAGTGGATTTATGTTTCGGTCCCGCATTAAGAGACGAGAATACAACTGAAATATAACTGGAAACAGATGACTAACTTTTGACAATAATAAACACCTACACTATCAATCTCATTCTGTTTATACAGGATGAGCCAAAAGTAGGTGGACAGTAAAACACATTTTTTTGTCGAAACGTAAGATGCAGACTTCAAAGCTGTGTAAATCAAGAAGGAAAATGTTTTTTACTTTCACCCTGTACTCTCTCTTTCTCTCTCTCTCTCTCTCTCTCTCTCTCTCTCTCTCTCTCTCTCTCTCTCTATATATATATATATATATATATATATATATATATATATATATATATATATATATATATATATTAGGGTAGGTCGATTTTACACTTTTTTTTAAATATTAAAAAAAGGCACGTACCGAAAGTTGTATATAGACCTATTAAATACTCATGCAAAAAATTAGATCAAAAACTTCAGCGGTTTTTTGAGCGTTTGGTATCAAAGATCGTAGACAAGAATATACTGAAAATTCCTCGTTTTTGCAAGATTTGCTTGATACCAAATAATTTGTGCATTTAAAATCAGGGAATGTCCTTTTATTTTATAAAAATGATATTAATTAAAGAAATCTTCAAATTGAAAATTTGCCCCCCCCCCCTCATTTTCAGTATCTGCTTTTGTAAACTACCTTTTAACGTTATGAATTAAACAGTAATATTTGAATACCTAAAAAAATGATTTTTTTCTGTTATAAGTGAAAATATAACAAGCAAAGGAAAAACCTAACACTATTTTAATGGAGCTTAATATTGAGAGTCAAATTGCTCCATATAAGACCCCTTAGACAAAAATGCTGGTCTCAATTTCTGACTCAAAACTTTGGTTGTAATGTGTTGATGCCTTGCTTCAAAACCATATACAGTTTGTGAAGCTTCTGTTATTAACTTAACTGCCCGTTCCACGCCCTGAGAATGCCAAAAATGCAGCATAATTTTAAATCTATTAATTGTGTCCAATGTGTGGCATTAACATTAATAGGTGGTATTCTTTTTAATCTTTTTCTGGTTGACTCCTCACTCCTGAAAGAACAAATTAATTAATTGAATTATTAAAAAATTCCAATCTGTACTGCTTTAATAATTATGGTGAAATTAGATAAAATCTTTAAAAATCATTCTATAAATTGGAATAAATAATTGAGTCAGAGATATATGAATAAATATTACTTACCTAATGGCCAAAATTCTTTTTAAAGCTTCTTCTCTTACTTCAATCTCCTCAGATTTAACCATGGAATATAGAAAGTTTTCAGGCAGTAAACAAAATGTATTACCTTGTATATTTCTAAATGTGATATCTTGGATTTCCTGAGGCTGCTCCTTAATCCTCTGGATCATATTAAAAATGTGCACTTGCTGATTGTGGAATTTACTATTTCTTTTAATTTCAAACCAAGAAGTGGCATACACATTTACAATAAAATTTACTACATAGTGTAGTTTTGTTGTGTGCCTTTGTGGGTATGCACCACGAGTCCATAAACACATGAGCCTGATGGCCAAAGTTAACCATCTTGCTTGGTTTAAAGGACCAATTTTCCAGGAGGTATATCTAGAGCCAACCTTACATCTAGAAATACCTACTGTGTATTCATAAAGGAGTCTTTGGTCAGAACTAAGATCATGTATTTCATCAATTTTAAAAATTGACTCTAGAGGATTGCTAATAGTGGAAAATGATATTTGGGGTAAATCATGGCAATCATTTGAGCATAATTTCCCCAGAGGGCCACTGAATGTTGTAGGGCCCTTTGCGCAACCATCTATGTTTTTAAAAAGGGCTCTGAAAGGTAGTTCATTATGATGCAAAGAGCAACCAATTGTGTGAAGATTTTTTAAAAGTTTTTTTTCTAAAATTGCAACCATTCCGCCTTCGCAACCTGTGTTGGTATTAGTGTTGTCAACAAGTATAGCCTTGATACTGTTCTCACTGTGGAATTCATTCAAAACATCCACCACTTGATCTGCATGAACAGCACCTGTTGCACCACTATTAGGAAGAACTCTGTGTCAGATATTTACTTTCACATGGTGTTTCTTTTGTAAAAGTTAAATGGTGTTCTGGTCCCTTAGTTTTTTTCATAATTCTCTGTCTATTTTCATCCACAATTTCCTTATACATCAATGTGTCCTTATCCATTCTCCCATCAACTCCAATACATATAATATTTTAGGTGGGGTAAAAACCCCTGGCTGAAATAGTTTTATTTGTCTACCTCCAACAAGGTAAGATGTGACACAAGATCATGAAAGTGGGATTAGATAAGCCTGCGCTATAGAGGTGAGCACTCTGGCCATTAAAAAATTGACTGGGCAGCCCCGTCGGCATTCCCCTGTAGGGGCGTCTCAGACAGTTAGCAATAAACTTACTCCTCCCCAAAGAGGGAAGGCAAAACCTGGGAGGTGCACCTCCTAGAACTGCACAGGACGGACAAGCCCCAATAGACGGGCGTGAATCCAGACCCAAAGACCCGGACGATACCGGTTTATTTGGTGGGGTAAAACACCCTGGCTGAACTAGTTTTTATTTATCTAACTCCCACAAGGTAAGGTGTGACAAAAGGTCGGGAAAGTGGGATTAGATAAGCCAGCGCTCGACAATTCAATATATATTTGTGATAATTACGTGTAAACACAGAATAAACACGTGAATTCAAATTCGCTCGTTGAATTTTCAACCGGTGAATATCATAAAAAATATCCAATAAATAAAACGCCTATGTAAATAAATAATTATTTATATATAAAATTAAATATTATAGTGTTTTATTCCTTTTTAATTTGAATATGTACATTTAATTTCTTAAGAAAAGGAATAATAAACTTTAAAATATTTATTATTAAGTAATGTATTACTTTTTTTTGTTAAAACCCGGGTTTAATTTAAGGCGACACTTCTGCCGGTGAAATCTAGGCTGTGAGAAAAAATCTCGATTTATTTGATCTTAAAGTTGCAATGCTCAAATAAATACAAAGTTTTGAAGAAAAATATTTCTTGTGGTAACTTTTTACATTATTTGGCAACTTTCTTAGAGTGCGATAATTTACAGTTTCAAAATCGACCTCCCCTGATATATATATACATATATATCTATTATATAAATCCCACCTGTCTGTCTGTATGTCTGTATGTCTGTCTGTATGTATGTATGTATGTATGTATGTATGTATGTATGTATGTATGTATGTATGTATGTATGTAAAGCTTCTCCTCCGAGGTACCCAACAAACGGTCACACGGGTGACATCATTCCGACCGGCCAGCCGAGACACGTGTAATATCTCGGAACCGGAAAAAAATTGACTCTTTGCGGGTCGACTGAGCACTTTTCTCCAATGGGGGGGGGGCTTTTTCGTCCATTTTCAACGTTATTTAGTAATAATTTGAGAAGAAATCAATGCTATCATGTATAATTTGAGAAATAATGCAAAGTCACGATTTTAACAGGAAATGACGTCAGGGGAAAAGAGTGTAGGGAAGAAAATCACTCTCACTCCCACCCTTTCTGAATTAATATTCCTGCCTCCCTACGCCCGTTCCGTTGTCATGATACCACCTTAGAGGGGGGGGAGGGTAATTGTCGGCAAATTTTTTTTTGGGGGGGAGAGGGTCGGCATTCGCCGGTGGGGCGCCTCAGGCCTAATTGGGGAGGAGAGGGTGTCGGCATTCGCCAGTGTGAGCGCCTCAGTCCAAATTTTAGGGGAGGATTACGGCATTCGCCAGTGTCAGCGCCTCGGGCGAAACTTGAGTGGAGGGTGGGTGTCGGTATTCGCCGGTGGGGCGCATGAGGCCAAATCAGAGGTGGGGTGGGGGGAAGGTCGGCATTCGCTGGTGAGGCGCCTCAGGCCAAAGTTCCACCGTGTTTCGTACACTTACAGCAGACGCACCAGGTTTGGGACTCTTACAGCAGACGCACCAGGTTTGGGACTCTTTCAGCAGACGCACCAGGTTTAGGACTCTTACAGTAGACGCACCGTGTTTGGAACTCTTACAGTAGACACACCAGGTTTGGTACTCTTACAGCAGACGAACCAGGTTTGGTACTCTTACAGCAGCCGCACCAGGTTTGGTACTCTTACAGCAGACGAACCAGGTTTGGTACTCTTACAGCAGACGCACCAGGTTTGGTACTCTTACAGCAGACGCACCAGGTTTGGTACTCTTTCAGCAGACGCACCAGGTTTGGGACTCTTTCAGCAGACGCACCAGGTTTAGGACTCTTACAGCAGACGCACCAGGTTTAGGACTCTTACAGCAGGCGCACCAGGTTTGGTACTCTTACAGCAGACGCACCAGGTTTGGTACTCTTACAGCAGACGCACCAGGTCCCTACCCGGTAATGTTGGTGCTTCTAAAGTATAATGGTCCCCAGGAATGTTGGTGCTTCTAAAGTATAACGGTCCCTAGAAATATTGGAGGATTTAAAATCAAGAATATCATGAGGGGATTTAAAATGATGAAGAATATCATGAGAGGATTGAAAATGATGAAGAATATCATGAGGGGATTGAAAATGATGAAGAATATCATAAGGGGATTGAAAATGATGAAGAATATCACAAGGGGATTGAAAATGATGAAGAATATCACGATGGGATTAAAAATGATGAAGAATAGCATGATACATATCCATGATACATGATACATATACATGATACATATCCATGATAAATGATACATATCCATGATACATATCCATGATACATATCCATGATACATGATACATATACATGATACATATCCATGATACATGATACATATCCATGATACATATCCATGATACATATCCATGATACATGATACATATCCATGATACATATCGATGATACATATCGATGATACATGATACATGATACATATCCATGATACATGATATATATCCATCATACACATCCATTATACATGATACATATCGATGATACATGATCATGATACATATGATACATATACATGATACATGATACATATCACTGATACATGATACATATCCATAATACATGATAGATATCCATGATACATATCAATGATACATATCAATGATACATGATACATGATACATATCCATGATACATGATACATATCCATGATACATATCCATGATACATGATACATATCCATGATACATATACATGATACATGTCCATTATACACATCCATTATACATGATACATATCGATGATACATGATCATGATAAATATCCATGATACATATACATGATTCATGATACATATCCATGATACATATACATGATACATGATACATATCCATGCTACATATCCATGATACATATCCATGATACATGATACATATCCATGATACATATACATACCTATCATACATGATACATGATACATATCGATGATTCATATCTATGATACATGATACATATCTATTATACATATACATGATACATATCCATGATGCATGATACATATCCATGATACATATCCATGATACATATCCATGATACATATGCATGATACATGATACATATCCATGATACATGATACATATCAATGATACATATCAATTGTTCATATCCATGATACATATACATAATACATGATACATATCGATGATACATATCCATGATCCATGATACATATACCTGATACATATCCATGATACATGATACATATCCATGATACATGATACATATCCATGATACATATCCATGATACATATCCATGATACATGATACATATCCATGATACATGATACACATCCATGATACATATCCATGATACATGATACATATCCATGATACATATTCATGATACATCCATGATACACATCCATGATACATATCCATGATACATGATACATATGCATGATACATGATACATATCCATGATACATGAGTCAAATCAATGATACATGATACATAATACATGATACATATCCATGATACATATCCATGATACATATCCATGATACATGATACATATACATCATACATGATACATATCCACGATACATATCCATGATACATGATACATATCCATCATACATATCCATCATACATATCCATGATACATGATACACATCCCTGATACATGATACATAACCATGAGACATTATACATATCCATGATACATATCCATGATACATGATACATATCCATCATACATATCCATCATACATGATACATATCGATGATACATGATACATATCCATGATGCATGGTACATGATACATATCCATGATCCATGATACATATCCATGATACATATCCATGATCCATGATAATATCCATGATACATGATACATATCCATGATACATGATACATATCCATGATAAATATCCATGATACATGATACATATTGATGACACATGATACATATCTATGATACATGATACATATCTATGATACATATCCTGATACATATACATATCCATCATACATATCCATGATACATGATACATATCCATGATACATGATACATATTGATGATACATGATACATATCCATGATACATTATACATGATACATATCCATGATACATATACATGATACATGACACATATCCATGATACATATTTATGTGCACTCTTGCATTATACACATCCATTATACATGATACATATCGATGATACATGATCATGATAAATATCCATGATACATATACATGATTCATGATACATATCACAGAAACATATACATGATACATGATACATATCCATGCTACATATCCATGATACATATCCATGATACATGATACATATCCATGATACATATACATACCTATCATACATGATACATGATACATATCGATGATTCATATCTATGATACATGATACATATCTATTATACATATACATGATACATATCCATGATGCATGATACATATCCATGATACATATCCATGATACATATCCATGATACATATGCATGATACATGATACATATCCATGATACATGATACATATCAATGATACATATCAATGATACATATCCATGATACATATACATAATACATGATACATATCGATGATACATATCCATGATCCATGATACATATACCTGATACATATCCATGATACATGATACATATCCATGATACATGATACATATCCATGATACATATCCATGATACATATCCATGATACATGATACATATCCATGATACATGATACACATCCATGATACATATCCATGATACATGATACATATCCATGATACATATTCATGATACATCCATGATACACATCCATGATACATATCCATGATACATGATACATATGCATGATACATGATACATATCCATGATACATGAGTCAAATCAATGATACATGATACATAATACATGATACATATCCATGATACATATCCATGATACATGATACATATACATCATACATGATACATATCCATCATACATATCCATCATACATATTCATGATACATGATACACATCCCTGATACATGATACATATCCATGAGACATTATACATATCCATGATACATATCCATGATACATGATACATATCCATCATACATATCCATCATACATGATACATATCGATGATACATGATACATATCCATGATGCATGGTACATTATACATATCCATGATCCATGATACATATCCATGATACATATCCATAATCCATGATAATATCCATGATACATGATACATATCCATGATACATGATACATATCCATGATAAATATCCATGATACATGATACATATTGATGACACATGATACATATCTATGATACATGATACATATCCATGATACATATCCTGATACATATACATATCCATCATACATATCCATGATACATGATACATATCCATGATACATGATACATATTGATGATACATGATACATATCCATGATACATTATACATGATACATATCCATGATACATATACATGATACATGACACATATCCATGATACATATTTATGTGCACTCTTGCAGAGATAGGTAAGTATATAGTATGCGCACCAGGGTGCCGATAGGTGCGAATATAGTATAAGCACCGGGCCGGCGATAGGTATATACATAGTATGTGCACTGGTGTTGCAATAGGTACGTATATAGTAGTGCATAGGGGTGACGATAGGTACGTATTTAGCATTCACACCGGGGCGGCGATATGTATATATTTAGTATTCGCACTGAATCAGCGATATGTACATATGTAGTATGCACACTGGGTCGCTGATAGGTACGTATATAGCATATGCACATGGGTGGCAATAAGTATGTATACAGCATGTGCACCGGGCCGGTGATAGGTATGTATTTAGCATGCGCTCCGGGGCGGTGATCAGTACGTATATAGCTAGCACAGCGGGGCGGCGATACGTACGTATATAGCACGCACACCGGGGTGGTAAAAGGTACGTATTCAGCATACAGAACTGGTCTTCGATAGGTACATATTTAGTATTCGCACCGGGGCGGCGATAGGTACGTATTTAGCATTCCGGGGCGGCGATAGGTACGTATATAGCATGTGCACATGGGCGGCAAAAAGTATGTATATAGCATGTGCATCGGGCCGGTGATATGTATGTATTTAGCATGCGCTCCGGGGCGGCGATCGGTATGTATACAGCACGCGCATCGGGGCGGCGATAGGTACGTATATATAACGGGCACCGGGGCGGTGATAGGTACGTATTTAGGATTCGCACCGGAGTTGCGATAGGTACGTATTTAGCATTCGCACCAGGGCGGGGATATGTACATATTTAGTATTTGCATTGGGGCAGCGATAGGTACTTATGCAGTAAGCACACCGGGATGGTAATAGGTACGTATTTAGCATTCGCACCGGGACGGCGATAGGTACATATTTAGCATTTGCACCGGGGTGGCGATAGGTACGTATTTAGCATTTGCACCGGGGTGGTGATAGGTACTTATATTGTATCTGCACCCAGGCGGCGATAAGTACTTATATAGTATCTGCATTGGGGTTGCGATAGGTACGTATATAGTATGTGCACTGGGGTGGCGATAGGTACTATATAGTATGCGCACCGGGGTGGCGATAGATACGTATATAGTATGAACAGCGGGACGGAGATAAGTACCTATATAGAAAGCGAAGATAGAGGTGGTACTTTTTATAGAAATAAGTCATACTATTGCCCTGGGAAACGTAGGATGAAATGGTGGGGGAGGAAACAGCTTTCGCAAAAGGCAAAATTAGAAAGTAGCGGTGAAATGGGGCGACCAGGGAAGAGAAAAGTAGAAAGATAAAGAGACGGCTATAGAGAGAGGGACAGAAATAGAAGTTTTAATATAAAGATGTTACACACGCGATTTTTCTTCAATTATATGTTTTTATGACCCCGAGCAATGCCGGGTAGCCCCGCTAGTATATATATATATATATATATATATATATATATATATATATATATATATATATATATATATATATATATATAAACAGTCTGTCTGTGGATGACTATATATAAGCTCCCCTTCGGGTTGAGAACTGTCGTTAATGATATCGCCTGCCATAATTTGTAATTAACAAATAGAGCACTGTCAAGTGACGGACAATGGTTATAAAATGATAATTCTTATATATATATATATATATATATATATATGTATATATATATTCATTTTTTCTTTTTTTCTTTCTCTCTCTCTCTCTCTCTCTCTCTCTCTCTCTCTCTATATATATATATATATATATATATATATATATATATATAAGGAATTATTATTATATAATTTTATAACAATTTATACCTAAAGCAAGATATCGGATTTTCAATTGTAAAAAAAATCTGTATAGTAAAGAAATCCATGTAGTTTACCATAACACTATACCCCTCTTATCAAAATCACAGAACAAAATGTAAACAGATAAAATTGAGGTTTGTCAATTGGGGGGGGAATAAAATCCGAAAAACATAGAAGACTCAGAAATCCGTTCATAATCCACGCCAAAAGAAGATGTAGTAATAGTCCCGGAAACATGTTGAAGAGACAAAATAAGAATAAAAACAGACATCCAAGATGCATTAAAAAACAAATCTGAAGGAAAAAGTCAAAAAAGCAAATATTGGTATATTATCGCTTCTATACCGATGCCACAAAACAGTCACCGAAGAGTCGCCAAAAGGGCAGATAACTGAGTAACGTTAAGTAGTCCCGCTTTTTAACAAACTTTGTATTAACTAAATTAAACTAAATATAGACCACATTTAAATCCCTTACGTCTAGCAGCTATGCTTCAAAAAATTATAATGATCGGTTAATTACATAACTTTATAAAAATACTAGAAGAATATCCGTCCTAGGACAGGTAAAATGAGTTCCTCACAGTTTTGCACCACTTTTATGCCCATTTATGAAGATTAAAATAAAGATATTAAACTTTATGTCTACAACCCTTATTCAAATTTTGATCAAAATCCATTATATGATTTTGATTCTAAAAATGTCTAAAATTTAAGCTTAAGGGATCTTAAGAAGAAATTGAAATTTAGGAAATCTTACTTAATTGGTGTCTAATCACTATGGATCAAATTCAATGCATTTATCTGAATTTTAAAATGGAAGATTATGCCCATATTATGTCCCCTAAAACCCTTTAAAATACTCCAAAGAAACTGAAACTTGGGGAATACTTATTTATTGATGTTTCATATCTATTGTTAAGATTAAAAAAAACCCGGTGGTATCTGAATTTTCACGCAGGGCTTTCTCCCCCTTGTTGACACCCTTTTCGTGAAACTAAAGTAAACTAAATATAATCTACATTTGGACCCCATACACCTAGCAGCTGTGTTCCAAAATTCATAATGATCGGTTAACTAGTTTACGAGTGAATCCTGTACATAAAAATATATAAACGTATAAACATACCTAACTTTATATATATATATATATAATATTTTTTAAGTTAATCCATATACACATGTGTTTCATGCCAAACCTGCAATCATCAGTATAGGAGGAGACGACAACCCCTGCCGGTCATACAGTTCAAACCCCGATACGAAAGTCATATTTAACTCAGTAGTCGGAGCACGTACAGATGTGCCCACCATGCATTGTCTGGAAATGGGAGAGTAAATTAACGTCTTAATGCCAAATTCGGCGGCCATAAGCAGGCTGTTGAGAGCACTCAATAGGCGGGGCCTGGAGTGTTGCATTACGCTGCAAATGACGGCCTGTTGTTAACTTACTTAAAATGCTCCATCAACGAGAGCTTTGAATAATTATTTATGAATAAAATTTTTAAAAAATTAACCCATATACACATGTGTTTCATGCCAAACCTGCAATCATCAGTATGGGAAGAGACAATCCCTGCCGGTCACGCGATTTGAACTCCGATACGCGAGCCATATTTAACTCAGTAGTCGAAGCGCATTGTCTGGAAATAGGAGAGTAAATTAACATCTTAATGGCAAATTCGGCAAATGTATACGTTTGTGGGGGTGGGTGGGGGTGTCATCAGACGATCGCAAATCATAAGCACACAAGTGGTTGAAAAAATAATAAATAAAAGTAATAATGAATAAACAAATAAACGTGTAACTTAAAATTTCGTGCTGAGTTTATTGGACAGTTTTAGAATTAAGTAATTCCCAATTTCTGTTTTTGTTTCTCTTTTGTGTTAGGATATTCTGTAGGAAATTTTCGGGAACCTTTCGCTTCTTCAAGCCTTCAATAAAGTGTGAACAGAGTTCTTAAAAACGGCGAACTAAAAATTAATATTTTCTAATCAGGCCAACAGGAGCCGCTTATCGCGGTCATATGTGTGGGGGTGTGTTGCTCTTACATTTCCGGTACATTTGTACCGAAAATTAAACAGACAACAAACTCTAAAATATATGAAACAGACAACAAATATATGAAACAGACAATAGATATATGAAACAGACAACACACACACACACACACACACACACACACACATATATTCATTTATATATATATATATATATATATATATATATATATATATATATATATATATATATATATAATATAATATAAAGAATGTGCTTTCTTTCAGTTCTAAAAATAACAAAATAAACTAGTAAGTAGTCTGGTTACTGCAAAAACTACTTTCAGTTCTCTAAATAATCAAGGAAACTGTTCTCATATAAAATGCTAATGGATATCATACTAACGACTTTAGTCTGCCTGTCAACTACTTAAACATCTCGGTCAGCAGTCTTGCTATTTAACAAGTACTTTTGAACATTTTAAAGCGGTCAGCCGTATGTTAGACCTTAATAGAAGCCAATAAATAAATCTTAAAATACGCTGATAGTAATTAAATTATTAGTTGTATTATGAATAGAGAGAACAAATGTCATTTTAGAATATCGTTCGCGAAAATAAAAGACATATATTGGTACTCTGCCTGAGAGAACAAATTTTACAGAGTGGGATAAAATGACCCGATACATTTGTTGCGTTTAATAGAATAAAGAATAAAGAATAAAGAATAAATACTACTACTACTACTACTACTACTACTACTACTAATAATAATAATAATGATTATTATTTTTATTTTCCAAATGTACATATGTAATTTTTTAATTTTTTATTTCGTTTAAAAAAATATTTCGTTTTTTTTTCATGGAGAGATTATGTGGTAAATTTGTTAGAAAGCAAGTCAGGGTGAAGAACGTAACTAGTTAGTTGTATCTGGCCGCATTTGACTGAAATAGAATATTGAACAAGAAAAAGGGTCACCATCTTCCCATCTTCTATAAATAAGACCACTCCACAACTAAATAGGTATCAACTTTTATTCAAGGGAAAACTGGGACACAACGAGAATTGGTCAGTAGGCTGGCTTTTGTCGATAAACGAATGCTGTCTCCTGGAAGTTCCATTCTAGTCGGATACTTGTAGTAAAACAGCGAGCACAGAATAGCATCCTATCAAAAGGCGAACAGAACGGGAACTGATTTTAATTGTTTTTTTTGGCGTCAAGACACGTCTACACGTATTAATCTTGCTCCTGCGCAGTTAACAGCCCAGGCTTGAGTGAGCAGGCGCAGATCACAACCACGACTGAATCTAACGCATGATATTGCGCGTACATTTAAACAAAATTGGTGCTTCATGTAACTGCTACAATTAAGTCAGTCAAATGTTTGCCTTTATTGTCCCCACACCGTCGAAGACGTTTACGAAAGTTGTTCATGAATTGATGGAGCATTTCATGTAGAATGGCAACAATTTCTTGACGAATTACATCTGATGCTATTTTGTGTTATGTCGTTTTATGTTATTTTTTTATTTCTCTTGTGATATCTAAAGTCATCGCCCTCGATCTATTGAACATAGATCGAGGGCGATGACTTTAGATATCACAAGAGAAATAAAAAATAACATAAAACGACATAACAAAAAATAGCATCAGATGTACATTATGAAAATAAGAATACTTTTTCATTATTCAAACAACATAAAACAAAATGGCATCAGATGAACATTATGAAAATAAAAATACTTTTTCATTATTCAAACGACAAAAAACAAAATGGCACCAGATGAACATTATGAAAATAAAAATACTTTTTCATTATTCAAACGACATAAAACAAAATGGCATTAGATGTACATTATGAAAATAAAAATACTTTTTTATTATTTAAACGACATAAAAAAATGGCATCAGATGTACATTATGAAAATAAAAATACTTTTTCATTATTCAAACGACATAAAACAAAATGGCATCAGATGAACATTATTAAAATAAAAATACTTTTTTATTATTCAAACGACATAAAACAAAATGGCATCAGATGTACATTATGAAAATAAAAATACTTTTTTATTATTCAAACGACATAAAACAAAATGGCATCAGATGAACATTATGAAAATAAGAATACTTTTTCATTATTCAAACGACATAAAACAAAATGGCATCAGATGAACATTATGAAAATAAGAATACCAATTTGCTTTTATTAAACCCTACAAATGTGTCAGATAATTTTGCCCAACCCTGTATATCAAGTCGTTATTTTTACACTCGGA
This sequence comes from Sepiola atlantica, assembly GCA_963556195.1. Lineage (NCBI taxonomy): Eukaryota > Metazoa > Mollusca > Cephalopoda > Sepiida > Sepiolidae > Sepiola > Sepiola atlantica. The sequence goes on along the minus strand of OY744518.1, from coordinate 164,642,676 downwards.
CAAAATTACGTTTTGGTGTTGTCAATACAAGTGGCAGGAATCCTCTTAGATCAGTCGTTCTTAACCAGGGGGAATTTAAGGGTTTCAGAGGGAAGGGTAATTGGCACTTCAGATTAGCAGACACAAACTGAATCCAGGACCACAAAAAACACAGTGTGCATTGCCCATCGCTACTGACAAGTAATGTTGGATTTTATCTCTGCTAGCGTTTGTATTAAAGCTATTATGTTAGTATTAGTTATAATTGCTAGTATGAATGTACATTTAGAGTCAGACATTTTTTAAAGGGGGGGGGGGTATCATTTTGATACATGATGATAGGGTTCGTGGGCTAAAAAGGGTGAGAACCACTGCCCTAGACCTTATGGTATTTGAAGCCGTTTCTAAAATAATGTGTGTGACAAAAGCTATATAATAATACACTAAGGCAATTTCATGTTCGTACGTACGTTATCACCCTCCACCAATTTAAAAAAAGATTAGATCGCCGAAGATGCGATTCGAAATCTTTTTTTAAAACTTCATCAGATGCCGTGGTTGTGTCGAACGTGAAACTCGAACTAAAATACACTATCTTGTCTTTCGAGCTAGGATCAAAGTGTAGTATCTGTTCTGTCAAAAGATCGTACAATAATATTGTGGGGTCTTCCTTCGCGCCTGGCGTCCATAGAATGGAAACATGTCATAAACTCCTGTAAGGGTTTTAGAGATAGAGCCCCCATAATCAGATCTATTCTGACTTACCTAAGTACTCTGGTTAACCAGAGTACTTAGGTAAGTATGTTTCATTTTCGAACAAAATTGGTACAATAATATCGTACGGTTGGCGTCCATAGAATGGAAATATTTTCACGCACGACAGCAGTATACATCAGATAAAGGATACAACTGTGTAATTTTCACAGGTCCCGCTAGTTAAAATAATTGTACATAGTTATTATTTACTAGTACACACATTTACTAGTACACACATAACGGGAAAAATTATGCTTCGCCAGTGTTCGCACTAATATCCATATAAAATCATAGAATGACGTCAGTGATTTAATTTTTCATATCATTTCTGATGACCTAAAAAAACAAAAAACACCAACCGTTTACTTTTATTTAGAATGGATTATTTCTTTCGGAATTTATTTCAGACGGCAGCGGGTGTCTGACTTGCTATTTGCTTAAAATGATTTCGTCCGGCAGGTTTCTAACTTACTAACTTTTACGTGACAGAATCGAAATACGTCATCTAAATGAATAAATCGAAAGTTTTTAAAAAATTTATCACTCCTATATTAGCCATCAAACAGGTTACTGTTATTTAAATTCATAATACAATATAACCTTTTGAAATACTGTATATATAGTACAGAGGAAAGACCCAATGATCATTATTTGAATGTCTAATTTGCATAACTATTTTAAAACAGTTCTATAATATATTAATGTTTAGTGTGATTCATTTGTAATTTTATTGTTGTATGTTTCCCATATATATATATATATATATATATGGGAAATGAAAAAGGAAAAACCAAGAAATATTTTTTTTTATATATTCATCAACGTTTCGTCTTTATTTGTAAGACTTCCTCAGGATGATAATTTTAAGAAAAATGTCATGCAAGTACATCGAAATATTGGATAGACATGATGGGTCGATGAGAAAAAGTAGTAGCCGTGGCTGCTGACAGCACTGGATCAAGGTCCGGGCTGAGAGAAGTCAGTGGCAGGGAGTGAAATGAATGTGGATTGCTGTGAGTGAAATATATATATATATATATATATATATATATATATATATATATATATATATATATATATATATATATATATATATATATATATAGTCTAAAGAAGCTCTGAGTTATTTTAAACAAAAAGACAAAAAAAAGGAAAATGCAGTTTAAATTCCCACAGAAACTAACTAAATCCAAATAATGCAGACTTAACATTCGTTGGGAAATTCATAAATAAATTAAATATATAATAGTAAGTAAATAAAATAAAAAGGGGGATTAAGTATCTAACAGTGAAACAAAAACAGGAGACCTTAACGTAAGCATCTAATATTAACACAGGGATCATCAGCTGTTTACCATGTAACTGTTTCGGAGATTTAAAAACAGGACAGTTATATGCATGGCTCTCCAATGGTACAGATCAAACTACCATTTCCCCAATATATATATATATATATACACAATATTTTCGGTGATATTAACAGTAATTAATTAAGGTAGTTTAATTAAAAAAATGGATCAATTACTAAAATATTTCTAAAAATATTTTCTGATTAATTTTCAAGGGAGGCAATTTAAACTAAACTAACTAGAAAGAAATATATACCGATCAGGCATAAGCAAGAACAGAAAGGGGAAAGGGTGACTGACTTCTTTCTTCCTCTCTTTTTGTCTCTTTGTCTCTTTGTCTCTCTCCCCCTCCTCTCTCTCCCCCTCTCTCTCTCTATTCCTTTTCTTTTCTTTACGGTCTGATCTGAAAGATAAATAAAGTAGTGAACTTTGCGAAGCGATAGCGAGATGGCAAAGTGAGCAAGTATATTAAAATAAACTAACGGGCCTCGTGGAAATTCCACTGTGTTTTCTACATCAATCTGTATAATTTACGGTTAATAATAAACACTTCTTTTTTAAATAATAAATATCTGATAGGGGCAATACTATGAAGCGAAAAAATAGCTCTTTCTTTTTCCGTACAAAACAATTGTCATTGTCAGCTAAACAAGAAGGATAATACAAAAATTTGAAAAAATTACGTCATATGGACTGAATTAAAATATTTTCTATATAATATCTCTATTTATATAAAGTTAAGTATGTGTATATGTTTATATATTTCTATGTATAGAATTCCTCCACAACTAATTAACCGATCATTATAAATTTTGGAACACAGCTGCTAGGCTTAAGGGTGGGCTATATTCAGTTTAATTTAGTTTAATACAAAAGGGAGGAAGGACTGGTAAAAGCCCGTTGTAAAAATTTTAACAATAGATATTACACATCAATTAATAAATATTCCCTAAATTTCAGTTTCTTTTGAATATTTTAAAGGTATTTTAGGGAGGCATAATATAGGCACAGCCTCCCATTTGACAATTCAATTTTTTTAGATTTGCATTAAATTTGCTCCATAGTCATTAAACCCCTATTAAGAAATATTCACTGAATTTCAATTTTTTCTTAAGACAACTTAAGCTTAAGCCTTGAATTTTAAACATTTTCTATAATCAAAATCATGTAATTGATATTGATCAACATTGAAATAACGATTATAGACATAAGGTTTAGCAGCATTATATCTTGATTTTAATCTTCGTAAGATGGCATAAAAGTGGTGCAAAACTGTTCGGAAAATTAAGTTTACTCGTTCTTGAACGTGTGTTCTTCTTGTGTATATATATATAGTATAACATATACTTATGACAAGTGACCTACGCATAAACATTTGTGTTTAATTCCCGAAGGAATTCGATGGATTAAATTCATGGATTTACATTAAACAATTCTTTTTATAGTTAAGCTGTGTCTACTCCAGCTCCAACCAATTTCAGTGATTTATATTGTTATATTATTGCTTCCGTTTCTACCCTCGATTCATGTCAATCAACCAATAACATTTCCTTTCTTTATTTTAAAAGGTTTTGGACCCTCTTTTATTTTTAAGTGTGGCAAACAAATAAAAGACTACTCTAGTTAGAATAAGGTTAGCCGTGCTGACTCATCAGGGCAATCAAATTATTCATTTGTTAACTATAGCCTTGTCTTATTGTTTACCTACTTCACGCAATAATTTAAAATCCATATTATTACCTCTATAAAAGCTTTTAGTTATATTCTTTAGTATTTTTCGATTTATTAAAAAAAAATGTTAAAATTTCGATTCTCTTTATTTAAAAAAACAATTTCTTATTAGTTATTCCAACGTAAGGTTTATTTTATCTCTAGAGTTTTTTTTTTAATGATTTACTAGATTTTTTTTAACATCTTAAAACTTTAAGAATTTGAGTTTCTCATTCAGACATAATATATATGGATCGTTTAAAAATCTACAAACCATAATATTTTGAACTCAACTACTGGAGACCGTCCAGTAAGTTCCCCAAAATGGTTAGATAGACTATATCTGTTTTTTTCTGTTATTAAATTTTATTTTCTGATTATAATAACTTTTTAAAAAGTTTAGTGCGGTTTCCCCATTATACTATGTTTTTGTTATACAAGTTTTCTGTAGTATATATTGTGGCTTGGTATTTTTTTTTCTTCTGAACAATTATTTTGTAGGGGGCAATTCTACCCTTATTTTATAGTTACATTTTCCTTAGTTTTATTTTTCTTCTTGCTATCCTAATTATTGCTATTTCTATCTGAATCATTACTATTTTCTTAATATTTCAGCTCTTTTCATCATTATTGTGCTGTGTATGCTGTCAATCGTTCCTTTGATTCCAATTTCTCCTGGTCTTGTATCATTCTTTTTCGGAACTGTTCAATTGGTATTACAGTAATTTCCTCAATGCTCCACACTCGTTTCAGCTCTCTGGCAAGCTCCATGTATTTGCCTAGTTTTAATCCTTGATCCTCTGCTGAGATGACAAAATGTACTATTTGGAAGTTTTTCTGTTGACTATTATCATGCACGGTCTTCTTGCTTAGGTAAATTTGTCCGTTTGTATTTCCATGTCAAAGAGGTGTTTATGCCGTTCGTTTTATAACTGGCTCGGATATGTGTCTGTACCATTTGTCTATATGTTCAAAGTGCAGTCGTTTGCACATTTTCAATGTCTATTTTTATATTTCTATTCGGCTAGTTTTCTGCATTCACTTATTGTTTTACTGGTTTCTCTTTGTTCACAGAATCTACATTTACCGTTTTGTCTATCTTGATTTTTTATATAGTTAGTTCTGATCGCATTGTTTGGTGCAGTTGTCAGTAGCGATCCCGTTTCTCTCTTCGAGTGTCTTTTTCATTATTATTATTATTATTATTATTATTATTATTATTATTATTATTATTATTATTATTATTATTATTATTATTATTATTATTTTATCACTACGAGTTTTCACACAAGTTGTTATCAGTGATTGCTCACTGACAATAACTAGTGGTGTTCTCCTGGAATCTGAGTGACAACTAGTCTCCTCAGATTTCCAACACTCTACATCTCTTTCAAGAACCGGTGTACATCATGTTACGTTATCGCAACGGTCATTTACCATTGATTTTTCGCTATCAACTACCGTTGTTATCCACTAGAATTTGAGTTACACTAAGCCTCCCTAAGATTCACGTACTCTCGCACCCTTCCAGTGGACGTCTGATTAGTGATCTCCCTTCTCGGTATTTACATCTTCATTAACCATTCACGACCATTTTGTGTGGTGCTAGCTAATGTTTATGTTATCACATGCGTCTATGTTTTTTCCGCATCTTCTTCTCCCGTATGGGTTGTCACTTTATGGAATTTCTAAAGTTTCAGTTCCTTTGAGGTTGTGTGATTAAAAAAAAGGTTCTATTTTTATTTACCCGTGGCTGGTAAAGGTTTGTTGATTATATGGGGTGGTTTCCGCATTCGAGGATTTTCCTTAATATTTCGGTCGTTTTCATCATTGTCGTGCGTTGTATGATCTCAATCTTCCCTTTGATTCCAATCTCTTATAGTTTTTTTTTTTCAGTTTCTTTTTCAGACTTGCTCCTACAATTATTGGTAAATAATTAATATTTAGGTTTCGTTGTTCAAGTTTCGGGCGATGTAACCACAATAAATATGATTAAAAAATCTGATGTAAGATAATGAATGTATATTGCGATAATCAGAGCAGAACGCAATTATTTTTCTTTTAAAGATTTAACAATATCTCTTGATTACAATAAATAAAGTAGGTTACAACGTCAAATGAACATTTGTTGAGAAAGCTACGATCGATGTTTTGGAATCAACAGCAGTTCCAACGAGAGAAAAATGTATACTTAAAAAAGTGAGGCTACCAACATTTCTAAAAAAAACTTTTTTCAACCATTGTTTGTTATTTTATTATTTTATCATTTTATAATTTTGTGATTTTATAACGCGTTTTCTTGCTTGCTCTCTTCAGATATATACTCCATTTTTAACAGTTTGGTGTTTCTGCGCATGTACGCGCGCGTTAGTGTGCGTGCGTGTATATTTTTTCATAGTTTTTGCTTCTCTGGGTCAAAGTTATTTGTTTTTTTTTAAGTATGTGTGATTTTGATTTTTATCTTTCCGGTCATCTTCGTAGGCGGTGGTTGAGTACACTTTGTTCAGAATGCTTAAAGTTGGTCTTCAAATTTTATGACTTTGTCGACACTCTGTCTGTCTGCGTGTGTGCGTGTGTGTGTGACTTGCTCTGGTCCACGGCCCGCGCGTACACAAGTGCGTCTCCCTCTGTCCATACATACATACATACATACATACATACATACATACATACATATACACATATATATCTCTATCTATCTATCTATCTATCTATCTATCTATCTATCTATCTATCTATCTATCTATCTATCTATCTATCTATACACACATGCGCAGAAGCATCAAACTGTTAAAAATAAAACATTTTTTCAAATAGAGTATATATCTGAAGAAAGCAAGCAAGAAAAGCTCGAAACGCGTTATAAAATCACAAAATTATAAAATGATAAAATAATGTAATAACAAACAATGTTTAAAAAATGTTTTTTACAAATGTTGGTAACCTCACTTATATATATATATATAGCCGTCCATAGACAACTGTTTCGCCATATACGACTCTTCAATGTGGCTAGCCGTAGCGATATTCGAAACCAGAGCACTTGTACTTGGCGCCTGTTGCTCTACCTACTTATATTAAATGAAATTATTCATTTGTTTACATTTCTTACCATACCGGAATCCATCATTTCCTCCACCAGTGCTTCACACACACACACACACACACACACACACACACACACACACACACACACACACACACACACACACACACACACACACACACACACACACACACACACACACACACTCACTCACATACACACAAACACACGCGCACGTATATTAACATCAACGTATAATAATCGTCGTCTTCAAAAATATTCCGAAAATAAAAATCTTCACACCGTTATACAAAATGGTGCTAAGAAAATATACAACATAGTGTTAAGTACAACTCCGAGACTGTTATTTTGTTACTCCGTTATTCCATTCCTGCATTATTCTATTAATCTATTATTCAGTTAGTCCGTTAGTCCGTTAATCCATTATTCTGTTCTTTCGTTGTCCGTTATTCTGTTCATCCATTATTTCATTAGTTTGTTATTTTTCTGATTCTGTTCGTCCATCATTCCGTTAGCGTTCAGATTTTCTAAAAAAAATATTTATTAGTTTTTTTTTTACAGGTTTAAAATACATCTTTATTTTCCCATCATTCATCAGAATTACCCCGCCGTTAAAAGCCGCTTATGGCTCGACAAATATGTATAGCCGCTTATGTATGTAAGTTAACCAATATCTCCCATACAAAAGCAGTCTTCAATGTTGATTTAATATTAATCGACATTCACCATAGCAGTTAGGTGTCTTACATGTGCTGATTGATTTTGCATGCGATTGTCTTTCACTAACTAATATTTCTGGTTGCTATTGTTTATTGCTTTATTCATTGTCCTTGCTACATATATCCTTCTTCTGGTTTGTTTCTGCTTTTTTCTCTCTTTCAATTGATGGGTCACCGCTTCTCCAGGACCAAGGGGCACTCGAGAATAAGGATTAACTAGAGTGTCAGTTGGACGATGATCGTAACCACGCTAGAATTGAAAACGATGGGTGGAATGGGTAGAAGATTACTTAAAGGTACTTGACTATTCAAGAGGACGGCTCAAAAATTATTAGTTTACATAAGCCTTGAAGACGATCATGTTGCAGTCAGTTGAGAAGCAGCCTCGTCATCTTTTTGTTCAACAAATGGAATGTTCTATGAAAGAAAATTTGTCTATAGAAGTTCCGTTTGTTTTTTTGGTACAGAGAGAGAGAGAGAGAGAGAGAGAGAGAGAGAGAGAGAGAGAGAAGGGAAGAGAGAGAGAGAGAGAGGGGAAGGTTATTTACTGTGGTTGTAGCTAGACGAGTTCTTGCTGTGAATGTTTTACAGGGGGACCTGTGATGGAGCTCAGTCGGAGGTTAAGTATTAAGACGCCGAACCTCAATGTACCATCGGCGCCGAGGTAAGAAACCAGGGAAACGCCCAGAGCTCACTCCGAAAGAAGAAAAAGGCAGGGCAGCCCCGATAATGATAAGTCTAGTGAAGAGTAGTGAATCTGAATGAGAGAAAGAAGGGCATAGGTTTTGCTCTCCGGCTCAAGAGAAGTCGTGAGAGGCAACAGACAGTGGAACGACAGGTTGACTCGAACCTTGCTGCGGAGTCGGTTGATGAGCTGAGTGAGTGGGACGGGGGTATGGGGGTTTAAATACCACCATCTCAACTCCAAAAAAGACTGAGGGGAGAAGGTAACTAAAGAGGTGGATAAATTGCCCCGGAAGTTACGATTGAGGGGAGAAAAACACCCCACAACACAAGAGTAGGAAGACCAAGTAAAAGATAGTCAGGGATTTGAGGGACAGCCAAGGTTGGGTTGTATCGCATCAGTTGGCTTCGCTATGTGCAGGGAGGGCCCCCATGCATGTGTGGTGTTGGTGGTTGTGGTGTGGACCGTTCTCTTGGATGTTGCCCCAAAGATAGAGAGGTGGATAAGGATAGAGAGATATATAACTGTCGTCCGAAAACACCTTCTTGTCTCTCTTCCTGGGGCACCCAATCCGACCTCCACCTTCACTGGTCTCTCAATCAGGAACTGAACCAACAAAGACAATACAGCATTACTTATACCTGCCATTTTTGGAGTTTAATAGAAATCTCGCGAGATTCACGTCCGCCCGACGAGATTACGGGTAGGTCTTATGTTTTTATTTTTCCACTACATGCCCCCGTGATCTTAAAATCACATCTCACCTCGCATAGTCAGCCATCCAGACCGGTTGTCTCCTCTCACGATTAGAGCGTCGCGAGGGTTCTTCCAACGGGGGTTCACCGGCTTCTTCCTCAGCATCTCCATTTGATGGCAGAGAGACACGACGTATGTCAAGCACGTGTCGCGGCATCCCGCCAACACTCACATTGTTTACAGACTGTACATGCGTTACCCTTCCTCGTCCCCAACGTGTAGTGCATAGAGCTCCCGGTGGCTTGACTCACACTTCTTCACCAACTGTGATGGATCCTTGTCCCTCTTCACTCATGTTCGTTCTAGCAAGAGGATGACGGCACTCATACCGAAAGACTGACTGATGCGGCACTGACTCTTCATCTTAACCTCAATCCACCTCGCTATCTCTTTCTCAAATTCAGCCCTTGTGTCACCATTCAGAGTACTTTCGTAGCACCCAACTTGATTTTTTAGTATTGGCGGCTCTGAAACCCAACGCCATTCCACCGTCCACTTATCTCCATCAAAACTGGTCTGAAAGTCTTTGTCTTTGATTTGGCACAGTTCCGCCTTCTTGGCTTTAACACTCTCCATTCCTGCCAATCCGACTGGGCGCTCGCATCCAAATGTGATCATGCCCATGCTAAACATAGCACCCCCTAGTCGATCGATGACATCCAGGCCCAACACAACATCAACACCTGCAACAAGCCGCTCCATCACAATTGCCCTCACCTCAAGTTCGGTCTCTCTCACTATTATTCTCACAGTGCACATTCCTCGGCACATCACCTCACGGCCATCAACCGCCCTCACACTGGTCGTTCCATGCCAAGATTTAGCAACATCCGTTGTCACCAACGTGGTCGTGCAGCCGGTATCAACGAGGGCTTTGGCTCTCTTCCCGTTTGCGGTGACCTCCACCTGTGGTAATGCAGTCCTATGCGCCGTCACTTGATAGGGGGGTAGCCACTGGCGCTATGGCACCCCTCTAATCGTTTCCCTGCACCGTGCAGGTTCGGCTGATATGCCCAGTTTGTCCACAACGGAAGCAGGTTATGCCAGGCTTAGGTTCTCGGCAGTCCCGTACAAAATGAGGCCCCTGGCATCGAAAACATTTCACTGGGGCTTTTCCAGGTGACCGCCCCCACGAGAGATTCTCCTTAACTGCGGACTTCCCTCCCATCAGGCTTACACTCGCGGTTGCCTCCAACTGGTGACTCTTCTTTGTCAGCACCCTGGCATGGGTCAGCACTTCATCCATGTTCATGCTCTCGATCATTGTCAGTCTCTGCAGCTCTGTGGACACACTATCAGGAAGACCAGTCACAAACGTCATTTTCACCGTTTTTTCAAGGCTCATCCCTGCATAACCCGCCAGTCCCGCTAGCCTCCGGATCTCCGTCGCAAAGACATCTACTGGCTCCCCTGTCCATGTGATCCTTCGCATTTTGCTATAGGCGTCGAAAACGCTTTCTGCGAAAGCGGTCTTTAGTCTTGCCTCTATCAAATCTGCGTCGTCTTGTTCAGCGTCATTCATTTCCAGGTAGACCGAAAGTGCATTTCCTTCCAAATATAATGGAATCAAGGTTGCCACATCCTCAATTTTCTGCAATCTTGCGACCATCTTCAATTTAGACAGCCATCGCACTACGTCTCCATCACCAGCCTTCAATACGTCACTGCTTAATTTGATTCTGTCACCCATCCTGTTATGTAGGTAGGCCGCCGGAATAGCTTGTCGTCCGAAAACACCTTCTTGTCTCTCTTCCTGGGGCACCCAATCCGACCTCCACCTTCACTGGTCTCTCAATCAGGAACTGAACCAACAAAGACAATACAGCATTACTTATACCCGCCATTTTTGGAGTTTAATAGAAATCTCGCGAGATTCACGTCCGCCCGACGAGATTACGGGTAGGTCTTATGTTTTTATTTTTCCACTACAATAACTAAGACTAATTTTTCTCTCTATCTTATTGCAAATATGGACGGGGTAAGGTAGTTCTGTCGATACTAGCCGTAGCAAGCACCTGGTAACATAATGAAAATACCGTGTTTAGGAAGACCAGTGAAGTCATCATAACTAGATCCAAATGGTTGATCACGTTAATAATAGATCTACAGCCGTACAAGTTGTTGCTGGAACGACTGAGCGGTGATGTAATGAGGTTGAAGGGCGTTTAAGAACAGGTAATCGATAATTATTCGCACAACCTGGAATATGTCCGGTTGATGTACTCCTTGCGAAAGGACAAGGAGGTAATGATAAACGAATGGGGAGATATAGGATCCTATCTAAGAGGGGGTAGAGTTACTGCAGACAAGCCATAAGAGATGAGTGTTACCGATAGTGGGGAAGGCACTCAATGTATTGTTTGGGACAGAGAGTGATGTGGAAGTAATTAAGAGGAAATTGGAGGTCATAGAAAAGAATCAAAAGGTAGTATCGTATATAGCAAGCGAAAGTATCGATATTGAACATTATTGGAGTTATCCCTAAACAGGGATAGTATAAGGTTGTCTTTTCTCCCAGGTATTTAGACATTTAGAGAAGAAGTGGCTAATATAACCGACGCCGTGACGACAGAAATACGTGAACTGGACGTTTTTGTACAACGATTATTTCAGTCATTGGCGGTAACTAATATGGTACGCTATGCAGAACATTCGTTGATGATGTTATTAGAGCATGTACACACGCAGTTGGATATGTTGTGAGCGGGGCACCTGTCGCCGAGTGTAGTAACCCCGGGAAGATTGAAGGAAGTGTTGTTGAGGATACAGACTGCGTTACCCCATCATTTGAGATTGCCTGTTGACCCCACTGAATAGTTATGGAAATATTATAATGCGTTAAGATGTTCCTGACCGACTCACCAAACAACACTCTCTTTAACTTTCAATTCTTTTTATTACAAGCGTTAGTTATTTATCGGCTTGAAGACATTCACTACGTCGAGAGAGAGAGAGAGAGAGAGAGAGAGAGAGAGAGAGAGAGAGAGAGAGAGAGCAAACCACTACTTTATCGTAGTTACTTATCAAATAAATCTTAACCATTCATGGATGGGGAGAAAGGATATCTCTCGCCTGTATTTCCTTAGGGAAATATTTCCCTTATCTGTTGTAGTTTACATAGTAACAACCACGTTTCATCGGTTCGCCTCCCAAACCCAGACTGACTAAAACTCGCTTCTCACGAAGAACTAGTGACGTCACGGATCCCTCTGTTTCCCACGCAAAGGCCTGTGACGTCACAGAGCCTCTCGCAGGTGCACACTGACCGTTGAGCTGAGGTCTCGTCACGCGGTGAACTTATCACGTCTGTTAGCTCTGACTGTGAGAACAGACCCTATTCTGCACTCGACTACACCCGCGCTAATTCGCGCAAGTCAAACCAACGACTTCCAACAGATACGTCCATTCCCATAGGGCAATTATCAACATCGTTTCTCTTTTGTACTATACTTTTCTTAAATATACTTGTTTTCGGAAAACCCCGTGTTTGTGTTTTCATTCCGGGCCCTACACAGGTCCACAACAGCTGGCGACGAGATATTCGAACTTACACGGGACACAACTGCAACATTAAGGATTTTTTTCTTGAGAACCTTTAAAAAAGGACCCCACAACAACCGATGACGTGGGGTTATGAACTTACACCATCACAACGAATAACGACGTGGTTAAAGTAAAGGATTCTGAAGAACCTTAAAATGGACGCTTCAACTGGCAACAAAGAATATTATTTTGGGAGAACCGTATAAAAACCAAGCGTAGAGAAATCAACGAAAAATTCACCAGACAACGTCCTAGTTCTAAAAACTGGCTCTTACCGGTGGAAAAAAAACCACGTAAATACCAACTTTTTTCTCTCATTTGAAGAAAGGTCAGTGATTTTCTTTTATTGCTATTCCAACACTGTTGTTAATCTTTAACAAGAAAGAAACACATTATCTTTTCTATTCACTCTAAAAGATAAAAGTGTACGACTGCCGAAAGAGTGAAGCGTACCTCCAAATACGCATGGAAGAAGAGAGTTCTAAACTGTTGTGTATAAATACGCATCGCGCTTTAGTAGGCTAGCTTTCGAGGTCAAAGTTGCTCCCGCAACAGTCTACTTCGGAAATACATCAACCATGAGATAACGAATCATTCCCCTGTGGGGGTACTAACGAATTCTAAACGTTAAACATGGAAGAACGAGTAAAAATACGTCAGTAACCAACACAAAAAGTAAGAAAGCCAGCACTCAAAATTCATATAAACATAACAATTTATTTAACGTGGTTCATTTAAATTGTATAAATTCCTCAATGAAAGTCTGAGTTTTGTGTACAGGAAAATGTCCCTTTTACTGTTTGTATAAAATGTCTCTTTTAAAGTTTGTTCTTGGAAAGCACACGTATTTTGGTGTGCGCGTATATTAGAGAAAATGAGTCGTCTCTCTACCCTTTTTTGGGGAGTGTACGAAATGGTAGGAATTTGTGTTGAAAGGTACTTAAAACAGAGAAAAGAAAGAAAGAGTTTAAGCTTACTATTTGTCCTGTGTCCGGTGAGGAGGAAAGGGGAGACGGCGTGTAGTAACTGTAAGACAGTAGCAGGCAGTGTTTTCTTGCCCCATGCCTTTTTTGTCTGTTGATGGGATCGTCTTAATCGCTAGTCGTAGGGAGAGAAAGACTTCGTTGACAGGACCGTGTTACTTGCTGGGAAAGAGAAAAAAGAGGAAGGAGGAAGTGCGTTCTTTTATTTATATCACTCAAAATCTCGCGTGGTCAAGAATGATTTGTTAGTCTTTGATTGGCCGGACCCTCTGACAGCGTGATTTGACGAGAATAGGCCCTGTCTTCTTCCTTAGAAACGAAGAAGGGTTGAGTTAACAGAGAAAGAAATAATAACATATTAGGATGTTAATCCGATACCCCTATCAGGGAGGTTCACAATACAATTAAGGAAATGAAGGCCAGGAAGACACTTTTTATTGATGACATCCCCGCTGATGTTTCTCGCTTTCTCAATCTCTCACAAACACTAATCATATCTAATAAAGCTAAACCAGCAGTGACAACATGTATATAGGCGTAGAGCGTAACACATAGATTTAAGCAAGTGATAGAAATACAGCCGTCTGCAAATGTCTGAGAGAGAGAGAGGGGGGGAAAGAGATATTATGGCTCTCCGTATCAAAATTGTCTGAAATTCATAGATATATATTTGTATGGTTATTTAAGGTAACATGTGTGTGTGTCTTTATTATGAGCCCGTCTTTGAACGGGTATTTCAGCTAGTTATTCAATACATTCGATTAAAAGTAGGTTATATTTGACGTATGTGACAGTCTTAATTAAACACTATATGGCCATTTAAAAAAAGTTGTTTGACCGGATCACCGTGTCGAATTGCTCTCCGGGTGATTATCTCTCGTTGCTATTGTTAAATTGCTGAATATACTGATAATGGCCACAGCAACGAATCATTCATCTACGATCGACACTACGAGAAAGAAGGCCTTGACCTTTCTAATGAATCTTCTGACTTTTAATGGCTGGTCAATTAAAAGTAGGTCGGCGTCTATTTGTTTGAGTCTGTCCACTTTGCTGAACTATTGGGCAATCATCTCGGCGCGAAGCTGTTAAGTAAGAAACACGAGACTGTCCTTAAAATATCCACTTATGAAAATTTGTCTTTTCCATTTTGTTACGGATGTCCCTAATAAACTATACCCTTGAACGTTTCTTGACCTCTCCTAGACATTAGCCCAGTCTAATTCTAATATCACTTTCTTTTAGACCTTTTTCATTTTTTTTTATAGATCTGTCTAAACATCTCTATAAGATGCCCTGTCCGTCGGTTGTTAGGTCACGCTAAAATTCCAAATATAATTTCCGTGGATCAGTCACACTTAAGTTTGAAATATAATTTCCGTGGATCAGTCACACTTAAGTTTAAAATATATTTTTGTCGGTCAATCACACTTAAGTTTAAAATATATTTTTGTCGGTCAGTCACACTTAAGTTTGAAATATATTTTTGTGGGTCAGTCACACTTAAGTTTGAAATATATTTTTGTCGGTCAGTCACATTAAAGTTTAAAATATATTTTTGTCGGTCAGTAACACGTAAGTTTTAAATATAATTTTCGTCGGTCAATCATACTTAAGTTTGAAATATATTTTTCGTCGGTCAGTCACACTTAAGTTTGAAATATATTTTTGTCGGTCAGTCACACTTATGTTTGAAATATATTTTTGTCAGTCAGCCCAACTTAAGTTTGAAATATATTTTTGTCGCTCAGTCACACTTAAGTTTGAAATATATTTTTCGTTGGTCACACTTTAGTTTGAAATATATTTTTCGTCGGTAAGTCACACTTAAGTTTGAAATATAATTTTGTCGGTCAATCACACATAAGTTATAAATATATTTTTGTTGGTCAGTCACACTTTAGTTTGAAATATATTTTTCGTTGGTCACACTTAAGTTTGAAGTATATTTTTGTCGGTCAGTCACATTTAAGTTTGAAATATATTTTTGTCGGTCAGTCACACTTAAGTTTGAAATATATTTTTCGTTGGTCACACTTTAGTTTGAAATATATTTTTCGTCGGTAAGTCACACTTAAGTTTGAAATATAATTTTGTCGGTCAATCACACATAAGTTATAAATATATTTTTGTCGATCAGTCACACTTCAGTTTGAAATATATTTTTGTCGGTCAGTCACACTTAAGTTTGAAATATTTTTCTGTCGGTCAGTCACACTTAAGTTTGAAATATATTTTTGTCGGTCAGTCACATTTAAGTTTGAAATATATTTTTATCAGTCAGTCACACTTTAGTTTGAAATATATTTTTCGTTGGTCACACTTTTGTTTGAAATATATTTTTGTCGGTCAGTCAGACTTAAGTTTGAAATATAATTTTCGTCGGTCAGTCACACTTAAGTTTAAAATATATTTTTGTCGGTCAGTCACACTTAAGTTTAAAATATATTTTTGTCAGTCGATCACACTTAAGTTTGAAATATATTTTTGTCGGTCAGTCACACTTAAGTTTAAAATATATTATTGTCGGTCAATCACACTTAAGTTTGAAATATATTTTTGTCGGTCAGTCACACTTAAGTTTAAAATATATATTTGTCGGTCAGTCACACTTAAGTTTAAAATATATTTTTGTCGGTCAATCACACTTAAGTTTGAAATATATTTTTGTCAGTCAGTCACACTTAAGTTAGAAATATATTTTTGTCGGTCAGTCACACTTAAGTTTAAAATATATTTTTGTCGGACAGTTACACATAAGTTTGAAATATATTTTTCGTTGGTCACACTTTAGTTTTAAATATATTTTTGTCGGTCAGTCACACTTAAGTTTGAAATATAATTTTGTCGGTCAATCACACTTTAGTTTGAAATATATTTTTGTCGGTCAGTCACACTTAATTTTAAAATATATTTTTGTCAGTCAGTAACACTTAAGTTTGAAATATAATTTTCGTCGGTCAGTCACACTTAAGTTTGAAATATATTTTTGTAGGTCAGTCACACTTTAGTTTGAAATATATTTTTGTCGGTCAATCACACTTAAGTTTGAAATATAATTTTGTCGGTCAGTCACACTTAAGTTTGAAATATATTTTTGTCGGTCAGTCACATTTAAGTTTGAAATATATTTTTGTCGGTCAGTAACACATAAGTTTAAACATATTTTTCGTTCGTCACACTTTAGTTTGAAATATATTTTTGTCGGTCAGTCACACTTAAGTTTGAAATATAATTTTCGTCAGTCAATCACACTTAAGTTTAAAATATATTTTTGTCGGTCAGTAACACATAAGTTTGAAATATATTTTTCGTAGGTCAGTCACACTTAAGTTTGAAATATAATTTTCGTCGGTAGGTCACGTTTAAAATTAAATATAATTTTCATAGATCGATCATCCATAAGTTTGCAATATAATTATCGTGGGTCAGTAATGCTTAAATTTCGAATATAATTTTCGTCAGTTGATTACGCTTAAGTTTTAAATGTAATTTTCGTCAGTCTGCTACGCTTAGGTTTAAAATCTAATTTTAGATGCGTCAATGTAACTCCATAAGGGACTCTGTCCGTATTTCTGTCCGTCAATATTTTGTTTGGGTTTGAAATGACATATTAATAACTAAATTCTTAGATTGAATAGACATATCTTAAGAAAATACGTTCTTATTAACATATGCTACTGATTCAAAGCAGATCTAAAAATAAAAATAAAGTTACAAGTGATACCCAAATACTTAGAGATGACTGTGACAATAGCATATGTGCATATTCTCAATGCCCTTTACGGATCGATTTAAATGTATCTTTTATGTTCTACGCAATGCTCATATTGTCACTACGTGTTTAGTATGATTAGACTGGGTTAATATTTCGAACAGATGGAGAAAATGATATGCTATTTTGGCCATTCGTAACCATAAAGGTTAGATATTGCATAAATAAAAGCTTCGAACTGGAAAGGTAAAATAGACTCTAAAATCTTTGTATGACAACTAGTAGAAAAGAATGAAAGCAGAAATCTGAAATAACACCATCGACCTCCACCTCCACCTCCACCCGCTGATCACATCGTTGCTTATTTTTTTGGCTTGGAGCAATGTGTAGTATATGTTCTGTATATACTACACTTCATCTTTTCTCTCCTCAGTCAGTGAAAGGAAAACCCTTCTAGACTGAGGCAATTAATTTTCTTTGTCCCAATTCAGAGTGCATTTTGTTAGAGAGCTGGATTTTACCCACATTAAAAACCGACCTTGTTTATTTATTTATTTATTTTTTTTTTATTCATTTCTATTTTTTTATGGAAATCGCTTCGGACAAGGTATGACGCCACTTGAGGGAAGGAGCTAAAAAGAACGAAAGATGATTATTGCAAAGACAGGGGATGCTTATTGGCCTTAGTTTTGAAAAGGCCTAGTCTATAGCTAGGAGGAAAACAGTCAACAGGAAGAGAGTTCCACAACCCCGCAGTTCTTGGAAAGAAGCCACTGGAATAGGAAGCTGTATCAAAACTCTAATTCTGCCCTCGTCGGGAGTTAAGTAAAAAGGGAATACGTTGCTTATGGTTGTCTTTCATTTCTCCCTTCCACTGAACCGGTTGAAAACCTTGCTTCACTTATAAACTATTCATTACACGGCCTCACTGTCAGAGGGTATCCATTGTCTTTCTAGTCAGAAGGAGGCCACCCAACATAATAACATAAAATGTTGTTGCTAGTAAAATAAATAAATGGATGAATAGACAAACAGAGACGGCGTGATCCGAAGGAGTGGGAACATGAAGAATAACGATCATAATAGATAACACGCTATCTATCTATCTATCTATCTATCTATCTATCTATCTATCTATCTATCTATCTATATAGCTAGCTAGCTATCTATCTTGCTTGCTTGCTTGTTCCCGTGCACGCTGGATGAAGTCATCAAAATGATAGTGTCACTAAAGGATGACGTCATCCATCTAAAGAGAAGTTAGATAACCGGTCACAGTTGATGACGTCACAAAATGATGACGTCATCATTTTATGACGTCATCCATTGAAAAAATAATTATGGTGACCGTGCATCCATCAGTAATAAAATTCTAAAACAGTTCAAATATGTTTTGTGCTAGAAAAAAGGAAGACAATGGTCGCCAACGATTAAAACATAGAATTAAAATGACATTCTGAACACTTTTAAAACGAAATTCATTTCAAGACAAGAAATGCAATTTAAACCAAGTGAAATGGACAATGAAATAACTTTTTTTTATATATTTATTTCCAAATAGTTATATATATTTTTTTGTATCAAGAAGTTTTATGACACTTACAAAATTCTTTGTTTAATAGTTTTCGATTATCGTTTGTTTTCATTTTAAAAATTATTTCTCGTTTGTTTTTGATTACTGTTTGTTCCCTAAATTCATAATTGCAGTGTTTGATTTATACTGTTTAAAAACATGTAATTATATGTATCATAACCAACAATATTTTCTACACAACAAATAGGTTGATATTGCAACTTTTAAAAAGTGTAATTAACATTGCTTGAATTTGCTTGTTAATAATTTCTGTAAAAAAAATTGTATTCAGATTGTTCACAATGAAAATAAAGAATTTTAGTCTTTAAAATCCAGAAAACAATGTCATGTTTATTTACTTTAACGCAGCGACAACACACAACTTAACTATTCTTTTTGAATTAATTCCTGAATTTTATTATTTATATTTTTAAATAAAGTTAAGTTTAAGTATAAATTGGATCGTGGTCCTATCTTTTCTTTTTAAAATACCATTTTAAAAGTTTTTTTAATACTTAAGAAAAGCTATCATTCATTATCGACAACTTGACTTTTCGGCATATCTCACTTTCTCCAAAGTGTATGACGTCAGGTTTTATCGCACCTGTCTTACTTTACGAAGGCTGAAGGTCTGACATGTATTTGCTTGCCACACACCGAGCCAGAGACAACCAGAGAACGACGGATACTGATGTTGACTACTCCTTTTCACCAGTCTTGCTAGCCGGATTACCGTTCTGATATCGATTCGTGCCAAACCCGTCCGCTATGGGTGGTCCTGTCAGAAACCGGAGTTCCAGACGATATAGCACTGACACTTTCACGTTGTCACCGCATTGCCACAGTGAAGAAAGATTTGACTTTAGGGGGGGAAGCTGCTGCCGGTTGTTTTTGTTTTTCCGAAGTTACGAACGAGTACAACTACATTTAGAAAATCTAGAGTTATTTTTAAAAAAAGTTTACAGATTTTTTCTTACAACCTTTTGTCATACACGCAGAAAACCAAGTTGCCGTAATCGTTACAAAAACAGTGAAGTTCACAAATTGTATTCAGACTTTGCTTTAGTAGCTGCCTGTACGGGCTCCTCTGTGATCTTTCCAGACTGAGGGCTTGTCGTTCTGAAATCAAAGCTCCTTATTCCCACTTTCAAAAGGACTAAGTTGAGACGCACCTCATGGAAGATATAAGAGCTTTATTCGACCTGATCTTCGTTCAAAATCACTGAACAGTGGGGGAATGCACACACAGAGGTGGAAGAGAGAGAGAGAGAGAGAGAGAGAGAAATCGATAATCACTGTTTACTCATATTATGTCAGTCGATTTCATTTTTTCACGTCCACGCGTTGTATACTCCCAAACAGACTGTCGTATTCTGTCTCCCACTCTTTCTTTAAGCCATGTGACATCTTATCCGTTTTTATTAATTCCCATAGTCGAGCAATCCTCACCTCGAATTCAGCAAGTTGACCCCAGCTGACCTTTAATTTCCTGTTATTTTCAACTAACAATTTTATATACTGGTTGAGACGTCTTTGTCCATTTCTTCTTCTTCTTCTTCTTCTTCTTCTTCTTCTTCTTCTTCTTCTTCTTCTTCTTCTTCTTGCAACGCTGAATACCTTTTCTTGTATACAGTGAGGTTCTTTCTACCGGGCAACGCGACGTTTAAACGCACCTGTTTTATCTAGGGTATTGAGCAAATGTAATACTGTATTATTACTATATTATTACTTCCAGGCAACGCCAAGTTTCTTTCCTAGTATACAAAACCATGGGAAAACACAGTGAATTTCTTTCTCTCGGGCAAGGTGGCGTTTAAACACACTTGTTCTATCAAGGATATTGAGCACTTTTGGATTCATGTATACGATCACAGTTTATGGAATCGACTAAGCCATGTTTAAATCCTATCGGATCTATTATGGTAATTGGGAAAGGTATGGATTCGAAATTTCCACCCAGGTATAAAATAAGTAGCAAATTGTGTTCAATTAATTGTATACACTGGAAGCGTTGGCAATAAGAATTGTGTTTCTGCATTAAATAAACCAAACAGAGTTGATGTGCCGTAAAAACGGATGAAACAAATCTTGTCTTTTGAGCTTTTTATTTTATTTTCTATTCAACTTTTATTTTTACTAATTTCTTCATTTTTCTTCATTATTCCACCGCCCCAGATAGTACACGACTCCAGGTGCAATCCTCTGCCTATAAAAGAGTCAGATACGTCGTAAGATTGAATACTTCTGCCACATCTAAGGGAGGTACCACACTGAGCAGTATTTTTATGCTCTCAAGAGTACAAAATCGACTTTGACATCTAGTGTGAGGCTGATCTCGTCTCTTCTCCACACCCCTTTTCTTATGGAATGGAAGTTGCTAGTCTCTCTCTACTCTATCGTTATTTCTATAGAAGTTGCTCGACTGAGGTCTAATCTTTGGTTCCTCTTTGTAAGACATTCGCAGTCAGAACTCGTCCCTCTACCACAAAGGAAAAAGGTTTTCCTTTCTCCCACCATGTTCCGTTTTCAGGGGAAATTTCCACGGACATAGCTTCTTTGCTCTTTGGAAGGGCTTCCCGCCCGTGGAATACATCACCGCAGGAGTGATTCCCTGCTTATTATAACTTGATCGTCTTCAAATCCAATGGCAACAAAATTCTTGTCATGGACAACCTCATAAATAATCAAACGCAGTTCATACCCTAGTTTTCCTCATCTTTTGGTTGACAATAATTCCATCTCATTAACCCTCATCCTCGAGTGGCTCTTGGCCTAGATGAGTAGTGATCTAATATTAAAAAAAATTCCGGTTGGGTAAAACATAACTTGCTTGGTTATAGAAAATCTTAATGTTAGGTCACGTCGATCGTGAGTGTTTTATATTTGCATTTTCATTTAATTTTAAAGCAGATCACTATCCACCGACATGACACATGACACATGTATATATGAAATCGGTTCAATTAATTTCACTTTTGGTCTTTTGTGCTTAATGCAAAACTAGTCTGAACACTTTGTATTTCTAGGGAAAATACATATGAGAACTCATAAAATCTATGTGAGTTCCATTAAATAGAAAGTGAGAAAAAAGAAAGGAAAGACATTAGCGCTAAAACAGAAAAATGAAATAACTTTAATATATATATATATATATATATATATATATATATATATATATATATATATATATATATATATATATATACACATATATATACATACATACAAATATACATACATATATATACATACATACAAATATACATAATACATATATATACATATATATATATAATTTATTTAGATACTGTATATTACATAATTCAGCAATGTACCGCGATTTCATCCAAAAGGGCAGATTTAGACATCTTTAGTAAATTTCCGTTCCCAGTGGAATCATCGGCAGGATGAAATGATTGTAGTCACGCCCGACAGGGAATGTCGTCAACAATGACAGAAAACGGTGTATCTCTGAGGCGGTCCCCGAAAAAAAACCGGTGTGGGATAGTGATTAACTAAGACTTAAGGGAGATCGATGTTATTTCGTGTATGAAAGGCCTTCATTTTATTCCCTAGCAAGTTTTATTTATTTATTTATCTGTTAACAAGTTTTATTTATTTATTTATCTGTTCTTTTTGTAATGTTATTGTTATACCTGAAAAAATACGAAAGGGGCGGCTATATAGTTCGCCGTTTTGGTTTGTGAGATTAGGGTGCTTTTTTGTTGTCGTTTTTGTGAATAAAATTATATATCGGATTAATTGTTCGATATAGAGCTGAAAGAGATGATTCAAATATGTTTTTATGAACTTAACGTGTTTGTTTATTTATGTTTATTGAATTGGTGTTTTCGTATTTTCTGTTCTTTTTGTAATGTTATTGTTATGTCTAGTCTGAGAAAATACGAAAGGGGTAGTCATATAGTTGCCGTTTGGGTTTGTGAGATTAGGGAGCTTTTTTGTTGTCGTTTTTTGGAATAAATTTATGTATCGGATTAATTGTTCGATATAGTATTGAAAAGGATGATGCAATAATGTTTTTATGGACTTAACGTGTTTGTTTATTTTTGTTTATTGAATTGATGTTTTCGTATTCTCTAGATCTTAATGAGAGGAAAGCGGTGTTTCATTGATATGTCCCGTTTATAACCAGTAGTGTTGAAAACAAAAACAAAAAAAGGACAAATGATATCAATGAAACACCGCTTTCCTCCCATTAAGAAATTTAATAGATATTTAGCGAGTAGTTTTCACATAAAAAATAGCATAAAACAAGATATAAAATAAAAACTATTTAACATATCAGCAATTTTTATTATTAATTCTTTTCTATAGTTTTCTGTCTATTATATAAAGCAAAGTCATTTTTCTATCTGTCCGTGTTTCTTTCTTTAGGCTAAAACACAGAAACTACCAAATATAATCTACCAACCTTACATATTCTCATTTAGTATGACCTCGGGCAAGTTATAATAAATATTATTATAATATTAATTCATTTGTTATCATCAAAAACGTGCAGTGGTATGTAATGCTCTGGTGATTACCAGGGCATACTCCTTGATTTTATGCCTCAAATTATAAGTCCTATTATCAAGAAATATTATAAGAACGAGAGATAGTTTGAATACGATAGGATGCCCTACTACATAATTTTGATGCCCGGGGCCACTGCACCGTCACCGCCACCTCTGCACACCAATGACCAAATGTATGACCGTGTAGTGATAAAAATGTTCTTTCATGGAAGAATTTAAGAAACCATATTGTTTTCAATATTTCGATGTTAATTTGCATCGTAATCAGCTTTTAATCTAAAAAAAAATGTATTTCTTTAATTTGTGTTTGTGTATTTTTACAACATATAAACACTCTTGTAGGTGATTTAATTCTGACACGAAATATCTAATGTAAACGATTCATTAAATGTGAATTGCTATTTTACCCATAAATGGAAGTAAGTGTAGATTCATATTTTTTCAAATGAGTACGCATGTTGAATACCCCCTTCATGTGTGGTGAAATAATTACGTGAACTCTGTTTGGTGTCAGTTATATACAATACACCTTTTTGCGTTATTTATTACCGAAACACAATACCTGTTGTAATTGTCTATGGTTAGATGGACCCCGGGAAACAATTTAATAAGATACAATTTTTCGATATTCACTGATATTTCAAGCGTTTTCATATGTTTGCGACGGAATGGGTGAGGTATTCTAACAGTCATATACGACAAAAAAGTGTTTGAGTCAACCAAAAGAATCCTGGGCAAAGCTTACTAGGTAGTATCATAGTATCAATGCCTGCACAAAACTACATTTCAACTATTTCTCGCCAATATCACTTTTCTCCTTATCTTTCTTTTTCTTTTTCTTTCCCCTCATTGTCATATTCACAGCACATTTCAACACTTTCCTTCTAACTTACTTATATTCACACATTCCTTACATAGCCAGCTGGTCAATACTCCCACCCACCAAAAATTTCACACCTAACTACAACAAAATCTCCCCTCTCCCCTCACCCATCTCACCCTTTCGACTACTTCTTTCACACTCTTACCCACCCACCCCGCCTACTTTCAAATCATCTTCATTTCATCAAATCATTTTCTAAAACTATGATACTACCTACAGACCAAAGACACAGAGCTTTCCCCTTCCCTCGTCTTTCCCCAGCCCCTCAAAATCCATGCTACACCTCACCACGACAAAAACCTCAGCACCCCCTCCCCTCTCTCCCATCCTAAGAAAAATTCACTAACACTCCCACCCTCCTCTTTTTCACTCACAGCCATCCATATTCATTTCACTCTCTGCCACCGACTTCTCTCAGCCCGGACCTCGGTCCTGCGCTCCCAGTAGTGGCTACTACTTCTTCTCATCAACCCACCATGTCAACCCAATATTTGCATGTACTTGCATGACATTTTACTTAAAATTATCATCCTGAGGAAGTCTTACAAATAAAGACGAAACGTTGATGAATACATAAAAAAACACATCTTTTGGTTTTTCCTTTTTGATTTCCCATATATATATATATATATATATATATATATATATATATATATATATATATAAGGTGATGTAGTTTGCTTGAAGCATCGTGTGTAATATGTATATAGAAGGCTATCAAAATGCAAAAAATGGAAACCTTCCGGTGCTGAGAAGGACAAAACCTAAGTGATTTGTTTTAGCAAATCTTACTTGTTTAGTCACAACTTCTACACAGTGATCTCATGTGTGTAACCATGTTCCATAATATATTTCGAGGTAATACTTCTTTATTAAATTGTGGGTGTTTCAAATATCATGAAACTCGTGTGGTCTAAAGCATTGGCAATGTTGTTCATGTTAAACAATATTACCAGAGATTAAGTCCGCAAGAGTTACATGAGATTTAAAGCACCCATCATTTGATAAAGAGGTCTTATCTCAAAATATACTATGAAACACGGTTACACGCATTTTCCCACTGCGCTAATGTTGTGACTAAACAAGTAAGATTAAGAAAATAATACTTAGTTTTTATCCTCTTTTTCAACACCGGCATATTACCATTTCTTGCATTGTGATAGCCTTCTATGATCCCTCCCCTCTCTATCTCTAACACACACACACACACACACACACACACACACACATATATATATATATATATATATATATATATATATATATATATATATATGTGTGTGTGTGTGTAAAAGTTATTAAAATTCTTGTCAATAACAGAAAAAATATACAAAAATACAGTTGTACACAAACACTAACAATTTCGCTCGTTATCAACAATATACCATACAAATGCCTCCATAATATTTTAACCAGTATTTGGACATTCATTTCGCAACAATAACACAAAGAACTATTATTATGATTGCTATCATTATTACTAATACTCCTTGAAAATTGCTGATGATATAACAGAATACGCTCGAACAATTAAAACATCAATTGATAATTTTTGTTAATTACTGTTTTGCATATATTTTCTAGGCTGTTTAAATGTAATTAGCCGCGAAAGTAGAATCTCGTTTTTATGTGTCGTTGAGACAATCTAGGTTAACACCTAGAAATTTACCCGTTCTTCATTAATAAAGTATTATTATTATTGTATTACAAGCGGGACCTGTGGAAATTCCACAGTTGTATCACTGTAAGAGTGTGTAACATATTTCGAATGCAGATCTCATAATATTATTGCAACACCTTTGTTCAAACTGAAACATGCTTATCTAAGTTCTTTTGTCAATGTAGTATATGAATATATCTGATTAGAGTGGTCTATCTCCAAAATCTTTGTACAAGTTTGTGACATATTTTCATTTTATGGGCGTCCGGTGTGAACGCAGACCCTCAGATATTATTGTACTATCTTTAGATAGAACAGATACTACACTATAATTCTATCCCGAACATGAAAATGTCTTATTATATAGATTATTTTTGTAAATATTAATTTGAATAATAAAAATAATACAATAAAATCGACACACTTTCTTTATTGTACTAATTCATACTATCGGATTGACATTCTAATATTTTTCATATCGGCGTAAACAGAAAAAACAGAAACCAAGCAGAAATTAACTTCAACAACAAAAGTTCAAAATGGAGCCATAAAAACCAGCTCTCAGGGACCAGTTTCGTGAAAAGGCGCAAAAAGCCAAAAATGTTGATAACGTGGGTTGCTTACAACTACGTCGAGCAAACCACTGGTCAAACATATAAAAAGCATCACGCAGCGCCAAACCTTCTCTTCTTCCATTCTTCTCTCTGCCTCTCCTAGGACGCTCAACAAAGAGGACACGTTCGTCCATTCCTGGCCTTTGGGCGAGGGGCGCCAGCGCCTTAGCTGACTACTAAACACACACACGCATACACAAAGACCTACACTCCTATCATCATTCATCGCATGCAACCACACACTGTCATACACACACATGCGTACAACCACACACTGCTGACAAAGGTACACACACGCACGCACACACACACACACACACACACAAATGTCTACACGAATTCTCAACTCACGTTCACGCACACTCATTCGTACCACTAAACACACAGATATTTTGTGTTACTTTTAAACTACGTTTCATTCTTCCTTCAACTTATGCATGCCTTATCTTTCATTCAAGTTTCATCTTTTATTCATTCACGTTTTTACTCTTTTAAACATCTCTTTAGCTATTCTAATGTAAGCGTGAATCTTAGCATTTTATTTAATCCCTTCCCGGAGTTAGACACAAGGCCAATTTTATCATACTCCCACAAGTAAGATGTGACCCATGGTCGGGTCGGAAAGTGGGGGGGGGGGGAAGCCAGCGCCCGAGAGGTGAGCACTCTGACCATTAAAAATTGCCTGGGCAACCCCGTCGGCATTCCCCAGGAGGGGCGCCTCAGGCAGTAAGCAATTAACTTACTCCTCCCCAAAGAGGGGAGGCAAAGCCTGGGAGGGTGGACCTCTTAGAACTGCACAGGACAATCCCATAGACCGGCGTAAATCAAGCCTCGAAGGACAAGACAATACCAGTCTATGGGGTGCCTAACAAAAGTGTGCCAGGTAACTCAAACACAATATCTTAATAGGCTAAGGTCCGCGCTGCTACAATACCATTGTCAGTTTTTCAACTTTTGCAGTTGTACTTAATTAGGTTAGAAAATTTACTTTTTAAATCAATCTCAATATTATTTACAAGGTTTAAAGAGATTTTTTCTTTCAAAATTTAGAAAATTCTAAATATCTTGTTAAGAAAGTGTAATGGCGGATTTGAATCAATTTTATTTCCCACAATGCAATAGGCGTAGTTATTATCCACCGGTGTACATTATATAAGAGCCTGCCGCTAATGATAGAATACGACACAAAAGTGTGTGTTTTTAGTTATTTTTTTTGGGGGGGAAATATTTGGATGATAATATCGATTGGCCACCAAATGGTAAATTTTTATTTATTCATTTACTATTCAGTTTTTAGAGTTATTTTGCTATGTAATTGTAACGTAATGTGTTACCCTGCTAGGATATTTTTAAAGGCGGGCGTATAAGATCTGTAGAATTAAAGACAAAATCACATTCTAACATTTTATTGGTCATCTTCGTTAAACATCTAATAGAACAGGTGTTAGTAACAGAGAGGTTATTAGGAGTCCATGCGTGTAGACGAGGAAAATGGTACTGAGTGTCCACGATAGGAGAAAATTATTCAAAAGTTCGTACGTACGAATAAGGATAAGAGTTAGTTTAAAGGCTGGCAGAGTTCATATTGCTATTTGGAAGTAAGTCTGTGTCAGAATCGTTCGAAAGTAAGTCCACGTGGGAATGTTTCGAAATCTTGGTTTTTGAAGTATCGTTCCGATGCCGATAACCAGGGCTAAAAGTGTGTTTGTTTGCGCGCCAAGATAGGAAGTTGGTGATGATCTGAGTGACGAGTTAATCCGCTCGGCCTTCTCGCAGCTAAAAAAGGAAATAAATAACGCCAACGCAGTTCTTTATATAATGAGAACAGGTGCGCAAGAAAGACTGTTTCTGATTGGTTAAATCCCAATAAAAATTAAGTGCTTTCTCGAATCAGCACCAAGTTTACAAGTCAAACAAACATTTCAGACATCGTTATGGCGGCTGCTGCTGCCGTTCCATTCACCTCCCTCTACAAACAATTTGATTCAATTTCATTTTAATTCTTTCTTCGCAATACTATTTGAATAAACACCACACTTTCACATGATATAGATAACAACTCGGTAAATGCCGAGTACCCCTGCTAGTTAGATATGAAATCGAGGTAAAAATTGAAAACTTCCTCTTTACAAGCCTGATCAAAAGACCGTCTCCATGTGAGATTAGCTACCTGTTTTGCTTACACACGTATCTTCTGTACGCTTCCGACTTTCGCGTTTTAATTACTCATGTGCCTGGGAGACGCTAATTCTTTCTCGTATAATTGTCTTTGTTCTAGATACGCATTGTCTTTGTTCACTAGATACGAATAAACTTCCTTATTCTCCTCTTAACCCATGGTCTATTTCTAGGACCAGAAAGATAATTAACCATATGTAAGTAACATTATTTTTTTTTTACTAAAATGGGTCACCACTTATCAAAACCAGATGCCACTCAAGGACAAGTGTTAATGAGATAGAATGATTGTCAGAAGCAAGTCCGAATATTTGTGAGGACAATTCTAGATAGGAATCTGTTGACATTGACTATGAAAACGACCAAGTTGTAATCTCCGGGGAAGCAGTCCCGCGGCAATGTGTTCCACAGACGGGAAGTCCTTGCGAAAGAAACTCTGTTCATGGAAATTTCGCCCGACGCTAGGCATACTGAGGAAGAAAGGAACTTTTTTTACGTTGTTGTAAGAAGACGAGTAATTGCTGTGAATGTCTTACAAGGAGGAACCATTAGTTAGTCATAAAGATTGAAGTGTCTTTCAAATATTACACCTACTGACTGAGAATAATGATATAATGGAAGATACAATCAGTTTCATCTACTATTCAAAGATTCTTTGGGTAAGTAGACCTTATAACCAACCCACACTTTTATATATAGTATAAATGAATGCTGTAACGATCCTGTAAAGTCAGGTACATCTTTGAAAACAACTTTACTCAAATATGTATCAGTTGCATGAGAGAACTATTTTGTGTCGGTCTACATTACTTTCAGTTGAGATTGTAATTCGGCTTTGTGATTACGTAATCATTGCCTCTTCACGACGTGGGTGAATAACACTTTTATGTGTAACTAGATTCATGTGCGCTAACACATTTTGGCGCGAAGACGAACCAAGAGGTGAATCTCCAGTTCCAATTAATCCTTAAACTAGGCAACAAAACGCATATCCTGTTCTCGCTCTGCCTAACGGTAGACGAGTTGAAGACCTCCAGGATACTCCTTAATCTAACCGACATGAATCAGCCCATTGTACTATCTCTACTTTATTCATGTAGATAGTGATTCATATCTATTTTTTGTGGAGCCATTATTTATTTCAAGGAAGAATGGTGATCCCTTTCGTCCAGACGTTTGGTTGTTGTTTTATTTTATGGCATATCAATCCGTTTCAGGTTATTTAATGCCGAACCCGGTCATTTTGGTGAAGGTTTTTATGCTTTAAGTTCTTTATATGTTTAAGTATTTATTCATGATGTTTGGTTGAGTGAACGGGAAGGAGAGGGAAAGGAAGGAGGGAGGGAAATTGTTGTTTTTTGTTTTGGATTTTGCAGAACATGATTGAGTTTTGCAAAGAAAAAAACAATAAAACATCAATGTTTGGCGCATTTTGAGTCAGGAAGTCAATAACTTCAGACAGCCTGATTTGGTAGCGTCAGTAGGTTCTATTTGACCCATTACACAGGTACTCCCACTCCGGGCCAGAGTGGACCTAGGAGCAATGGCAACTTAGGGGCAACTCCACATTCTCCATAGCTCCCAAATGGAGGCCTCGCCACTGGATGTCTTTTAAGGTCATACCCAGGACCCGGCCAGACGTGCTACTCTTCCAAGTAAGTTCGTCGTTCTAATTTTCTTCCTGATCTAAACCAAGCTAAAATGAGCGACACAGCTAAAATGATAATATTGTATTTACAAAAGATTTTAGATAATAACTTAAAGAAAAAAAACAATTGGGCACTAATGGGGTAACGAACATGTTAACACCGTGCATATTCCTATGATCTTTATTAATTAATTAAATTAATTAATTAAATTAATTAAACTAGCAGTATAATCCACTATTACTTATCCACCGTCTTCTCTCCTTTCTTACCGTAAAAATACTTGTCGGCTAAATATATTTTTAAATAAGTAAAACGTACTCTTTGACCTTTTCATTTGTCTATAAATTGTAACAATTCAAATTTAATTAATCTTAAAATAAATAATTTACTTATTTTAAATTGTAACAATTTGCTGTAATGTATAAAAATAAAAAGAATGTAAAGAATATGCTATAAAATTGTTTAAGTCGATGGGATCGACAGAATTCTATTTATGACGGTTTATATGATTTTAAATGATTCATTTTGAAATGGGTAAAATTTTAATTTTTGGCAAACAACGGCATTAGCTATTTCTTAGCTATTTTTTGCATTTCATCTTTGGCGATCAGACGGTATCACTTTTTCATATGAGTGTGAAAGGTGATAACGTACGTACGAACACGAACTGCTTCAGCGTACTATTATATAGATACTAGTTTATACTCGCGCATTGGTGCAGTGCCTGAATATATCGCTTTCCATCGTTACCTAGCTTCTACCGCTTTATAGCTCGTACAAAGAAAAACTTTTATGAAATTTCGTAGATTTGCGTGAGAGTAAGTAACTACGATGTTGTGTTTACGTATTGTTTTATTGGCAAAAAACATTAGAAATTATGTTTTTAAGCAAAAAAATAACTCATTTAGAATCAATACCAAATGCACTTTATGTCTACTTTTTTATGGATTATAAAAAAAGGTCAGTCAGTTAAAAAAAATATTTATGTAATTTTTTTAATGTTATATTAATTTCTTTAAATTTATAAAACACGTATCCAGTTTTTAAAAATTCTTTAGACTTTCGTGAGATTCGAACTTGGGTACTGCCATCGTTAAAACTATTGACTGATTAATGTATACTCTGCTTAGTCCTTTTTGTCAAGCAATCGCATGTTTCTATTTACGTACGAATAGGCAAACTCACAAAAACCCGTTCAGTCTCTCAGCAACTTCGGTTGATTGAGGACTTCGTATGGAGTAATACCAGTCGAAGATTCGTTCTCGACAATCAGTCTGGGCCATTTCGGTGGCCTTTTATCTGTCGGGCTGAGGTATACTGTCCTGGGTTGTCCTAGGAGGTGCACGCTCCCAGGCCTTGCCTCCCCTCTTTGGGGTAGAGTAAGGTCATTGCTTACTGCATGAGGCGCCTTGACCGGGGAATGTCGACGGGATTGTCCAGACTATTTTTGTTAGGCCAGAGTGCTCCTTCTTTAGGGGAGCTGGCTTGACTCTTCCCCCACGTTCCGACCTTATGTCACATATTGCTGCTGTGGGAAGCAATTAAATACCCAACACCATAACTTATTAATAGTATATAGACAACAGATAAATTTACTCGTTATTTATACTTTACGTATATTTTATTATTTTTATCTCTTGTAAATTTTCACATCGCTACGCTGTAATTTTTGTTAAGAAAGAACACAACTTTCCTTTGGCATTATATGCGCGTGTACAGATCTGGGAAGTTGTAAGTTCGACATCGCATTTTAAAAACTCGTCAACGAGCCCCCATCCCACCCCACCCCACCCCTATAGGGAAAGTGCTAAAAGACAAAAACAAATATACCAGTAAGAAATGCTAGTATCGGCCACCATTTTTCTGTTCATTCATGTGCGGATTTTAATTTTTTAAAGTTGAAATTGGCAGCAGAAGAGGAAGTAGCTTGCTTCTGATTGGTTGAAAGTTGATCGAGCCACTCCCCGTGCTCTACTTTTGTTGCCGGTTTACCCCACTAGGGAAACTCCAACTGCTGTTGAAAGAGGGCATCGTTTGCGGGCATGGTTGTCTTCAAAAGACAACGTATTTATTTTTTATTTTCTGAATCAGCTTGATGGATTAAAGTGTCGAGAGAACGGTAATCTTTAAACGCAATGATTATAGTTGTGGGGGTGGTGGTGTTTTTATACTATTATTTTCATTACCTTCCCCACTCTGTAAGAGAA
The DNA here is from genome assembly GCA_963556195.1 of Sepiola atlantica. NCBI lineage: Eukaryota > Metazoa > Mollusca > Cephalopoda > Sepiida > Sepiolidae > Sepiola > Sepiola atlantica. The sequence goes on along the minus strand of OY744518.1, from coordinate 164,610,112 downwards.
AACATGTATACTAAACATAATGTTATGGGGCACACAGAATAAGGAGAAATACGTCCAAATACAATATACACATTTTATTTACATATTGACAAACGTAAAATGGACTTGCAAAAAGAACATACAATAAGAGGGTGTGTTACTCACCACTCGTAGTGGTCTCTACCATACATGGTAGGTTTCGAATCGAAGACAGATTCCTTCATATTCAACCACGTGGAATCCTGTCCAACATAGTGAAACCCCTTCTCTCTTGTCTCGTAGTTTGGGTCTCTCTACCCAAAGAGAAATAACCCACCTGTGTCCTTAGCAACCGTTCTCTTACAATACCTTTTCTCTTACAATACCTTTTCTCGATAGAAAAGAAAAGTTTTTGAAGAAAGTTTTTTTTAATATCTTTCCATTGAAGAAAAGATGTTTTAAATGATGTGCTGTAATAACTTTTCTCTCAAAGAAAATATTTTTTGGGATTAATTAAGGATAAAAAACAATTTGATATTATGTGTTAAACTCGGTTTACAATCCTAGAAGAGAGTATTTTTTAAATTAATTTTCCCTTGAAAAGGAAAAAAGGAAAAGCCAGGATGTGTTGCGTTTTGTCTGCCTTCATGTGTGAACATTTTTGAAAAAAGGTTTGTGGAAAAAAATTCCCTATTTTACTGAGTTTTAGAAGGTTGCACTTCTTTTATTTGCAAATTGGATGAAGAAAAAGATGGCAACTTGAACGAAGAAAGAACAGACTTTGCCTCTTTCTAGAAATTGAACTTAATTTGGCCCTGGAAAGAATACGAATGCAAACTTTGTCTCTTATGAAAAATTGAACTGACTTTATTTCTAGAAAAAGTACACGTTGCAAGCTTAAGAAAGAAATGTCGGATTTTTCTATCCGACGTAATAAGCGGATGAGAGGTAGAATGGTTTCGGCAACACGAAGTAAAGCAAAAGAACCCGAACTCGGTGTGAAAGGAAAAAAAAAGATACACTCCTTCCCGGCTGTGGCAGTTCTTTACGCCTATAGTTGAGATATAACGAATTGCCCCGTTGCTTACAAGCAGACAAATCGTCCTTGTAATAGTAACAACATTTTACAATAAAACAGTGTAACATACAAAACCCCAAGCCGGTGTAAATCGACTTTTCTCACTCTCCTCTAGTCAAGTCAAGGGGTGCAAAACAATCGATCTTTGTAACTTTCCTATTGTAGCCTCATCCAATCAAATTGGGATAACTCCAATGTAAATTAGTCACAGAATTACATTGCCCCCCCCCCTCATTCCACATCAAGTCCTGGCAAATAAAATTCCTACAAAAAGGAGAGCTAAATATTTCATGTCTCTTTGGTCTATTCTATTTACCTTTTCTCCAGGATGGTAGACACAAGGTCAGGTGTGGTTCTGAGAAGCCAACGCACTAGGCTCTGGCCTAAAAAAATACATGAGCAGCCCCGTCGGCATTCCCCGGTAGGGACGTCTCATGCGATACGCAATAAACTAACCCCTTCTCAAAGAGAAGATAAAGCTTGGAAGGGCGGACTCGAAACTGAACAGAACCATACCTCAGTCCGACAGCAACAGAAGGATGTGGGACAAGGCCGTAAGGTGGGGAGAATCAAGCCACCGACCATAAAGAAAAGAAACTTCTGACATATATATATATATATATATATATATATATATATATATATATATATATATGTTAGAGATGAAAGATGAGAACAAAAAAGAATTTGTCTTTGAAAATCCATGGATGAAGGATATGAAACTCCTTGATTTGGACTTCTGATGTTTTAATAAATATCGTATCTTTACAATTTTTTATTCTCATCTTTCATCTCTAAAATTGATTGCTCTATTCAATATATTGAGCTTAATATTATTACGATAGATTATTATTAAACGATAATTCAATTATCTTTAATTTAATTCAACATTTTGATATATATATATATATATATATATATATATATATATATAAGGAGCATGGTACTCAAGATGTGTGAATCTTCACCTTGTGATTTCCACTTAAGACAATATGCATAGGAAGTAATCATTCAAACCGAATTTCATGTTCCTAAATATAATAGCCTAAAGGTTGTTAATGACACACACATAGATATGCATCAATCGTAATAATGATAATAATATATATATATATATATATATATATATATATATATATATATATATATATATATATATATATATATATATATATATGTTTCGCGTTTTTTATTTTATTTTACACTCGTCAGTATGGAATTACGTAACCGCATCGCCGGTCGAACAATTCGAACCCCGAATTAACGTATTATGGACCCCGGTTTCGTAACCATTACGCCACCGACCTGATCCCGCGTTTAACACCATAGAAAGGCACTTTGAATTAATGCAAACACAAGTAGTGTGATTCTAAAGAGGATTCTCTCTCCCAAGGGGAGAATCATGCAACATGGCTAATTTTTATAAATCATCAGTTTATTTACTCTCAAAAGGGCTCAACTTAATCAGAGCTTAATAATTATTATTAATAAATAAATATTTTTATATCCATATATATATATATATATATATATATATATATATATATATATATATATATATATATATATATATATGTGTGTGTGTGTGTTTCGCGGTATTTTATTTTACGCTTGATATATATATATATATATATATATATATATATATATATATATATATATATATATATATATATATATATATATATATATATATATATAGGCAGCATCTTCTCTTGCAAGCAAGTATTGCTGAATATAAGAGACAACTCATGTCTAGATATCCTTTGGTAGATCCTTTCAATAGTCCGAATCAGGATCTTAGTTTCGGAGGGGAATTGGCTGATGAATTTGCCATAGTTTGGATTTGTCTCCCAAATACTTTCGGACCCATTTGGGTCCATCTTCGGGGGAATGAGGTTAATCAGGTATAGACCATGTGGTAGTATTTATAGAATGTTTTTGGCGGGAATTATGTACTAAGTATATATATATATATATATATATATATATATATATATATATATATAGAGAGAGAGAGAGAGAGAGAGAGAGAGAGAGAGATAGAAGAAAAAAGAGTGATAAATATGCGACGATTGTTCAAATTTATTTCAAATTTCAATTGTTCAATGCAAGGTTGTCAGTAATAAACTAGTGTTTATTTTTCTTTCCTTAAGCCAAGGCTTTTCAAAGATCGAGATCTTATCATCAGAGGAGAAATACAGATGGATAAGTTGGCTTTCGAAAAAACCAAAGTTCAAATATTTGAAAATATGAGAATTATTATTAAAAATTATTAAAATAATTTTTGTCAAAAAAACCGTATTGAATGAAAAGAAAAATTCCGTGAAAAAGATATGCAAATTGTCCGGGTGGTAAATTTCCGTTGAAAAAGTTCGGTGAAATTGTAGAAAGTGAAGAAAAACTCTTTGCATGGGAGCAGATTGGAGAAGGTGCTCAAAAGTAGATAAGTCCAGATGCACTTAAAAGAGGCTGAGAAGAGGAAAACAGGCCATTTTTTGAATTTACTTCCGGGCCTAGTAAAACAGTAGGATCTCATACAAGGATTAACTCAGAATGAGACAAAAAAAGGCAAAGTTGATAAAAGTTTAAGATTTGGGGTCAGGATGGGGGGGGGGCTTAGGAGGTACGGGGTAGTTTAAAAAGTCGCTTTGTGAATTTGGGGGAAAAAAGAAAAGGAGGACGGGTTGGTATGGGGATGTAGTTAAAGTGACAGGTGGGTTAAGGGTGCGGGCGAGCGGTAGGATGTGGGTTTTGGGGGTGGGATTAATCTTAAGTGGTGAGTGGGTATAGAAATAGTTGATTCTAAAAATAGAAATCAAAAAAATGTGAGCTTCTAACATTTCAGGCAGCTAAAGGCAGATTAAATTGTAGTAATAAATTTGGACAATCGTCGCATATTTATCACTCTTTTTTCTTCTATCTCTACTATTGCTCTATCTCGTATATTGAGCTAATCCTTTTCACAATAGGTTCCATCTACTAAAAGTTTTCACTTTGGTTTATTTTGATCCTATATATATATATATATATATATATATATATATATATATATATATATATATATATAAACATTTTTTTTTTTTGAAAAACCATAACAATGTAATTTGTAGAAAATAAATAAATAACATTTATTTATCTTAAACTGAGCTTTCGAATATAAAATATTCCTCGTCAGATAGTTTTTTTCTTTTTTTTCCTTTCGTTTCATAGTCTGGTGTTTATTGACTTTGAGGAAGAAAATCCGTGTCTTGGGCGCGGTTAAGCCATTTTTGAAAACGTAGATAGGAGTAGACACATTATTATAAACCATTATTACATTGTTATGGTTTTTCAAAAAAAAAAAATGTTTATACCTTTACGAAACAATGGTTTATAATAATGTGTCTACTCCTATCTACGTTTTCAAAAATGGCTTAACCGCGCCCAAGACACGGATTTTCTTCCTCAAAGTCAATAAACACCAGACTATGAAACGAAAGAAAAAAAAAAGAAAAAAACTATCTGACGAGGAATATTTTATATTCGAAAGCTCAGTTTAAGATAAATAAATGTTATTTATTTATTTTCTACAAATTACATTGTTATGGTTTTTCAAAAAAAAAAAATGTTTATACCTTTACGAAACAATGGTTTATAATAATGTGTCTACTCCTATCTACGTTTTCAAAAATGGCTTAACCGCGCCCAAGACACGGATTTTCTTCCTCAAAGTCAATAAACACCAGACTATGAAACGAAAGAAAAAAAAAAGAAAAAAACTATCTGACGAGGAATATTTTATATTCGAAAGCTCAGTTTAAGATAAATAAATGTTATTTATTTATTTTCTACAAATTACATTGTTATGGTTTTTCAAAAAAAAAAAATGTTTATACCTTTACGAAACAATGGTTTATAATAATGTGTCTATATATATATATATATATATATATATATATATATATATATATATATATATATATATATATAATCAAATATAAACTAAAAGTGAACTTTTAGTAGATAGAACCTATAGTGAAATGGTTAAAACTCAATATACGAGATAGAGAAATTATAAAGATAGATGAGAGAAGAGGGATAAACATGTACGAATGGCCAGACCTCTCATTTCAATTCCATTTAAGTGCGCTCCATCTACGTTTTGAACTCAACATTCCACCATTGGATTTACTTCATTTTGAACACCTTCTCCATACTGCCTCTACGAAAATATTCTTTTCGTTTTCTACAAAATCTCCTTTTCATTGGACATTCTTTCAACGGACAATTACCATCTGGACTAACCATATACTTTTTTACAGAAACTCTTTTCACTCCATTTTTAATTGTATTTTTTCAAATGTTTGAACTTTGGCTTTTCCACAGCCAACTTATCTATCTGCATATCTCCTCTGATGATAAGATTTCGGTCTTTGAAAAGCCTTGGCTTAAGGAAAGAATAATAAACATTAGTTTATTACAGAATGTACCTGGCATTGAACAATCGAAGTTTGAAATAAATCTGGACATTCGTACATGTTTATCACTCTTATTTCTCCTACCTTTTATATATATATATATATATATATATATATATATATATATATATATATATATATATATATATATATATATATATACAACATCATACATACTCAGCTAGGAACCCAACGAGGATCGATCAGATTTTGGTTTCTCTCCCCAAAGCCGACAGTTACTTGAGTCATCTTCAATATAAACAGTTTATAAGTCATTGAATGAAATAAGCACCTTCCACCGTTTATTTCATATATATATATATATATATATATATATATATATATATATATATAAAATAGTCGTTGGGTTCCTAGCTGAGGTGGTATGATGTTGTAATGTCAGAAACTTTAAAGAATATTTTCATCCCTGATTATTAACGAGTGATTCCTGCTTCTATTGAAGAATCTAACAAGTGCCTATCCTTATGAAAAGAATTCTGTTAATTGTTTTAATTGGTAATTTCTGTATTAAATGTGCAAATATGTGGATTATTTCGTAATCTAAATAATCACTCCTTTTTTATATACTTTAAATGGATCATTTAATTCCTATTTAATTCATATTTATGAACGGTACGTACGAAACTTTCCCAGATCCTTCCCATTTGAATATCATTTTATTTATGACCTTACGTTAAAAAAATACAATGTCAAAAATATGTCGGTTCTCATCAATATTCGCACTGTTGATCGAACTCTCTTTGTTCTAATATTTGTCGTCCTTACTCGACGCACGTGGCTACATCTATAAATGCTAATTCCGGCCCTGGCGAAGGACATCGAGAGACGAACGAAAGACTTTCAGAGACTACTAAACATAACGCCCAGCGAAGCACACACACATGCCGCTCAATGAATGCACATGTACACATGTTTATAGATGCATACACTCTCTCACTAAGTACACCTGCTAAATGAAAGCATGTACACATAAGTCCATACATACACTATCCCACTAACAAAATAAAAGCACGTTAATATACACACATATCATCGTGCCTATTCATGTAAACTTACATAAACACACACGATGACCGCCGAGGTCTACTCAATTTCACTTTACCGACAAACACCTTTCTCAGCGATAGCCGAAATAAACACGTGTGCTCAATTTCTCCTTACACTAAGAAACGTTTCTTGGGGCTTTCTGAACATTTGTATTCCTTCTGTAACCTTCCTTCGACACATTAAACCTTGCATTCTTTTACCATACTTCATTTTCATTGTCTCTAACCAGTTGTCTATACTAAATTAATATATTTTGGTCTATTTCAAATCCAATATACAACATAGTGGATAGATCATTTAAGACGGTAATATATGTCACGAACACACTTCTCTACTCTGGTAATAAATATACTAGATTTTCTTTTCTTGGGAAATTTAGTTAACAAATGAATAGATAGAGGACTAATGTTGTAGATGGATAGATGAATAAACCTGTATAAACCAAGTTAAGGGAATATCATCTATATATGATTCACCACTTTTGACAAGAAGGATGGCTCGTCATGTACATGTCGCGGCGTCCGAGACGTGTATAATCCATTATACACACCACGGCTGACGCACCTTTCTAGTCGTCATCGTCGTCTCATCAATTAACACGGATACGCGGGACTTTTTTTTAATGGAGGATTTATATTAGCTTCAATACATTGTGACAAACATGGTTACAGAGATCGGAGAGATATATACGTTAAGAGATTGGTTACTGTTTTAGACAGAGAGAGAGAGAGAGAGAGAGAGAGAGAGAGAGAGAGAGAGAGAGAGAGAGAGAGAGAGCGAAAGATAGACGGCTTGGGACACCATGTTATGCAATCTCACATTGTTCTCTCGCCCCACTCCCATTTGGGCTTTTGGGGACGAGCAGATTTTTTGTGACTGCTTCTCTTGAGTGTCTGGCAAACAAGAAACCAGGAATCACCCTTTCCGGAAATGATGTCAGATTCCTAATTTTTGCTTACCCACTGAGATTATCTTTCGACCTCTGATCTGTCAATCATTCCAAAAGCTTCGCGCGTTCATTATGCAACAGTCACCCAACAGGATTAAAAACAAAACCCAAACAAATGCCCCATAAAACCACGTCAATGGTTAGTGTTTAACGACACGATAGGCGGTTCTTCAATAAGCTGAAGTTTCGGCAGATTATTGTAACTGTGGCAGAGCGCTAGTTGTCTTGGTATTCCCCTTGCCATTATATTTCAAATATTTCGTGGCGAAGAAGTGTGTTGCGACCGATGACAGGAATTAAGCTTTAAAAAAAATCTCGCGGCAATGCAGTGTCTGAAGTAGATATGAATGCGTTAGTAGCGCTTGGAGTTCAAAGTGCTGTATGACCAATCGCATCTTCGCTGACGCTGGGCAGATGGACAGACAAAACACTGCAAAAATCAACTAAAGATCCACATGAAAAAAATGCGGCCTATATCCAATCCAGATGGAACAAATTACCTCTCAACGCCTTATTTGGCGGCGAATCTGCCAACAGCAAGTGCATAATCTCGAGAGGGAGGGCGTAATCATCAACGGGGCAAGAAACATCAGAAGTGAGATAACAGCAAATACCAGATTTACATTTTCTGTCGGTATTATCACATGTTCCTTTTGTAGCAGAATGTGTGAATTACGGATTGAACTGTACAACCATATGAGAATTAAACCGTAGATGAGTCAGGTTTGAGAATTTGTTAATAAGATTACAACTGAAGATGGTAGTTCGACTATTGGCATTGAAAACGAAGGTCAGACTTCCGTATAAATATTAGTTTCGGCGCGTGTATCGCTAGTTCGATTTCAGATAGCAGAAAAAAGCAGTTTGTCTTCAGAAGGTCTAGTAGAAGCTCTCGTTCCCAACGAATGGAAAGAAGGTGGGAGAGAAAGGAGAGCTGGTTTGAATCTACCGTTTTCACCGTCGGAGAAGAGGGAGCGACGTAAAACTGTTTCAAAAGAAGACTTGTCGAGATCGACAGCAGAAACCAAGCAGAAAAAGGACTAAACTAACCCGAAAAGACGGCAAAACTTAAACAAACAAGTTAAGTCGAAGATAATCACTTTCTCCGACAGTAGAAAAAAAACGAGCGATATAAAACTTTAAAAAAAAAAGTAATTTCGTCACACCGACTTTTAAACGAGTATGATCGAGATTTAAAAAAAAGAAGGAAGAATATCTTCACGAGCTTCAAAGGACTGTAAAAAGTTAAGGGAATATTTTCTCGTCTTTTTCTAAACCATAGAGACTGTTGAACATTTTGTCAGTGTTAAAACCTTTCAAACCTAAAGAAAACGCACAGGAACTGTGAAAAAAGATTATTGCATACGTTACAAGGGAAGTAAACAGCAGCAGTTGAACGTATCAAAGAAATAAGGGAAGAGGACAAAACCAAATTATCTTCCTTAAAGAACGAAAACTGGAAGATAGTAAAATAACAAACGGAAGAGTTGAAACGACTTCTCACACTATTTAACGGACAAGATTGCAGACGTAAACGGCCTAATTTATGTTAGGTTCAAAATCGTAATAACGGGGCTAGACATAGAAGCATAAACCCTGCGAAAAGAAAGGTACAGCAAAGCCAGGATGAGAAGCTAGACTGGAATCCCAAATCTAAACTAAAGAAATAAGTAATGGCTGTGAATAAGGCTAAAGAGATTTAAAAAATCGATGGAAGAGGGGAAATATGACTGACAAAGAAGAAGAAAGGCTTACCAAGAAACATGAAAAACTAAAGTTAAAGATACTAACAAAGAAGGAAGACTGAGGAGATACAGATACACATTTGGACATTGCAAACCAAACAGAACCTTTACAAATAATGAAAGCCAGTCTTATCAAAATATAGACAGAGAAAGGGCAAAAAGAGCAAACAGACTAATCAGAAACAAGACATTTTTGTGGCAGTATATAGGGACAGAAACGACAAACAAGACCATGACAGGAATACTGAGTGGTTATAAAATACGAATGAAGAGTTTCAGATAATTAAAGAAGGAACGGAAACTGAAATTAATAAAGAAACACTCAATACAACGTGAATAAAAATAACAAACTAGAAAGCACCATGCTACGACGAAATACATGGATTACGATTTAAGAAATCTATTACCCCACACGAAGGACTAGCAGAAAACTCGAGTGGAAGACTTCATTCTTTAGCTTTAGTTCTTCATGTTTTTTCGTTACCATTTCTTCCTTTTTTTCTGTATTATTTTTTTTATTTTAGTGGTGCTTATTCCTTTTACTAGATTTCTACTATATAATTTATTTTCTAAGAGTTTTCTTGTCTTCGCAGGTATTCTTTTCAAATCTTCTCTTTCGTTTCTATTGATTTGATGGTGTCAAAAAGCAAAACGTAAACGGAGGAAGAACAAGAACAAAACAACCAGACCCGACAGAAACAAAACACTTCTGGAGGAAGATATGGGAAAAGCCACAAGACAACAACAAAAATGCCAAATGACTGAAAAACGGGAAAGAAGAGCTTCAGAAAATTGAAAAAAGAAACAGAACCTGAAACTACTTCAGAAATTCTCAAGTCAACCTAAAAAAAAAATGACAAATTTATAAACACCAGGCCACGATGGAATGCATGCATACTGCTTAAAAAATTCACGACCCTACATAAAAGGCTAATGCAAAATCTGAGAAAATCAATCCAAAAAACATACATAACAGACTGGATGACCAAAAGAAGAACTAATTAATAGAAAACGACACCAAGAAAAAAGCGATCCCAAGAAACTATAGATCAATAACATGTTTACCAACCATGTGGAAAATCTATACGACACAACTGAGAGAATAGATCTACCACTATATTTTAACCACGGACTACTCCCCGAGAGACAGAAAGGATGCAGGAAAAAGAAAAATAAGGACGCATGACCTGTTATGCAGAGACCCAAATGTCTTGAAGGAACTAAAAAGCAAAAAAAAAAAAGAACATATCCATGGCATAGATCGACTACAAGAAAGCCTATGACAGGATTCCTCAAGTATAGATAATTGAATGCTTAAGGATGTACAAAGTATTCAACCAAAATTGCTAATATTAATACAGAGAGGCATCTTCCAAGGAGACTCTCTTACACCTCTACTGTTTATCATAGCCATGATGCCACTCAACAGCATACTCAGGAAATGAGAGGCTAGATTACAGAGTGGTTTATTATTATTATTATTATTATTATTATTATTATTATTATTATTATTATTATTATTATTATTATTATTATTATTATTTGTACTCATTAGGAGTAATCACACAAGTCATCATCAGTGATTGCTCACTGATAATAACCAGTGGTGTTCCCTGGAGTCTGAGTAAAAACAAGCCTACCCAGATTTCCGGTACTCTCCACCGCTTTCCATAACCATTGAAAATGACTGCGGTATCGCAACAGCCGTGTACCATTGATGTTTCGCTGGTAACGACTATTGGTCTCTTTCGGCATTTGGGTGGCAATAAGACTCCCAAGGTCACAGCATTCCCCACATTCTTCCAGTTGAGATCTGATCAGTGCTCTCTCTCTGCGGTCTTCCCATCCTCCTTGATCATTCACATTATTATTATTATTATTATTTACTCACTAGGAGTTCTCACACCGGTCATCAGTGATTGCTCACTGACAACCGGTGGTATTCCCTGGAGTCTGAGTGACAACAAGTCTCCCCAGATTTCCAGTAATCTCCACCTCTTTTCGATAGCCACCGCAAATAAACTTGCAGTATCACAACAGCCGTTTACCATTGATTTCTCGCTGGTAAGGACGATTGGTCTTCTCTGGGATTTGGGTGGCAATAAGCCTCCCCAAGGTCTCAGCAGTCTCTGCACTTCCAGTGGAGGTCTGATTTGTGCTGTCCCTCCTCGGTCTTCTCATCCTCCTTGGCCTTATGCAAATATTTTGTGTGGTGTCAGCCTAGGCTGGTCCCATTTTTTTTATTGTGTTTTTTATTATTATTATTATTATTATTATTATTATTATTATTATTATTATTATTATTATTAATTGAAATCGCTCCAGACAAGGCACGAAGCCACTTGATGTAAGGAGCTAAAACATACTACTTAAAGGTAAAAAACTAGCCAATGATAAGTGTTAGATGGATAGATACCGACCCAGAAAACAGCAATTTTCCCCCCCGTTGTCAGACACATGGCACATGGAACGCGAGGACTAAAGGACAAGACAAGGGAAGCGAGAGTTTGAGGCTGCCGAAAGTAAACTCAATGTTCACTTTCTACTCTCCTAAATCATTATTATTTGTACTCACTAGGAGTTCTTACAAAGGTCATCACCAGAAATTAGTCACTGATAATAACCGGTGTTGTTCACTGAAGTCTGGATGAAAACAAGTCTACCCAGATTTCCAGTACTCTTTCAATAATATTTGCAAATGACTTTGCGTTATCGCAACAGTCGCTTACCAGTGATTTATCTCTGGCAACAACCATTGGTCTTCACTGGGATTTGAGTGGAAATAAGCCTCACCAAGATCCCAGTACTCTCCGCACTCTTCCAGTGGAGGTCTAGTTAGTGCTTTCTTTCCTCGGTCTTTCTATCCTCCTTGGCCCTTCACGACCATTTTGTGTGGTATCAATCGAGGCTGGTCCCTTCACATTGTCTGTGTGTGTGTTTTTTTTTGGTGGGGGGAGATTATTTATTTATTTATTTATTTATTTTTCTTTTTGTTTTGTTGTGACACGAACAGAACTAGACTTCATAGTGTTTCGAATGTCGGTCGGGGCAGATTTGTGGATTGAAGAAATCTAGGTTAGTGTTTATTTAGTGGGCGACGATGAAAAGAGAAAGTGTGGGACGAGGGAAAGGCAAAAAGAAAGACACCGACGCGGAAGGAGCCTGTTTAAAAAATCAAATGATTTGGAAATGCGGGTGGAAGTCGATTAATATATAACATTTCTTTTCCCGATGGAGATGGTTATTCACTCAGGTTTTCAAAATATGTAGTCACATAAATGATGCAATTTTTCCATAATACAAACTGTTCCAAGCCATTCATTTGTTTGTGTTGCTTGTATTTAGCATTGTTTTTTTGTTTGTTTCTGTTTTATGGCATATCAACACTTAGGTTTGTTTAATACCGATTGCAGCAATTATATATATATATATATATATATATATATATATATATATATATATATATATAAATTTATTTGAAAACTATATGCTACATATTTCAGATGGGCTGAATTTTTACATTAAAAACATCTCTATGCCTAGTGGAATCATCGGCGTTCTGAATGAGGTGAAACCACGATGAGAAAACCGCGGTACGTTTCTGAAATATGTAACATATAGTTTTCAAATAAATTATATTAGCTCTCACTACTTTGCGATCGAGCACTTTATGGATTTCTTTTTAATATAAACGTGACACACACACAATATATATATATATATATATATATATATATATATATATATATATATATATATATATAATATTTGTTTTGTTTATTATCTATGTACGTGTACGTTTCGTCCTTTAATCGGGACTCGTAAGCATAGAGATATAACTATTCACTACTGGTCGCGTGATTCGAAACCCCGGGCTCCGAGTATGTTACAACTCAAATCCCGACATCCAGACCCCCACAGTCACCGCTGAATAGATAGATAAAAAGTGATAATTTTAACACTTATTTCGGCGACTTGACGTCAAGAGAGCGTTCAACTTAATGAAAGGAACGATGCATTTATAGCTAGCGATATCATGCTGTGTTAATACTACATTACAGTCCCCATCTAGGGTTTTTTCTAAGGGCTACAAATGATAAATATTTGTTTTGTTTATTATGTACGTGTACGTTTCGTCCTTA
>OY744518.1:164584212-164594212 GCA_963556195.1 Sepiola atlantica | reverse complement strand
TTGGGATTTACCGTCTTTGGACCTGCTGTTACAATTTTCATTACGCCTTCAACAGTGGATTTTTTCCTATATTTTCACCCTTTTCTCATTGCATTAGACATATTATCCTATATCTTTTCAAATTATGACTTTGGTAATTTCCCTTACCGACTTATTTGTTTGTTATTCCTCTGACGATAAGATTTCATTCTTTGAAAAGCCATGGCTTAAGGAAGAAACAATAACTTCCTTTTATTTGAAACACCTTGTTTTGAGTAACTGATGACGTAATAGATATTGTATTTTTACAATCTTTATTCTCATTTATATATATATATATATATATATATATATATATATATATATATATATAATAAAGAGAATATTTTATATATATATATATATATATATATATATATATATATATATATATATATATATATATCACTGCTTTTTAGTGAACACTCATGTTTTCGTAGGTAATACTATTAATTAAACGATTAAACAAAGAAAACCACAAAGTAAAAAATGAAACTTGTATAGGATTCGAACCTGCATCTCCGAAATACGGACCACCTAGCGCGCGGGTGTTGTCTTAGAACGCTTGCTCTGCCCGGTTAAGGTAAGCTGAATTTGTACAAATAACTGATTACTCAAGTTTTGCGATAAATCTTTATTTACGTATTTTGCTATCGAGATTTCTTACTAATGGTTACTTTGGTTGGAATAACCCCCAACTATGCAGATTTTCCTAAATGGCATCATGAGTGGACAGTCCACATATCTTGGCTGCCTTGTACGTCAAAATAATAAATATTTATGCTCCATCGACGGACAGATCCTCACATCAGCTGCGAGGACGCATCTAAGGACTAGGAACGAATATTGTTAAAATTCGTGCTTTTAATCTGCGCGTTTAGCGATGAAAATTATATTTCAAACTTAAGTATGACAGACCGACAAAAATGCCATTTAAAACTTCAGCGTGACGAACAGAACATCTAATTCAGATGTTTTGACGCATTAAAAACTAAAAATAACCAGTTTTCTTTACATTAAATATAATTTTATGATAATAAGTGTATGAAGGAGTCTACTTTCACACCAATCACTATAATTCAGCAAATATAACATTTAAAAAAACTGCGTGTCTGTCTGTTAAAAATAATGTATCGAGGATACGCTGTGAGGATAATCTTGCGCAAATTTGGCTGCAGGCGTATGCGCACGTGATGTGAAATAATGACAAACCGTGAAAATATCGACTAGTTAACCAAGTAAATCAGAAAACAACTCTACTTCTCAAAACCTTAAGATCATGTTATGCTAAAAGAAACCACGTGGGTATGAAACACGGAGAAAGGAGTTGAATCTGAGTATTCTCAGAAATAGAGCAGAATTTCCCCTTTAATATAGCGCATGGTTCCAGTATCATGGACCCAGCTGACAAAAATAAGCTCTTCGGAGTATACATTTTCATTATAAGAATGAGTTGTGTTATTTGTTTAAAGACAATAACCATGATATATAACATATATAATTCTATGCAAATAGGAGTTGACTCTGATTATCTACAGAAATCCAGCAAACATCACCGTTTTTAATACAGCGCATGGTTCCAGTATCAGGTACCCAGCTGCAATAAATAAACTCTTCGGAATATACGTTTTGTTTATAAGAACGAGTTTCGTTATTTGTTTAAAGGCAATAATCATGCTATATAACATATGTAATGTTGTGCGAATCTACATGTTTACATGTGTTAGCGGCGATTTTACTGTAATTTTGAAAGTTACGTCGAAAACAGAATTAAATCGCACGAAAACTCCAGATTTAAAAAAAATATATATTTTCAATTTTTATACACCCCAAAAAAGGCATACTGCTACTGAAACGTAAGGGGTTACTATGATAGGGGTCAGATTTATTTGGTGGAGAGTTTGGCAGCAAGATACTTTTTCACGTTACATTTAAATTTCTGCATGTTAGTACAGTCAGGGAAACATGGAGTAGGGAAGGAATTCAAAAAGCATGCAGTTCGAGGGAAGAAGCTGTTAGAAAATAAAATCTCCGTGCATCTAGGTACCTCTATATTAAAGAGGTGGTATTTTACTGCTAGTACTGTGGGTCGGAGGTATATACGTTGATGGAGTACAAGTGTATTAAGTTTGTCAGAGCAAATTCCGTTCAAGTACTTGTAAAACAAGCACAGGGATATAACACTGCGGCGATGCGACAGGAGTTAGAGATTGGCAGATAGTGCGAGACCTATTAGGCTGGAAATTATTTTTTGCACTCTGTCCAGGAAGGAGAGGTTAGTGGTTGGTGTATCAGCCAGACGTGACAACAATACTCCATGCATGGGCGAATGGTGGCTTTATAGCGAATGGTGGCTTTATAGAGATATAGGATATCTCTAATAAGGGTATAAGGGGACACGTGTCTCCCGTGGGGAGATAATTGGTTTCAACGCTCGAGGGCGTGTTGATCAAGTGACTGGTCCTCAAGGAGCGCACGTATAGTTATCAGAAAAAAAGAGGCTACACCTTTTCTACGCCAGCCCTTCTCAAGAACAGTCGAATCGTTTCCGAGCTTCCGACTGATGCATGCCGCGTTTTACTAAGTAAGTTTTCCTTTGAGCTTCGCACTCCTTTTTGTCTGTCAGGCATTGCTAGTATTTTGTGACAGCATGTTTATTTTACTTGTATTATGACAATTATGCTGTCTCTTTATTGTATTAACCTTATTGTGTTTTGTCATAAAAGATGTTAATATTCTTATCAAGCATTTACTTTTGTATCTCTCGCCGTGCATTCAATGTTAGATTATCACGGATACACGAATTTTAATATTGTAGCCACAATAACGGAGAAATATTACTTTTAAGTTTGTGCCCTAATAAGGGTTACATTTTTTTTAAATTGTTATATCCCATAACTTCTGTCGTGTAATCCGTTTTCTTTCATACACTTCTTACAACAACATAAAGTGTTTTTCTTGCGCTTATTAAATTTTTATAAACTATGTGACGTGTATTCCTTATATATATATATATATATATATATATATATATATATATATATATATATATATATATATATATATATATGAGAAAGGAAGGATGAGAGTAATCCAACGTAATGGGAGATGAAAAAGGAAACACCAAGAGATATTTTTATATATTCATCAACGTTTCGTCTTTATTTGTAAGACTTCCTCAGGATGATAATTTTAAGAAAAATGTCATGCAAGTACATCGAAATATTGGGTTGACATGATGACTGATGAGAAAAAGTAGTAGCCGTGGCTACTAAGAGCGCTGGATCAAGGTCCGGGCTGAGAGAAGTCAGTCAGTGGCAGAGAGTGAAATTAATGTGGATAGCACTGACTGACTTCTCTCAGTCCGGACCTTGGTCCAGCGCTCTTAGTAGCCACGGCTACTACCTTTTCTCATGAACCCATCATGTCAATCCAACATTTCGATGTACTTGCATGACATTTTTCTTAAAATTATCATCCTGAGGAAGTCTTACAAATAAAGACGAAACGTTGATAAATATATAAAAAATATCTCTTGGATTTTCCTTTTTCAAATCCCATATATATATATATATATATATATATATATATATATATATATATATATATATATATATATATATATTATGGAGTATTGAATTCAGTTTCTCTGCAAATAATTATGATGACATAATCGGAAAATCTCTGGTTTTTCGTTTTCGTTATTTTATTAGTTTTTATAAAAGTTATACAATATTAGTAGGGAAACATGGAGTAGGGAAGGAATTCAAAAAGCATACAGTTCGAGGAAGACGCTGTTAGAAAAGAAAATCTCCGTGCATCTAGGTACCTCTATATTAAAGGGGTGGGATTTTGCTGCTAGTACTGTGTGTCGGAGGTATATACGTTGATGGAGTACAAGTGTATTAAGTTCGTCAGAGCAAATTCCGTTCAAGTACTTGTAAAACAAGCACAGGGATATAACACTGCGGCGATGCGACAGGAGTTAGAGATTGGCAGATAGTGCGAGACCTATTAGGCTGAAAATTATTTTTTGCACCCTGCCCAGTTAGTGGTTGGTGCATCAGCCAGACGTGATAACAATACATAATACATGGGCGAATGGTGGCTTTATAGCGAATGGTGGCTTTATAGAGATATAGGATATCTCTAATAAGGGTACAGGTGTCTCCCTTGGGGAGATAATTGGTTTCAACGCTCGAGGGCGTGTTGATCAAGTGACTGGTCCTCAAGGAGCGCACGTATAGTTATCAGAAAAAAAGAGGCTACACCTTTTCTACGCCAGCCCTTCTCAAGAACAGTCGCATCGTTTTCGAGCTTCCGACTGACGCATGCCGCGTTTTACTAAGTAAGTTTTCCTTTGAGCTTCGCACTCCTTTTTGTCTGTCAGGCATTGCTAGTATTTTGTGACAGCATGTGTATTTTACTTGTATTATGACAATTATGCTGTCTCTTTATTGTATTAACCTTATTGTGTTTTGTCATAAAAGATGTTAATATTCTTATCAAGCATTTACTTTTGTATCTCTCGCCGTGCATTCAATGTTAGATTATCACGGATACACGAATTTTAATATTGTAGCCACAATAACGGAGAAATATTACTTTTAAGTTTGTGCCCTAATAAGGGTTACATTTTTTTAAAATTGTTATATCCCATAACTTCTGTCGTGTAATCCGTTTTCTTTCATACACTTCTTACAACAACATAAAGTGTTTTTCTTGCGCTTATTAAATTTTTATAAACTATGTGACGTGTATTCCTTATATATATATATATATATATATATATATATATATATATATATATATATATATATATATATATATATATATATATATATATATATATATATATATATATATGAGAAAGGAAGGATGAGAGTAATCCAACGTAATGGGAGATGAAAAAGGAAACACCAAGAGATATTTTTATATATTCATCAACGTTTCGTCTTTATTTGTAAGACTTCCTCAGGATGATAATTTTAAGAAAAATGTCATGCAAGTACATCGAAATATTGGGTTGACATGATGACTGATGAGAAAAAGTAGTAGCCGTGGCTACTAAGAGCGCTGGATCAAGGTCCGGGCTGAGAGAAGTCAGTCAGTGGCAGAGAGTGAAATTAATGTGGATAGCACTGACTGACTTCTCTCAGTCCGGACCTTGGTCCAGCGCTCTTAGTAGCCACGGCTACTACCTTTTCTCATGAACCCATCATGTCAATCCAACATTTCGATGTACTTGCATGACATTTTTCTTAAAATTATCATCCTGAGGAAGTCTTACAAATAAAGACGAAACGTTGATAAATATATAAAAAATATCTCTTGGATTTTCCTTTTTCAAATCCCATATATATATATATATATATATATATATATATATATATATATATATATTATGGAGTATTGGATTCAGTTTCTCTGCAAATAATTATGATGACATAATCGGAAAATCTCTGGTTTTTCGTTTTCGTTATTTTATTAGTTTTTATAAAAGTTATACAATATTAGTAGGGAAACATGGAGTAGGGAAGGAATTCAAAAAGCATACAGTTCGAGGAAGACGCTGTTAGAAAAGAAAATCTCCGTGCATCTAGGTACCTCTATATTAAAGGGGTGGGATTTTGCTGCTAGTACTGTGTGTCGGAGGTATATACGTTGATGGAGTACAAGTGTATTAAGTTCGTCAGAGCAAATTCCGTTCAAGTACTTGTAAAACAAGCACAGGGATATAACACTGCGGCGATGCGACAGGAGTTAGAGATTGGCAGATAGTGCGAGACCTATTAGGCTGAAAATTATTTTTTGCACCCTGCCCAGTTAGTGGTTGGTGCATCAGCCAGACGTGATAACAATACATAATACATGGGCGAATGGTGGCTTTATAGCGAATGGTGGCTTTATATAGATATAGGATATCTCTAATAAGGGTACACGTGTCTCCCTTGGGGAGATAATTGGTTTCAACGCTCGAGGGCGTGTTGATCAAGTGACTGGTCCTCAAGGAGCGCACGTATAGTTATCAGAAAAAAAGAGGCTACACCTTTTCTACGCCAGCCCTTCTCAAGAACAGTCGCATCGTTTTCGAGCTTCCGACTGACGCATGCCGCGTTTTACTAAGTAAGTTTTCCTTTGAGCTTCGCACTCCTTTTTGTCTGTCAGGCATTGCTAGTATTTTGTGACAGCATGTGTATTTTACTTGTATTATGACATTTATGCTGTCTCTTTATTGTATTAACCTTATTGTGTTTTGTCATAAAAGATGTTAATATTCTTATCAAGCATTTACTTTTGTATCTCTCGCCGTGCATTCAATGTTAGATTATCACGGATACACGAATTTTAATATTGTAGCCACAATAACGGAGAAATATTACTTTTAAGTTTGTGCCCTAATAAGGGTTACATTTTTTTAAAATTGTTATATCCCATAACTTCTGTCGTGTAATCCGTTTTCCAAGGTCCGGGCTGAGAGAAGTCAGTCAGTGGCAGAGAGTGAAATGAATGTGGAAGTTAGTCAGTGCCATCCAGATTCATTTCACTCTCTGCCACTGACTGACTACTCTCAGCCCGGACCTTGGTCCAGCGCTCTTAGTAGCCACGGCTACTACTTTTTCTCATCAACCCATCATGTCAACCCAATATTTCGATGTACTTGCATGACATTTTTCTTAAAATTATCATCCTGAGGAAGTCTTACAAATAAAGACGAAACGTTGATGAATATATAAAAAATATCTCTTGGTTTTTCCTTTTTCATTTCCCATATATATATATATATATATATATTTATATATATATATATATATATATATATATATATATATATATATATATATATATATATATATATATATATATATATATATATATATATCTTCATTGTGGAGTATTGGATTCTGTATTTCTGCAAATAATTATGATGACATAAACGGAAAATCTTTAGTTTTTTGTTTTCGTTATTTTATTAGTTTTTATGAAAGTTATACAATATTTTCGTCAATAATTTGCGTTTTATCTTCCCCCGAGGAAACAAACGGTAGATTTACACAGGCAGTTCACATTACTTCACTTATATGCTGGTATTACTCGCGTGTATGATTACGTATACTCTTTCTTAGATGTCATCTGCTATGTATATTTACAACAGTACGCAACCATTTTTATTTTATAATACAAAGAAAAAACAACAACATATCTTAAAGAAGGAATGGTAATGCGTAATCACGTATTATGACCCTAAAATATATAAATGCGCAGTAGCTGTCTATTTCGATAAATATCCATACAAATAAAACGAAAATCGGTCTAAAAATGCTTCTGGCCCCAAAAATGTCGTTTCTTTATATTTGCAGATATTTTTAGGAATTTATCTAATATTTCTGGACTCTAACTGCCGACATACAGAGAAGCGTGCAGGTCACAGAGACGATATGCTTCAGAAAGATCCTCAACATCTCATACCAAGGCCACACTACACATAAGGAAGTGAAGACCAATCAGTTGGGCTATATGAAGATTTACTGACCACTGTGAAGAAGAGCAAAATGAAGTGGTCTACGGCCATGTCACACGATCATCAGCTCTTGCAAATAATTGTACAGGGAGGAAGAATAAAGGACAGACAAAGAAAAAGATGGAATGATAACATCCGATAGTGGACAGGGCTAGCACTGAGTAATACGCACAGGAAAGCAGAAAATCGTAATGGATGTAGAAAACTGTTCGCCAGGTCATCTTTGGTGCCCTAACGGTTATTCAGTCCAACGGACATATGAGATGAGAAAGGATAATATTTAGATGCGGGTGTGTAAAAAATAAGGTTAGATTGGTAATTTTCCACATAAGATTAACATTACGTAAGAGAATGGAAAATTCCATTAGAAGTAAGAGTAGAACGAGAGGGACGTGTACAGGAAGTTTAATCATGGACGGAAGTCCGAAATGACACGTACGTAGGGAGGGAAGTCTTTTTCTTTGACAGATAAGCTAATTATGTTCAGTCGTAGTTTTTCGAACTCCGTCTTTATTTACCCCCCCCCTCCCCCTCCATACACCGGGGGAAGAGGGCGATGGAAAGCCCATATGTAACCTTAGAGCTCTGTGAGAGAATGAAGGAATTAAGTACCAAGGTACATCAGCCATTAAGCAACGTTGGTGTTGTTTTTTCTTTTATGTTGTACATAATTGCAGCTACCAGGTGACAGAAACAGATGGAAAAATTCGACTGCCACATCACCACTGCGACTACCGAAATTCGATCAGCTGGTTCTGTCAGCGAAGTGAACGCATCATGGGGATCGAGAAGGACGCTCTATGAGGATTGGAAAATACCTCAGTTATGCTACGTATGTAGCCTAAGACAGTCATCTCTATGTAAATAAAACTATTTTCTTTCTCATACTAATGAGTCACCACTTATCAAAGAACAGAGGCCACTCAAGGATAATGGCTAATTAGGCAGTCAATTGGATGTACAACAAAAGCATAAGAAGATTAGAAGGGCAGGATTTGATTACTAAAGAGGACAGTTCGACAAGTATTTGTTGACGTTGGACTGAAGGCGATTATGTTGTAGTCAGCAGGAAATCAGTCCCGTGGTATTCTGTTCCACAGATGGGAATTTTTTTCGTTTGAAAGAAACATTTTCACGTCACAAACCCACCAAATATTTTCAAATATTGTACTTGTATGTTATTTCTTCAAATCAATAATATTGAGAAAGTCTTGAAATAAAGACGAAACAACATTTTGCTACATTGCAAAGACAACGATTTTATTCATCTTACGAATCATTTTTTCAAAACAAAAACTTTTGGTACAATTACGGAACCGTTTCGTTATTTGCGCCAATGAAACAAAACTTGTTTTGTCGCAACTAATGGAATAAAATCAAAAAATATATATTTTGCTCTGAATTTTCATTCAGCACTCTCATAAACCCGGTTTCAACTTCCTTCGGATTCATACCCCCTGGATATTTGTAACAAGTTAATTATATATATATATATATATATATATATATATATATATATATATATATATATATATATATATATATATATATATATATATATATATATATCGTCCGACCAGTGGTACCGCTACGTAATTCCATACTGACGAGTGTAAAAAGCATGAAACGTTTTTTTCTCTATTTGGGAAATTTCGACCCACTTATCTAGACTAGCTCCGTAAACACCAAATTAGAAGCGATCGTTCGAAGAGCTGATTTGAGTTCTGAGTATGTTTTTTTTTGGTGGGGGGATTCCTTTTCTCGAATTTGTCGCCATTCCTCATGTAAGTTAAAAAAAAAAAATTATTTATTTATTTATTTTTTACTTTACTTCAATTTACAAAACTTTTATCAGGACTCACTCTGGAACTTGACCGTATTTTTCTCGTATGTTTTTAATGTAATATATTTTTCACAATTCCACCATATATACTGCTACTCTCTGATGATTGACAAGGTTGGACAAAAAATACATTTGTTTAGAATGTTCGTGTAAGAAAAATGAATATTAAATCTGAAAAGATTATTTTTAAGTGTAAGATGAAAGAAGAGAAATAAACTTTCATCGAAATACGGAAATAAAGTGATTGTAAGAACTAATGATAATTAGGGTTTTGGATTGATTTCACATGGTCATTGGAATGCCAAAATAATATATATATATATATATATATATATATATATATACATAATATTTATTAATTAATAATTATTAAGCTCCGTTATGTTGAGCCCTTTCCAGAGATATTAAAAATAGAAAATTAAGAAATTAGTCACGTTACAAGGTTCTCTCCCTTTTGGAGATCAGAACTCTCTTTAGAATCTTAGTACATGTGTTTACATTCAAAATACAAAGTGTATTTCTTTTATGTTTCGAAGCGTGATTGTCACGTTGGCCGACAAGGTTCATAATACTTGGATTGGTGTTCGAATCGTCTGACCGGTGGTACGGTTACGTAA
>OY744518.1:164509212-164579212 GCA_963556195.1 Sepiola atlantica | reverse complement strand
ATTGCTTTACTAAGCTCTGCTCAGGTATTGAGCACTGTTGAGGTAAATACTGAAAAAATATATTATACGTATGTACACCCTCCGTTAAAACGACTAAAGAAATTATGCTTCGCCGGTGTTCGTTTTTATATTCATATTTTTTCTTTTCTTAAACTTTCCAATTTGAGACGTCTTTTTTTTTGTTTTTTAACTTTTCCGATCGAGACGTTATTTTATATCAATATTAGTGTGAACACTGGCGAAGCATGTCTTTTTCCCCCTGTCATTTTTAAAAATAATGTCTAGTCAGGCTGTATTAGGAAAGTTTATTTTCAGTTGCTGCATGTATCTACAATTTTCAGTGATAGACCAGGAGTCATGGGGTTAAGCTATTTCCTCTCGACATGGAATACTAATGGAGTTGATTATTTAATTTGTCACGTGACTGGAATTGTAAGCTCGAATTCGAAACTTTTGTTCATTGGATTTTAAACATAGCGAGAGAGACATGCGTCTATGTGACGGGTGATTAAATAGACAAACACACGGGAGGGACACCATGATAAAATTTCCCCCCATGGCTGTAGTTACATCGTTTTTCTTCGGACTATTGTCCTCGTCAACGCTTATAATTATATGTAAATTACGTTTCGTCCGATGTACTCTCCGACCTTTTTCAATTGTGTGGAGATATTCTTAATATAATCTACAGGGTGTTCGAGACAAATTTAATATATTTTCATATATTTTTAATTTCAGAACCATTTGAAGTGTTTAATAGCGGTAAAGTGCAATGTTTATGTGTTTATGTGTACTATTGATGCGTTTGGGAGCTGAAGACTATGGACGACTGAAAAGAACAGGAATATTGGAAGAAAAAAAAATCGGAAATCTTAACTGCAGCTCAGTGCTCCTTGAATCATTTGGAGGCAGTGAGGTGTGATCTAGAGTATTGCGATGGAGATGTGGAAGCAGTGGCTAGCAGGAAGGATAATAGCACAATGAAATTCGTCGAACAATTGCAAAAAGGTGCGTCAAGATCCAAGTAAGGTAATGGCGATCTTGACGAAAGAGATGGGCGTCAGGGTGGCGACTATGAAGAAAGTGCTGAACGAAGATCTTCACTACTA
Organism: Sepiola atlantica; assembly: GCA_963556195.1. Lineage (NCBI taxonomy): Eukaryota > Metazoa > Mollusca > Cephalopoda > Sepiida > Sepiolidae > Sepiola > Sepiola atlantica. The sequence goes on along the minus strand of OY744518.1, from coordinate 164,578,103 downwards.
CTGATACAAGGGTCGCGAAGGTTAACTACGCAGTGCCAAGGCCTTACGAAAGACGAGAATCTCCTGAAGACCAAACATCCAGGACCAGTTGCACAACGCACGTAAAAACAGGTGTCTAGTCTACAGCCGTAGTGAAGTCCCGCGCAAAATGAAGACCAAATGCCCTCAAATTGCGATGGTCTTTGGGTGTGTTTCCAGTGAATGCCACGTCATGCCGCCCACATCTTCGAAAAGGGAGCTAGACTTAATTCAAATGGCAATATTGAGCTGGTGTCCACTGTTCTCAAGCGCTAGGTGGAGAGGGTGGTTGCGGTAAAGACATATGTGTGATAGCAGAACTCAGTTCCGTGTCACACCACTGGGAAAGCCCAAAAGTGGCTGTCTGAGAACTTTTACGACTTAATCACGCTCAATATCTGCCCTCCCCACTTCAACTCGCCTGATTGCAACTCTATGAACTATTATGTGTGTGTCGCAGTTGAGAAAGAAACCAAACGTACCACCTGCAACATCAAGAAGGAGGTGATTGCCAAGATGAAACTGGTGTTCAGCCGTCTCTCGAAGGACACTGTAAAGGCCGCGTGCTCTAGGGTCACGCCCTGCCTGATAGCCGTGGTAGAGGATCAGGGTGGTGTTTTCGAGGGAGCTACATTAGACTTTTAATCAAAAGGTAATCTAATTGATGCACGTTAAAATTTGAGAATACATCATTTATTAGCCAAGACATGACGTTTTATTCTTTCCTTTATAAAAAGTGTCAAATTAGTTGGAACACCATGTTTGCTGATAATTTGTGTACGTCACTGTTTCTTACATACTTATATATGATAAAAACATTAGCGTACATAAATTATTCATAATCCCGAAGAAGGCCGTATAGTACGTCAGCCAAAGAGTAGCATAATAATAATTATCAGTATTAGTTTGAAAGACAAGGGTTAAGATTATCCTGTCCTTTCTCCTCTTATTTAAAACTCATAAAATGAAATGAAAATGACTAAATATTCCTATTTATGTTGAACTAACATAGTTATCCGGCGTTGTCCGGGGGCATAAACAACAAAATACAAAAATGTGTGTATCGTATTTCTTTTAAAACTTCCATCTCCCCTCTATCTACCTATTTATATCCCCCACTCTCCTCTCTCTTCCTTTCTACCATCTCTCTTCCCTCCTCTCTATCACATCTCTTTCGCTCTCTCTAGCAACGGAAACAAATCGTTGACGAATTACTACATAATCACATTAAAAACTCACTCTAAATGTCGACCCCCTGACTAATTCTGTTTCCATAGACTCATAAAAGAATGGATATTAAAAAGAATATATGCCTATATTTTGCCAGAGGCAATGCTAAAAAAGAACATATCAGCTTTGTGGGTCTGTCGATGTGTTTTGTGTAGCTTTGACTTTTAGCTGAACATATCAACAGACAGATTCTTTTATAGAATAGATGGATAAACTCTACGTTTCTAAAACTATATCTAACTTACAGCTCGATTAAAGGTGTCCTTGATGCCGGGTTATTTTTTGCTAATTGAGAGATGGGCGAGGGGTAGAAGCGAGAGGGGGAGAGGGAGATAGAAGATAGAGAGGGATGGAGTTAAAAGAAAGATGTTACACACACACACACACACACACTTTTAAACTCTTCTATTTTGTTGTCCATGCGCCAGTGCAACGCCGGGTAACCATGCTTTTTAAACAGAAATAGAACTATTTGGTCATTTTCAGTTTATTTCGTGTTTTTGTTGTTGTTGTTTTTTTTTAAACATAGTTCACCCCAAACAAGGCAGGTCGCCACTGTAGACGTAAGGGGCCACTGAACAAAAAGAAAAGAGGAGAAGGTTGGGGGGGGGGCAACCTAAATTGGGATCTGCGCAGCGAGATGTCTGTTTACATTAGTTTTAAATTTCTGCATGTCAGTACTGTCGGGGACACAGAGGGAAGGGAGGGAGTTCCAGAGGCCAGCAGCACGAGGAAAGAAGCTATTTGAGTAGAAGGCTCTCCGGCACCTGGGGACCTCCACAGTGAATGAATGGGATTTAGTTGATTGTCGAGTTGGTCTAGTGTAAATGAAAGTAGAAAGGGCAGGATCGTTTTTAACCCCTGTCTTTCCCTGTAGTTGTTTTCTAATAACCTGACCCCAATAGTTATTATTATGCTACGTCTTGGTTGGCGTACTATACGGCCTTCTTTCGGGATCATCGATAATGTATGTACACTGATGTATTCCGGTTTTTGTCCGATAACATTTTTGGTAGATTTGGGTTGAACGTTATTATCTTACTATTTGCATATGTTATATCCATTCCGTTTTTTCGATCGTCTCGGCATGAAGCCGTTGTTCTAACCCAGAGCCGGTGCCACCCACTTGCAAATCCCCCCCCCCCCACCGAGGAGGGGGGGTAGTCTGCTGGGAGGTCTTCCTAAATTAATATTCTGTCCCCACGTTTGAAATGCCGTCGAAATTATATAAGACCGCTTTTAAAAGTAACAACATATTAAAATAAAACGAAAACGTTACCTTGCATGTGGGTTGATCTAGCCCAGGCTTAAATTTCGTAAAGCTTCCTCTCTTTTATAAAATCACTGTGATATTATTTACCTCCTCTTCAGGTCAGACACAAGGCCATGTGAGGTTTTAAAAAAGCCAGCGTATTTGGGAAAAGTGTACTCTGCCCCCCCTCCCCCCCCCCCCAAAAAAAATTCCTGAGCAGCTCCGTCAGCATTCCCCGCTAGGCGCACTTCAGGCGAATATCAATAAACTAACCCTTTCTGGGAGGGTCAGTGTGATGTTAAGTTTTAAAATCTTCATTTCTTTCTTGCTGTACCTACCCGGCGTTGCGCGGGAGTCTATTTGCATCCATTTTTGTTTCGCTACATGGCTCTTCTTCCTCCTTTCCTTCCTTTCTTTTTATTATAGGAAAATATGTACATCTTTTGAAACTAATTCAGTGAAGGTATATATATGCTATTAAAAAACTTTACAATTAAATCGACCGGACGTCTTTAGATTTCATAAATGTATTCGTTTTCTTTTTGTTTTTGTTTTTTAACTATGCCGTTTTTTAATACTAAATAATAATTATTTTATAAATATAATTTTGAAAGTTAAATTTAATTATTACAGTATTGTGTGTCTATTAAATTATTAATTAAACCGAGAAAAGAAAGATGTCTAAACGAAAACAAAGTGAGGATAAACACCCGCGATTCAATTAATATATTATGATTTGAACCGGTTAAAGATTCGGGTTCGTTTAAGTAGTCCGTTCAACATCTGAATCAGTTTACTTCGTCTAAAAGAGACCGTCTAGTTTGGAAATAACAGCTAAAATACGATTCTGAAAAGACAAAAGATCCAAATAAAAATAAAAACGCTTAGCTTGGCTTAGCTTAACATCAGCGGGCGTACTTGTAAAAGGAAGAAAGATATATATATATATATATATATATATATATATATATATATATATATATATATATATATGGGAAAATGAAAAAGGAAAACCAAAAAATGGATGTTTTTTATGTGTACATCAACGTTTCGTCTTTATTTATAAGACTTCATCAGGATGATAAAATAGAGAAAAAATGTCATGCAAGTACAGATACATGTAGGGTAGACATATTGGGAGGAAAAATAAAATGAAATAATGGCCACTACTGGGTGGACGTCCGTACTAGTTGGAGAAATAGAAATGAATGTTGAAGAAAATGAGTGGGGAAAAAAATGGAAGGATGGGGTGAGCAAGGACTACTGTGGCTGGTGGTAAGAGAAAGAGGTGGGGGATGAGCAGGGGTAAAGTGGATGGCAGAGAGGGAGTGGAGGAAGAGGGGGAGGGAGGTGTTTAACCAGATGGCTGCGGTCAAGATTGAAGGGGAAAAGTAAGTTGGAATGTTTGTGTATGGGGGGTGTATGCAGGGGAAGAAGGATGGGTAGAGAGGGAAGGGGGCTGTGATTTTGGTGGATGGGCGAAAGTTATGGTTTTAGAGAGCGTTTTGAGAAAATGAGGGAATTTAAGAAGGGGTATGGGAGAAAATAGTTGCATACACCCCCCCATACACAAACATTCCAACTTACTTTTCCCCTTCAATCTCGTCGGATTACCTTCATCCTTCTCTTCCCATATATATATATATATATATATATATATATATATATATATATATATATATATATATATATATATATATAGAGAGAGAGAGAGAGAGAGAGAGAGAGAGAGAGAGAGAAGAAAGAAAGGGGGAACAAAAATTTGACGAATACAGGGAAAGGGGAACTGGCTACATGCAGTCGGCCTTGTGTACGAGAGGATGGTAGGAGGGCATTTTCCTTTTTAATTAAATAGATAGATCAGAAACCGGAAGGCATTATGGTTGATTTTTATGAAATTAAATAATTTTTTAAAGTAAAGTTTTTAAAATTTCCTTTTAATTTAACGCTATTTCATTTTTTTATAATTTCAATATTCGATTAATAGTATTGCCAATAATGATCTGAGAAATCTCCCTTAAATCTATATCCGAGTTATCTCCCTTGGATTTATCCTGCCCAACGTTAGAGAATGCGTTTTCCTATCCAGAACTTAATTAAAGTTCTTCCACCCACGTGCGGGATTTAAGACGAGATCTTTCTGGCGCGTCGTTCGAAGCCGTCAGACGTGATCTGACCGGCTGTTCATATTTGCATGATCTTTACAAAACCTGACACCGTGCTCGCCAGGTTGCCTTCCTGGTGATGGTTGCAGAGACTCTAGGGAACGTAAATAACACAAAGTAAGTGACATTTAATTCATTCTTTACGCATAGTTCTCTATCTAGGACCCCGGCAACGCGTGTTCTTTCTTATTGTTATTAATGTAGCCATTCTTTAGTAATTATGTCTGTTGTTCTTTCCTTTATATATTATATCGTGTACCACCTTACACGTTCCTTAACCCCTTTTAGGTTGGTCTTCGACAAACTATCAATAAATAGATATATACTAGCAGGAAGACCCTAGTTATTATTTCACTATGCTCATAGCACCATATTACTTTTATTGTTTTTACTGACCCCCCCCCCCTCTCCTCCCGTTTCACCCCCTAATATAGTCGTAAAAAGCTACAATGTTGGAAAACTCTCTGAATTAGTGTCTTATACATATGGTTCAAATTTTATTAAAATAGGATATACGTATTTGAAGTTTTAAGGAGGTTCTGTCCCCCATGGGTCACTTAGAGGTGGGGCCACATAGATACTCGGAATATAGAGGGTAACGTAGAGATTCGGGACCACTTCCATCCTTATCCCCAGAGAATTTTATTCATATGATATGTCATAGAAATAGGATATATTTGACGTTTAAAAAGAGGTTCGGCCCCCATAGCCCTCTTAGGTTAGAAGGGCACTTAGAGATTTGGGACCACTTCCATTGTCGTCCCAATAACATTTTATGCATATGATTTAAATTTCATAAAAATGGAATATATTTGAAGTTGTAAAGGGGTTATGTCCCCGTAGACCCCTTAGAGCTACACTTAGAAATTTGGGAACACTCCCACTGTTTTCTTCGATAAATTTTACATAAGAATACACTTTATGTAGATTCTCTAACCGGGCTTTCTATAGGGAACACACAAAGATCGCAAACACACACACTTACATTGAGTTCTATAGATATAGATGTGTATCTAAATGCAACAGTTTCTTCAGTATTGTGCTTTTTCTCTTTCTTCAGAATCCCATGTGTCATTCACAATAACACACAACTTAAAATAGTGACCGCATGTGCGGGAAAGGTATACAAGAACACGTGGTCGAAAATGACATCAAAGCTACGAATATAGGCAATTCTTTACTGAAGTCAATAGAACAAAAAAGGGATAAAAAACAAATATGCAACAAATAAAATGTCACCAAAGGCAAGATAAGTTACTCTTTTACCTACCTGGATAAGTTTTTTTGTGTTTTAACTTATTCTAAACCGTCTTTTACTTCCAAAAGACAAGGAGGTTAGAATAGTTCACGTTAGAATGAAAAATAAATTCTGCGGGGGACCACGTTATGCCTCGAGAATCGTCCAAAAATCGGAAATTAAACAAAAATACAGCTAATAAAATATAAAGTTCGGTTGAACATAAGCTTTCCACACGATTGGTGATCGCTATTAGCTGTATTTTTTGTTTAATTTCGTATTTTGGGGCGATACTCGAGGTATAACGTGCCGCCCCCCCCCCCCGCGCCATTTTTTTATTTTTTAATTTCGAATCTCCTTTTCTTCTGGAAGTGAAAAACGGTTTAAAATAAGTTAAAACACAAAAAACATATCCAGGTAGGTAAAAGAGTAAATTATCTTGTTTTTGGTGACATTTATTTGCTGCATAGTTGTTGTTTTTTTTTTTACTCCTTTTTTTTTTCTGTTGACTTAGTAAATAATTCCCCGAATATAAAATATTTGTAGCTTTTCAATGGTAAATAACATAACTAACATTTCAAAGTGTGATTATCCAAGTTACATTGACGCGAGAAATACACATAAGTTGTTTCATAATGTTTTCTCTATTTATATAAAGTTAGGTATTGCATGTACAGGATTCACTCCTAAACTAATTAACCGATCATTATGAATGTTGAAACACAGCTGCTTGACATAAGAGGTCGTAATTCGGGCTATATTTTTGTTTAATTAAGTTTTATGCAAAAGGAGTAAAAAGGATGTGGAAGTCCTTCGTGAAAATTCAGACACCTCCGAGTTTTGTGAAATTTTAACTAAGTATTATACGTCAATTAATATATATTTCCTAAATTGCAGTCTCTTTGGGGTATTTAAAAGGTGTTTTAGGGGGTATAATATGGGCACGATCCCCCATTTGAAGATTCAAATATGTCAGATTTGCATTCAGGTGATCCATAGTCATTAGACACCAATTAAGCAAGATACCCTAGATTTAAATTTCTTCTTAAGACACCTTAAGTTTAACCTTAACTTTTAAACATTTTCTAGAATCAAAATGATGTAATAGATTTTGATCAAAATTGGAATAAGGATTCTAGATGTTATGTTTATTAGCATTATGTCTTGATTTTAATCTTCGTAAACGGACATTAAAGTGGTGCACAATTGTTCTATTCGAGGAATTAATTTTACCTGTCTTTTGACGGGTATTCTTCTAGTTAATATACATAATAAAATATATAATTCATCGAATAAGTAATGAACTTGGATGATTTTTGTTAATCAAAATAAATGTTAACACATTAGTCAATTTACAAAAAGTAGTTTTCCGATAGGGTTCTCGTATATTATGTAAGAAGGGCGGAACTAGTTGAACCTATGGAATCTGGTATGTTAAATACCTTTATATTAATAGCTGTAATCAGGGCCGGTAAAGTGGGGGGGGGGGCAAATAAAAAAGTGAGGGGGGCTTCAGCCCCCCCCCCCGGTGTCGCCGTCCATGGTAATAGCAACCTACTTTCTAAATCTAATAAGTGTGACGAAATTCACTTTCTCTACTGCCTTTCTCTGTCTCTTTTTCTTTCTCCGTCCATCCCCCCTCTATCTATCTATCTATCTATCTATCTATCTATCTATCTATCTGAAATACTATTGCTTGCCAGAGAGTGACTCCTAGCTGTTCCGCAGATTTCTGAGTTGGTCATGTGTTTGTCACAGGTCCAATGTGATACTATTCAGGGGACTACCAGTTCCTCGGTGGACAGCGATAGGCATATCTCCTTAAATGAAGGGGGTAATCACGTCCATAGGCTTGACGGGTCTTTGGTAGAGTTTTAGACGTCATTAATTATCTGGGTTGTGATCATCGTCTGCTGAAATTGAACGCTTGTATAAACAGAGCAGATAACACATATTCTTTTATATATAAAAATATACATTTTCTTTATTTTATCGAAGAACATAATTAAGAACTCTAAAGCTGGCTGGAGTTGGTGTACGTACGACCGACACGCACAAAGTCCAAACTCCAACTGAAAATTCTTCCTCGATGTGATAAAAACAGGAGAGAGAGAGAGAGAGAGATAGAAAGAGAGAGAGAGAGAGAGAAAGAAAGAAAGAAAGAAAGAGAGAAAGAAAGTGTGAGAGAGAGGGAGACAAAAAGAGAAGGAGAGAAAACAAGTATACATATAAAAAAGAAAGAGACAGAGAGTAAATATAGTCACGGATGCTTTTAATTCACAAGTCTCCGGTGACGAGTTCATTGGGTTAAGCTTTGTTGACCTTTCGAAAGTCACTTTCGATCTCTCGATTCCATAATCATCTGTCAAACTCAGCTAGGCTCAGATCTGATTGACGACACACTTTTTCACACTGACTGCTGTACTGACATTACGAGGCGACAACACAATTCTTGATTTTACTCGTCTCCTCACGAGTACAATAAAAATCAGGCACAGGATTTTAAATGTGGGAAACACAGCTCCCCAAAATGGCGCTTATTGCTGTACCACATATCTATCCTCTATCTCTCTCTCTTTTTTTTCTTTCTCTCACTCTCTTTCTCTCTCCTCTCTCTCTCTCTCGCTCTCTGCAATGCCTAGATTATTTAATCTATAAAGATAAGAATTGTTTGATTAATTCATTTTAACAGCATATCAACCATTTTGGATTTATTTAATGTCGAGGCACTATGCCTATTCGAAACGAATTATTGTATACGATTAATTGATCACAAGTTGTTATAAAAACCATAGCTCGGAAGAATTGGTGGTTCATACCTTTGCAAATGCTATTAGTGCATAACATACCACAATATATTCGATAGTCTGCAGCAATATCCATTATGCCAACTACATACCATCTTAAAAAGTAAAAAAGTAAATTCTACTTACTATATTAAAAGATTAGCTTTGTAAAATAATAATGTTAAGCTTTCTTATTTAAATTATTTTCAATGCGAAAGATGTTTAAGTTTTGCTCGTTGTATATTATTTGTGTATTTATTTGACGAGTCATATATATATATATATATATATATATATATATATATATATATATATATATATATATATATATATATATATAAACTTAAAGAAAGAGGCAAAATGCCTTCAAAAACCATGTGTTAGATGCAGATATTTTTTTTTTATTAAAATCTAAATAATTTTTTTTTCATCTTCAGCTTTTTTCTAATAATTTCGCTCGGTACAACGAGTCTCATCAGAGTTTTAAACAAATAAAAAGGTATTAACTTTTCTTTTTGTAAAAGTCCTTCCTGGTCTTGTTGAAGTGGCGTCCGATGTTGTGTGGACTTACGGTGTAATGTCTCTTTTAAATTTGAACTTAAATCGCGCATAGTCGCTAGTAGGTATAACTTTGGGAAAGTTCATTTTTTAAGCATCTTTAGACTTTTATCTTTAATTCTATTTATTATTAATTTTACCTCTATTATTTCTTAATTTACCTTTATTCTATATTATAAGTTAACAATTTTTATTTACTTATTTAGAATTTTATTAACTTTATTATTTTCTTATATATTTTTATGTATGTATATATATGTGCGTTTGTATATGAATAGATATATGTATGTATATATGTGTGCATATGTATGTATTTTTATATTGTTCATATATTCGTATTCCTTTATATTTCTATTATCGCACTTACATCTTTATTTTACTTTATTTTATCTTCTATATTTTATATTTTGTTTATTTTTTATTTCATTTTATTTTAACCTATTACACTTCATTCTTTATTTTATGTATTTCTATATTTTTATGTTTTTTTAATATTTTTTATATATTTTTTTATATTTTTTAATATTTTTTTATATATTTTTTATATATTTTTAATTTTTTAATTTTTAATTTTTCAATTTTTTAATTCTTTTATATTTTCTTATATTTTTATACTTTAAAATTTTTTCATATTTTTATTTTTATTTTTATTATTATTTTTATTTTTATTTTTACTTTTATTTTTATTTTTTTATTTGTTATTTTATTTTTATTTTCTACTTCTTATCCTCTGATTTGATTTTTCCTTCATATATTCTATTATTTTTATATTATATTTTATTTTATTTTATTTTTACTCTTTATTTTTGTTCTCATTTTTATTTTTTTCATTTTTTCTTAATAATCTTTACAATGTTTATAAGGTTTTATTATTATTATTATTATCAGCTTTATCTTTATATTCTTATTTTATATCTGTAACTTATTCTTTTTCCAATATTGGTCTATGTACGCCCTCCTGCCAATGGATGTTCCTCTAAGACGAGCTTGTTATTTTTTCCTTGAATTTCTGTAAGATGTGGTGCTAAAGGCGCTGATGAAGAAACGTTTTGGAGTAGCTTTTGTTGGGTTTTTTAAAAATTAAAGAATGAAATAAAGTATTTCCAGAATGTTTTGGAAACGACCGTACGCCATAATAGACTTGTTGTTCTAATTCTTTGAGCAATTGGAATCTTATAATTCACTAAATCTCCTTATATATATATATATATATATATATATATATATATATGTGTGTGTGTGTGTGTGTGTGTGTGTGTCTGAAGAAGCTTTAAGTGATTTTAACAAATATAAAAAGGGGATTCAAGTATATAACAGTGAAACAAAAACAAGGGACCTAACTTATATTGTGAAATATTAAACGGGGATCATCAGCTGTTTACCATGTAACTGTTTCGGAGATTTAAAAACAGGACAGTTATAAAATGAATGTCTCTCTCTATATATATATATGAACGAAGTGCAAGAGAGATACAAACAATTGCACTTAAAGGAACGGTTATAATCTTAAAAAGATCCTTCGACTGGAGTGTCTGAAATAACGGGTGAATGTCGAGCATCCGGTAGGATGCCCCATCCCCAGCAAAAACAAAAAGATAAGAAAATAAAAAAGACAGGGGAAAAATGTATATATGTTTTTCTTCAAATCTATCATCCTGAGAAAGTCTTGACATATTGACGAAACGTTGATGAATATATAAATAATTTTGGTTTTGCCTTTTTCATTTCATATATATATATATGTGTGTGTGTGTGTGTGTGTGTGTGTGCGTGCGTGCGTGCATGCGTGTGTGTTTTGTGGTATAAGATTTTATTATGGCGATAATTAGACCATATTTATGTTTAAACATGATGAATTAAAAAAATAAAAAGAATGAAAGGGCTAGCTAACCAGTTTCGAACTCGCTTAACAGAACTAAATCGAGGTTAAGAGAGAAAAATTATTCTATGGAAATTATAGTGAGGGTGGGAGGGAGAAAAATTAATCAAATAGAAACTACATTAAGTCTGAGAAGATTTTCTCTTTGCTTGCAAGAACTTAATATAAATGGTTTCTAGAATCTTGACACTAAAATTAGAGGCTAATGAACGGTTATTTATAAGATGTTCGGTGATGAATGACCCGTATGTATTATTCAGAACATCCGATTGTAAATCATTTATCTGGCGAATTTTTGTGGGCACGTGTTGTTTGACCGGGATGTCTACTCTTTGCGACGTCATCCCAACGTAGTTCAAACTGCAACTACATTTGAATAAATAGATAAAAAATAGAAATATTAGGGTGGTGGTGGGGAGAACATCTTTCCGAGCAGACGTCAAGATGAGTCTGGTTGAAAAAAAAAAAACAATTCGTGTATTCATGGTAAAGTAAGATTGTTGTACAGAAAAAGAGATTTGGTATATTATTCTGAAGTTTCTATCAAGACAGATGTATGTGATATAAACCTTTGAGAAGTTAAAAACAAAAACATTTAGATAAATGATACATTCGTCTGTAGGCTCTTGATTCGACATTTAAGAAGTACTTTAATATGTTTTTTAATTACATTTATCAATTCTCAAAAAATAAAATATATTTTTAAAATAACAATATATTAAAATGGTTCTTAAATATCCAACCAAATAAGACTAATAAATAAGGAACTAGGTTGTAGTCCTATGGATCTTGTTTTCTTTGTTTTTAATTTCTCAAACGCTTATATATATATATATATATATATATATATATATATATATATATATATATATATATATATATATATGTAAAAATAAAAATGGAATAAAGGATAAGCAATTACACAACTAACAAAAATAAACTCAAAAACGTTTTCAATCTGCCGTCGGATTTCAATCAGCAGGCGACATTCAAGCACTGATGATTTTTTTTCTCTCTCTCTTTTTCTTCTTCAGTAGCGTTCGACAGTCAAATGTCGATTTTACTGTTTCTTTCTTTTGCTCTCGCTTCTTCTTCTTCTTCTTCTTCTTCTTCTTCTTCTTCTTCTTCTTCTTCTTCTTCAACTGACGTTCTAAAGACACTGGTTGATTGGTCTCTCTTTCTTCTTCTTCCTCTTCTTCATCTTCTTTTTCTTTCTCTTTTTATAACATTCCTCGCGTCCCTACTCCCTTCTTGTTGTTCTCTGCACGTGACATTTTTCTTCCAATCGCATTTTTTGTATAAATTTGAAAACTTTTCCGTTTTGAAATAAAGTTTACCAACCGATTGAAAATGCCCGTATTTTAACGACCGAAATATTTCGGCAGAACTATACAACATAAGTTTTTGAGTTTATTTTTGTTAGTTGTTGAATTGCTTATCCTTTATTCCATTTTTATTTTTACATATTGTCTGAAACATTGTTTCTTTTTTCTCATATATATATATATATATATATATATATATATATATATATATATATATATATATATATATATATATATATATATATATATATATACTAGCTAGCTTTTCCAGTTCGCTATCGCTTCGCAAAGTTCGCTACTTGAAGTACTTGAAACCAAGGTGTTAAATGTTAAACATTTCATTCATAAGTTTGTGGTACTTTCGATCTTTTTAATAAAACCGCCAAGACTTGAACAAAAAGAGAAAATCAATTCGCTGCGTACATGTGTGTTTTCTTTATTTGTATTTATTAAAAAACAATAAAAGAAAAATGTGACGTCGATCTCTAACTGGAGGAAGCAGTCAGACACGCTTTCCCCTTCCTCTATACGGCGTCACAAACAGGAGAGAGGGAGAGGGGGCCAACCAGTCATTATTTCCCCTTTCAGAACTATTTTTTATGCCCCGTGTATCTTTCTCTCTAGCTTAAATAACTTCCCCTGCAAATATTTTAAGAAAGATTTTATAATTTATCCTTTTTGTATTAAATTACTTTATTTAATTATTGTTAATATTGACAAAAATATTGCACATATACGGAATAAACAGACCTATAAAATTACGAATGAATGGCACCAAACATTAATTAATTATGAAGTGTTAAAAAATAGTTATGCAAATTAGGCATAGAAACCGTTCTTTGAGCCTTTCGTCTCTACGATATATAGAGGATTGTCGAGTTAGTTGGGAGTATTTACGTTTAATGGGGGGGGGGGCACAAGTACAGCATTTCGTCGGAGCACATTGAAGTAATTATGGAACAAGCACAGGGACACACCATGGCGCCGATGGGACAGGGGCTGGAGCTTGGTAGACCTATTAGATTAGAGGTTTTTTTTGATATATATATATATATATATATATATATATATATATAGAGAGAGAGAGAGAGAGAGATAGATAGATAGATAGATAGAGAGAGAGAGAGAGAGAGAGAGAGAGAGAGAGACAGAGAGAGAAAAGAGAGAGAGAGAGGGAGAAAGAGAGAGGGGCTAGTGGTCGATGCACCAACCCAGATGTGGCAACAATACTTCAGGCATGGACGAATGGTGGCTTTGTACAAATATAGGATACTGGCAGGTGATAGAATTTTTCTAGCTCGGTAGAGGGAGGCCACCTTCTTTGCAGCAGACTTGGCAGTATCTTCTATGTATTTGTTCCAATTCATGTAACCTGTGAATGTTAAGTCAAGAAGTTTGAATGTTGGACTCTCAGGTAGGGTGATATTAGCCATAGCAATCAGTGGTTGGAAAGGTTTCTTATAATTGTTAAAGGAAAGGAGCTTTGTTTTAATAGCATTAAATGTTACCATCCATTGACGAGCTCATTCCACTACAGACTGGAGGTCATTTTCTAACGATTCAGCCATTGCTTTGCATATGTGTGTGTTTGTTTTGCCCATATGTCGAGTATAGATCGTGGTGTCACGATCTAATAACCCATCTCGGATGCAACTGAATCATGGAGGTCGGTTCTGAAAATGTCACTTAGTTCTTTAGTTTGACATTTTGTTATCAGTGTGATTAGCTGTGCACGGGACACAAGGCCACATTTGGCTGTCTGGGCGTCAGGATCCTCCGACACTGAAGCGAAAAAAACGGTTACAGCAAAAATATTTTTTAAACAAAAAAACACAATGTCTGCAAATGCTCCTCTTCGCCTTAGGCACAAGGCCCGAATCGTTATGGGAGGGGTGTGTCGCTGGTCATACTATTTGTCTGTCTATGTGCACTTTACCCGTAGCTAGACTCTCTCACCAAAATAACCCATTCTCTCTGTGGGTTGGACCTACTTAGGTGATCCCCAATTTGTATAAAAAAAAATTATTGTAAAAATTCATCGTGGGAGAGTGGGACAATATTTAAAAAATTTTATTTATTTTTTATATATATATATGAAAATGGTTAGTAGTGCCCTCCCAACCCTCTGCTAAGTGGTAGACTGCTCACTGTTTTCCGGGTGCTCCGAAAATAAGTAGGACAGTCTCTAATTGGGAGTGGGAATTAAGAAGGGGGGTAAAAAATAAAGTCCGTCTGGATGGGATGTTGGAATGGGTGATGGTGTCCTCCAAGATGTACAGTGACCTGGGCCAAACCAAAGTGTGGGGGAGTGGGCATCTTTGGAGGCTCTCTAGTACCAAAAAACAAAACAAACAACGATAAAAATAAAGCCGGGTCAGAACTCATTTACTCAAACTAGCTAAGGGTCTTTGTTAAAGAGAGATTGAGGGGAGGGTTCCGTAGCACCCAGGACCGCATGTGCCATGCCTAAGCAGGGAACACGTGCTTATACCTGGCGCCTCGACGGATGCGCAGACTAGTGTCTTGCACCCACCTTCTATCGAACCTCGTGCGGTGCAATCTCCTCCAATCGCATCTGATCTTCACTCTGAGCTGATGCTTAAAGTAGACGATCAGATCCCGATCAGAAACAGATCCAACCCCATGGACCTCGTCAAGACGTGAAACCCACGTCACCATTTTTGCCACGGCTAGGATGGCTAGAAAAGCCATTCTTTTCTCCCTAGGCCACGGCGGGGCCACGTTGTGGACGACCAATGCTACATTCAGGGCCATCGGATGATTGGCGTCGATGCGAGCCGTTACTTCTCCGACATACTCTCAGAGTTGCCGAAGTTTGCTGCAAGCGAAAAAGCGTGCTCGGCCGTTTCTCTTTCGCGGTCGTCGCAACGCTGGCAGTAAGGATCCGTTCTCACTTCATCTCTGGTGAGCTTGTCGTAAAGGGGCAGCGCGTTCCGGACCAGTCGCCAGGTCAGAGAGTACTCAGAGTTGTTGAGGTAACTCTGGCCTTGCGCCCAACACCACTGAGAGCGGATCTCCTCCTCCGACCATCCCAGCCGCTCCCCAAGCGGATCCGAAGCGGACCCCTCCACTAACTCCCGATACAGTATTTTCCTCGGCTGCGTAAGAGCCCTGGGCCCCGGCAACGCCTTAAGCGCGGCTCGGCATTCGGTGAGGAATTTCGGTTCCCCCTTCGGTCTACGACGGGCTTCGACCTCGGGGGCAGGTATGAGGTTGCGAAAGGCCTTCCGAACCACAGGGATCCAAGGGACATCCTCTGTCAAAGAGCGACTCAGTCCGACACTGAAGGGATCTCTCTAAAATGGGAATATCTCTCGCTTATATCGAGATCGACCCTAAACAGGCATGGAGTCGACTGGGTATGAATCATAGTTAAGTCTCTTGTCTCACCACCAGTTTCTCCGCCTAATTCTCATTTTCATTAGATTTTGCCTAACACAGCCCTTTCACCCCAACTTGTTCTGCCCAATATTTATGTTTTACTCGCTTAACTTGCGATAGTCTGGCAGCTGTGCACCATGACGATCTAGCTTTTCAAACGAGTGGGAGAAAAGGGCGCCTAAAATTTCAACAATTAATATTTCCGCTCGATACTTGAGCATTTTAAAATAAACTCTGATGTTCTCTAAAATGTGAGTTTTCATTTTATCTCTTATTTATTGTTTATTTCTGATAACGGCTGCCCTCTTAAAAATTGATACCACCTTTTCAACCTGTTCAAATAATCGGGGACAGCTTTCTCTATTCGCCTGTGAGTTTTGACCAAGCTTGCATTCGTAGCGAAATTTATTTTGTTTTTAATTCTGATATTTAAACCGTCTGTTTCCGCGGTTTAAAAAGGAAATACCTAGATTTTCTCTTTTTCTTCTTCTTTTTTTATCTTAATAACATTGTACTGGCTAAATTTCGGGTAAGATGCATCATACAGTGTCATAGAGAAACTCGCCCCAAACAAGCCTAGCTGACGATAACCAACTAGAGAGATATCTAAACCCGTAGAGTTCACTCGAATTATATCGTCTCGGTTGTACAGAAAAAATAAAGCAGTGACTAATACCTATTATTGCATGTGGTTTATTTCACAATAAGTTACTAAAATGACTATGTCCACTTCCAGAGAAGCGGCATCTGCACTTCAACCAGGTTCTTGTCGAAACTGCAATGCTAGAAATTTATGACTACAAACAATTTACTATTTGAACGAGAATCACAGGCCGGGTCGTTGCTTGCCTTAAAAAATTGCTTGCCACACATGTTGAATGATCTTGCATAGTTCCTTTGTAGTTTAATGTGTATTCATACTTTATATGTTTTATTCCAATTTATACAACTGTATACTTTACTGTGTACTAAGAAAACAAAACATGACCAAGTCGTCTCTGTATAATAACTCTCCGTCAAAAGAAATAGATAAAAAAATAATTTGTCACTGCTACATCACACCCTGCTGATGCGAAAAACCGACAGCGAAACAAAGGTAGTCTTTGCCAGGTGTCAGTTTAAAAGAAAAGGAAGCAATTATGAAAACAGTTTACTGAAATGTGTGTTCTTTTTTTTTTCTTTTAATATTTGCTTTTAGTGAAAAATGTTTTGTGTCGGGGCAGAAATACTGATGCTGCTGTCTTCGAATTGTTCCTGCGACTGATAGAGTTCAACTATAGCAATGAGAAATTCTGACCGAATTTACAGGAACAATGAGTATGTAAAAAGGAAACAGAAGTGACAAAAACCATCTTGTTATAACTTGATAATTGGGGTTTTACACTGAAATATTGTTTATAAAAATATATGTAATTCTCTCTTATAAATTTGTTACCGGGTTTTATTTTTTCAATATAGGCATCGCTATGGCTCTCTAAAACATCTGTTTTTCATATTCAAACGATGCTTCTAACCGACTAGAACATGCATTTTTCCTATATGACTAGACAAAACTTGTTTACTTTTGCTGCTTTCTTCTTCGAATTATTCGTGTGACAGATTGAGTTCAACTCCGGCAATGGGGAATTCTGACCGAATACACAGAAACAATTGATATAAAGAAAGGTAAAAAAGTTGCAAAAAATGTTTGTCATAACTTGATAATGGAGTTTTACACCGAAATATTGTTTATAAAAAATATAATTCACTCTTAACAATTTGTTACCTAGTTTTATTTTATTTTTTCAATATATACATCGATATTTATTTCTAAAACATTTATTATTCATATTTTAACGATGTTTTTAATGGAGCATAACATTCTTTTTATGGTGTATTTTATTTTATTTAAGAAGTATATACGTTATATTCCGTTTCTTGTTTTGTTGAAAATAAATCTTTATACTGGGTGTATGGAAAGTAACTCCCTATTATTAAGTGGTCATAATTTATTACTGAAATATAACTCTTACAAGAAATGAATATGATAAGAAAGTGTATAGCATAGGATTTTATTTAGAATTCAATATAGGCGCAGCATTCGCTACAAGTTTCGCAAGCCGCCTGGGAACCGCATCGACTAATTTCGCAAGTAACTCTTTTTTTTTTCGATTTCGTCGTGTTTTTTTTTAAATAAAATTTTATTTTTATTTTTTTTACTAATTAACCGCCACTAATTAAGATAATAAAAAAGACTACTCGAAGATGAAGATTAATG
This sequence comes from Sepiola atlantica, assembly GCA_963556195.1. Classification (NCBI taxonomy): domain Eukaryota; kingdom Metazoa; phylum Mollusca; class Cephalopoda; order Sepiida; family Sepiolidae; genus Sepiola; species Sepiola atlantica. The sequence continues at coordinate 164,559,994 of OY744518.1, read as the reverse complement.
AGATGGCGTCATGCCTTGTCTGGAGCGATTTCGATTTAAAAAAAAGTATAACTAAAGAAAGCTAAGGGCGGAGTTTCGTATTTTTTTGTAATTTAAAAAAATATTCCAAAGTGACTGTAGATTGTTGTCGATTATCATGTTTAGAACATGGTTAAGGGAATAAAATTTAAAAAAAAAATGTATTTATTTTCATGTGTGGCAGGGGGTCAATGTATAGTGATTGGTTTTGTGACTTTTAGGGACAAAGGCAATACAGAAGTGGGTTAAGAAGGGTGTCACACACGATGTTTTGCTGTATATACAAATAATTAGTTCATTTGGACATAAACAGGTACAACTGCGAATGTGATTAGGTTCATTTTCCGGCGTCGTAGGAACGTTGCTGTTTAGTGTCTAGTTGACCTGCTTCTCCAACGATGATCGTCTGGTGTTAGCGTCACACTGCGGTTGAAGAACATCTCGGCGGACTTATAGGATAGACGTGTCTCCCAATCTTACATATGTATTGACTCGGCCGTGATTATGTTTTTCATACCAAGTCGAGGATATGTTCACGACAATCAGTCCAACAGAGTCTGTGCCATTTATCTGGCGGCTTGAGGTATGATTATGTACAGTTTAAGGAGGTCCAGCCTCCCAGGCTTTACCTTCCCATGCTTTGAGGAAGGGGTTAGTTTATTGCTTATAGACTGAGGAACCCTTACCGAGGAATGCCGACAGAGCTGCTAAGGCATTTTTATAGACCAGAGTGCTCTACCGCTTGGGCGATAACCTTTCAATCTCCACCTTTCGACCTTGTGTCACATCTTCCCGCGGTGGGAGGGAGGTAAATACTATATATTTATTGACCAACAGCGTGAGTGAAAACACACAAGCCACGCCCCAAAAACAAACTCTACAAAAAGCAATTTATATTTTTCGTGCAAGAATCGGCTCCAGGCGAGAAAAATACAAAATTGCAAAAATAGTGGTCACGTGATGTGTTTACAAATAACTCCGCACGTCAGAATCATTCTTTGCGCTCGAAATCATAATTCACTCCTGAATCCAATGCCAGGCTATATAAACTAGAGAAAGATATATATATATATATATATATATATATATATATATATATATATATATATATATATATATATATATATATATAGAGAGAGAGAGAGAGAGAGAGAGAGAGAGAGAGAGAGACTATAAGCTACAGACAAGAAAAAAATCTAACATGCCATTACGCTCTGTTTTTCCTTACCCCCATGGAAAAGAAAAAACGAAAACACACGCAAAAGAATCAGCAGCATACACATACACTGCCTATTGAACTCACTCACACACAAGTTCACGCATATGCACTCACTCGGACTAAAAACAAATGCAAAAAATATACATACAGCTCTACAATGTCTATTAAACTTACCCACACTGTCACACGACTATTCACACTGACAGAAAGCAAACATATATATAAACACTTTTTTATCAGTTCAATTCAGTTTTCTCACTTCGCACATTCTACAAACACGAACATTTAACTTTGCAAACAAACACACGAACGATTCTCTCACACAAAATTTCTTTCAATCATCTCTAAATTTGTCCATATATAAATGTGTTTTGTTCTCTAACCAATTTTTTACTTCCTTCATTCAAAACATACATTTTTTATCCGTTTCAACATTTTAAAACATTTTAATTGCTAGCATGGATCTTTGTACATCTTAAAGACGCTACCATCGTTCTATATCCCATCCAATGTTGGATAATGGCCCTATGGGAATGGACCTATTTGTTGGAAATCGTTGGTTTGACTTGGGCGAATTAACGCGGGGTGGACCGGCAGTCGAGTGCAGAATAGGGCCTGTTCTAACAGGCGGAAATCACAGACATACAAGGCCACCGTGTGACGAGACCCCAGATCACGGGTCGGTGTGCACCTGTGAGAGGCTCCGTGACGTCATAGGCCTTTGCGTGGAAAACAGAGGGATCCGTGACGTCACTCGTTCTTCGTGAGAAGCGAGTTTCGTCAGTCTGGGTTTTGGAGGCAAACCGATGAGACATGATTGTTAAAATGTAATTTACAACAGATAAGGGAAATATTTCCCTAAGAAAATGCAAGCGAGAGATATCCTCCCCCCCATCTCTATGAATGGTTAGGAAAATAATTGTTAACTAACTACGATAAAGTAGTGATTGCCCTCTCTCTCTCTCTCTCTCTCTCTCTCTCTCTCTCTCTCTCTCTCTCTCGACGTAGTGAATGGCCCACACCGATATATAACAGCGCTTGTAATAAAAGGAATTGAAAGTTAAGAGAATTGTGTGTCTTCGGAGTGCGTCATGGGGTGTTTGTTGCAGACAACGGACGGCGTGGTTCACGGCAAGAAGGAAAGAAGACAGATTTCATCCACTAGACGACACGACCCTCTACACGGCGAGGGAGACAACTAAAGGTATGCAAACAATATATGAACTATGTGATTTATGATGTTTTAAAGGTGACGAGTATTAAATGTGAACTACCACGGCCCTTTCAGGGACGAGTATACGAAATGAGTAAAGCCACGGCCCGTATCGGGAAGAGTGTACGAAACGCGCACTGTCGCGGTCTAGGAAGAGTAGGGCTATGCAACACCAAGCTAGGATTCACGCTACCGACTGAAAAAGAAATTGTCCTGAAAAGGACAGGGGTTGTCCTGAAAAGGACATGCCCTTCGCTATTGTACCTTTTTTTATAAAATTGACACTTACTTCATAGCGGTTTAAATGAAAACCCTAATTTATTATTTATATAGACTAGTGGGAACCGTGGAAATTCCACAGTTGTATCCTTTATCTGCTGTATATTGCTGTCGTGCTTATGGGGGTCTATCTCCTAAATCGTCGTCGGAGTGTGTGACATATTTCCCTTCTATGAACGTCTGGCGCGAACGGAGACCCGACAATATTATTGTATCACCTTTGTACAAATTGAAACATACGTATTTAAGTAATTTGGTTAATGTAGGTTCAGAATATATCTGGTTATGAGACAGCAAATGAAATTTTTTAAAATGTGTGAGTACTTCTGCAGTTTACAGAACGTGTTATTTTTTAGATAGGATTTTCAAGTTAAATTTAATTTTTACGGTATCTTTGGTTTATTTAATTGTTAGGTGAAAGTACAGAATAGTTAAAAAAAATCCCCCCCTCCTCATGTTAAGAATAGGTTTCTAAATAATAACGTTATTATTTCAGCATGGTCCGTAAACTGCAGAAGCACCCATTTTTGCATTGCATCTTCGGCGATTGGGCGATCCCATCTTTTTAAAAAGTGGTTGAAGGTGATAACATGCGTATAGGTGCTAGTCTTAGTTAAGACCAACCCCTATAATATTATTTGTAAGTAACGAAAACGGTCGCACGGAAGGAAAAACAAAATCTTTTTTTCTAACAACAACGAAATGGTTTATTCATTTAAGTTACCTACACCGTTTGGTATAGGTTGAAGAAGGTTAGGACAGTGTCCAAGTGAAGAAATGAAGAGTTAGGAAGTTCTTTAGCTGCCGAAAGTCAACGAGCAGCTTATCTTCGAGTGAAGATGGTTGATGCTCGGGAATCCAGAGGATGACGGCAGGAGAGAGAATGGGGGGGGGGGGGGTCCTTCCTGGTTGCTTTCACAGGAATCTCTCTAATCATCATCTGTGATTTCTAAAGGGGCTGAAGTAGTCCTTCTTTGGACTGATGAAATAAATGCGCCCTGCAAGCTGATTGGTCAGCGTGTGATCAAATCGCCTAACAGGGACAATTTTACCGAGAGAGAAAAAAAGTCATTATTTATGACTGCGACATACGTACAAACATGAAATTGCCATACCGTATTATTATATCGATATAATAATGTTTTTTAATAATTATTATAGAGTAATTTACTCCTCTCCAGGAGTTAGGCACAAGGCCAGTTTTTATCCTACTCCCACAAGTAAGATGTGACCCAAGCTCGAGTCGGAAAGTGGGGGTTGAAAAGCCAGCGCCCGAGAGGTGAGCACTCTGACCATCAAAAATTGCCTGGGCAGCCCCGTCGGCATTCCCCGGTAGGGGCGCCTCAAGCAGTAAGCAATTAACTTACTCCTCCCCAAAGAGGGGAGGCAAAGCCTGGGAGGGTGGACCTCCTAGAACTGCACAGGACAATCCCATAGACCGGCGTAAATCAAGCCCGAAGGCCAATACAATACCAGTCTATAGGGTGCAGTATCCATCGGAACAGATACTACACTTTGATCTCGACCAAAAGGCCGAGCTAAAACTAGGCCAGAAAAAATATAGTGACCACCTTCATAAACAAGTCGAGGGCGAGGCTAGCTAAGGAAGATACATAACTCAAGTTCATAACCGTGTCCGTTAACTAGAAAATTATGGAAGACTTAAATAGGATTTTACCTGTTATTTTCTAGAAAGGAATATTCAAAATATTTTTTATGAACTTAGTTTACTGCTGAATCGGTTATATTGAAGCGATTAGCTCCCAAAATTGTATCGCTTAGTTTTGTCTGTTTTTGCAAGTGGTGAAAGGACTAATTAATCCGCCGTATTAATTTGTTTGCTTTTTTTTGCGGATTTCTTTTTTTTTCTTTTGCGAATATTAATTTGTTCTCTGGTTTTAGCGGATTATTTTGCAAATACTCATTTTTTTTTTTTAACATGATTCACCTCAAACAAGGCAGGACGCCACTGTAAACGTAAGGGGCTACTGAGAAAAAGGAAAAGGGGAGAAGGATTAGTGGTTCAGCTTAAATTGGGATCTGAGCAGCGAGATGTCTGTTTACATTAGTTTTAAATTTCTGCATGTCAGTACTGTCGGGGAAACAGGGGGCAGGGAGGGAGTTCCAGAGGCCAGCAGCACGAGGAAAGAAGCTATTTGAGTAGAATGCTCTCCGGCATCTGGGGACCTCCACAGTGAATGAATGAGATTTAGTAGAATGTCGAGTTAGTCTAGTGAATTTACGTCGAGGGGGCACCAGAGTAGCCAACTCATCGGAGCATAATCCATTGAAGTATTTGTAAAACAAACACAAGGATGCCACATTGCGGCGATGGGACAGGGGCTGGAGCTTAGCTGACAGTGAGGGACCTATTAGGTTGACTACTCTTTTTTGGACTTTGTCAAGGAGGGAGAGACTAGTAGATGATGCACCAGCCCAGATGTGGCAACAATACTCCATGCATGGGCGAATGGTGGCTTTGTAGAGATACAGGATAATGTCAGGTGTAAGGAGTCCACTAGCACGGTAGAGGGAGCCAACCTTCTTTGCGGCAGCCTTGGCAATGTCTTCAATGTATGTGTTTGTTTGCTGAGTTTATCAGATTTATCTATTTTTATTTTTTTAAATTTTTATTTTGAAAATATCTCGAATTAGGATTAAAGATTAGCGCGTTTAAGCAACTACGTCCAGAAGGGTTATTCTTTTTTTTTGGGGGGGGGGGGATTTAAGGTTTATGGTAGAGTTAAAAGAGAGTATGTTTTGTTTTGTAAAAAAAAAACAAATAATAAAAAAAAATGCAGTTGAAATATATTTCAAATTAAACATTATAATAATGACGTATCCAATAAAGAATATTGCCGAAGAAATTGTCTTTTATATAATTTGCACGGTGGACTGATCCGAAAAATTCAGAAAACAAATTATTATCCCCCCCCCCACCTCCTAAAGAATCCGAAAAAAAATTAGATAAATTAATACGGGTAATTAGCCTTTTCACCGTTTGCAAAATCAGACAAAACTAATCGAGAAAATTTGGCAGCCATTTTCTGGAGCTAACCGCTTCAATATAACCGCTTAATCTTTAGAACTTTTTTTTTTTATCTCAATTTTAGAGGGGATGGAGACATACCTTTGTATACTTACGCCCATTTCTTTTTTGTGACAATTTTTTAACGATGCGGTCTCTATTCCGAAACTTTAGCAAACTATCAATTAATTGGATCCAAGTAAAAAACAAAAAAACAAAAAAACAAAACAAACAAACAAGAAAGACAATAAACTTCTCTCTACTCCATGTCCGGCTGGCAGCTTATAGCAGTAGTCGTAGTAGTTCGAGTGGTGGTTGGCGAAACTTTACTAACGACACAGGTGCTACATAAGTATATAAGTTAGGATAAAGTAAGCCTGCCTTGTCAGTCAGTCGTTCAGTTGGCCGGTGGTAGCGGTGAGAGAGATATGCCGAATCTTGACAACAAATACGGACGGGATATATAAGAACTCCCTGTCGTCAGCAATGCTTGATTTGAGGATTTTATAAAGAAGCATTTTTTTTTTTAGGGATTTAAGTGTAAAGCAATTTAAAAAAAACAAAACGGGGCGATTATATTTCGAATTAATTAAAAACAAACAAAAAGTAGAAATCCGATTTGTTTCCTTTACATTTGAAAAGTTTCAATATTTGTAAAGAAAAGAAGAAAAAAGACTAAATTCTCTTCACACTCCCACGGATCTAAACATTAACATTTTCTTATTTGAACGGAACGCTAATAATTAACCGAACGTTCAACGAAGCGTTTATCAGACTTTACAAGAAAAAAAAAGGATCGGCATTCCGGGGTTATTATTGCGTTTATTTATTTGTTTATGTGTCTTGTTGCTTGAGCGCGCACGGGCACATCTCTCTCACACGCACACACATCTGTCTCATATACTGGGAATTATTGTTTATCTGTATGTATATGTAGATATAATACATATTTTGTAAGGTTAATGAGATTACACCTAAACGATATAAAAAGCGGCTAGATGTGGTGTTGCGGCAAAAAAGCGGTTGAGGCAGCCGCGGATGCTGACGACAAACCTCTTGACAGACCGAGTGAAGAAATGTCGATGGATAATCAGAACTTTGTCGAACTAAAGCAACAATGTTTGCAATCCAAAAAGCTCTTTGTGGACCCGACATTCCCCCCGGGACCCAGGTCCCTTTATTTTCATGGTGTTACCCCACCTGGAAGGGAGCATATCAAATGGAAACGCCCCATGGTAAGTATTTATTTACTATCAATCAGCACCTTTACTTACTTTAAGCTTTTGAATTTTTAAAACACACCGGAAAGGCGCGCTTAAAATAAAAACGAATGTTGATGAGTTGATTGAGAAACAAAAAATGCTTCGCCAGTGTTCGCACTCTCTATTTATCTAGATACTAACATATTCATATAAAATCTCAGAATTACGTCAGTAATTTAATTTTTCGTATATAAATTATTATCATTTCTGATGACCCGAAAAAAGCAAACACCTATCGTTGACTTTTTATTATAGGGTGGAGGATTTGTTTCCACATTAGTTTCAGGCGGCGGGGCTAGTCTGAGGTGGTTATCTGATGCTATTTGCTTTCTGGCTTCTCCTCGCCACTTGAAATGGTTTCGCCTAGGGCTAGAAAAAAGCAGGTGGTTTATTCAATAACTTTTGCGTGATTAGATGGAAGCACACACACACACACACACACACACACACACACATATATATATATATATATATATATATATATATATATATATATATATATATATATATATGCATGGACGGCGGCACCGGGGGGCAGGGGAGGCCCAAGCCCCCCCCTTTTTGACTTGCCCCCCCTTCCACTTTACGGTCATCAATAATGACGTTATATATGCATGTGTTTAACCGCCCCCCCCCACACTTTTTAGGAGAGCCCCCCCCCCACACACACACTTTTATAACTGTGCCGCCGGTCCTGTATATATATATATATTACACAAAAGATACAGATTAATTTTTATTATAGATTCAATGATAGTCATCCATGGACAGATGTTTCGTCGTCTACGACTCATCAATACGGCTAGCCGTCGCAAGTGTATACACGCCGAGATTCGAGATCCGAACGGCCAATAACATCAGAATGCGATCAGCAGCTAATCACCGAATCAGTTGCATTAACAAACCTGCGACTATCAGTAGAAGAAATTATAGCGCTATATATGTACTGTCTTTGTTTACGTATATTTTACCACGCTACAGGTAACCGAGATAACTCTATTCTTTATAGAAGAGTATTGCTTTACTCTAAGTGGACACCGTTATTTTCTCAGCCTATTAACAGGGAGCATGTGGATATATAACAAAAAATATAGTCATTAACAGACAACTATTTTGTCGTCTACGAATCATCAGTGTGGTTAGACGTAGCGTGTATCTACGCTGAGATTCGAAACCTGAACGACCGATCACATCTGTCTGTGTCTGTGTCTCTGTCCCCCACCCTTTCTCGTCGTAATTAGAACAGAGTTCTCTCGGGAACCGGTAACGTAAACAAATACACAAACATTATAATTGCGTGGGAGTGAGATGGCTAATGGCAAAGATAGCTGACTTCTGTACAAGCAGTCGGGTTTCGTATCTCAGTTTGAAACACTCACCATGATTAGCCATACTATTAGAATTTTAAATAAAATCGTTAATTTCGTACTCACTAGTTCTCACACGAGTCATTACCAACCAGAGTGACAATATGTCCGCCCAGATTTCCAGTACTCTCCACTTCTTTCGATAACCGTTGCAAATCTCTCTGCGTTCTCGCGACGGCTGTTCATCATTCATTTTTCGCTGATAACTGCTGTTGGTTTTCGCCGGGATTTGAGTTGTAATAAGCCTCTTCAAAATTTTAGTACTTTCCATGCGGTACTTTGTTAGATTGGGACCCACGCTAAAAGTCCCTCGGCGTCGGTGATTTCCGTAAAACGCCTGAAAGCCCTGAAGCGGTTAGTCAATGAAACTGCGAGTAAATGAATAACTGTTTGAAATGAATAAGCAGACGACATCTAAACTTGATAATTGAATTTTTGACGTCTGCAAACGAGCATGCTCAACCCCTAACTCTTAACCCTGCCAAACACTAATCCCTAACCCTAACCTAACTTTGCCCTAACCCTAATTCCTAACCCTGCCCAAACCCTAACCCCAAACCCTAACGAAAGCAACAATAATAATCAGTAAAAAAAACAAAATAAAACAAATAATTTTCGTAAAATTAAAAAAACAACACTTAGTTGATTAACTTTTTAATTTAAGCACTTATTTTATACAAAGTTTATGGCTTTAAATTTTTGCTTGTTAGTCACCTCCCCCCGCGCTTGTAAATCCTGCCTCGTTTGTGCTTTTTTGGACGCAGGTAAGTCAACGGATTCGGCACTGTCCGGCGTTTTACGTAAACATCGGGAAAGTACCGACACCAAGGCACTTTTAGCGATTTTTTCAATATTTCATCAGCGCCGTGTTTTGTATGTTGGCACTCTTCCCTTTGATTCCAATTTCACATAGATTTTTTTCCCCCAGTTTTTTCGGAACTGTTCCTCGTGTTTGTACAGTTGTTGGTATTTCTGTCGTTTTATTCATGCTTCATATTCTCTTCAGCTCCCTAGCAAGCTCCGTGTATTTGCTTAGTTTTTCTACCTCCGTGATCTTCAGTGATCTGCTGGGACGGCAAAATCTACTATTTAGCATGTTTAAAAAAAATTTTTAATTACTATTATTATTGACTATTATCACGCCCGGTCTTTATGCTTAGATAAGATTACTATTATTTACTCATTAGGAGTTTTCATACGACTCATTATCAGTGATTGCTCACTGGCAATAACAAGCAATATTCTCTGGAGTCTGAGTGGCTTTTCATTATGGTTCCAAGCGTTCCAATTACAACGGGAATCACCTTTACTTCTTTACATTTCCATAGTCTAACTAATTCCAATTTTAGATCTTGATATTTGTTTTCGTGTTCTTTCTCCTGCACTCTGGTATCGAAGAGGCAGGCTATATCATCGATTAAGCAAGTTCTCTTGTTTGTGTTTAGAAAGATTAAGTCGGGTTTAGAATGTTCAAGAACCTTATATTATTATTATTGTTATTGTTATTGTTATTGTTATTATTATTATTATTATTATTATTATTATTATTATTATTATTATTATTGTAGTAGTAGTAGTAGTAGTAGTAGGTGTGTGTGCCCCTAAATTTAAATGTGAAATTTAGGCTGCAAGGTTGTTGTTGTTGTTGTTGTTTTTCTGTTATAGGAAAGGGCCAGTTTAATTCCAATTGACGTGGATGTAACCTTCGTTATGTCAGACAGAGTCTTTGAGGTGATGGCCGGTGCCGATCTGGTGAACAGCATTCACCTGGATGTCGGCAACATAGTTGTCATCGCCGACAGCATAGTCCCAACCGATGTTAAATTCACCGGAGTTTAAAACTTGTTCGTCTAATATTTTGTTTACGAAACCACAATTGGTATAGATGTTCATTTTATTGTTCGTTTTAATATCTTACATGAAATAGAAATACATTTACAATTATTTAGTTTTTTCATCAGTCCGGAGTGCCCCTTTTGGGCGAGCTGAATTTGTAGCAGTCACCAATAGGGACTACTTTTGAATGCGTAATCACTGTCCCTGTGAGCTGGCTTGTCCAATCAAATCACAGGGCGCAGTAATATCGTTAGTTCCCTAAGAGACTACTTATGTCCCCTTAGGGTTCGAAGAAAAAGATCAGACGACCTCCCGGCACCAGCTTGGACACATCGCAGAGAGCACCAGCGAGGAACGAGGAAACGCTCTCTCTCCGCCGCCGTCGCCACTTGACGACTACTACCATCTTCACTTGAAGAAATCCACGGGCGGCCCTAAGAACTCTTATATTCTTCCTCTTCCTCAGACGGACACTGTCCCACTCTCTCCTACCTATACCAAACGGTATAGGTAACCTTGAGTTAATAAAAACCCCTTTTGTTATTGTTACAGAAATACTTTTCGTTGTTCCGTTTCTTTACGAGAAGAAAAAGGATAACCCCTTTCATCCACTCATCATCCCCTTACAAATTTTTCCCACATTAAAAACTGGCCTTGTGTGTAACACGTATCCTCGGGTGGCCTTCGGTCTTGAAGAGTGGTAACCTTTCAGTAAAAAAACAAAAGCAAAAAAAAACAAAAAACAAAACAAACAAAAAACCAAAGAGCTCGAATCCCTGGTTCCTTCTTGTAAGACATTCACAGCAAGATCTCGTCTTCTACCACAACCGAAAATAACTTTCTTTTCTTCCTGCGTGTGCCTAGCGTCAAGCTGTATTTCCATGAACAAAGTTTCTTTCCAAGAACTTCCCATCCGTGTAACACATTACCACGGGACTTCTTCCCTGCAACATGACCGTCTTCAAATCCAATGTCAACAATACTTTTCATAAACCGTTTTCATAAGTAACCAAACTTTGTTCATTCCATTCATCATTTTCAATCCTCTTATAATATTCTTCATCATTAAGCCGACAATCCATCCATCACATTAACCGTTATTCTCGAGTGGCTTTTTGACCTTGATAAGTTTGAGCATGTAACAGGGCAGGATTAAGCCTTTTAGAGGCCCTAAGACTTTGGTTCCCCATATATGTGTATTGATTTACTCCTCTCCAGGAGTTAGGCACAAGGCCAGTTTTTATCTTACTCCCACAAGTAAGATGTGACTCAAGGTCGGGTCGGGAAAGTGGGGGTTGAAAAGCCAGCGCCCTAGAGGTGAGCACCCTGGCCATTAAAAATTGCCTGGGCAGCCCCGTCGGCATTCCCCAGTAGGGGCGCCCCAGGCAGTAAGCAATAAACTTACTCCTCCCCAAAGAGGGGAGGCGAAGCCTGGGAGGGTTGACCTCCTAGAACTACACAGGACAGACCCATAGACCGGCCTAAATCAAGCCCCGAAGGCCAAGACAACACCAGTCTATGGAGTGCAGTATCCATCGGAACAGATACTACACTTTGAAATATTTATTTGCAGAAAATACATATTTATATTCAAAACAAATTAGGCACAAGGCCATCACTTTAATCTTAGCCAAAAGGCCAAGATGTGTAATTCAAAATATAAACATTATAAACCACACAAAATGCGACCTCCCTTCCATTCCCTTGGTGCCCTAAACGCGTACTTATTCCGCTTAATGATTAATCCAGCCCTGGCTTGTAGGGAGGTAAGTAAATACAGACATGTACTACTTTTATTTCCCACGAATTAATAATAATTGTTAGTGTGTTCGCAGGTAACAGGTGTTGTACACAACCATGCTAGAGGTAAAACCGGCAACAGGCGAGCGTTGTGTCACGGGCGTGTTTTTTAGGCCACCCGTTGCGCTTAACGCCACAAGCATCAGGGATAAGGACCGATCGGTATTTCTTTAAAATCACCCCGCCGTGGGGGAAAGAGTCTTATTATTTCTTCAGGGTAAAGTACAGAATAGTGAACAGTCGAGAACTCGCAAACAAAAATAAATAAATAAAAACAACAAATAATTTATAGCAAACACAATAGAATTAAATTCTCTATGAACCCGTATAAATTTAACGGGGATAATAAGATTTGAGGCACCCCAAACGTTTTATTTTGTAAACTTTGGTGATTTATAATGAAATTAAATTTGTTATTAAATAAAAAGTTACAAACTTTTTATTAAAAACACACAAACATTTAAAGTGGATGCTGTGCCGAGATGGTTTACGATACGTTTTGTTATGCAAACTTTGGAGATTTAAAAAAAAGAGGGCGGGGGTATATTAAATATTTATTTACACGCATAATAAAATAAAAAAAAATACATAGTTTTATTGACAAAACAAATATCATACAAAATTTGTTTTGCTTGTTTATACATTTTGTTTGGATCAATTAGAATTGAGGCACCCCAGAATCAGCAAAAACCAAAAGGACGCATTTTTGTTGACACCGGTTTCTTTTTCTTTTACTTCCGATCGAATTATAAACAAACAATACGCGCACACCTGCTTTCGCACATTCAATTAAAACTGTTTTATTTACAAAACGTTTTGTAAACTATGGAGATTTATAAAGAAAAACAATTTTTTAAATGAAAAAAAAACAACAAAAAAACATTAAAACTTTTTTATTAAACAAAGTGTATAAACAAACGAAGCAAATAAAAAAACAACATTTAAACAAGTCGATTTTGTGCAAAGATGGTTTACAAAACATTTTGTTTTGTAAATTTTAGAACATTTATAAAAAAGGGGTGTATATTTAATTACAAGCATAATGAAATAAAATCTAAAAATACATAGTTTTATTTACAAAACATTTTATAATAAGCAAACGAAAAAGAAGAAACAAAGATAAAAAAACAAACATTACAAAGATGGTGTACCTATTTACTTGCCTCTCCATAGGGGCAGAGTTAGACACAAGGTCTGTTTTTAATGTAGGGGAAATTCAGATTCCCCCCAAAAGGGGAACTATGAATTGGGACAAAAATTAAAATTGCCTCAGTCTAGAAGGATTTCTCCTTCATTGACTGAGAACAGGAAAAATGAAGTGTAATATCAGAACTAACACTACACTTTGCTCCTAATCGAAAGGTCAAGGACCGTTTTGAAAAATGTATTTTGTATGTGCCGTTTTAATACAAATTATGTGCTTGTAAAACTATTGGAATTTATTAACGCCCCCCCTCACTGACTGGCTGCAGCCTTGTCCCTTAAAGGTCTCACGGATTAGCTGTCAGGCATCCCAACCCCTACTCCCTTGGGGGTCACGTGAGTCAGCCCATAAAAACGCTTGCACGCTGTATCTCGGCCTCTCGGCCTTTTGGTCGAGATCAAAGTGTAGTATCTTTTCCGATGGATACTGCACCCTATAGACTGGTATTGTCTTGGCCTTCGGGGCTTGATTTACGCCGGTCTATGGGATTGTCCTGTGCAGTTCTAGGAGGTCCACCCTCCCAGGCTTCGCCTCCCCTCTTTGGGGAGGAGTAAGTTAATTGCTTACTGCTTGAGACGCCCCTACCGGGGAATGCCGACGGGGCTGCCCAGGCAATTTTTGATGGTCAGAGTGCTCACCTCTCGGGCGCTGGCTTTTCAACCCCCACTTTCCGACCCGAGCTTGGGTCACATCTTACTTGTGGGAGTAGGATAAAAACTGGCCTTGTGCCTAACTCCTGGAGAGGAGTAAATTACTCTCGGCCTTTTGGTCGAGATCAAAGTGTAGTATCTGTTCCGATGGATACTGCACCCTATAGACTGGTATTGTCTTGGCCTTCGGGGCTTGATTTACGCCGGTCTATGGGATTGTCCTGTGCAGTTCTAGGAGGTCCACCCTCCCAGGCTTTGCCTCCCCTCTTTGGGGAGGAGTAAGTTAATTGCTTACTGCTTGAGACGCCCCTACCGGGGAATGCCGACGGGGCTGCCCAGGCAATTTTTGATGGTCAGAGTGCTCACCTCTCGGGCGCTGGCTTTTCAACCCCCACTTTCCGACCCGAGCTTGGGTCACATCTTACTTGTGGGAGTAGGATAAAAACTGGCCTTGTGCCTAACTCCTGGAGAGGAGTAAATTACTCTCGGCCTTTTGGTCGAGATCAAAGTGTAGTATCTGTTCCAATGGATACTGCACCCTATAGACTGGTATTGTCTTGGCCTTCGGGGCTTGATTTACGCCGGTCTATGGGATTGTCCTGTGCAGTTCTAGGAGGTCCACCCTCCCAGGCTTTGCCTCCCCTCTTTGGGGAGGAGTAAGTTAATTGCTTACTGCTTGAGGCGCCCCTACCGGGGAATGCCGACGGGGCTGCCCAGGCAATTTTTGATGGTCAGAGTGCTCACCTCTCTGGCGCTGGCTTTTCAACCCCCACTTTCCGACCCGAGCTTGGGTCACATCTTACTTGTGGGAGTAGGATAAAAACTGGCCTTGTGCCTAACTCCTGGAGAGGAGTAAATTACTCTTTTCGACTCACCTTTTGAACCTGGTAGGACCGCGGCTGGATCTTTCTGAGACAAAGCTCTCGATGGCAGTCGCAGAGAGCCCCTACTCCTTCCTGTTACTAACCATCTTGGACTGAAGTGACTACATCTCGACAAGAGCCAGAATTGGAGGCGGGCGCACGTAACCTGTTACCAGAACGCTCACAAGATAAGTTTGCGAAGCACGTTTTCGCAAACCTAAATTAACTTAGTTCTTTCTGAACTTTGAACTCACCATTTGTTGTATATATTTGCCCTCATGTTTTCTCACAAGTAAAACCGTTTTAAACTTATATGCAATTGTTGTTGTGTTCATTCTCACAAAAGCTGTTGCCCTGTTTCTATTTTGCACTTATCTACATAATTGTTATTGCATTCTCACGTGCGAGAATTGAACTTTCTTCCAGGGATAATTAACTCCAACAAAACAAAACCAGGGATGCAACATTGCGGTGATGGGACAAGGACTGAGGCTTGGTAGACAATGCGGAACCTATTGATGTGGAGCTTTTTTTCATGGCGGGGTGATTGTAAAGAAGTACTAAGCCGGTTCTATGAACGTGATGAGTTCTATCTTCTTGGTGCTTGTACTTGCATCGGCTATCACCCTGATCGCAGTGAGCCACGATCGTCGTAAACGACGGTCGTGATTGAGCCGGCTTCTTCCCAAGAAATTACAGCGTCTCTGACCATCGCAGCTAACTTTCGCCAATCCCGAGCTATGTCACACAATATGGCTAGCCAATCCCGAATTTATGTTCGAAGACTATCTACTTGTGGGCCTGATAGTGCTGCTCGGTTGCCTTTGATTGTCGGCGCCCAGGTTTTCAACTGCCAATTAGCACGTTTGCACCAACCAGATAGAGAAGTAGGGTGGGGGAACGCCATCGTGGATGAGCTCTCCTACTTAGTAAACGTATCCGTCTACGCTGGGCAAGAGATCATAGTGATAACGAAGTGGTTCCGTTTACACTCATATGTTTAAAGTAGCTTTTAAAAAGTCAGTCACTGCTGTGGTATTGACAGTAAGGGCGTCTAATTTAAGGTGGTTGATTAAAATTTTTTTTTTTTTTAACATAGTTCACCCCAAACAAGGCAAGTCCCCACTGTAGACGTAAGGGGCTACTGAGAAAAGAAAAGGGGAGAAGGAAGGGGGGGTCAACCTAACTTGGGATCTGCGCAGCGAGATGTCTGTTTACATTAGTTTTAAATTTCTGCATGTCTGTTCTGTCGGGGAAACAGGGGGCAGGGAGAGAGTTCCAGAGGCCAGCAGTACGAGAGTAGCCAATTCATTGGATTGACACCCAAAATTTGTGAGGTAAATTCCGGGCCGTATTTTTTTTTTTTACTAAAGAGTTACCACTTATCAAGGCCTAAATGCCACTCGAAGATAAGGGTTAATGAGTGTCAGGTGGACGGTGAGACAACACCGTGATGATTGTGGAAGTTTGGCAGAATTTGATTATTCACAAGATTTTTTTTACATTGGGATTGAAAACGACAGTGTTGTAGTCATCTGGGAAGCAGTCCTGCGGTATGAGTTTCTACAGACGAGTAGTTCTAGGAAAAAACTTTGTTAATGGAAGTTTCGGTTAGTTTTAGGCACAGAGAGGAAGAAAGGGAAATTATTGATAGTGGTTGTAGCTAGACGAGTTCTTTACCTTTTTTGTGGGTCAATGAAGCACCGATGATTTTTAGATGATGAAAAAGAAATTTGGAGAAATTATTTATTTAATTTTTACGAGTTTCACTGTGTAATTTTATCGTAAATTATTGGGATTTTTTGTAGAAGTGCCCCCCCCCCCCCCGAAAAATAAACCAGACAAAATTCGTGTTGTAGTGAATAAAATATTTTATTATTTACTCAAGTGGATGGAATCCATCTATGCCATTGAGTATTTACATAAAACGATACGGTGATGGGTGACTGCCAATGTCAACGTAGCGCATCTGTTAGCTACACAGTTAGAAATGGCCGTCAGTATCAACCTAACACATCCGGTTTCTAAACGGTGATGAGTAACTGTCAGTGTCAACCAACGCACTTGTTAGCTGCATGATATGGGGTGACTGTCAGTGTCAGCGTAACGTTTACGCTGGGTACATTGTGGTAAGTAACTGTTCGTGTCAAAGGAATGCTTCCATTGGGTATACAGTCAATGTTAATATAATTCTGGAATAAATTTAGTTTATAAAATACATAAATATTCATCGTCAGTCGTCTAGAACCACCAGATAACATGGGTAATTGCTTTTGAATAATCATTTTGAAAATAAATTAGTTAAGGATGCAAAACTAAGAACAATGTTATTATTTTTCCATTAAAGATCAGTAATTAATACTCTTTTTTATTTTGTGGCTGTGTGTGTGTGTGTGTGTGTGTGTGTGTGTGTGTGTGTGTGTGTGTGTGTGAACGGGAGTATATGGACGTTAGGATCTATAGTTGACAATATTTTTTTCTTCTTATCTTTCTGTTTTTGCTGGAGATGTGGCATCCTACCGGATGCCAGACATTCACCGGCTATTTCAGACACTCCAGCCTAGAGATCGTTTTAAGATTCTAACCGTCCCTTTAAGTGCAGTTGTTTGTATTTCTCTTGCACTCGGTTCACCGGGTATACTCGCCAGATAGCTCTTGAAATTCTTCCTCATTAGTCCTGTTACTCCTATAATTACTGGTATGATGGAGATTTTCCTAAGATTCCAGTTTCTTTTCATGTCGTACATAAGACCTTGGTATTTCGTAATCTTTTCTCTGTCTGCTCTGTTCAATCCTACATCATTAGGGACACTGACTTCAACTAGGGTTGCTACTTTCTCCCTTTTGTCCCATATTACGATGTCAGGTTTAACAGCTCCGTTTTCTAGATATGTAGCTGTAGGGATTGCATAGTCATAGTGGATGGTGTATAAATTATTTCTAACTGTTCTTTCTGGTATATGCTCACAGAACTTGCTGCTACACTGGATATTCAACTTTTTACAAATAGTCCAGTGAAGATATTTACATACTCCGTTGTGTCGCATTGTATAATAGCCATCCCCCAGGAGAACCTTACAACTAGATGTCAGGTGGCTCACACTCTCTACTTCTGTGTGGCAGAACCTGCACTTGTTATTGTTGCTGAGACCACTCATCTTTTTAAAGGCATTGGTCATCAAGCCTTGATCTTGAGCAGCCATTATCATTCTCTCCTGATCATAGTGGAGAGATCCTCTTTTCAGTCAGTCTACAGAGCCTTCCTTATCTATATATTACTGGGATAATTCACCTAGGAAATACTTAGCACATTGTTGGTTGGCCCATTCTTCCAGTTTTCTGGAATGGAAGGTCTTGGTGTATTTCTGACGGCTTTTGCGAGCTATTTCTGTGGCAAGATTGTTGTCTGTTTCTGCCTCATTTGTAAGACAGTCCTGTCCAAAATGTTTGGCCAGTTTTGTGATAGAGGTTGTTCTGCTTGCTCTGGTTTCTTGATGTTGGCATACCATCATAAGGTTTGGGTTCTGGGAGCTCATCAGATATTGGCCGGTGCTCACAATAGTGGCTCGATGTTGATGGTCAATTTCTGAGAGACCTGTTCCTCTTGGGAGATACAGCATTGGTAGACACTGGTTTCTGTACATTACCCTGTACATTGTCAACATTTTTCTCGTTTTAGTGTCTAATCTATTAATGTCTTTTTGTGGCCAATCAATAATTCCAAAGCTGTATGTTATCACTGGCATAGCTAATTGGTTAATGGCAGTTACTTTGTTTTTGTTTGTTAGCTGTGTTTTGCAAACTTTTCTAACACGGCGTATATATTCTCTGCCAATTTTTTTCTCATCTTGGCATGTTGAATTGAATCGTTTTCTTCTATGTCAAGGTATTTGTATTGTTCCTGTTCTTCAAGGTCTTTGATGTCAGTATCTTCATCAAGCTGTATGTTTTCCGTTTGGATCTTCTTCCCAGCTCTAAGGGAGCACTTGCCACATTTGTACAGGCCGAACTTCATTCCAATATCTTTGGAGAAGGTATGTACAACCTGTAAGAGTCGGCTTAAGTCAGCATCTGAACTAGCATACAGCTTGAGGTCATCCATGAAGAGCAGGTGGTTGACTCTTTTGTTTAGATCTTGTTTGCGGCCCTGGCTCAGATTGTAGGCACTTTGGCTTTTGTTTAGTAATTTGCTTAGTGGATCAATTGCCAGGCAAAAGAGTAGAGGAGATAAGCTATCTCCTTGGAAGATTCCTCTTCGGATCTTGACATCAGGGATTGTAATTGTTCCATTAGTGTATCTTAATGCCATAGTTGTTTTCCACATAGTTATTTGTACTGCCATGGTTTTCTTGGTGACCGGATGGATATTATATAGATCAAGGCAGCGCAGGAGCCATGCGTGGGGTACACTATCGTATGCCTTTTGGTAATCAATCGAAGCCATGCTTAGATTTCTCTGCCTCTTCCTACAGTCCTCAAGGATGGTCTTATTGATCAACAATTGGTCCTTGGTGCCTAAACACTTCCTCCTACACTCTGCTTGTTCTTTCTCCAGGTATGCTCCAGAAGAGAGGTGTTCGTAGATGCTGTCTGCAACCAGGCCAGTGAAGAGTTTGTAGGTTGTAGTGAGGCAGCAGATCGGTCTATATTTTGTAGGGTTTTGTGTCTCACTCGTTTTGGGTATGAGGGTAGTACCACCTTTTACTAGCCATGCTGGTGTGGCCTCCTCACCCTTCAAAAGTCTGGTGAAGCAGCTACTATATGGCTATGACAATATCTGAGTGTGGCTGAAACGGACAAATAAAGGCCAAAGCATGTTACATAATGAAAACCCTCAATTCGGGTGGAGGGAATGAGCGATAGAGCAGTTGGAATGATTGATGGATCGTTGGACCAAAATGAGGATATCCCTCCAGCGGATAAGCGGAAGTTAAGAATATGACGTCACGTCTTAGAAAGCGATTTCTTGTCCTCTTTTCTCTCAGCCCATTGAGTGAATCAGTCACGAACACATGCTCGTTCCCAATACCACAATTCCAATCAATGTGAGCCTAGCATAAAATGGTGGCCCAAGCCGTCTCTCTTCCTCTCCTATTTTGATCTTATATATATATATATATATATATATATATATATATATATGTGTGTGTGTGTGTGTGTGTGTGTGTGTGTGTGTATGTATGAAAAGACAAACGGAGAAACAAATTAAATACAGGAATAAATCATCAAAAAACGAGAGATTTTACCGGTTTCGTTCGGATCAAGTGAAGAGTTTAAATCTATTCCATAACGGTAAAAACATAGGAAAAAAAGAACGCAGAACGGGATGTTATTAGCACGTGTTTAACTATTTGAAAAAAAGAAAGAATAATGAGACGCGCGCGGCATAGACGTTACTGTCAGAGCTTTTAGAATGTATAACCCCGCTTACTTCCGCAATGAAGAAACCTATATCCAAAACACTTACCAAGCTTTAAAATATACTCAATTATTCATCCAAAACGCTAAACGCAAATCCATTAATGTTCACAACAACAAAAACAGACTAACATCACAAAAATGTACCCTCATAACATCACCAGCACAAATAACATGAGTAAGAAAAATAAATCTTACATAGTTCTTCTCAATAATCCCATATCTATTTCCTAACAAAAAAAATTCAAATCTGACATAAAAATAGTAACATCAACTTCTAAAACAATTAAGGATTTACCTCAACACCAAACCTTGTCCCCAACTACCCCCTAAGGACACTTCTTCCCTAGCCGGTATTTACAAAATAAAATGTGCCGCCTGTCCGATGCTTTATATTGGTGAAACTGACAGAAATATAAAATCCCGCATTTATGAACACAAACAGGACTTCAAACACAACAATCCCACTCACGCACTAGTCATACACAGAAACACTTTGGAATGAATAATTATCTCTACACTGATGATTCCGGAAGGATGAAACGTATACGTATGTAGATAAACAAATATTTATAATTATTTGTCGCCCCCAATTTCAGGCTGGACACTCCGGTGAGTAGTATTAACACAGCCGTCAAAATCATGGCTTTAATGCATGTTCCTTCATTAGTTGAACACTGTGGATGTCAACTGCCTATCGCGCCAGCTCGGCGTTATAGGTTTAAAACTCTCACTGATTTATGTGATTAGTCACTGCTAAGGCGTCGGAATTTGAGGTCGAATTCTGCGACCGGAATCAATTTTTTTAATATATATAAAAAAATAATTTTGTCATTGAGGTAATGTTATTTTAATATCTATTTATAAAACATTCAATCCTTTAATGAATTAGGATTCGCTAAGAATTTTAAAGCCAGTTTAAATGACTTTCTATTCGACAGTTTAAATGCTTCCAAATTGCTTTGAATCAGGAAAAAGTCAGTTCGCAGCCAGATTGATATAAAAATATAAAAAGACAAAATCCAGAGTTAACCCCCATTCTCCCCCCCCCCCCCAGCTACGGGTTAAATAATATTGCTATTTTTGTTGATATTACCTTTTGTTTAGAATGGACCATTCCAATCTTTTTATTCTTTCCTTTCTCTATTACTTTCTATTATTACAGAGAGAGAGAGAGAGAGAGAGAGAGAGAGAGAGAGAGAGAGAGAGAGAGAGGGGGGGATTGGAAAGGGAGACTGAAATGAGAATAATAGACAGCGTATAGAACACGAGCGGGGCGTCACAGAACATGCATTGAGAGAGGGGTAACATGATAGATAGAAAGTTGGTAAGATATTTGTCACTTGATGAATTATTTGCAAATTACGGCTAATGAGAACAATTAAAATGGAAGGCTTTACAAACATAACCTAATCCAAAAATTGCGGAGCATTCTAACATATTTTGTGGGATTAAAATATATAGGGGATACAAACGTTGATTAGATCAGTCTTATTAAACTAATATATAATGGCTATTGTTTGAACATAAAGCGAAATTGACCGCAAATTGAACACTCCCGGATAAGCGGCGCCATTTTCTTTTTAGATACCTACTTGTACGCAAGTTCATTTCCAATAACAATCGCCTTTGTATGAACAAAACCATTTTTAAAAATAATATTAGTCATCGTTTAATCTTTTCCATTTCATGTAAAATTTAAAGCATAAGCACAGATTTGTGGTGTGTTTATGTTTTTTTAGACAAAGCTATGGTATTCAAAAAGAAAATTGGCGTGATACGTAAAAACTGAGTTCATTTCTGGATTTTTAAAAACTAATGTGTCACTGCTTATCAAGACCCAAAGGCCAATCGAGTATAAAGGTTAATGAGGTTGTCAGTTAGACAATAAACAACACCTTGAAAGAATTGGTGGCGATGGTGAAATAGGTAGAATTTGATTATTTAAGAACGGCTCGACAAGAATTTGTAACATTGGACTTAAAAACGATCATGTTGTAGTCAGCTGGGAAGCAGTGCTGTGGTAAGGTTTAGTAACATTATATCTTGATTTTAATATGTGGTAAGGTTTAGTAACATTATATCTTGATTTTAATCTGCGTAATGGGACATTACTTTTATGTAACACGAGGTTATGTGTAATTTATCGGAACCTTAAGTCAAGGAAAAAAAATGAAAAGATCGTTCTTTTTAATGTCGGTACTAATTGAATGTTCGGCACCGGTTCGGCCATTTCCGGTCTGTTCCATAAATCATAATTGGAAACATTCAGGCCGATGTTGGTTCCCTTCCTATAGAAGTACCTCTTTTTTGCTTTTCGTGCACAAATACATGCACTGGAAAAAAACATTATTTTGAACTTTAAATAATTTTAAATGTACGCGCATTAAAAACATTTTCTTTTAATTATATTGGAATTTGTTGAAAATACAATAATACACGTGCTTGATTGTAAGAGGTTCAAGTGCTGGTAGGGAAAAGTGTTGTCAATTGAAATGTGCAAAACTCGCTAAATCGGAACTTCTTGTAGAAGTGACGTCCGATGTTGTGTGGACTAACGGTGTAAATGTCTTTTTTTTAAATTGAACTTAAATCGCGCATGGTCGCTGGTAGGTATAAATTTAGGAAAGTTCATTTTTTTAAGCATCTTTAAAATTTTTAACTTAAAGAAAGAGGCAAAATGCCTTCAAAAAATATGTGTTAGATGCGGATATTTTTTATTATATATATATAAATTAATACGTCTGAATATGTTGAAAAGAAAGCAATAAAGTGCTCGATCGTAAGAATGCGAGACCTAAATGCAAATTATTTATTTAAAAACTATACATTACATATTTCAGAAGCGTATAATTGTTCCATTGACATGGATAGACATTTACTGTTTAGAAAATGCCCCTAAAACCCATCTCAAATCTTCGGCTACTCATGAAATGAAGACAGTTAAAAAAATTAAATCCGGCGATCACCGTTTTCATTGTCCGGTGAATTCTCTCAATGGACACTTGAGAGGATTCAGTTTTTAAGAGAGCGCAGTTTGTAGGGTCAACCAAATTGTGGATACAAGTGTTGCTATGTATGTCTAGTGTTAGTAAGATTGTTGTGTTTTGGGTCCTGTTTATGCTCGTAAATACGGGATGGATATTTCTGGCCGTCTCGCCGATATAAAACATTGGACATGAGACACATTTTTATTTTATAGATGCCGACCTGGGCTAGAAGCCTTTTTAGAGTGGGTGGGGGATGAGGTTTGATGTTGAGTAAATCAAAAGTTGATGTCTCTATTTTTAGGTCAGGAGTGAATTGTTGTTGTAAGGAGGTCGAGATGGAGTTAGTTAGTCGTAATATATAAGCTTTATTTTTATCAATCTTGTCGTTGTTATTTGTGTTGATGGCGTTGTTGTGAGAGAAAATGTTTGTAGTGTTAGTCTGTTTTTTGTTGTGAATATTAAAAGTTTTGTGTTTAGCGTTGTGGGTGAAACGGTGATGATATTTTAAAGACCTGTGTGTGCTCTCAATGTAAGTTTTTTTTTTCATTGCGGAGGTAGGCGAGTGGCAATTTTTGAGAGCTCCGAGGTAAGACGTCTATGATTATTCCGGATTTTATACTGTTGTATGAAGTCATTTTTATTCGTTGGTTTTCTATAGACTGAGAAGTTTAGGCCGTTCGGGATTTTGTGCAGAGTAATGCATAAAAAGCGCTCTCATCTTCCTCTCATTACCACCTAATATAAACTTCAAGGCGTGACTCTTACTCCTTTGGCAAAAATCGCAGTCAAACGATTAAATATACCCCGCCGCTGCCTTATCAACTCCAACCTCGACCAAGTACTACGTATTATTTTGTAATGCTATTCATCAATTTTACTACTTTTTCTTTTTCTTCTTTTTCTTTCTCTTTCCTTTTTTCCAATTAACGTCATTTTCGCACGCGCTGCATATTTTAAGTTAGTTACTTACGTGCCATAACATCCCGCTTCGCGACTTGTTTCCTATGTTTTGCTATTTTTTCTGAAGACATTCGTTTACCCGAATGAAACCGGTCAAAACTCTCGGTTGTGTTTATTTCTTCTTGTTCGTTACTTAAAGTAATTGAAAGAAATTTTTTGAATAATAAACAATTCATTCATAAGCTTCTTATAAATCGAGATAAAAACTCTCGCATTTATTCATATAAACATTAACATTTCATATAAACATTAACATTTCAGATAAACATTAACATTTATTCATGTAAATAGATAAATATTAAGATTTGGGTAATTTTGATACAAATTTATTTATCTTTTAAATAAGACCGTAAATACATGAAAGAAAAAAGAAATCAATTCGCCTGAGCGATGGTGTGTGTGGGGGGAGCTTTTTTACTTACAATTTAAGAGAGAGAGAGAGAGACAGAGAAGTTTCGTCTCTATGTTGCTCAACAGAAATGCATGCTCAATTTTATGTATCGTATTAGATTGCAGCATATCTTTATTTATATATAAACTCAGGTATGTGTATATGTTTATATATTTATATGTGTACGATGTTTATATATTTGTATGTGTATTACACTAATTAACCGATCATTGTGAATACAGCTGCTAGGCTTAAGGATGCGTAATATGGGCTATATTTAGTTTCATTTCGTTTTATACAAAGGGGTCAAAGAGTGAGTGGAGGTTAATCTTGAAAATTCAGAAACCATCGATTTTGATGAAATTTTAACCATATACAAATTTATAAATATTCCTAAAATTTCAGTTTCTTACGGCTTTTAGATGGCATAATATGGGGGCCGACCCTCATTTGAAAATTCAAACATTTTCTGCATGTACTTACCCCCCCACCCCCACCCACCCATGAGTGCAGAGTTAGATACCAGGCTGATTTTTTAATGTGGGGAAAATATAGCTTCCCCGAAAGGGTTACTCCGGGTTGGGGCAAAAATTAAAATTGCCTCACTCTAGAAGGATTTCTTCTTCACTGACCGAGCGCAGAAAAGATAAAGTGTGCTATCAGAACAGATACTACATTTTGCTTCTTGCCAAAAAAGCCAAGGAAACACCAAGTAAGCAAGATTTTCCGAATTTCAATTTCTTCTTAAGGGCCCTTAAGCTTAAACCTTACATTTTAGAGATTTCATAGAATCAATATCATGTAATGAATTTTGATTCTAGACATACGGTTTAGTAGCATAATATCTTGATTTCTAATCTTCCTAGAGGACATTAAAGTGGTGCAAAACTGTTCTGTTTAGGGAATACATTCTACCCGCCCTAGGCTTGGTATTCTTTTAGTTTCAAATATAAGTTAGAAGTAGGACACCTTTAAATTTAAATAGAAATTTACTTCAAGAAAAACGGGCAGAATTTTCGTTTCAACCTAATATAAATACCGAAAGTTTGTTTTTGTAGTGTGCATGTGTGTGAGTGTGCTTCTTGTATGTTAACATTTGATTTGGTAATCCCAACCACCGTTTATAGACAACGGGTTCAACTGTACTTAATTTGTAATGACCTTCCATTCCAGTAATCTACAGAGCTATTTTGTCTAAAGTGAAAATATTTCAACCATTCGAGTATTTTGCCACCTTTTAAGCGACTATGCCAATTAAGAAATAATGTAAGTGTGACGTGTACTTGCAGACGGTCAAGTACTTTGCCAACCGATTAATGGACACGTGGAAACCAGAATTATTTTAACAGGGAAGAACACGGAAGGATTCAGAAATCCGAACGGACCGGAGAAGCATCTAAAATCCTGTACAATCAGACTTTTGTATTATTTGGATTATTCGGACTACGATTTTCATCTTAGGTGTTATTTTCACAGATGTTTCGGCTGATAAAACCTACGATCTTATTCAGGTGCATCTTTTCGAACTCGGGAATCTTTATGTCAAATTTTGAATTTTTTTTTTCATTGAAGGGTCACCTCTTATCAAGGCAGAAGGGCCACTCGAGGATAAGTGTTAATGAGATAGAACAATAGCTTGTTGAAAGGTGAAGAAACTCATGAGATGATTAAGGATGATTAATGGGATTAACTAAGTTTAGTTACTTGTGGAGATTGTAAATGACAGTTGATGCTGTAGCCTGCAGGGAAGCAGTTTCGTGGCAATGTGTTCCACAGACAGGACGCACCTCGTGAAGAAAGAATTATATGAAATTAACTAATTTATATTATATGAACTGAACTCTTTATTTTATCCACGGGGGTTATATTGTTTTCGGCGCCTTTATTCGTGGCCCATGGATCCGTGGCGTAACGGATAAAGGCGTAGAGTGACAACCAGTTTTCAGTGAGAGTCTTCTGGAGGTTGAAAGTTCAATCCTTACTACAGGCGATAATAAGTAAGTGATGGGACGAGAACAATCTACCACCGTAGATTAAATAAATAGTTCAGTTCGAAAGATTCACCTGAAGAAGGTCGGAAGTTACATCGGCCGAAACGTTGAGGAAATAACATCCAAAATGAGAATAGTAGTCCGAATAATCCAAATAATCCAAATCATCCAAATCATCAATCCTCATCTCAAAATATTCCAAAACAATCAGACTTTTATTATTACGGATGGAACAAGTAACATAAAAATTTTCTCCATCTCTTCTGAACATTCGCCATGTCTAGTAATAATCTCTACAATAATTTATGAAATTCAAACTTATATAATTACGTATGGCCCAAAAGTCTATAATCTTTTCCATCTCACCTGAACAATATGTCAATTTAATAATGCTAAACCAGCAGTAACAAATGGGAAATATGCATAGTATGTCAAATATAGCATGTATTTGCTAGTATTAAAATTTGCTCAATATTTACAATGTGAAAAGAATATAAAATAATATATTTGAGAATTGTGACGTAGTTTTGGTTACAGACATGCACACACCAAATCTCTACCATAGATGGTATACCCGTCCCGAGGGGGGGGGGTCATAGAATGAGACATTTATAACCTTTAATAAGTGCAAGCCGTTTGTGGTTAATACTGTTCAAATTTCATGTAAATCGTAAATATTTGAATTTTCAAAACGGAGAGGGACATTTGTACCCACTTTATGCCCCACCCCCAATATTAAAAAAAAATAAATTATGGGTCAAATTTATTACAAATTGGAAATATTTGAATTTTCAAAAGAGGGGAGAAATTGTAATACTTCAAAGAAATTTAAAATGAGTTAGACATTATTTTTACCATAGAAATGGTTTTACTATGTGTAGTGTTACTGCACTGATGATTCACCGGTGAGAGGACGAGTTACGGCCCCTGGCGATGACTCAGTTAGAATGTATTTTGACCGCCAATAAACCTTGTTACTTATCCTATACGTCTCTCCGTCTTACTACTTATTTAACCCAGCCGATAACCTTACATGGTGTCAGAAGTGGGATACAATTTGTGGAGACCAAAAACAAAGTAAAAGATCGGATATCGTAGTAAGAAAAACAAAGGATTTCTAAGAGAAAGAAAATTCTACTACCGATAAACAAACGACTTACGGAAAACGGTCCCACAAACAAAAAAAAAAGTAAGAAAAGAGAGAACAGTAAATACAGAAATTTGTTTTTCTCATATATATCGTATACTTTTGAAAAATGCCTCACACGGACATAAAGCAAAATTCTGCTAATATACCACCCCCCGAACGAATGACTCTCATTGGAAATTTGCTAATAACTGGCGAAAATTTAAACGAAATTTTCTCAATTATTCGATCGCTAGTAGCTTGTCTAAAGAAGCAGATAATTCATATTTTTAGCAACTATCGGGGAGGATAGTTACGATATATATGAAGGGTTGAAGTTTAACTCTGAGGAAGAAAAGACGGACCTAGAGAAGGTGATGAAGAAGTTTGAGGATTTTTTCGTGGGCGAAACGCACGAAGCTTACGAATCCTATACATTCCATCTTCGCAAGCAAGAAGTACCGGAAGGTATTGAGACCTATATAGCTGCTCTTCGGCAACTTGCAAAGAACTGCAATTTCGGACAGCTACAGGATAGGCTTATTCGAGACCAAGTCGTTGTCGGAGTTCGAAGCCATACCGTCAGAGAAAAGTTACTGTCTGATAAACAGCTTACTCTAGACAAGTGCCTACAAATAGGTAGAGCCTACAAAACTTCAAAACAACAGACGCAGACCATTTCCTCTGGTGCCGATGCAGCGGATCCTCAAATCAACCGGGTTACGAAGCGAACCTACAAGACAAACTTCACCAAACAACCACATCCGAAATCGAAAATGCCTAGCAAATGCACACGCTGCGGGAAATTTCCATTCCACAATAGAAATGACTGCCCAGCAAAAGATGCACGCTGAAAAATTTGCAGAAAGGGCATTATGCAAAATTTTGCAGAACCGATAAAGTGAAGGTTAGAGAAATAAGAGAGGAAGAAGAAACTCATTTTTTAGGTTCTGTCACTCTCGAAAATATAGGTACAATTACCACTGAGGATAATACAAATTGGCAGGTTAAAATCAAGGTCACCACTAAGACCTGTACCAAAATTATAAATTTTAGGCTGGATACAGGTGCAGATGTGACCGTAATCCCGGACCGGTTCTTCAGGAAAAATTCCCCACTCATCCAACCCACAAACAAAAGACTCTACGGACCGGGTCATCATGAGATAAACCTCATAGGATGTGTGAAGGCCAAACTGGCCACGGAAAAAGTAAGCTTGCAACAAGACCTTTATGTTATAGAGAGTCTGCAAGAACCTCTACTGGGAGGACCAGCAATCAAAGCCCTCAACCTGCTGAAAGCAGTTAATAGAGTGGCAGGCGAAGGGCACCAGTATAAGAAAGAGTTCCCAGAACTGTTCACGGGCCTAAGGAGACTGGAACATGTGTACCAGATACGTTTGGAGGCAGGAGCTCAGTCCTTTTCCATTGTTACCCCTAGAAGATTGCCGTTGCCTATGAAACAGAAGGTTCAGGAAGAACTGAAACGTCTGGAGAACGAGGACATAATCCGTCCAGTCAAATCACCAACTGATTGGTGTGCCCCAATAGTCGCCGTTCAAAAAGCTAACGGTAAAGTTAGGTTATGCGTCGACTTTACCAAGCTAAACGAGAGCGTGAAACGGGAAAATTTTCCTTTACCCACCACAGACCAATTACTGGCCGAGCTCGATGGAGCCACAGTGTTTAGCAAGCTCGACTGCAACAACGGTTTCTACCAAATTGTCCTACACGAAAAATCGCAGGTCCTTACCACATTTATAACACCTTATGAGAGGTACTGTTTCAAACGACTTCCATTCGGGATAAGTTCTGGGCCAGAAATCTTTCATAGGGAGATGATACACATTTTGTCCGGAATACCAGGAGTCATCTGTGATATAGATGACGTCCTAATAAGTGGAAGAAACCAGCAGGAGCACGACCAGCGACTAAAAGCAGTACTGCAGAAAATGAAGGCTGCAGGAGCTACACTCAACAATAAATGTGTATTTTCTGTCAGAAACATAAAGTTTCTGGGTCACATTATATCAAAAGATGGAATACAAATAGATCCCGAAAAAGTAGCAGCAATTATGGACTTGCCCAGACCTGAGAATGTGTCCGAATTACGACGCTTACTGGGCATGGCAAACCAGGTCGGAAAATTTGCTAGGAATCTAGCCGAAACCACCAAACCACTCCAAGAGCTTCTTAGGAAAGAGTCAGAATGTAGCATTCCAGACCCTGAAGAAGAAACTGAGTTCTGCACCAGTACTGACTCATTACAATTCCAACAAGCCGACAAGGGTATCAGCAGATTCATCTAGCTATGGCCTAGGCGGTGTACTAGTTCAGAAGCAAGAAAATGACTGGAGACCGGTATTTTATGCTTCACGATCTCTGACAGAAACAGAGCAGAGATATGCACAGGTTGAGAAGGAGGCACTTGCAGTCACTTGGTGTTGTGAAAAATTTGCGGACTACTTGGTCGGAATGCCAAAATTCACAGTCGAAACAGACCATAAACCACTGTTGGCACTGTTGAAGTCGAAGCGACTCGACGAATTGACTCCAAGAATTCAACGTTTCCGCATTAGGTTAATGAGATTCTCCTATGAGATCATATACACAGCGGGAAAAGACCTCACAACAGCAGACGCTTTGTCCCGAGCACCTGGGAGTAGTCCCGTTATACAGGATATCCAGCAGGAGACAGAGACTGACTCATTTATCCGCTCAGTCATAGGAAATATTTCGGCGAGCGATAAACGATTGGAGGATATCCGACTAAAACAAAATACTGACCAGGTCTGCAGTCAGGTAATCAAATATTATGAGATGGACCACTGGTCCGAAAGGGCAAGGCGGAACCCCGAACTAAAACAGTACTAGTTTGTCAATCAGGACCTAACAGTTTACCAGGGACTTCTAATGTACCAGAGCCGACATGTAATTCCTAATATACTTCAAAAAGACATACTAGAGCGTCTACATGAGGGACACCAAGGTATTGTCAAATGCCGAGCACTAGCTCGCGAAAGTGTGTGGGGTCTGGCCTCTCTAAACAAATTGCAGACAAAGTTGGGAAATGCGGTATCTGTGAAAAAGAACGAAAATATCCACCAGAACCACTACAACCCACCAAATTACCTGCATATCCATGGCAGAAAATAGGAATGAATCTGTTCGAATTCATGGGACACCGATATCTTCTGATTGTCGATTATTTTTCCAGGTGGATTGAAATAGCCCATTTACGGACAACCACCTCAGCCAGCGTAATAGAGCATTGCAAATCAATATTCGCTAGGCATGGGATCCCAGAGACAATCATATCTGACAACGGTCCCCAATTCAGTTCTAGTGAATTCAGGAACTTTTCAAATGTTTTTGACTTCCTGCACCTCACAAGTAGCCCCCATCATCCGCAAGGAAACGGAAAGGCTGAACGTGCAGTCCAGACAATAAAAAACTTATTGAAGAAAGCAAGTGACCCATACATAGCACTGCTAAATTATCGCAGCACTCCTCTGCAACACGACAAGAGTCCTGCAGAGCTGTTAATGAATAGAAAACTAAGAACACGGATCCCTACCATTCCTAAAAGAAATTCATTTGATCAGCAAAACATCGAGGAATATAGAAGGGCAGACACCCGGCTCAAAGCCAGACAAAAGCAAAACTATGACAAACGTCATCGGGCTAAAGATCGTCCTGCCTTTGAAAAAGGACAACCAGTATGGGTCAAGATACCTAAGACCAGTACGGCTGTAGTAAGTAAAACTCTGTCACCAAGGTCAGTCCTAGTTAAGACAGATTCAGGACTACACCGACGCAACAAAAGTAATCTGCGCCTAAGGAACGAAAAAACCAGCTTCCCTAAGGTGGCTACCCCACAGGAAACAAACACCTTACCACGTTCCCCTCGATATGGATATATGTATAGCTGTGATGACGACTCAACAGATCTTCCCAGTAACCAAAGAAACATCCCTCTAGAGAGTTCCAGAGGTCCTGACAAAGGGAAATATACAAGAAGCGGTCGACAAGTTCGACCACCTAAAAGACTGTCCTTGTAAAGAACTTTACAACCGAAAGGGGGATGTAGTGTTCCTGCACTGACGATTCACCGGTGAGGGGACGAGTTAGGCCCCTGGCGATGACTCAGTTAGAATGTATTTTGACCGCCAATAACCTTGTTACTTATCCTATACGTCTCTCCGTCTTACTACTTATTTAACCCAGCCGATAACCTTACACTATGAAAATACATTAGAAATAATTTTTACTATGAAAATACATTAGAAATAATTTTTACTATGAAAATACATTGGAAATAATTTTTACTATGAAAATACATTAGAAATAATGTTTACTACGAAAATACATTGAAAATAATTTTTACTATGAAAATACATTAGAAATAATGTTTACTATGAAAATACATTGGAAATAATTTTTACTATGAAAATACATTAGAAATAATTTTTACTACGAAAATACATTGGAAATAATTTTTACTATGAAAATACATTAGAAATAATGTTTAGTACGAAAATACATTGGAAATAATTTTTACTATAAAAATACATTAGAAATAATTTTTACTACGAAAATACATTGGAAATAATTTTTACTACGAAAATACATTGGAAATAATTTTTACTATGAAAATACATT
Source organism: Sepiola atlantica (assembly GCA_963556195.1). Taxonomy (NCBI): domain Eukaryota; kingdom Metazoa; phylum Mollusca; class Cephalopoda; order Sepiida; family Sepiolidae; genus Sepiola; species Sepiola atlantica. The sequence goes on along the minus strand of OY744518.1, from coordinate 164,527,718 downwards.
AGAAATAATTTTTACTACGAAAATACATTGGAAATAATTTTTACTATTAAAATACATTAGAAATAATTTTTACTACGAAAATACATTGGAAATAATTTTTACTATGAAAATACATTGGAAATAAGTTTTACTACGAAAATACATTGGAAATAATTTTTACTATGAAAATACATTAGAAATAATTTTTACCACGAAAATACATAATTTTTTATGCATTGGAATTTTGTCATGAGTAAGAAATGAGAACGTATTATATTTCATTTACGCGAGATCATCAAATTTTGTTTTTGTTTGCAATCAAATTGGAATAACATGTTAAAATAACTTTTTTTATATTTATATTATTTTTGATGAGTTTTGATCGTTTATTAATGCCACCCCCTCTTCTTATAAATGTCAATCTAAAGGAATCCGCGTAAAATAACATTCGTTTTAGCTTGAACCGATTTCGCTTGCTTTTAAATATTTTTTTAAAAAGATACTCGAAATCTGTTTCAGATTCTGTTGTTTTGTCTGTCTTCTTTTTAATTAATTTAAATTTAATTTAATTTAATTAATCAGCATCGTAAGGCACCCTCTCCTCATTTTGAATCAGACAAAGACCCTTGTGCCTAAGGCAAACAGGAATATTTGCACGTATTGTTTTTTTATTTTCCATATTAAATATTTGCTGTAATCGTTACTTTTGTCTAAATAAAATCGCCTCGAATCAGACACATTCGGGGGAGCCGTCTGTTCTGATGGTAAATTGACACATGTCGTAATTGGCCTTTAATGAAGCCAAAAAAAAAATACAATTAGTTTTGCAACAGACATTTCCTGTATTTTATTTAATACATATATTATCCTTTATCTCTGCCTTGTGTGCCTTCTTCTGTACGCTTTATGTCAGCATCTTACCAACTTCGGCAAGCAACAACAACTTGATCGTTCTTTTGTCAGAAACACAAGCAAGAAAACCGAACAAAAGGAAAAAAATAGTGTGAAAAGAAATGAGTAAACCTTATAGTGACCGTGATCATTGAAATTACCCCACCTATATTTAACATAATTAAACTTAAACAGATGTTAATATTCTGATCATAATATTTCGAGCATCTGCAATCAATTGGTTTCTTTTTTAGCGGAATAAAGTGGTTTGCTAGTTGGAAAGACGAGCTGAACTTGAAACGTAATGAAAAAGAATACAGAAGACACGGATACATGATATATCTATTGGAATTATCATACAAGAACTGTTGTGCAAACCAAGTGTGTTTGCGGATTAATTAAAAGATCAACTACTTTATTGTGTGCTTATATCTCAATTTGGCATGACAGTAGACTGTCCTTTAATGTCTAAGTTATGTATTCTTCTGTTGATGTGTCTATGTAGTATGGCTGCACATTTGAAAGATGGGTTTCTTTTAACGTCGTGCCCGGACGGCCCAGTAAATACGTCCTGTTCGGACGAGGACAACAGGACAAAAACGATGGGAGAGGGCTTTTCGCATATATCCAGTTAAATTAAGTTCCTGGCGATTAATCAAAGAGGGTTGTCTTGCCTAATCAAATGGGTCTATTTTAGAAGACAACAGTCAAGGGTAAATAATCTATTAACACAATAGATAAGGGGGAGGGTAATCTATTGGTTACTTTTTTTATACCTTCAAAAGAAGAAACATTAAATAAATTTCTGGCGATTAAAAAAATAATCAGCCTACGAAAATAAAGATAATTAGAAACGAAAACATTTGTAACCTTTAAGTCAACCGATTTTAACGAGGCATTTTACGCTTACCTACACACCTGTTTGAACATTCTTCGGGAATTTGAATACCTACGAGACACTCTCCTCGAGTGACGAAGGCCTCTCTGTACAGGGGTTTGTCAGGACAACCTGGCATAAGGATACTTTCCCTACAAGTAAACCCTCACCAAATATTCAAAATAACATAGTATTCGAATCAAAAATAAAACTCTCTCGGTATGGCTACACACTGGCTTACAAGAGGAATGGTGCACCTTCTCTAAGCGATGTTGCCTCTAGAAACGGCACTAAGCTGGATACTCCACCAGACTAGATGAATTATTATCCTGGAATCCGGTAAGCCCAAGAGACCACAAGAGAGATATACTATAACATAGTTAACTGGTCACTTGGGGAGATTAAAATAAATGTTCTTCACTTCTTTACTAACACAACGTTTGAGAGGTAAAGAACTTTAATGGAACATTTGGATATCTATGTATCTCATATACAAATCAAATATTAGCCCCATGACAGGGGGGCCTTGATTTCTAAGAACTTATACTGAAGTAAAATGAAAAAAAAAGAAAAAAAAGCAATTAATATTCAGATTTTCACAAAATAATCGGTACTTATTCACTTTTCTATTAATTTATTTTAAAATGTTTTTTGTTTTCGTAAATGATATTAGAGGAAATATGTTTTATACAAGTGGAGAGTGTGATTGTGGCTTCGGTGGCATGTCGTTATACATTAGTAATATTAATATAGAGCGCCATGCTTGGTGGCCTTCATGAAAGTCATCGTCGATTCAACGGTTTGCATTTGATGGTGATATCATTAATCAAACATAATGACAGGTCAGAATGTTTTCTTTGTTACATGGACTATATACCTCAATAAGGTCTCTCTTGTGAGTTGAACAAAGATAGACGATACGAAGTGTTATTATAAAGTATCACACCTATGGCGTCATTTTAATAATACGCCCGCCAGTCACACAGTTACAAATAGCGTCGTCATAGCAAAACACTCGTTACTTAAAACTAACGTATCTATAACTACAACAAAAGAAACACTCTGATCACAATTCTTAAATCTTACTTTTGAAGTAGAGCTTTATCTCGAAATATTGGATATTAAACATATTAATAACTATTAATAAAATTTTTAGCGATTTTTATTTCAAATATATTTCACGTTTTCAAAACTTTGAAACTATATAATAATTTCAACGATGGTGCAGTGTAGTTAACAATAAAATAATGGATAAAAACACAAATTTACAACAAATAACTTTTACCAAACGCAAGAAAATTTAATATTCTATCGATCTGCGTAGCTTTTTAGTTTTTGAACTTTTTTAAGTGTTTGCTTTTTCAGATTTCCTGTAAAATATTCTTTAAATAAATAAAACAAATATGCCTCTTCTGTATTTATTGAAAATTGTAATAATTTATATCTATTTAAAACAATAAATATTCTCTTTCTTCTTACCGTGAAAAATAATCGTCAGCTAAATATTTTCTTTTAAATAAATAAAACGAAAGTTTTAACCTTTATATTTAATTTATTTATTGTTAAAATTAAAATCGTTTCAAAATAAATAGTCTCTCTGTTCTTACCATGAAATTAATTGTCAGCTAAATATTTTTTTAATAAATCTTCGGCGATCGGGCGATTTCATCTTTTAAAAAAGTGTAGCGAGTGATAACGTACGTACGAACATGAATTGCCTTAGCGTATTATTATATAGTATCACCCCTATGGCGTAATTTTAATAATACTTCCACCAGCCATACAGTTACAAAAGGCGTCTTCATAACAAAACGCTTGTTAATTTAAAATGACGTATCTATAACAACACATAAAAACAGACCAACTCTGATCACAATGATCAATTCTACCTTTGAAGAAGAGGTTTACCTCGAAACATTGGATACTAAATATATTAATAACTATTAATAAACATTTCAGTCAGTTTTTTTTTAAAAACTAGTTGTTTCTAGCCGGCATTTTCCCGAGAGTCATTAAAAAATGTCTGTTTTCACGTGAGTTTGTATAAATTCATAAACAATTTAACTAATAAAGTTAAAATTTATTACAGAATGAAATGCAGGGGAAAGAGAACGTATTTATGCTGACTTAATATCACAGACTTAAAAACGGAAGCCGGCAATATTAGCAGCAACATCGCTTGCTGGTCGATCTGTAATAGCAGTATAGAACTATTGTTCAATAAGCAGACAACACGAGCGATCGTATATTGTGTGCAAAAAAAAAAAAACGATTTAATCAATAATTTCATGGCCAAACGATAACGTAATAATTAAACTTATATTTCAAAATAATATTTAAAACAAAAAACGGCAAAGCAAACAAACGGCATAGTTTAAAAAAATTAAAGAAATGAAAAGAGAAACAAAAATGAAAGTAAGAAGACTCTCGGGCAAGGGCGGTTAGGTTTAGCTAGTATATATATATATATATATATATATATATATATATATATATATATATATATATATATATATATATATATATATATATATATATATATATATTATACAGGGTGTTGCTGTAAAGTCAAATACTTGACACAAAGAAAACGAAATAGGCAATACAGGTCTCTGCATATACAACGTTTGTATATGCAGAGACCTGACAGTTTATTAAGCGACAGTTACATACATTATTTTTCGATGTAATCGCCGACAGCGGAGACGACCGTCTCAAGGCGAGCGTGAAATAAGTCACACATTTTGGCGATCATATTCTTGTCTATAGCGGCGAACGCCTCCGCGACCGAATTGTGAGCGTGCTTGTTGGTCTTGGCCTCAATCACGCCTGAAAAGAAATAAGTGCGGCGACCAGTGGTGAGGAACATTGTTGAGCAGCCACGCTTAGGTTATCTTGGCCTTGTGTTCTTGTCTTGTCCTACTGGAAGACATAAGGGCATCCGGCGGCGATCTCGTCCATCCAGGGCTTCACCACGCTCCTCAGCACCTCCTGGTATTTCGCTTACTTTTTGTCAAGTATCGGATTATGCTGCAACACCCTATCTATCTATCTATCTATCTATCTATCTATCTATCTATCTATCTATCTATCTATCTATCTATCTATCTATCTATCTATCTATCTATCTCTCTCTCTCTCTCTCTCTCTCTATATATATATATATATATATATATATATATATATATATATATATATATATATATATATATATATATATATTGGTATTTGGTATTGTGGCCGGCATGGATTGTCTCCTCCCATACTGATTATTGAAAGATAGCACGAAACACGTGTGTATGTGGGTCAATTTTAAAATAATATTTATTTATAAATAATTGTTCAAAGCTCTTGTTTAAGCAGTCATTTATAGCGTAATGCAATACTCTAGGTCCCACCTATTAAGTTCTGTTGACAGCTTTCTAATATTCCCGCTGAATTTGGCATTTATACGTTAATTTACTCTCCATTTTCCACAGCAATGCGTGATAGCCACATCGGTTAGCGTTCCGACTACTGGGTCAAGGATGACTTTTGTATTAGGGTTCAAATCGTGTGACAAGGAAATTCCCAAATGTTTACACTTTTATTGTCATTAAGGGTATGCGAACACAACAGAGCTATGTATTTTACTGGTAGGAATTTTTCTTCAGCGCACCTCACACACTTCATCCACTCATGCATAGAGATTTATACTGTAGTGATGTGATAATGAAATGGTTTGGTTGATATGTAGTCATACCCTTAATGACAATAAAAGTGTAAACATTTGGGAATTTCCTTGCTTTTGTACATTTAGTGTATATGAATTTTCATCTTAACCCTATTAAGGGCATATGATTTCAGTATACTGGCATTTTTCATGGAATATCACTACTTTTGTAAAAGCTATGCCTCAATACAATGCCTTCTTATAACTGATATAGTTGGTAGTTTGACTAATCAAGGTGTATGGTAAACTGAAATTAAAATGCCATCAACTAGACACTAGAACCTCTATCTTTGCCCAAAATCAGCTGAATCCATCAAATGGTCGATAAGATATAGAATAAAGTGTATGAATACTGGTCATTTTTAAGGTTTGTTGGAATTTTCTGGAAAACTAAGTTATATGGTAAACTGAAATTAAAATGCCATCAACTAGACCCTAGAACCTCTATCTCTGCCAAAAATCAGCTGAATCCATAAAATAGTTGATGAGATACAGGGTGGCACATACGTACGTACGTACGTACAGATAACATAATTTCATGATTGAACTTTCTGGATCTCTGGGTTGCCTTGACTAATGATATTGAAATTCTACACACTTATAGAACCTATAAAATAAAAATGTTGTGCAAAGTTTTAAGTAATTTGGTTTATTGGTTTTTGAGTTATTATTGATCAAAGAAATGAGATTTCCAGCATAGGCCATTCGTAAAGTCTATTAAGGGATAGAGTGCTCTCGCGCCTCCCTTGATACATATATAAATATATATATATATATATCTATATATACATATATGAACATATATATGTATATGTATATATATACATATATAAATATATATATATATATGTCTACGTATATATACATATATAAATATATATAAATATATATGTATATCTAGGAAGGATCTGTTCTTGAAGGCAAGTATTGTTAAATATAACCGACAACTTATGCCTGGATATCTTTTCGTAGATCCTTTCCATTGTCCGAATCAGAATCTTTGTTTCGGGGGGGGGGGGGATTGGCCGATGAATCTGCCATAGTTTTCCTTAGTGTCCCAAGTACTTTCAGACCCACCCGGGTCTTATTTACTCCTCCCCAGGAGTTAGGCACAAGGCCAGTTTTATCTTACTCCCACAAGTAAGATGTGACCCAAGATCGGGTCGAGAAAGTGGGGTTGAAAAGCCAGCGCTCGAGAAGTGAGCACTCTGGCCATTTAAAAATTGCCTGGGCAGCCCCGTCGGCATTCCCCGGTAGGGGCGCCTCAGACAGTAAGCAATAAACTTACTCCTCCCCAAAGAGGGGAGGCAAAGCCTGGGAGGGTGGACCTCCTAGAACTGCACAGGACAGGCGTGCAGTATCCATCGGAACAGATACTACACTTTGATCTTAGCCAAAAGGCCAAGCGTTATTTAACGCCCACCCACAATGGGAGTATGTGACACAAGGTCGGAAAGTGGGATTTGAAAAGCCAGCGCCCGAGAAGGTGAGCGCTCTGGCCATTAAAAATTGCCTGGGCAGCCCCGTCGGCATTCCCCGGTAGGGGCGCCTCAGGCAGTAAGCAATAAACTTACTCCTCCCCAAAGAGGGGAGGCGAAGCCTGGGAGGGTGGACCTCCTAGAACTGCACAGGACAAGCGTGCAGTATCCATCGGAACAGATACTACACTTTGATCTTAGCCAAAAGGCCAAGCAGCTCTTCAGGGGAATGAGGATAATTAAGTAAAGACCATGTGTTCGTATTATAGATGGTTTTGGAGGGAATTATAGAATAAGTACGAAACTATAGTTAGCATTATAGACATTTTAGTATATTATTGCTGGTTTAAAAGTTTATTCTGGTAATTACGTTTAATTTTTGTTTATATATATAGGACTTCTAATACATGGAGTTTTTGTTTGTCAGTACTATATTTTAAGATTTTGGTATTTTCTACTAATAGTTTTCTGAATTCCGACCGGGGACAGGAATGGTCGTTAGTTAAGTGTTGGGCTATGGCGCTAGTATCCGACAAATGCATCGTCAATCTCTTCGACAAAGTATCAATACACCAACAATATATTAACGATACGTAGATGACATTTTGATTCTTACAAATACTATAAACGCAATTAATATATTAGAAACCACGTTCCAAAATAACTCCGTTCTTGATTTCACTTACGAATTAAACATTAATATATATATATATATATATATATATATATATATATATATATATATATATATATATATATATATATATATATATATATATATATGAGTAAGCTATGAAAATATATATTTATGCTAATTAAGCTACACAGAGGCCCCCGCGTTTAATTCCCGGGAGGAATGTTAAAGCCTGAAGACCCGGGGATGAAACGCGGGAGCCTCTGCGTAGCTTAATTGCTATAAATATATTTTCATAGCTTACTACCTAGCTCTACTTACGTATCGAGCACTGTTGAAGTAAATACTGAAAATTGATACATAAAAAAATTATATTTCTTTATAAAATTTTATGTGGGCACATGAAATAGTAATATATATATATATATATATATATATATATATATATATATATATATATATATATATATATAGAGAGAGAGAGAGAGAGAGATATTATAGGTTAGAATATTTATATTGAATGATGTTGTTTTGACCTTTTATTGCTTATAAATCATGAAAGCGATTAAATCTCTGGACGTCTCTTAAGAGAAATTTAATATGGCTGACATAAAAAGTATATTCTCAACATTAAAGTTTTATGGCGGCTAACACTCATGCTGATCATCTATGTATATATGTATATATTACTAGGCGTAACTGCAACCTTCTATATGAATCGAATGAGCGTGACGGAAATTTCTGTTTTTCTTTTTGCTTCCTGTTCTTTATCTCTCTCACTCTAGTCTTCTCCCCCCCCCCTCTCTCTCTCTCTCTCTCTCTCTCTCTCATATATATATATATATATATATATATATATATATATATATATATATATATATATATATATATATATATTAACAATGGTATTTTCAATTTCAATGACCAAGTCTATATACATATTTTTACTTCCCGAATAAACAAAAATCAATGTAACTCATAACAATTGTTTTGCGCAGAAACGAACGACCTCGAATAAATGCATAGTTACCAGGATCTTACGTTCATGCAGCTCATCAGAGGATTGTCAGGCCACTTCTGGATAAAAATCCTGAAGCAAAGAAAAAACGAAAACCTTTTTATGCATTTCCGGAAGTGACTTACCCGACAATTTTGTGGATAGCTACATGATCGAAAGATCCTGGTAATTATGTATTTATTCCTGGTTGTTCGTTCATGCGTAAAACAATTGTCAAAAGTTACATTTTTTTTTTAATTCTGCAAGTAAACATATGTATATAGACTTGGCCATTGAAATTGAAACTATCATTGTTTACTTATATATGCACTGTTGTTAAATGCTAACACTCATAGAACTTTAACATTGAACAGTTCTGGTAATTTTATCTTATATATATATATATATATATATATATATATATATATATATATATGAGAGAGAGAGAGAGATAAATTGTATGGGACGTGGGGGCAATATGAGCTGTAAATTCTGTCTAAGTATCAATTAATCGCTTTTCTCTAGGTAGACAGGAGAGATAACATTTTTAGCCATAATAATTATAGAGTCAAGTCCCTTATACCATTTAGGCGATGGACTGAGGTGCTTTGCCAATGTTTACACCCTCATTGCTTCTGGCCTTCTTTTAGGCCTGTTATCTGATATAATTAGTAGTAACTAATTTTATTTTATTTTGAACTAAATATGAATTAAGCGAAACTATAAATTCTCAGGATTTGAAATTATTTCACTATACTTAATAAATAAAATAAATCTAAAAATATCACCATCGAGATTCACCCATGTGACCATCGCGATAAAAATAAATAAGCCCGCTCTTATATAAGAGGTTAATTGAATTCACTACCGTAAACCGTATTTTCGGATTTTATCTTAATCATGAATTTCACTTATAACAATAATAATCCACCTTTATATCGAACTTTAATTAACCAATAGCTATTTCAAGGAGGGTTTTTTTTTCATGATTGGTTAATATTCCCTATAGCTATTTGAAAACGTAGCTGTGTGATAATTTCAAAATTGCGATCTGATTGGAATTCTGTCATTCTATTGGCGAAGGGTTCATTGTATGTGCTTTCTGCTTTCTGTTGATTTCTCGTTGCTTTTTCCTCCAGGAACTCTGTGTTTTATGTGTCACTCTATACATTTCTTTCATTTCAGTCCCTGAGGAACAGCGAGTGAATGCTTTTAATGGCTGCATTTAACTCATTGAAAAACAATTATAAGACCACCAACAAATTCCGCCATGCAAAAAGAAAAAAGAAAAAGAAATGATTTGCTTACAGACTGGATTTGTTGATCATTTGAATATAAACAATCATTATATATATATATATATATATATATATATATATATATATATATATATATATATATATATATATATATATATATATATATAAGTAAGCATACGCATCTAGTGGTGAAACATACAAGTGGAGTGGCTGACGGTGAAAGGGAAAAGCACACACACACCTATATAAATATATAGGTGGGTGTGTGTGTGTGTGGTGTGTCTTTCCTTTTCACCATCAGCCACTCCACTTGTATGTTTCACCACTAGATGCGTATGCTTACTTTTATATATCTATTTCAGCCCTCACTTCAAAAAATCTAAAATCAAAATGTTGATCTTTAATCGGTAATGACTAACAAGGATTAAAGATCAACATTTTGATTCCTAACGAAATCATGACAGTTACATGTTTTTTTTTTTAATCTATGAAGTTAAAGGTAAATTCTATTTGCTATATCAAATGAGTAGCTTATTTTAGAAAGGCCACTAATGTTCTGTTTTCTTATTTAAATTAATTTAAGTGTAACATCGATTTAAATTTGACCCTCAGTCCTCATTGTTTATGTATTCACTTGATATTGAGAAACGAGACAACTTTCTCAATGTATCTACATTTAAATATATAAAACTAATAAAATAATTACACATAAATAATATTTAATATATATTGACTTTAAGTGACTGTGGAATTTTCACTAGTCCCTCTTCTTTATTTTCTTCTTCTTCTTCTTCTTCTTCTTCTTCTTCTTCTTCTTCTTCTTCTTATTATTATTATTATTAGTAGTAGTAGTAGTAGTAGTAGTAGTAGTAGTAGTAGTAGTAGTAATAGTTGTAGTAGTAGTATTAGTGTACATCCTCCGTCAAAAATGACGGAACGATTATGTTTTGCCAGTGTTCACACTAATATTAATATAGAATCATAGAATTACGTCAGTAATAACAATTTTCATATATAATTTATTATCATTTCTGATGAACTGAAAGAAAAGTAAACCTTTACTTTTAACTTCTTATTGAGGGTGGACGATTACTTACCGTATTAATTTCAGAAAGCATGGGGTTTCTGCCTTTCTATTGGCTTTCTCACTTCATCTCACCATTTGAAATGGTTTCGTCCGGGTGCTAGAAAAATGCACGTTTTTTACTCACTAACTATTGTGTGACGGCACAGATATATTATATTTATTTATATAAAATATACATATAAATACACATTGGTTTTTATTATAGAGTGGATTATTATCGTTATTATTATTATTATTAGTAGTAGTAGTAGTAGTAGTAGTAGTAGTAGTAGTAGTAGTAGCCCTACTACTCACAACCTCTTCACACCAACTGTTGGAGTCTGAGTGATAACACGTCTCTCCAGATTCCCAGTACTCTCCTGTTCTTTCCATCACAATTGCAACTCACTTAGTGTTCTCACACCGGTCGTTTACCAGTGATTTCTCGCCGATGATAGCCGATGGTTTTATCTGGAATTTAAGCCTCCTCAAGAGTCCAGTAAACTCTGTAACCTTCCAGTCGAAGTCTGGTTGGTGTTATCCCGCCTTGGTCTTTTCAACCTCTCAAATCCTTCGCGACCACTTTCCGTGGTACGCACATAGGTTGGTACCACGGCGTTTGAGAGAGGAGAGAGGGGGGATCATCGTCATCGTCATCGTCATCATCATCATCATCATCATCGTCATCGTCATCGTCATCATCATCATCATCATCATCATCATCATCATCATCATCGTTGTTGTTTCATTACTCTCTAGGAGTTCTCACGCGTGTCATTACCAATGATAGCTCACTGAAAATAAACAGATGATGTTTCTTAAAGTATGTGTGATAACAATAACTACCAGACTTCAATAACTCTCCGATTCTTTTGATCACCATTGCAACTCTTTTTGTGTTTTCGCACCAGCCGTTTACCATTGAATTCTCTCTGATAACGGTCATTCCCCCCCCTCTCTCTCTCTCTCTCTCTCTCTCTCTCTCTCTCTCTGAAATTTGAGTTACAATAAAAATTTCCATGATTCCAGTACTCTCCATGGCCTTTCGGTGAAGGTTTGGATGATGTTAGCCTCCTCGATCTTTCATCCCCTCAGACCCTCCACGAAATTGTCTGTGGTACCAACCGATGTTTATTATTATTATTATTATTATTATTATTATTATTATTATTATTATTATTATTATTATTGTCAGCAGGAATCGATGCTCGAGATTGAATTAGAAACCCTATGTTCTTTTGTGCCCAGCCTACAGCATCATATTAATATTTTTATTCTTGTTTTTCTCATTTTATATATTCAATTTTTGTGGTGGGGCCAAAGTGTTACATAACAAGGGCCGTGTTTGAATGTGAAAGTTTGGGTGACACTTTTAAGAGGTGACCCCAGACGGAAGGCGCGAAACCATGGGGGAAGATTTTCCGTCTCTTTGTCTGGCGATACTTCAAGCAGGAAAGGCATGTCTAGCAAGCAGCGATCCCCAATGGTGGGAGAGGAACAGCGCGCACAGCGTAGCTGTTTTAGCGGAACATGCTATCCGTCTATCTGTATGTCTGTATTTCTCTCTCTCTCTCCCTCACGTTTAGACAAGTAGTCCGTCGCTCTGATGTTATTTGCGGCGTCCGAATGCTTTTGTATCCGCAGACAAGCAAGATCTTCGGCTCACGCCGACAACATGGGTGTATAAACAATTATACACCCATCGTTTAGTGAAAATATAACAGAACAATGTACTCAATATTGATTGCGTGGGATGCGATGTGAATACAGTGACATGAATTTAAATAAATCATGGTAAATTTCTAATCTTTTATCTTCTCGAGGCGCACTTGGTGTTTTTTTGTGCTCCGATCCCTGAACTCCTTATTACATTTCTATTTTTATATTCTTAAGTTTCTGCAATTTTAAGCTGTGTATAAAATAAAGCAACACTTCGTATTTACTTTTTTATGGATGTCTAGCGCAAACGCAGGTCTCACAATAATGTTGTACTTATTTTGATCAAAATGAAATATACTTCTCCAAGTACCATGCGTAATATAGGTTAAGAATATATACGGTTATGCGAATCTATCACCAGTATCGTTGAAGGAATTCGTGAACAAACACGCAGACAGGAACTACAACTTTATTATATAGATTACTAGAAAATTAATTCAATAAACAAAACAGTTTTGTAGCACTTTAATGTCCTCTTACGAAGAATTAAATCAAGATATAATGCTACTAAACTTTATGTCGAGAATCCTTATTCCAATTTAGATCCAAATCTGTTACATGATTTTGATTCTAGAAAATATCTAAAATTTTAAGCTTAAAGAGTCCTAAGAAGAAATTGAAATTCAGGGAATCTTTCTTCATTCGTGTCTAATGACTGTGGATCAAATTCAACGCAAATCTGAAATATTTGGATTTTTGAATGGGGGGCTGTGTGCATATTATACCGCCTAAAACACTTTAAAACACCCAAAAGAAACTGAAATTTGGAGTATAAATTATTAATTGCTATCTAATACCTATTATTATAATTTCACAAAAATCGGAGGTATCTGAATTCTCATGAAGGGCTTCCACCCTTTTTTGACCACTTTGCATAAAACTACATTACCCATCCTTACGCCTATCAGATGGGTTCCAAAATTTATTAATTAGCTTAGGAGTGAATCCTATAATACAAATATGTAAAAATACACACATTCCCTAACTTTATGCAAATAGAGACTAGCTGTCCCGACGTAGTGTTGCTCTGTAGTATTTGTACATTCACAACCAAAATAATATTAATTTTGGGTGTAGCTATAAAGCAGACAAGCAGTTAATCGAAAACAGAATTATCTGATGTTGTAAAAAAGTAATTGATACCGTTTTTATTTTATTTCAAACAGAAAAACTGGAAGAAAAAGAAAATGAGATATATTGTCGTTTGTTAAAAGTAAAAACTTATTCAAGACGCCATTTTGCAAACGTGCGTAAAAAGTAATATTTATAAATATGATAGGAATCTAAGGATGTCACACGATTTAGTAGTGCAATGTCAAACTTCGTAAGATTCTTTGTTGTTCTCTCAGCCAATCGTTGGGCTTCCCGCAAACAAAGATCTTGTTGGCGTTACTTCCTATATCCTGTTCTATTGTTCTGTTTTCTATAGATTTGCCTATATTCTGTTTCCTTTGTTGTGTCAATATAATGTGTGAATTTATTTTAACACGTGGTTCCTTGTATTTCTATTTTAAGTTTTAATTTTTAAATCGTTAAGTTTTTGTTTAGTTTTGTTTTTTTACTTATTTGTTTATTTATTTATTTATTTATTTATTTATCATTAGCCTAATGTAAATTTATTTCTGTGTAAGCAGCTGTTTGCTATCTCACTTCTACAGTTTAATAGATTTCGGGGATCTTTAAAATTTGGGATTTCAAATTTTTTATTCAGGCATAATCTACACGGGTCGTCTAACTTTCTACATGTACTGGCCTGTCGTATTATTTTCCATTGAATTATTGGTGAGCGTCCATTTTCTTTGAGCTCGCAATAGTGGTTTGCTAGTGCTGTTTTAATTCGACGTTCTCTGTTTTTAAATGTGCTTTTGTGGTCATAATATCTGGTTTTAAGCTAGCCGTGTGTATAAAAACACCCGGCAAAAATAACTCCATGCATTTTAGGCTGAAGATTCCCCCGCGGATGAAACGCGGGAGCCTCTGTGTAGCTTAATTGCCATAAATATATTTTCATAGCTTACTACCTAGCTCTACTTACGCACCGAGCACTGTTGAAGTAAATACTGAAAATTGATACATAAAAAAGTATATCTCCTTATAAAGTTTTATGTGGATACATGAAATACTAATATATATATATATATATATATATATATATATATATATATATATATATATATATATATATATATATAAAGAGGGGCAGTCTTCATATATATATATATATATATATATATATATATATATATATATATATATTAGTATTTCATTTATGTAGATTTGATGATGTCTGCTTCCAGAACTCCAAGATATTTGTAGCTATCCTGTTCCCCTAGCGCCCTTATTTCCTCTTGGTTGGGGAGTTCCATGCCCTCTATTGTCTCCAGTTTTCCTTTTTTTATTTCTAGTAGTGCACACTTTTCAATTCCGAATTCCATTTGGATGTCCTGGCTGAAGATTCTGGTCATATTTATCAGCTTTTCCAGTTCCTTTTTGCTTTTTGCGAATAGTTGCAGGTCATCCATGTACATCAGGTGGTTTACTTTTAGTTCTGTGTCTGTAAACTTGTATCCGTCATCACATTTTCTGAGTATGTAGTTAAGTGGCATCATATCTATTATAAACAGTAGTGGTGATAGGGAGTCTCCTTGGAAGATGCCTCTCTGTATCTTTATCTCAGTCAGGTGTTGACCTCCAGCTGTCAGTTCCAGTCTCCATGTTCCCATTGCTTTCTTAATAAGATTAATCATCCTTTCGGGTATTTTGTATATTTTCAAACCTTCAATTATCCATGCTTGAGGGATTCTATCGTAAGCTTTATTGTAGTCAATCCATGCCATGGATATGTTCTTTTTTCTCTTTTTTACCTCCTTCAGGATCTTTTGATCGATGTATAGGAGGTCATGCGTCCCTCTTTTCCCTTTACGGCATCCTTTTTGTTCTTCGGGGAGTAGTCCATGTTTGGTTAGGGACTGGCAGATTTGTTCTCTTAGTTGTGCCGTCAGGATTTTCCACATTGTTGGTAATCAGGTTATTGGTCTGTAGTTGCTTGGGGTCGTTCTCTTTTTGGCGTCTTTTTGTATAAGCGTTGTCCTTCCTTTGGTCATCCACACTGGTATGTCTGTTTTGTGGATACATCCTCTCAGTTTATGCGCCAATCTTTCATGTAGGGTCGTGAATTTTTAAAACCAATATGCATGTATTCCATCATGGCCTGGTGCTTTCCAGTTTGCCATTTTCCTTAGGGTGTCCTTAATGGTTTCTTTAGTAATCTCTGTTTCTGTTCCTGCTTCTATTTCCTGGAGTTCATTTTTCATGTTTTTCAACCACTTGGCATTTTTGTTGTATGTTTTAGGATTTTCCCATATCTTGCTCCAGAAGTGTTTTGTCGCTGTCGGGTCAGGTTGTTCTGATGTTATTCGTTCTCCGTTTACGTTTTTGTAAAACTGGCTTTCATTGTTTTCAAAGGTCCTGTTCTGTTTTTGCTGTTCTGATTTGTATCTATATCGTCTCAGTCTTCCATCTATTGCTGCTATCTTTTGTTTTAATTCTTCATGTTTCTTATTCAGTATTTCCTTGTGAACCGGATTTCTGCTCTTCCATCCTTTCCTCTTTTCTTTGATCCTGTTTACGGTGTAAGCTTCTTACCGGAGTTTGGTTATCTGGGTTCTCAGTCTGATTTCCCATCCAGGTTTTGTCGGTCCATTCTTTTGGCCAGGCTTTTTTTCTTTTCTTAGTTTCATACTTACTGATTTTGCCCCCGCATGTATCAACTTGTTTAGGTCTGTGATAGTGTCTGCTGGGATGTACGCGAGTACCTTGTTTACTGTCTCTGTTTCAACTTTTAACTTCTTCCAATCTTCGTTCCTTAGAGATGGGATATTTGTTTTGTTCTCAGACATGTATTGTTTGATGTTTTCCACTTCTCTTGCTTCTTCCTCGGTGAGTTCTACTTCGGTGAATTCTGTGATTTTGTAGACTTCGACCTCTTCCGTCACTGGGTTTATGTTTTGTCTGTCTTCTTCCCGGGGGCTTTCGTCGGGTGGTGTTTCTTGCTCTGTTCCACTCTTTTGTTTGATTTCCGTCAGTTCCATCTCCGACAACCATCCTCTCTTGAGGATCTGTTTTGCTTGGTCTGCTATCATTTGTTCCGTTGTATAGTAGCCAGTAGCAGTGTTCCAAAGATGTTTCAATCGCTTCCGGTAGCCTCTTTCTGTGGGGTGGCGACTTTTGTAGTAGCATTCCATTACTAGTCTGTTCTCCTTTGTGGTCCATTTCTTTCTATATTTTTTAGGGTTTTTTTCATTCCTGCTTTTTTGTGTTTGATCAGTGTTCTTGTCATACCTGGAATTGGAGGGGTTACTTACCTGTTTTTTGTCTTTGGTTTTGTTCCTGAAATCAAAGGAGCCAACATTCGCAGGATGCGGACCGGGTCCCCCATGTTGGCCATCGAGGGAGCACCTGCCCATTATTATTATTATTATTATTATTATTATTATTATTATTATTATTATTATTATTATAATTATTATTATTATTATTATTATTATTATTTACATTATTATGATTATTTACATTATTATTATCATTATAATAATTATTATTATTATTGATGATGATGACGACTAAATTATTACTGTTATTAAAAATATTATCACACCAAACTGTGTTGAACGAACTTTAGATGGCATAAAATTGGAAGGGCCTTTTCACGGTCTGATTTGTATATAATCCTTCGTGGATAATTTGGCTTAAAAAAGAAATGTAATAGTTGTTTTTAATTTGACACATATTGATACAATCATATTAAATTAGGTGTGAAACGAGAGGTCAACATTTTTTATTCCCACGAGCAAACATTTGTTTTTTCTTGTTCAGTAACACAAAAATACATTTAAGACTCAGATTAGAAGCAAAAATGCGGAAAATTTGACACACTTAACAATTATTGCAAATAAAAATTCGGGATATCATGTGAAGTGGCGTGGGGGTAAGTAATATCGCAAGGGTGGGGTCGACCGACGGAAAATATTGTCCCTTTGACTTCCAGATAAAAAGTGATCATTTGTAATCTGAATATATTTTGCCGCAAGAAAAATCTGCATTTGAGATTTGTTTGTAAACTTAATATTCACTGCTATAATTTCATCGTAAAAATAGACGCAAGGAGAATGGAAAGTAGTTCTTGAAAAAAGGACAGACAGAGAACAAGTTATTTTGAGTAACTTACCGCTCCAGAAAGTACATCGCCCCTGACGTAATCCTCTACATGTATAAGAGTCAGATACGTCATAAGATAAAGTACTGCTGTCGTATCAGGGGAGGTGTCGCTCGGAACACTCTTTCTTGTTTTTAAAGAGTACAAAATCGACTTCGCAATCTAGTGGGGTGATCTCTTCTCTTCCCTACAGCCGCTTTTACACAGAAAAGATATAATAATGTAATAATAATAATAATATATATATATATATATATTATTTATATAATATATATATATATATATATATATATATATTATATATATTATTTATATAATATATATATATATATATATTATATATATTATTTATATAATATATATATATATTATTTATATATTATAAATAATATATATTATATATATATTATTTATATATTATATATTATATATTATATATATATTATTTATATATTATATATATTATATATTATATATATATTATTTATATATTATATATTATATATAATATATATTATATATATATTATTTATATATTATATATTATATATATATATTATTTATATATTATATATTATATATATTATATATTATATATATATTATTTATATATTATATATATTATATATTATATATATATTATTTATATATTATATATTATAATTATTATGTTATATAT
>OY744518.1:164366712-164504212 GCA_963556195.1 Sepiola atlantica | reverse complement strand
TTAAAAGCATTAGAAAGCTTTTCAAATTGCATTAAAAAAAGCAAGGAACCCGATTCGATTTATACTGAAACTGAACTTTATTCAATATAAGTTTTTAAAAAACAAGAATTCAAAAAGAATGTTGTGTGTTGTTTCTGCATAAAAGTAAAAAAACATTATGTTGTTTCATGGATTTTAAGGAACTAAAATTCGTTTTATTATTTTGATTGTGAACAATCTGAAAACAATTTTTTTACAGAAGCTATTAAAATAAAAACATGCAAAGTCAAGAAAAGCCGATTATACCTTTTTTTGAAAGTTACAAACCGTGACTGGTTGGGATTCTCTAGCAGCTGGCAACTCTACGTATAATTTCTCCTTAGCTCACTCCCTCTCTCAGACTGTCGATTTTCCGACTCGCATCCCTGATCGAGTAGACCAACAAGCCTCACTTCTATAGACCTTTTCTTGACCTCAATGCCCGAGGCTTGTGTGACGAAAGCCCATAGCCCACTCGGGAATGCTGATCACATTGTGCTAATGGTACATATCACCCTAAAAAGTCGACCAAAACTGATGAACCGTTGCTCAAAACAACGAGATACTACGAGCGGGCTGATTTTGAGTCAATCAGAGATCACATCAGTGACGCCCCATGGAGGGAAACCTTCTCACTCCCTGCCAACCAGTGTGCAAACGAACTAACTGAATTGGTCAAAGCAGGCATTGAAGCCTATGTCCCCATGCGAAAATTCTTTAGCAAGCCTCACTTTCCTCAATGGTTCACCTCGGAATATGCAGCTGCCTTTTCTGAGAGACAAAAAGCATTCCGTAAATTCGGCCGCCATAAGTCAGCTACTAATAGACATAAATTCATAGAGTCAAGAAATAATTGCAAGGCCGTGATAGGTGAAGCAAAGAGAAGGTATAATGAGTTAACAAAAAAAACGCATCCAGTCACAGAAACTAGGTACTCGTGATTTCTGGAAAATCTACAATAGTGTAGTGAATAATGGTCAATCAACGATTCTCCCACTATCAAACCACAATGCTGTCGTTTGCACGGCCACTGATAAGGCTGAACTACTTGCCAACCGCTTCGCTTCTAACTCTACTTTGGACTCAGATAACCACCCCCTCCCCAAATTCCCTTTGCTGACCGAAGCCACACTTGATAACCTGGTCATCACCCCATCCTAGGTCAGAGACATCATAAAAAACCTTGACACCTCCAAAGCTCGTGGGTCTGATCTTATACCTGTAATAGTAATAAAGAAATGCTCTGCTGAACTGGCCCCTGTCCTCTCCAAACTCTACAATAAATGTCTAGCTGAATCTTGCTTCCCCGATAGCTGGAAAATTGTCTCTGTGGTACCAGTCTACAAGAATTCTGGGAATAGAACCGATCCTCAGAACTATCGCCCAATCAGTCTACTGTCGATCTTTGTTAAAATCTTTGAATCCATAATCAATCTAGCGATAGTACGGCACTTAGTTAATGCTAAACTTCTTTCTGACCACCAGTATGGATTTAGAAAAGCACGATCTACTGCAGACATCCTAACGGTCATCTCGGAACGCATGTATCATACACTCGGCAAGGCAGGTGAAGCTAGGGCAGTAGCGCTTGATATATCCAAGGCGTTTGACAAGGTATGGCATAAAGGGCTTCTCCTGAAAATACGCTCATACGGTATTACTGGGCAATTACTAAATATAATTAGATCCTTCCTAGACAAAAGAAAAATTCAGGTTGTCCTCGATGGCCGTTCATCTAAGCAACATGACATAAATGCTGGTGTACCCCAGGGATCTATCCTTGGACCCTTGTTGTTCCTGATCTATATAAACGATCTCCCTGATGACATAGAGTCTGAGATTGGTTTATTTGCTGATGACACCACCCTTTACTCTCGCCATGTTGGCAAAACCGACGCGATCATATCCGAGGCAATGGCTGAATCTTTAGAAAATGACCTCCAGGCTGTGGTGGATTGGGGTCATAAATGGTTGGTAACTTTTAATGCCGCAAAGACAAAGTCCTTTCCTTCAATAACTACAGGGAACCTTTTCAACCACCGATTGTCATGGCAAATAGCACCCTACCTGAGAGTTCATCATTCAAACTCCTCGGCCTGACCTTCACAGGTAACATGAATTGGAACAAATACATTGAAGACATTCCCAAAGCTGCCGCAAAGAAGGTTGGCTCCCTCTACCGTGCTAGTAAACTCCTCACACCTGACATAATCCTGTATCTCTACAAAGCCACCATCTGCCCGGTTTCATGGAGTATTGTTGTCACATCTGGGCTGGTGCATCATCTACTAGTCTCTCCCTTCTTGACAAGGTCCAAAAAAGAATCGCCAACCTAATAGGACCCTCACTGTCAACCAAGCTTCAGCCTCTGTCCCATCGCCGCAATGTGGCATCCTTATGCTTGTTTTACAAATACTTCAATGGATTATACTCCGATGAGTTGGCTTCTCTGGTGCCCCCTCGACGTAAATTCACTAGACAAACTCGACAATCAACTAAATCTCATTTATTCACTGTGGAGGTCCCCAAGTGTCGAAGAGCCTTCTACTCAAGTAGCTTCTTTCCTCGTACTGCTGGCCTCTGGAACTCTCTCCCTGCCCCCTGTTCCCCCGACAGAACAGACATGCAGAAATTTAAAACTAATGTAAACAGACATCTCGCTGCGCAGATCCCAAGTTAGGTTGACCCCCCTTCCTTCTCCCCTTTTCCTTTTTCAGTAGCCCCTTACGTCTACAGTGGCGGCCTGCCTTGTTTGGGATGAATTATGTTTAAAAAAAAATTACCTATGTTCCTATTTACCTGCCTCTTTACGAGAACAGACACAAAGTCAGTTTTTAATGTGGGGAAAATCCAGTTCCCAAAAAGGGGGCCACTTGATTTGGACAAAAAATTAAATTGTCTTAGTCTAGAAGGATTTTCTCTTCACTGACTGAGGACAGAAATGATTATGCGTAGTATCAGAACATATACTACACTTTGAATTATTTATTTGCCAAATAATAAATAAACATATAATTTTAATTTAAAACGCCAAGAACTGTAATTATGAATTTAGGTGAACAAAACAGTAATTGAATAAACAAACAAATTTAGAACAAACGATAAATAATTTAAAAAATGAAAACGATAAATAACGAGCTTTGTAAGTGTTATAAAAATGAAAAACTATTTGGAAATAAATATATAAACAAAATTATTTTATTGATCATTTCGCTTTGTTTAAATTGCATTTCTTGTCCTGTAATACAATTAGTTTTAGAGTGTTAAAAATGTAACTTTAAGTTAATTTTTTAATTTTTTTTTTCTAGCACCAAGCATAATTGAACTGTTTTAGAATCATATTATTTTGGTACAAAAATAAACTTTAAACATTTTTTTCACACAAAAAGAATGAAGTTTTAATGGAATTTCTCGTCGATAATATTTTATTGCTAACAAATTGTTAAAAAAATGGTGTCAACACGTAGACATAGAAGTTCAATTTTATATACGTTCAAAATCAAATTAGGATTTTTTTTCAGGACAAACAACGTTTTATGTTATACAGACTTGTTATTGTGTAAAAGAATATTTCAAACTTTAGTAGAAACAAGGAAGAATGTGTTTTTTATTTAATATTTTCCTATCAAGACAGGTTTGTCATCCATCTTGAATTTTAGTCTAAACGAATTTTTGTATAGTTTTATCTTCAAATCACTATCAGACTTCCACTTTGAAAACGACATGAACAAAACCATCAGTATCCTTTTTAAATACCAAACAATTACTAGATCAAAGATGAAATAATTTAAGATAGAAATTATCATATGTCTACATATAGTGTATTGTTTATCTTCTTAGCACCGACCACTGTGATGTCAGCAGAAAAACTAGACTCAGTGAAATGGCCTTCTCTTTACGAAGGTCACGGCTGGGCACAAACACATGTCCTTCATGAATTTACCATGTCATATCAATATAGACTTTCTTTTTGGTGCCTCTTTTCGGATATTTTTGCGAAATTCATGCACGTTTAACAAGTGTCCATGATTCAGTTTTTACAAAATCAAGGACGCAAAACGATTTTTCTAGTTGAGTAAACAATCATTACTGGATCTGATAAAATATGAAAAAACATCATTAGCATTACAAAACACATAATGAATTTAGCTTTAAAATGATACCATTTTCATCTTACTACCATCCTTAATTCAGCAGATATAAGGACTTGAAATCTGACAAAGACTTCTGAAACACCCCGTATAATTACTTGTGTGGCTTAAATTAATAAAACGTATAATTTTTGTAATGGGGTTGGCTTTGCTGATGCAATAATTAGCATAGACTGTCCTTATCGCATATAAGTAGCCTGTATACAATAACTCGGCGTTCCATTAAGGTGTCTGCTGAGTGAACAATCGCAACATTTTCTAATGATAAGTATACATGGGAGAAAATCAATAAAAATCCGTGTTTTTTTTAAAGTAAATTTATAGAAATTAAAGACAAAGCCCCATTCTAACATTTTACATCAACTTTATTGGCCATCTTAATTAAACATGTAATAATAAACAAGGTGTTAGTAATAGAAGATAAATCAATGAGTCTGGACGACTAAAAAGGTTTTAGATTCCATAATATGTATAATTAATGTCGGAGAAGAGTTCATAATAGCAGTGTTAGTTTAAAGGTTGGCAGAGTTCATATGAGGTTTGTAAGAAAGTGTGTGTTAAAATGGTATTAGGGGAAAGTCCACTTGCGGCAGATCGCCATCTTGGTTACTGGAACCTTATTGTCGACGCCGATAGCCCGGTTGGTGTTGCTGCTTGTTGCCGTTGTTCCTGTAGTAGTGACTACTGCTGTTACACTTATGCGGATTGTCGAAAGCAGAGCATATTTTTCTTTTTCTTTTCTTTTCTTTTCTTATAAACACACCACCGAGGGATCTATTATATATAAATGGTTACTGAGAGATACAAAACTCACATTGGTCAAGTAAGATCACACGTGGGAGGGAGAGTGGCATTTTGAAATAGTCAGCAGATAAGTAATCAGGTAGTGTTTGATCTTGTGAACTTATTAAAAGTTCTTAGCATGTGTTTTGTGTGTGATTAAAATACATACGAAAGAGCCCAAGGAAAATTCTATTCTAAGGGGAGATAACTTCGTATCATTATACTAAAGCTGAATTAATCAACGTTTGTTTCCCTATTACTTTTTTCTTATACATTTTAATCACATAAAATATGGCCAAAATATTTCTCAGTTTGGAATTGAGTTATATTTGAAAAAGAAATCCATTTTAATTGTTCTTCAAATTATCCGTAATCTGCAATTAATAGTTGGAATACGCGTTCTGTAATGGTTCATAATAATGAGAAACATTCGAAAGTTTTAATAAGTTCAAAAGGTCAAACACCATACTTAACCGCTGATTATTACCAACTGACCCTCGTTCTTCTACATGTGATCTTGGCGACCAATGAGCATTTGGTATTTCTCAGTACCTCGATGTAGCCCTTTATTAGAAAAGAAAAAAAAAACATAAATATGTCCTGCTTACGACAATCCGCATAGGTAGGGTATAATTTCTACCACATTTCAAATTCGTATGTCGCCTATCCTAAAAGTAGTTTGCGGACACGGTCGGCCATGCAGGGGCACGTGTCTCACATGAGTACAGATGCACGACGCGTGTTATTATAATAGTCTGCTTTGAGTTGAGTTAATGAGTCAATGTAATCGGTGTTCAGACGAGGTGGTGGACTGAACGAGCAGAATACCGCCAATCGAAAATGTGAGTCAACTTAACCCAGTTGTAATGGCGTGGAAGATGAAAGGAGCCGTTTATCCTGTGTTCAGCTGATTGCGAGGCCGGTATTTGTCGGTAACGGCCTTTGTAATGAGGATGACCGCTGAATCTCTGTTGAACTGTTCAACCCTTTGGGCCTGGCGAGTGTTCCCAAGTTAAGCTTTACTATCGGGAAAGACACATTAATAATGAGACAAGCTTGGAACTTATAATTACCTGGCACAGGTTAAGTAAGTATCGTTCGTACTAGTCGAGGATACGTCCTCGACAATCATTTCTGTCGGGCTGAGGTATGGTTCTTTTCAGTTCTACAACGTCTACCGTTCCAAGTTTTACGTTCTCTCTGAAAATTGTTTAGTTTATTGCTAATCACTTGAAGCGCTCATACCGGAGAATGCCGACGGGGCTACTCAGGCACTTTTTTGTAAGCCATAGTGCACTTCACCTAGTGCGCTGACTTTTCAAATCCTCACCTGACCTTGTGTCAAACTTCCGGCTGATAAGGTAAATAAACATATTTGGAACCTATAAGCAGTTCAAGACATCAGACCCAAATACCTCAAAGCAAAAATAATCGAAATGTGTTTAAAGTTTGAAAATCGGCAAAAGTTGGTATCTTTTATCGATCATTCAAATTTCAATAAAATCAAAGGTTTAACATATTCGATCTGGGGGGGGGGGAGATCATTTTCACTCAAGGACGACTAAAAACGTTTTAAAAGCTCAAGAGGTTAGACTCCCAAATATTTTAAATCCTAGTAGAAATTGAAGACTGTCACTTAGAACTGATTATTACTTAGCACTTTTATCCGTTGCGTCATAGGTCCTTGCAACATAGTATCCAAAATGAGAACAGTAGTCTCAATACTCCAAATAATACAAATTATCAATGCTCAACTCAAGACTTCAAATATTTCGTATCGGGTTCAGTAACCATCTATGGCAACACTTCGAAGAGCATTAATGGTCAATACCTCTCTCTCTCTCTATCTCTTCCGACCTGTAGCACGTTCGGCGATGTGGAAAAAGTGGCTGGTTACTTTTAATTTATCTGAAACCAAGCTCCTCTCCTTTCACTTCCAACGCCCTAACTGAAATGAATGACTCTCACCTTGAGGAAGCCTCCAGCTTTAATAAGCTTCTAGGACTTACCTTCACTCCACACCTGAAATGTAAAACTTACATCAAATCCGTTGCCAAGGTCGCCGGAAAAATGGTTGGATCATTCTACCACTCAAAAAAGTATCTCACTCCTGACGCAATCATCTACCTGTATAAGAGCCAAATACGTCCTAAGATGGGAAGGTACTGTTGCCAGATATGGGGAGGTGCAGCTCAAAGCATTCTTTCTTGCTTTGACAGAGTACAAAACCGACTTTGAAATCTAGTGAGCGATGTCCTCTTCTCTCTCTTACAGCCTCTTTCTCACAGAAGAGACGTTGCTAGTTTTTCTCTACTCTATCGTTTTTTTTCACGGCAGGTGTTCGACTGAGCTTCAACTAACCCCCCCCCCCCTGTAACACATTTACAGCAAAAACTCGTCGAGCTACAACAACTGTCAACAAATTTCCTTTCTCTTTCTGTGTACCTAGGACGAAGCGGAAGTTCGATGAGTAAAGCTTCTTTCCTAGAAATGCCCGTCTAGAGAACACAGTACCACATGGCTGCTTCCCGACTGACTATAACATTGCCGTTTTCAACTCCAATGTAAACAAATTCTGTTGAGCCGCCTTTTTAAATAATCGATTTCTGACCAGTTACAACCATCGTTACTAATCCCCTCGGTGTTTCACCGTCTACCTGTCAAACTCAATAACCCTTACCCTCGAGTGGCTTTTGGGCCTTGATAAGCGGTGACGCGTTTCTAAAAAAAAGAAGAAGTATATCCTTTTTATTCTTAAACCTCATTGTCATCTGATTTTTTTTTGCTTCACTGGCAAAATTATTGCTTGCTGTTTATGTTGAATTCTTGGTAGGATCACTAATAACGTTGAAAAGATATGAATCCGCAATTTCCGCCGGGTAACGGAGCAACTTATGTTCAATTAATCGTACTAGCAAAACTACGCGAGCTCTAGTCATCATTACCCCCTCCCCCCACCAAAAAATGGAGAAAGTAATCCCTATGAAGATGGTATAATGGCCACAGAATGGATACTATATTACTCCCCCCCCCCCCCCGAAAAAAAAAGAAGGAAATAATCCCTGAGAGGGTGGTATTATGACGAACGAAGATATACAACACTACGCCCCCTAGAAAGAAGAAAGTAATGCCTGGGAGGATGGTATCATGGCAACAGAACAGCTAATACACTACGCCCGAATTGAATAGAAAGATAGTCCATTAGTCTGGTATAGTATAGTAAACTGAATTGGGCATTAAAAGATAGTACAATAGTACATTAATAGAAGTAATAGTATAGTTTCGGCTTCAGACAGACAAACAGATTTACAATCTCCATTACTCGTTTATTTTACCGATCTTGGCCTTTTGGCTAAGATCAAAGTGTAGTATCTGTTCCGATGGATACTGCACCCCATACTGGTGTTGTCTTGGCCTTCGGGTCTTGATTTACGCCGGTCAATGGGTCTGTTCTGTGCAGTTCTGGGAGGTCCACCTTCCCAGGCTTTGCCTCCCCTCTTTGGGGAGGAGTAAGTTTATTGCTTACTGCTTGAGGCGCCCCTACTGGGGAATGCCGACGGGGCTGCCCAGGCAATTTTTAAACCCCACTTTCCCGACCCGACCTTGAGTCACATCTTACTTGTGGGAGTAAGATAAAAACTGGCCTTGTGCCTAACTCATGGAGAGGAGTAAATCAATACTCGTTTAGAATAAGTACTAAAATTCGACATTAAATAACCCAAAATGGGTTGATATGCCGTGTAATAATAAATAAACAAAATGAAGAGAAAAAAAAAATTTCCGCTAACGGATGTTATATGTGGAAATAACAATGAAACCGAATACATTATTACCGATTGAAAGAATGACTTAGTAGTAGGGAGGTTGTGAAGTAGAAACTGGCATGGACTGACGACTCGACATGTTGTGTTCGAATCCCGTTGGATCCATAGCATCATTTTCACTATAACTGTTTGCAACATTCGCGTGGTCCCTCCTGTGAGTACCTGATTCTATCAAAATCAATTAAACAGCATCGAACAAATCAGTGCGCCGTTTTGATGGTGTGATAAAAAATAAAAAAGAAGCTTTCGCGGCTACGTACTAGAATGTTTTTTGAGATGAGCTCGCAAATAAACGGATATTTAATGATGTCGATAATTACAAACGGTAGATGTTAACATGGGTTCAAAGTTTATATAACAACGCCTTTTATGCTAATTGTGTATATAACAGCCTGTGGGTGAGATATGATGAATATTGTGCAGTATTTCTGAAATCTATTGTTCAAATTTCCTGTTCAAAAAAACAGACAACGATGTGTCGCATTATGGTGGGAAAATCAAAAATGCTATCAACTTTTGACAGGGATACAAAATTAGAGCGGGCGGATACGACACACCCCTCTCTCCAATGTATTGTTATCCAATAAATTGCGTGCAGAGGGAGGGGGGACTAGGCGGTGGCCTTAGACATCCAAATTTGGTGGGGAGGAAGCATCCAATCATCTCCCTTTCTCATAACATTTCTCAGTACAAGGACTTGTATTTTAGTCTTTGGGGCATATAATCAAGGAGTTGACCCCAGGCATCAACAGAGTATTGGGAAACTCTTGTCTTGACAGAGTACAAAACCGACAATCTAGTGGAGGATGATCTCTTCCCTTCCCTACACAGAAGAGATGTTGTTAGCTTCTTTCTTATGTATCGTTATGTTCATGTCAGATGCTCGACTGAGCCCCAATCCATGATCCACTCTGTAAAACATTTACAGCAAGAACTTGCCTAGCTATAACCACAGGAAATACATTTTCTTTTCTCTCTCTCTCTCTCTCTCTGCTCTGTCTGTACCAAAAGGCAAACGGAACTTCAATGAAAACAAGGTTTATTTCCCAGAACATCCTATCTGTTGAAAGAATACAATGAGGCTGCTTCCCAACCGACTACAACACGATCGTCTTCAAGTCTAATGTAAACAAATGCTTTTTTGAGCCGTCCTTTCGGATAATCAACTCCTCTTAAGTATTCATCTGCCCGTTCCACGCATTGTTTCCAATCTTCCCATGGTGGCGATCATCGTCAAACTGATAATCTCTGTAACGCTTATCCTCGAGTGACCCCGAGCCTTGATAAATGGTGACCCATTAGTAAAAAAAAAGGGGCCTCTTCACGCCACTCTATCATTTTTCTTCGGAAGGAAATTCTGATTATTTTCTGTTAGCATAAATTTTGAACAGAATTATTTGTTACGCTTTTGGCATCCGGAGAGGGGGTCAGTTTTCTATGTAACTTTCACACGTAACAGTATCATTTTACGTCGAACTTACATGGCAAACTGAACCTACCAATCAATAGCCTCTCCCTCTTGGACAAGGTGCGAAAAAAGACTTTCTAATCTAATAGGTTCCGCACTGTTTGTCAAGCTCCAGCCCCTGTCGCATCACCGAAGTGTTGTATACCTGTGCTTGTTTTGCAAGTACTTTCACGGAACGTGCTCCAATGAACTTACTGATTGACGGCCACAAATTTGATGGACTCCTAATGTTTTCAGCAACGTTGTATGTTATATTTCTCTATCAAGAATTTACATAAAAAGAGAAACAAACAGGTTGAGCATATTTTCTGCTGGCGGGAGAAGAAGGTCTGCAATCGAGAAACGTAAAGTTTAATGTGATTTTGAGCCGATACGGAAATAATTACATTTGTTTACTTCAACTCGAGCGAGACCCGGACTTAACATCAAAGAATGTTAATCGTTCTGAACGACTGTGTCCACTTGACAAAAACAAAATAATCTCTATTGAAATTGTGATTACATCTATCAGATGTTATTTAGTGCAACGGCGTTTGTTCGAAACAGAAACAGAATAAGTAAGACAAACATATTATTTTTTGTAATGTGGTTGGCTAAGCTAATGCAGTAATTAACATAGACGAGCCTTATTGCCTATTAGTATCCTGGATACAATAACCCAGCGTCACATCAACGTGTCTGCTAAGTGAACCACGTACTTTGAACATCACAACATAATAATAATAATTATACATGAGAGAAAATCGATAAAAATCCATGTTTAATTAAGTAATTTAATTGTTTACAAATTATCTCAACTATAGGTGAAATGTTTTAAGGAATAGGGTTTCGGTTTCTTATCACGATGGTTAGGTGTTCGAATTCGACACTCAGGAAAAAATGTACATTTTCTTAACATTTAATTAAGTTTGTGACAACTATATATATATATATATATATATATGGGAAAATGAAAAAGGAAAACCAAAAAAGGATGTTATTTATGTGTACATTAACGTTTCGTCTTTATTTATAAGACTTCATCATGATGATAATATAAAGAAAAATGTTATGCAAGTACGTGCACAGATAGGGTTGACATTATGGGAAGAAGGGAGGAATGTAGTATCCACTACTGGAGAAAACAGTAGGGCTGACGTCCGGGCTTAGTGGAGTCAGTAGTGAGGAATGAA
Organism: Sepiola atlantica; assembly: GCA_963556195.1. Classification (NCBI taxonomy): domain Eukaryota; kingdom Metazoa; phylum Mollusca; class Cephalopoda; order Sepiida; family Sepiolidae; genus Sepiola; species Sepiola atlantica. The sequence continues at coordinate 164,492,796 of OY744518.1, read as the reverse complement.
AGTAAATGTTTATGAAACTGAGTGGAGAAGAGTGGAAAGGTGGGGGTGAGCAGGGATACTGTGGCTGGTTGTAAGAGAAAAAGGTGGGGGGTGAGCGGGAATAATGTGGATGGCAGTGGGTGAGGGAGTGGAGGAGTGGGGAAGAAGGAGGCTGGAATATTTGAACAGGTGGCTACTACTTTCCTCCCTTCTTCCCATAATGTCAACCCTATATGTGCATGTACTTGCATGACATTTTTCTTTATATTATCATCCTGATGAAGTCTTATAAATAAAGACGAAACGTTGATCTACACATAAAAAAACATCCCTTTTTGGTTTTCCTTTTTCATTTTCCCATTACGTCGGATTGCCTTCATCCTTCTTTTCCCATATATATATATATATATATATATATATATATATATATATATATATATATATATATATATATATATATATATTATTATTATTATTATTATTATTATTATTATTTATACAAACATGTACATAATCCGCATGTTGATGTTATCGATCAACAGCTGTTAGAAACTGAGATCTCATAAGACGGAAAGAAAATCTGGCCCTTCCTTCAGATCATATTTGGAAAGAATGAAGTAGAAAAAGAAGAAAAAAACGAAATTCAAAATTTAAGATTGGAGGGTCACGTGGTCAGATTTGAAACAGTCTGTTTGAAAAGTTCTATTTGATATTAAGCATTCTTTATAAGACCGGTTGAAATTCTTTAGGGTTTCTCCTGTGAATGTTTACTTTACCTGGATTATATATATATATATATATATATATATATATATATATATATATATATATATATATATATATATATGTATATATATACATATGTATATATATATATATGTATATGTATGTATATATATGTATATATATATATGTATATATATATATATATCTATATATCTATATATATCTCTATATATCTCTATATATATATCTCTATATATATATATCTCTATATATATATCTATATATATATCTATATATATATCTATATATATATCTATATATATCTATATATATATATATCTATATATATATATATCTATATATATATATATATATATATATATATATATATATATATATATATATATATATCTTTCCCTCATTCATTTTAATCATACAAAATACGTGCTAAAATATTTCTCGGTTTTGGAATGGAGTTATATTTGAAAAACAAAATCCATTTTAATTGTTGTTCTAATTACCTGTAATTTGTTATACATAGCTGGAATACACGTTCTGTAATGGGTTCATAATAATGAGAAACATTCGAAACTTTTAGTAAGTTCAAAAGGTCAAAAACCATACTTAACCGTTGACTATTTCAAAATTACCATCGTCCTTCTACACGTGATCTAGCTTTGGTATCTCTCAGTACTGCTTTATATATAACAGTTCCCCCGTTGACCTCCTTATAAGAAAATAAAACATAAATACGTCCTGCTAACGACAATCCGCATAGGTAAGGTATAATTTCTACCACTTTTCAAATTCGTAGGTCGCCTAGCCTAAAAGTAGTTAGCGGCCACGGTCGGCCATACAGGAACACGTGTCTCACATGAGTACAGATGCACGACGCGTATTATTATAATAATATGTTTTAAGTTATTGAGTCAATTGAATCGGCGTTGGGGCGAGGTGGTGGACTGAACGAACTGTATACCGCTAATCGAAAATGTGAGTTAACTTAACTCATGTGTAATGGTGTGGAAGATGAAAGGAGCCGTATATCCTGTGTTCAGTGAAGTCGACATTTATCGGCGACAGTCTTTGTAGTGGAGGTGACCGCTGACTGTCTGTTCGACTGTAACCCTTTGAACCTGACGAATATTGTCAGATTAAGCTTTACCTGGCACACTCGGGCGCTGGCTTTTCAACCCCCACTTTCCGACCCGACCTTGGGTCACATCTTACTTGTGGGAGTAGGATAAAAACTGGCCTTGTACCTAACTCCTGGAGAGGAGTAAATTACGCTTTACCTGGCACTTTTTGCTGCTACTGCACCCCATACACTGGTATTGTCTTGGCCTTCGGGTCTTGATTTACGCCTGTCTATGGGAACTGTTCTGTGCAGTTCTAGGAGGTGCACCCTCTCAGGCTTTGCCTTCTCACTCTTTGAGAAGGGGTTAGTTTATTGCTAATCACCTGAGGCGCCCCTACCGGGCAATGCCGACGGGGCTGCCCAGGCAATTTTTAAAAGTACCAAGTACTCTTCCTCTAGAGTGCGCAATTCCCACTTTCCGACCTTGTGTCACATTCTACTTTGTGGGAAGTAGATAAATAGGTACTAGCGGGAATGACGAATTCATAATGAAAAACATACAGAACTTATGCTCATCTGACACAGCTTGAGTAGGTGTAGTTCGTATCACTTACAGATACGTCCTCGACAATCAGTGGCTTTATTACTGTCGGGCAGCGGAATGGTTCTGCTCAGTTCTAGGAGGTCCACCCTCCTAGGCTTTACCTTTTCTTCGAGAAGGAGTTTGTTGATTGCTAATAGCCTGAGGTTCCCCTATCATGGAATGTCGACGGGGATGCTCAGGCATTTTTGTAGGCCAGACTGCACTTACCCTAGTGTGCTGAGTTTTCGAAACCTAATGCTGTGTCTTACCTTCTGCTGCGGAAATAAATAAACACACTTAAAATCTATAATCAGTTCAAGAGATCAGACCTAAATACTTCAAAGTAATTTTTAATAAAATGCCCTGCAATGGTAAAAATTAAGTGAAAAATAGACGACGGAAGTGAAGTTCCTATTTGTGGGTTTAAAAATAATCGAAACGTGTTTAAATTTTTAGAATCGGTATAAGTTGGTGTCTTTTATCGATTATTTAAATCTCATTAAAATCAAAGATTAAACATATTAAACTGGAGCAGGTGGTCATTCTCACTTAAGGATCTCTTTTAAAAGTTAAGAGGTTAGACCCTCAGATACCTGAAATCAATCAAAAACCTATCATTATCGTGAAAATTTTGTGAAAATACAGCTTACATTACTAAAACTATTGACTTATTGTTAGATTCAGTAGACTAAGAAAGTTTGTAGGGTCTAGAGTTACTTCCCTTGGATCTGATCAACAAAGGAATCAAGCATTTACAAATAATACATTCGTCTGAAATACTATACTAAACTAAATTGTGTATTAAAATATAGTACATAAATAGAAGTAATAGCATGGGTTCGACTTCAGATAGACAGATACCAAATCTACATTAGTCGTTTACAGTAAGTACTGAACTTTGGCATTGAATAACACAAAATGGGGTTACAACAGATAAACTAAAGAGAAACAGAAAATAAAATGTCAATGCACGGATGTTATATGCGCAAATCACAATGGATCGGCTATACTATGACCGATTGAAAGAATGAGTCGTGAAGTGGACACTGGCACGGACTGACGACCCGGAGTGTCGTATTCGAATCCTGTTGGATCCATGGTACGACTTTAACTAAAGATGTCGACACCATTTACGTGATCCCTCGTGTGAGTACCTGATTATATCGATGGAAACCAATATATTATTTACTTCCTTTCCAGGAGGTTAGACACAGGGTCAGGTGTGGTTTTGAAATATCAGCGCACTAGGAGAAGCGCACTTTGGCCTACACAAAAATGCCCGAGCCGCCCCGTCGGCATTCCCCGGTAGCAGCGCCTCAGGCGATTAACAATAAACAAATGTCTTTCTTAAAATGAATGTAAAACCTAGATAGGTGTACCTCCCAGGATTGAACAGAACCATACCTCAGTCCGACAGCAACAAATCCACTGTGGGACTGATTGTCGAGGACGTATTCTCGACTGTTCTAAACAATACTTACTCAAGCTATGCCAGGTAAACAAGTAAAAAAAAAAATGCAACTTTCGGATTCACGCTAATTGCATTTGAGTTCAATTAGTTGAATCAGTTTTTTTTACTTTCTATCTATATTACAAAACTCTCCTCCGTCTGGCGGCTATTAATGTATTTCTAAGTATTCTTTTTTAAATGTATAACTTACATTATAAATCTATTTTAATTTAAAAAAAAACTAATGGTTTTCATTTAAATTACCTCCCTTTGGAAATTTATGAGCATGATATTTATTCTTTTTTATTAAATCATATAAATTAATTGCTATGAATATCGACAAAACTATTGCATATATATATAGGTGTTTGTGTGTGTTTATAGGTAAATGGGACAATAACATTACAAATGAATTCCCGCAAACCGTTATTTATTATAAACTGTTTAAAAAATAGGTATGCAAATTAGGCATACAAAAAGTTGCATTTGGGTCTTTGCTCTCAACTATATATAAAATATTTCGGAAGACTGTTGTCTTATTGATTTAAGTAAGAGTGAGCTGTTTTGATGCTAATATAAGTGTCATAAATGGAGAAAAAAACTTACATTTATTCATTTAGAAGATACGTACTATAATGGTCTTTGGGATGAGTGGCGCTAAAATAAATAACCGGATATTTAATACTGTGGATAATTATAGACGGCGGACGTTATCATGGGTTCAAAGTTTATATAAAAACGCCTTTTATGCTAATTGTGTATATGACAGTCAGTGAACGAGATATGATGAATATTGTGCAGTTTTTCCGAAATCTATTGTTCAAATTGCCTGTTCAAAAAGACAGACAACCACGTGTCGTGTTATGATGGGAAAAATCAAAAAAATGACAGGAACACAAAAGTAGGGCGGGCGGATACGACACGCCCCCTTTCCTTTCCAATGCATTGCTATCCAATTTGGGAGGAATTAAATTTTGATTATTATCGGTTAAGCACTATATTTTGCGATTATAGCAAAAGAAAGAAAATTTTAACAAAATTACTTGTTCAGTTTTTAGCATTCGGGAGAGGTCAGCTGTCTATGTACCATAGGTTTTGTGTTAGATGAGAAAATTGATATGCGAGACGGGCGAACGTGAAAAAGATAATAGCTTGTATAAGCTACCTTCGTTCTTTCTTCGTTCGTTCGTTCGACTTACTCTTTCCCCTTCTTTCCTTTTCACTTATTTCTTTCTTCTGGATGGGGAATCGCTAAAATAAATTGGTTTCAACTAAGTCCGCACTGACGTAACTGGGCGTCCGCGGAAAAATTCACATTATTTGACATAGACATGTTAACTCAACATTTTAGACCAATGAAAATGATTCCCGCTCGTTTGAAACGATAGAATGAACAAGCATATGCGAAATGAGGAAAATCTAATAAAAAAAACAGCGACTCGCAAATCAAAATCAGAGTTAGTCTGGGCGACACAGCTGTGTGCCTCGACTGCCCGTGAAGATGACGACAACAACAACAACAACAAGCACCTAACCAACCCTGAAAGATTTTCAAATTACCTACTCAAAAAAGACAACGATGTGTCGGTTTATAACGAGAAAAATCATATCAACCCTTGACAGAAATACAAAATGAAGGCGGGCGGATACAACACGGCCCCTTCCTTCTCTAATGTATTCCTATCCAATATTTTTGTATTAAATTTTGATTATTAGCGGTTCAGCACTATATTTTGAGATTATAACAAAAGAAAAAATGTTGAAAAAATTACTCGTTTAGTTTTTAGCATCCAGTAGGAGGGGGGGGTCAGTTTTCTATGTAACATAAGTTTCACAAAAATCTGTATCATTCTACGTTAACCTAATAATGGCAAACTGATCCCCATCTTAAAATTGTAATAGCCAACTTAAAAAAACAAATCACGTTCGTTTATAATCTTAGAATTTGATGTTCGATCAGTAATCATACGAAGACTTTTTAAAATATTACATAACAAGCATCGCCACAGTGTTGCATTCATGTGCTTCTTTTACAAGTACTTTCACGGAATATTCTCTTATGTACTTACTGCACTTGTACATCCTCAATGAATATACCTCCCCCGACTAAAAGCAAAATCCTACCCCTTCACTGTAGAGGCCCCTAGATGCCGGGATATTTCTACTCTAATGACTTCTTTCCTTGGATAGCTTGCCTTTTGACCCCCTCATGTTTCCTAGTTCCCTGACCGTATCAACACGCATAAATTTACATGTAATGTGAACAAGCATCTTGTTGCCTCTATAAATCTAGCCCTTATCACAGTAGCCATTTACGCTTTCCTCAAATTACGGTAGAAGAAAACATATTTTTGGCAAGTATTTCTTTCTATATCATATGTCAATAGGTACGTGCAAAAATGGCCGCCGCTTGTACTGACTCTCGTTCTTAAAAGTGTATTTTCTTAATTTTTTGAACGTGGTTTTCGTTTAACTCTTGATTGTGTTTGAAAGATAAAAGCATTAAGTTAATATCTAAAAGGAAACAAATATATATTTACGTGTGAAAAACAAATTTGAATGGAAAATCTTATCAAAACAGCGAAAAATCCGTTAAAAGGGAAATTTGAATAAAACATGTTTCAAAATCGCTGGAAAAGTAAATATCAGTTTTCTGGAACTGTTTCAAAGATAATTATTAAATTAAAGTCTTAAGAGAGTGAATTACAAAAGAATGTACCTCATTTTTTTTACTAAAAATAGCTTAATTATCACCCAAAAAAATGAAAGTTAGCTAAAACATGTCCGAAGCCCGTCTTGTAAATGTAAACAGACCCTACGGCTACAAAATCTCAAAGTATGGAAGGCTCAAACTGCCGTGATAGTTTTATTTTTTTATTTTTACGTTGCGTCAATTTTATTAATTAATTTTACATTATGATTGATTAAAATCTTGAACAATTACATTACTCGATTTATTCTTAAAGAATTAATGTAATTTTAAATTGAATTAAAATTCTTGAAGAATAAATAACTAATTTATTGTTACATATGTAAAATGTCTTATATATGTCGTAACGATAAATTACATTAATTCTTTTAAAATAAAGCTAAGAGTATTTTTTTAAATTGTAAGGGTGAAAAAGTAAATTAAAGTCAATGACTACACTGACAATATTCATTGAAAAAAGTTAAAACATTAAAAATGATTTATTAATAAATAAATAGAATTCAATTTTGAAAGAAAACGTCATATTTGAATTCTATTTATTTATTAATAAATAATTGTTTTAAACTTTTTAAATAATATTTATTAATGAAAAAATGACAAAACAAATACAAACTTACGTTTTATCTTTCCAAATAATTGATGAAATTGTGAAATTAACGAAACTGTTGAATCTCTGAAAATAAAATTTTGAGGACAGTGTGGGAGAGTTGTTCGTGAGCTAATCCCACCTGTTTATTACAGAACTGACCTACCATACGTCCCCAAGTCAATCGTTAGTAGAAATTATTCAATTTTTAAAATTCTGTTTTGTTACGTTCCTGAGTCTCAAAACTTTCAATTTTTGGTTTATTTTCAAGATTATAATTTTTTTTCTTTGCGCTGATGATGACACGTTATGTATGAAAGGGAAATATAATTATGTCGCATTTTATATTTTACCAGAAACTCTAATCATTAAAATCACAAATTTTTTTTGCAATTATATTATTTTTTTGGTGAAAATATTGATTAAACAATGCTTTATTCAATGATACCATTGCCAATTAAAAAAAAATGTCTTCGAGTTATAGTGATTTTATTAACACGGAATTTAGGGGCCTTTTTCGTAATATATACGAAATAATTAAACTGTGGGGGATAAAACAATTTTTTTTACAGTGCTTTATTTTCATAACATTTTTTTTTTAATTCATGCATTCTTTTTATTAATACATAAAAATATAACTTTAGTAAAGTTGTATTTTGTTTTTAAAAAAATAATACATTTTCGCTAAGATTTTTAAAAAAATGGTTTCATTATATTACGTGATCGTGGATTAATAAATACTGAACATTTCATTTAAATTGGTTGATTTCCTGAATGTTGGTGAATTTTTAAGTGAAGGGAGGATCAAAATGTGTTTACATTTTGGGAATCGGCCATTGATTTTGCACGTACCTATATGTCAACTATCAGGACTTGTTCAAGCGCGTGGTTCCAAAATTGACCTATCCTACCCCCCCCCCCAACTGCTTTCGACGTCAAGGGCAATTGTCTCTTCTCCTTCGTTGTACTCCCACATTGATGGAGGCACCACGCGAGACCTGGGGGTGGTAATAATTTCAAAACAATTTGTGTAGAGACTAGAGATAAGAAAAGAGAGTGTTTTTAAAAGTAGGACATGTGAAGGCACTTGCTGACATTGAAAAAAAGAGAGAAATGTTTCTCACAAGTTGTGTCCACCGGCCCTACACCCACACCTACTGACCGAACATCTAAACACTAGCGATTCATTCATTTAACCGTCCGACTCTCGCACCCCCTCCTCCCCCTCCTCTACACCCAGGAAAATCTCAAGGCTTTAACTAATCAACAAGCGTAGCTAATTGACTTTTCTTACAGATTTCAACGTGCTCTTCGTATTATACTAATAGAAGCAGGAATACCCGTCCCTAGATGGGCCCATGTATAGAAAAAGGACGAAACCCATTTATAACATTTAAAACATCTTTATTTGCCGTCTTCGTTAACATGTAATATAATAATTGTTGAAGGAGAGAAGAGGTTAGTAGCAAAGGCTGATATGTCTAGAAGCCTGAACGAGGAAAAAGGTTGGAAAGTCTACGCGTTGAATAAATGTCCTGTGAGTATTTATTTACTCCTCTCCAGGAGTTAGGCACAAGGCCAGTTTTATCTTACTCCCACAAGTAAGATGTGACCCAAGGTCGGGTCGGAAAGTGGGGTTTGAAAAGCCAGCACTCGAGAGGTGAGCACTCTGGTCATTAAAAATTGCCTGGGCAGCCCCGTCGGCATTCCTCGGTAGGGACGCCTCAGGCAGTAAGCAATAAACTTACTCCTCCCCAAAGAGGGGAGGCGAAGCCTGGGAGGGTGGACCTCCTAGAACTGCACAGGACAGACCCATAGACCGGCGTAAATCAAGCCGCGAAGGCACAGAAAATACCAGTCTATGGGGTGCAGTATCCATCGATACTACACTTTGATCTTAGCCAAAAGGCCAAGAACATAAATATCCTGTGAGTAGGGAAGAGAGAAGAGTTCTTATAAGAACATCCGTACGTACGCATGTGTTAAAGGCAGGCCGAGTTAATGCACAGTTTTTTGTTGTTATTGTTTTGGGTTTTTTTTTCAATTTTCTCATCTTTATGTTTTTGCTGGGGATGGGGCATCCTACCGGATGCTAGACATTCACCAGCTATTTCAGAGATTCCAACCGAGAGATATTTTTAAGATTCTAACCGCCTCTTTAAGTGCAGTTGTTTGTATCTCTCTTGTACTTGGTTCACCGGGTATATTCTCCAATAGTTTTTGAAATTCTTTTTCATGAGTCCGGTTACTTCTATAATTATTAGAATGATAGAGATCTTCATAAGATTCCAGTTTTTTTTTTCATGTCGTACATGGCATTTCGTTATCTTATTCCTCTCAGCTCTGTTCATTTGGAACATTGACTCCAAATAGGGTTGCTACCCCCTTCTTGTCCCATATCAGTATGTCAAGTTAAACAGCTCCGTTTTCTAGATATGTAGCTGTAGGAATTACGTAGTAATAGTGGATGGTTTATGACTTTTTCTCAAACCGTTCTTTCTGGTATATGTTTCAAGGACTTGCTGCTACACTGGATATTCAACTTTTGACAGATGGTCCAATTGAGATATTTACACACTCCATTGTGTCGCATTGTATAGTAGCCGTCCCCCGACAGAACATTAAAACTGGATGTCAGGTTTGTAAGTATGCATGTGCATGTGTAGTTATATTGATAGCAGATAATCTATACCAACGGCAGATCGAGTAAATGTAGATTTGTAAGTATACGTGTATATATGTGTTATATTGATATCAGTCAATGTGCGGGTGTTTGGTCGCTGTGTTTGATCCTGAAAATCTCCTTTTTTCGAGGCCGAAGCCAGATGGCTCATTGAGAAGTTTACATGCCAAGAGAGAAGTTTTATGGTTGATCCGAGCAACGTAGATGAGTAGGTAGCAGTGCCGTCTCGTGGCTAGAAAAAGGAAGAATCTTAGTCGGCGCTCCTTTTTATAAACTCAGGGTTAGGTACTCAGCTCACATAAGAGATGACCTCTGATTGGGAAAACTAGAAACGAAGTTAAACGTTTGCACCAATCAAAGCCCAGCTTAGAAGTCAAGCACAGATTCAAAACATCGCTAATGGCGGCTTGTTGCTGCCACTGATACTGTTGTCGTTTGTAGTAATACTGCTACACATGATATAATTGTGTATTTGCTGCGTTTATATGTTTACATTTTGACAAACAAATAAAATTAAAATGTCAGTCGAGTATGGTGGAATTCATAAATGTTACGTATTATACGCACTCATTTTTAAAATCAAATAAACTATACTGAACGCCAGGAATTGGACTCCAAAATATTTTATCTTAAACCAACCGAAATAAATTATTTTTTGTCTGGGGGTGCCTGATTAGCCTAATGAATACCGTCGCGGTCGATGAAATTGTCCATGTAGAAGGAAATGTTGTTTTGTTTGTTTGTTTGTTTGTTTTGTACTAATGAGTCACCGCTTATCAAAACCCAAAGGCCACTCGAGGATAAGGGTTAATGAGTTCGTGGTGTCGCTTTGGCTTGTTATCTACAAGGAAATAATATCTATAACGTATGCCGCTCATTTTATTTATTTATTTATTTATTTATTTATTTATTCAATATACGAATATTCGCGTCAAGCTATGATTTTTCAATTCCTCGTGTATATGCTCCGATGTTGGGATTGACGAAATTTTGCTCATGATTTACTGAAAAATGACGAAACCTGAGTTGGTTAAAATTAGTGTAAGCTCTCTATTCGTCGAAAAAAAAACTGATCTTTCAGCGACTTCTCGTTGAAAAATTTTCTGGAGTGTAACACCGTTTCTTCTTTGAACGTTATAGTTAGGGTTAGGATTCTAAGCTCGGTAACACACATTATTTCTAAACTATTTAGAAGAAGTGTTTCCCTTGCTCTTGTACTGTGTTGATTGCAATATAAGATGTACATCGCATAAGAAAGTGTAGATATCATACCAAAGTAGATTAATAATACGTAGATAACAAGCCAAAGCGACACCGAGTGTGTCAGGTGGACGGTGAGAAAACACATGAGGGGATGGTTGAAACTGGATAGACTTTGATTATTTAAGATGACGGCTCGACAAGTATTTGTTAACATTGGACTCGAAAACGACCATGTTGTAGTCAGCTGGAAAGCTGTACATCCTCAGATGTGGCAATAGCACTCCATTCTGCATATGTATGTATTTTTATATTGCTCATATATTCGGATTCCTTTATATTTCTAGCATCGTACTTACATTTTTATTTTACTTGATTTTATCTTCTATATTTTATATTTTATTTATTTTTTATTTTATTTTATTTTACTCTATTACACTTCATTCTTTATTTTGTGAATATTTATATTTTTTATTTTTTATATATTTTTATATATATATTTTTTATATATTTTTTAATATATTTTTAATTTTTAATTTTTCAATTTTTTAATTCCTTTATATTTTCTTATATTTTTACATCTTAATATTTTTATATTTTTATTTTTATGTTTATTCTAGTTTTGCTTTTATTTTATCTTTATTTTTTTATTTGATATTTTATTTTTATTTTACTTCTTATCCCCTGATTTTATTTTTCCTTCACATATTCTATTATTTTTATTTTTAGATTATATTTTATTTTTACTCTTTATTTTTGTTCTTATTTTATTTTTTTCATTTTTTCTTAATAATCTTTATAATGTTTATAAGGTTTTATCATTATTATTATCGTTTGTATCTTTATATCCCTATTTTATATCTGTAACTTATTCCTTTACCAATATTGGTCTATGTACGCCCTCCCTCCAATGGATGTTCCTCTGAGACGAGCTTGCTATTTTTTCCTTTAATTTCTGTAAGTTGTGATGCTAAAGGCGCTGATGAAGACACGTTTTGGAGTAGCTTTTGTTTGTTTTTTTTTTAATTAAAGAATGAAATAAAGTATTTCCAGAATGTTTTGGAAACGACCGTACGCCATAATAGACTTGTTGTTCTAATTCACTAAATCTACTTATATATATATATAAGAAAGGGTATTTAGACATATTTTTAAACCATTGTTTCGTAATAGTATTTTTTTTTTCTTTTAAAACCGTAACAATGGTGGTGTAAAATAAATAAAATTTATTTTAATCTTAGCTTTCGAGAATATACTTCTCCTTGTCAAAGAGTGTTTTTCTTTTCTTCTATTTCTTCATTGTCCGATGGAAATGGACTTCGAGTCTGAAAATCACGTTATGTCTGAAGGCGAGGTCGCGCCGGTTTGAATAAGAAAGGGTATTTAGACATATTTTTTAAACCATTGTTTCAAAAAGAAAATAACAATATATATATATATATATATATATATATATATATATATATATATATATATATATATATATATATATATACGAGGTAAACATTTTTTTTACATATTCATTTACATACGTTCCAATAATTCAACATAACAACGATCGTTTCTGAGATTATATGGATTTTTATTGATATCTATTTGCTTCATCAGCACGGTATTTTATTTACCTCCTCCCCAGAAGGGTAGACACAAGGTCAGGTGTGGGTTTTGATGAAAGTGTTTCTGTGGAACGAACTGGATTCGAACACGACACACCCAGGTCCTCAGTCCACGTCGTTAACCACTTAGCCACTGTGTGTTCATCAGCACGGTATAGACATCAAGTTCGAAGTTAAAACAGCAACAAGACCATATATATATATATATATATATATATATATATATATATATATATATATATATATATATATATATATATATATATATAGTCTAAAGAAGCTTTGAGTTATTTTAAACAAAAAGACAACAAAAAAAGAAGGAAAATGCAGTTTAAATTCCCACAGAAACTAACTAAATCCAAAATAGTGCAGACTTAACATTCGTTGGAAAATTCATAAATAAATAAAATATATAATAGTAAGTAAATAAAATAAAAAGGGGGAGTAAGTATCTAACAGTGAAACAAAAACAGGAGACCTTAACGTAAGCATCTAATATTAACACGGGGATCATCAGCTGTTTACCATGTAACTGTTTCGGAGATTTAAAAACAGGACAGTTATATATATATATATATATATATATATATATATATATATATATATATATATATATATATATGTATATATATATATATTCTAAATATCTGAAAATATGCACAAACGATATTTTACTAAAGTATTTTTATACCTATTTTCGCTTTTTTTTTCCATAAATATTTGTCTTCACAGACAGCCACTATCCATTTAATACATGTAGGATCATGAAGACGATTGCCTTATTTAGATAGGTTCCAAAATCATGGGAAGTGCTTTAAGGTTTTTAATAAAATGTTCAGGGTAAGCAGATGAACACTTTGGATACTGCGTTTATTGATTATTGGGCATGTTCTTCTCATGAGTTTATAAACATTTAGCAAGAACAGTTATTCTTAAGATGCGTCCATTCAATCTGCGCGTTTAGCGATTAAAATTCTGTATCAAACTGGAGAACACGGGTGAACAGAGCTTCTCTTAAAGATGCTTGGACGCATTAAAAAATCCATAAACTATTAAAAAGTTTTAGTGTTTAGGATTTTCCCCCCTTCTTTTCGTACGCAAATAGAAACATGTGATTGGTTGATGAAAAAAGATTAGGCAGAGTACACATTACTAAGGAAGTAGTGTTTACGATGTCAATACTCGAGTTCGAATCTCACGTAAGTTTAAAATATTTTTTTTTTAAACTACATACGTGTTTCATAAATTTAAATAATTAACATAATAACATGAAAAAACATTGCATAAATATTTTAAAACTAATTTCTCTTTTGTTTTTGTTTTGTTTTGTTTTTGTTTTAGTTTTTTATATTTTTTTCTGATAATCCGCAAAAAAGTAGACGGAAAGATGGTCGGTATTAGTTCAAAGCGAATTACTTTTGCTTAAAAACATAATTTCTAATGTTTTTGCTTATAAAAATCCATGCGTAAATATACGCATCGTAGTTACTTACTCTCTCATACAAATACTTGAGAGCGTATTTTTTTCTACGAAATTTCTGAAATATATTTTCCTATATCATTAACTATAAAGCGGTAGGAGCTAGGTAAAGATGGAAATTTACAAACCCAGGTACAGTACAAACACCGCTCAAAGAGCGGATATAAATTAGTGCAATTTAAAAAAAAAGCGGGCAGAACAATTGACGGTAAAAGCCTCTTACAGATGTGCTTGGGCGCTGTTTAATTTCATTTTAAAAGACTATTTTTTGCTGTATAGATATGTTTTAAATATTCGGTGAGTAAGTATTTGTTCAGCTCCCCCTCTCCCTCTCCCCCCTCTCTTTCTCTCCTGCTGTTGTAAGGTGAGCTAATCATGCGTAGACAAAAAGGTGTCATTTTATGAATAGCAATGAGTCAGACGTTAGAGTACCAGATTTTCAGACATCATAAGGTATGTGAGGTTGTTTCATTGTGTCCTCGTTTATAGACACTTTCAAATAAACAGTTTGAAAATAATAATAAAAAGACCCCAAAAAACAAAAAAGGGGAGAAAAATAAGACATCAAAATTTTCACATGAAATTTCGTGTGTGGGTGTCTTTATAGGTGTGTGTGGGTGGTGTGTGTGTGGGAGGGGGGAGAGGGGCCAGATTTTCCCCGCGTTAAAGACTGAGTTTATTCACCTCCTCGCCAGGAGGTCAGGTCAGGTTTTGAAAGTGCACTCTGGCCCACAAAAAATGTCTGAGTAGCTCTGTCGGCATTTTAAGACAGGGGCGCTTCAGGCGATTAGAAATAAACTAACCTCTTCTCAAAGAGAAAATATAAAGTGTGGGAGGGTGGGCATCATGGGACTTGAACAGAACCATACCTCAGCTCACCAGAAGCAAGGCCACACAGACTGAGCTGATGTCTAACTTTGCTCTGGTGAGAAGGCGACTAAATAGGAACATTCTAAAAAATTAAAAATCAAAAATTAAAAAAAATTGAATAATAAAATTTTTTAAAACATCAGTATTTAAAAAAAAATGAATAAAAAATATATAGTGTTGTTTGGCTAGTTTTATCTATTTTACGGCATATCGACCCTTTTTGGGGATTATTTAATGCCCAAGCAGAATGCTTATTGTAAACAATCGATCGATTAGTTTGGTCTGTCTGTTTTACGATATATAAATAATATTGGTTCATTTAATTTCGTACCTTACTTACTGTAAACAAGTCATTGTATACGATTATCATTTGGCATAATGATTAGAGCGTTCGATCCTCAGCCGAGTCATACCAAAGATGCAAAAATGATACTTGATGTCTCTTGCTAAATGCTCAGGTTGGAATCAAGGATAAGTGAAACAATCCAGAAAAAGGAGTGGCACCTTCCCGTACATCTTGATGTAGTAGACAATGAAAAGAGATCCTTGATATTCCCCATAGTTGCGAGCATTATGAGACCAGACTTTTTCCAACAGTATTAGTGTGTAAATAATCAAAATAGATCCGCGAGTATTTGAACTCGGCATAGCTGATTCCATAGTCCACGATGGTATCTATTACGTGTCCGTTATGATGTCAGAGTTTACCTCCAATTTTCTACAGAGCATAAACTTAATTTTTTTACACTTCTATGACAGTATGTAATCTACGCAGAATGACGTTGAGACACCGGTTCTCGTTAGATCACCGAAGTTAAGCAACGTTGAGCCTGCCCAGTAGCAAATGAGTGACCATTTTGGAATACAAGGCGCTGTATGGGAGATGACGGCGAAAGAAACCTTCCGAAAAATACAGTCCTGAAGATACCGTTACCAAATACCACAAGGAAAAAGTATTTCTCTTCTCTTTCCATGTACATAGCGACAGGCGAAAATTCCATGGACAGAGCTTGTTTACAAGAGCTTCATATCTATGCAGCGCATTACTGCGAGACTGCTTCCCTGTTGATTACAACTTGGTCGTCTTCATATCCAATGGCAACAAATTCTTGTCACTGACAGACCCATAAGTAATTAAATACAGTTCATAACATTGATCAATTTTAGTACTTCCAATGTATTCCTCATCTTTTGGCTGACAATCATTCCCGTCCTCGGGTGTCTCTTGGCCTTGATGACTTGTGACCCAAATAGTAAAACAATAAAATAAGATTTTTAAAAACTTTTAGTATAAACCGGCTTATCGACACATGTGTTGAGACAACAGAACAACCGCCCTTGAGCGAATAGTCTGTTCTCAATCATGTCGCGAAGCTTTCTGGATAGAGTTTGTTATTTTTGCTTTTATGTGATATACCGTCAATTTGCCAATATCCTATGGTATTCATCAATCTAACTACAAATTTATACGATAGTATGTTATCTATCGTCAATATTATACAATCGTTCGGTGTTAGGGTTCCCATTTAGCTTTCGAGAGTTGTGAGTTATCTCTTAGTTGCCATTGCTCCCAGGTCCACTCTGACCTGAAATGGTTAATACCTGTTAGGGTCCCATCTATGCGTTAAATAGAATCGGTCCTGGGTATGATATGAAACTACATCCAGTGGTTAGTGATAACTTTTTAAGAAACTGAAAATGAAGGGTTGATAAAGGTTGAGAGTTCAAAGGGTCCAAAGAACGTTCTAGGTGTGTCAGAAAAAATTGAGTACACATGTTTGTTTCGGCGTGCATTTACTGCGAACCGGTAATACCTTGTGTGCTATTAGCCCTAGTCGAGCGATGCCGGTTTCCTTCGAAAGAGGAAGCTTTAAGGGAATATCAAATTCACAAGTGGTCCCCAGCTGCATGTATATCCCGGTCATGGGAAGATGACATACAGCACCTAGCATTCTATAATAGTCACCCATCTAGTACTGGCCAGGCTCCACGTCGCTTCACTTCGGTGATCTAACAAGAACCGGTGTGTCAACGCGATTATGCCGTATGCGTGCGTTTACGTGTGTGCAAATGGGATAGGCATGAAGATGTGTGTGTATATTAGCGTGCCTTTATTTTGTTAGTTAGAGAGCGTGTGCTGCACGTGCGTTCGGGTTAAACGTCCGATAATTTCTAACTGAACCCTCTATTTAATTCACTGGGGGTACACTGATTCACACCTTTTATATTTCTCGTGTCAGTCAATTTATCTTAAGTACCCTTACCAAAGATTGAACTCGCAACTTACTTTACTTTATTGTATAATCCTCAGAGGATCTTTGAACACTTTCTGGATACACAATCCTTCCAGCTAATTCTTTTTTTTTTATTGATAACTATGATTATATCATTTCGAAACCCAAGGTTTTTTTTTTAAATTGGGTTATTTGCAGCGATCCAAACGGATTTTCTACAAACTCCAGATAGAATTCACTCTAGAATACAGTTGAACCTCGGTTTTTGGAGATAATTCGTTCTGAAAAGCTGTTCGAACACCGAATTGTTCTAAAACCGAACCATATTTATACATTGAAAATAATGTAAAAGAGATTAATTAATTATGTCTTTTATATAGACTGTGTGTACGCATTTAATGCAGGTATTTAAAAATAGTTTTCCTAAGAAAGAAACTCAGATTAAAAAAATAAAGATCCAGTTTAATTAACAAGAAAGAAAAACAGATCTGGATTTAAAAATCCAAGAGTGGCAACCTTGCATAGAACTGTTAACGTTTCATCAGACGGCGTGTTTCGGTTGCCGTCGGCGTTGTTCGGGAATCGAAATTTTGTTAGAAAACCTAGGCATTTCCGACTTGAATTTTTTGTTCGAAATTCGAATTGTTCCAGTTCCGAGACGTTCATGAACCAAGGGTCGACTGTATTTCTGAACTATTATCGTTATTCAACAGACAAAAATAAGTTAAAATTGTACATCGAACCGTACAAAAGTGCCACGCTCATGTAGGCACATTTGATTTTTTTTTAAATCATGCATAATTAATTGAAACTTTGTTCGAATGCTAGCTGCGAATTAATCGCGACCATTTTCGAAATCTTCCATGACGTCAGGACATACGTCACTGACGAAACATTTGGCGTATGAAACGAACAAATAACTACAAGTTGACTTGGAATTACACAGAATTGTTTTCGAAATCAATACTTTTAAAAGTATATTTCACTTACAGGTTCGAAATTTTGCAATGGACAAATATGTTGTCGAACTAATTCAAAAATTATTATTCATTTATTTATCTATGTATCGCTATATAAAAACTCCAGAAAAACATTCGACTCTAAGTCAGCGTGCCGCTATTCCGAATTCACAACAGTCAATAGAGTATAATTAAAACTTGCTGAAAAAAAAAAGTTGTGTATTTTTATTTTAAATAATTTTATTTAGAAAAGTAAGTAATCAAATAGGTGTTGTTATTTTTTTTTTCTCTCGAAACATTGAAATTCCACCAATCATACTGCTGTCGGATCGCAGATATAAAAAAAAACAACAAAAAACATTTTTACTTTATATATTAAATACATTAAAAAAAAATACCTCCCCAAAATACCAGCAAGTTTTAATTATAAAGTTTTACATGAAAAAGATTTTGACTTTATAAAAATTATGACCGGGGACTCAGTCTATTAATTGCGGCTTGCTGTTGTGAATTCGGAATAGCGGCAGGCTGACTCAGAGTAGTATGTTTTTCTGGAGTGCCATGTTAGGTATATGTATATGTTTATATATTTGTATATACAGGATTCACCTTTAAACTAATCAACCAATCATTATGAATTTTAGAACACAGCTGCTAGGCGTAAGTGTTGGTAATGTGGGCTATATTTAATTTAATTAAGTTTCATGCAAAAGAGAAAAAAAGGAAGGTGGAAGCTTTTCGTAAAAATTCAGATACATCCGATTTTTGTAAAATTTTAACAACGAGTATTAGACATCAAGTAATAAATATTGCCTAGATTTCAGCTTCTTGTGTGTATTTTGAAGGGTGTTTAAGATGAATAATATGGGGAAAACAAATATTTCAGATTTACATTAAATTTGATCCAGAATCATTAGACACGAATGAGGCAAGATTACCTAAATTTCATTGTTTTCTTAGTAACCCTTAAGCTTTAACCTTGAATTTTAGACAGTTCATAGAATCGAAATCATGTAATGAATTTTACTCAAAATTGGAATAAGGATTTTAGACATAAGTTTTATGAGTATTATATATTTAATTTAATCTTCGTAAGAGGGCATAAAAGTGGTGCAAAACTGTTCTCTTCGGGAAATTAATTTTACCTCTCCTGGGACGAGTATTGTTCTAGTTAAATACAACAGTGTATTTACGTGTACTACTGGGCTTGACATTGGCAGATATCTATGCTTTCCAGGTACCCTTGTCCTTGATTGAAACATAACCTGAAAATTGATGAAACTTAGAAAATTATTAGAGCATTCCATTTTTCTTCCTTTTACTTTGGAAGCCCATTTTTTTCTAACAGCTGTTGGGGACATTTGGAGTGTGAAGATGAAAAGGAGTTAAAAATTAATGAGACATATTATACCGAAGACAATCAATTCATCTCCCACGGGGTGAATGAGTAAAAGAGGTTCGTTTCAAAATACCCTTACTCTTATCAAAGACCTCCTACTCTTTCAATGATAGAAAAAAAAACTGTAAGAATTTAATAACGTAAAAATTGTCTAAATAAATAAATGCAAAAGTTTTTTTCATTTATCACTCCTATATTACCATCAAAACGGGTTTCTGTTATTTAAATCAATAATACACCATAATATTTTGAATTATTGTATCTAATACTGACGAAGTACCCAAAGGCAGCTATTTGAATGTCTAATTTGCATTACTATTTTAAACAGTTCATAATAAATTAATGTTTGGTGTTATTTATTTGTAATTTTATTGCCCTATTTTTGCTATATATATGGAATAGTTTCGTCGATATTAACAGTCATTTAAGTGACTTAATAAAAAAGGGATAAATAACGAAAACCTTTTTAAAAATATGCTCATTAATTTTTAAGGGAGGCCATTTTAATGAAACAAATATATCATAGCTAGCTAGAAAGATATACCGACGAGGCATAAGAGTTCCTAGAGAGTGGGGGAAGGTGACTGCTCTCTCTCTCTCTCATTTACACACACACTCTCTCTCTCTCTCTCTCTCTCTCTCTCTCTCTCTCTCTCTCTCTCTCTCTCTCTCCCTCTAGCGACGCCATATGTTTTTTGTTGCTTTTAAAATATCCCCCAACCCCACCATCGCTCAGGCCAATTGATTTCTTCTTTCTTTTCATTTCTTTACGGTCATATTTAAAAGATTAATAATTTTTTATAAAATTTCCAAAATGTTCATTTTTATGTATTTATATGAATAAATGCGAAAGTTCTTGTATCGTGTTTACAACAAACTAATGAATGAAATGGTTATTATTTAAAATTTTTGTTTTAAGTATTTTAAGAGAGAGCTTTGCGAAGCGATAGCGAGCCGGCAAAACCAGCTAGTATATTCATAAAAATAGCACCCCTCCCCCTACTACGGTCCGAGAGTCAACACATACATGTTCATCAGCTTGGAAACGAAGAATGGTCTTGTAAATAACCATCCCGCGCTTAAACAATTTATAATTAAAATCTCTATAAAAAGTAAACAAGAACTAATACTTTTGTGCTGCGTTCATTCAATACTATTTTAATAACTTTCTAGGTCTGGTCATATATTGGTGAACTTGTGGTTGTGCGTTTACTGCGCTGCCCGTGATTCTCCGGTCGTGGTTCTCGTCTGAATTCGGTTCTACTTAAATCTATCTAATTTCTGGTTCGTTCTGAATATATAGACATAAGCTGTTGGTGGACCGACCACCCCCCATCGGTTATCAATCATAACACATTAAAACTGACTCTCCGGGGATAATCGATAAACTCAAGTAGACATAAATTTCATGAAATCTCAAGTGGTTCTCTTTCTTAGCATGTTATCTCGGTCAGCGCTGTAACAAAGGGGTTTCCTTCTCAATAAAACCACAGCTCGAAGTTTGGCAACAAGTAACAACGCTTTATTTCGAGAAGTCAAAATGAGACTTGATCTATCGACCAAGGACAGACTGATAATGGGACCAACAGAATCGCCCTCTGACCGAATACAAAAACAACAGCTCACTTATCAGGTTAAGCTCAAATCCTGACTCCTAATAAGACCGACATAATCGCATATATATATATATATATATATATATATATATATATATATATATATATATATATATATATATATATATATATATATATATAGTCTCGGAAGTTTCTCAACCATTAAAACTATATTAAAAAAAAATTTTTTTAAAAATTAAAAATAAAAAAAACTTATAGTCCCAAGTCTTCCAGTAGAAAATCACTCATATAAGTCAATTTATTTTTTACAGTTATTATATTAGTTTATTTCTAACACTATTTTAAGGGATCATCAGTTGTTTACCATGAAAAACTGTTTCGGGAATTTAAAAACAAGACAGTATTTAATTTCATGGCTTCCCAGCAGAGTTGATCAGACCCCACTTCCCTTAAAAGACAAAAACATAAACGTTCCTTATACTAAATCTACGTTTTGTTCCATATAAATGTTTTGCTAACTTATATTAGTTATTTAAGACACACAAAAAAAAAATTGTCTTTACCTGTGCTGTTCGTCTGTATAATAAAATTTATCCGTTACTTACAAAAATGGTGCTGCATTTTAAAGTGTTTGGACGAATCCATGACACTATTATTTAAGTGATTAATGTATTATTTTTAGTTTTATATTATAAATATAAAAAACATCAACACATCAAAAAATAAAAAATAAATAAATAAATATGTATATATATATATATATATATATATATATATATATATATATATATATATATATATATATATATATATATATATATATATATATATATATATATATATATATATATATATACCTTTAGTTCCTCCTTCTCTCCCTATATATATATATCAGCTCTCAGTGGCTGAACGACCCAATGAGCTCCACTTGAATTTCATTGACTGTCGATCTTAAGACATTCAAACTGACTCTCCGGGAGAATCGATAAACTGAAATGGACATGAATTCCAAGGAATCTCAAGTGGTTCGCTTTCTCAGCATATAACCTTGTTTCTAAGAAGCGATTACTTTTTTTTAATGGAAAATACATTTTGGGTAGTCAATACCTGGGGCAAAATATTTCTCCCACCAGCTGACCATCGATCACATGCATTATACTAAACACAAATCAAGGTGCATGTTTAGATCCCTCACCATCCTCATCCATCGGATGTTGCCCTTTGCAACATTTCATACAGTTTTCTAATCTCGCTATCTCCGCCTCTTAATAATAACAGTTGCTATCGATTTCTGTTAATCTGGCGCTGCCCGACATTTCTGTTTATTTCTCTGTTGAGCTTCTTCCTTTTATCCTCTTTGTTTCAAATTATTCACAATAACTTTCTGACACTATCATCTTATCATTACCAAATGTTTGAACTTTGCAAAAAATTACTTTGATAATGTCCTTTAACCAGCGATGAACGTTGTCTTGCCACAACGGTCAGTCAATATCATTTTCTATTTCCAAACAGAATTCCACTTAATAAGCGTGTGTGTGCTTTTATCTTTTCTCTCATTTTTAATTCACATTAAATAAACATTATCTGAATTCCATGTTTGATCTCAATCGATCGAATTCTGTACTCTTAGTAACATCCCAACGTGGCACAGTAATTGAATTTTAAAAAAAATTTAATTTATCGAATCAACAAAAGGAAAACCCGAATTGGTTGTTTTGTATTCAAACATGAATTTAGATTTTAATATACATTTTTTTTAAAACGCTGCTCATAGTTGATATTTTAAAAGAAAAGAGTTTTATCACGATTAGTGTAAGATAAATAGATTTTTATAATCCATTTCTTGTTAAACTTTCCTTTGCAGTTTCTGAAGGTCTAGTTGTATTTTATACGTGAAAAATAACTACGTAGGTTTTTATTTTAACTTTTGTCACTGAAACGTAAGGGGCTACTGTGATAAGGGTCAGTTTTATAGGGGCAACCTGGGTGGGAAGTTGGGCAGCATTGTGTTTGTTCATATTACATTTATAATTTCTGCATGTTGACACGGTCAGTGACACAAACGCAAGCGGCCCTATTAGAGGAGGAAATTTTCCAGCATCTAGGAACACCTGCAGTGAAGGGGTGGGATTTTGCTGCTCAACGGGTGGGTCAGGGGTATTTACATTGAGGGGGTACAAGTGCAGTAAGTTCATCGGAGCACATGCTGTGGAAGTTCTTGTAAAACAAGCACGGAGATACAGCACTGTGGCGATGCGACAGGGGCTGGTGTTTGACAGACAATGTGGGATCTATTAAGTTAGAAATTCTTTTTCGCACCCTGTCCAAGTGGAAGGTGCACCAACCAAGATGTGACAGCAATACTTCATGCATGGCCGAACAGTGGCTTTATAGAGATATACGATACTGTGAGGTGTGAAAAGTTTTCTAACCTGGTAGAGGGAGCCTACCTTCTTTACGGCAGACTTGGCAGCATCTTTTATGTACTTATTCCACTTTAAGGCACTTGATATTTATGAATTCCATCATTCTGGACTGACTTTCGAAGTTCAACAATTTATTAGTAACTCTTTAAACTTAAATATCAACATAATATTTTATATGGATCAAAATTATTTTTTAATATAAACAGCTGCAACCAGCAAATTTTGTTTAAAAGTATCGACACTCGATTATACAATAGCTCAATCAGCATCTTTTTTTCAGCCAATCAAAGCCATTTAAATATTCACCTCCGCATGTTACAATAATTTGCGCGTAATATAAAAACCAAAACACACCAGCATTCTTTCTCTTTTCCAGTTTCTTTCAGAGTTAACGCACGAACCCGGCCTCAGTTTCTAGCCCAAGGCAAACGCAACAAGAAACTACTGAAGCCACAACGACAACACATACATACTGCTTACCGAACTCACTTACACATATAAGTTCACACATATATTTCCACACTGACTAAAGCAAATATATACACTGCCTTTGTAGTCTACTGAACTTACAAAGTGTCACACACAAACTCGCACGGCGACAACAGAATAATCATGTTTACTCAACTTTTTAACTGCTCCATTTAGCATAATGGTTACTGTTCGCTAATAGGCCGGGAGATCGGGGTTCAATCTTTGGTCGAGTCATACCAAATACTTAAAAATGGTACAAGGTAACGACTCTTGATAAACACTTAGAATTATAAGGTGAGGATCAAGGGTAAGTGGAATAATCCTGGGGAAGGAGTGGTGCCTTCCCCTACACCCGGTGTAGTAGATAATGAAAAGAGGGTCTTCGGGTCGCCCTCGACTACGGTCGACCACTTTACTTTTACTCAACTTTTCACACAGACTAAATTATACTTTTCTTCACCGGGAACATTCTAAGATACTGTGAACTCTCATTCACTACGAACTCTTTATCTTGGTCGTTCTAACAAGTTGTTAATAGAAATTGTATGGATAGATTTCTGTACAGCTTCATGTTTGCTTGTTTTTATAAAAGACCATTGGACACATGGATTTGTAAGCTTTAATAATCTTAAATGTCCTTCCAGTTTAACGTGTTCTTTTAAATTTAACGTGTTCAAAATCTCTTAGTTTACAAATTTAGCTATGTTTATATGTTTATATATTTGTATGTAGAGGATTCACTCCTAAACTAATTAACCGCTCATTATGAATTTTGGAACACAGCTGCTAAACGTAAGGGGTCCAAATGTAAGCTATATGTAGTTTAATTTAGATCTATGCAGAGCGGCTAAAAAGAGAGTGGGGAAGGCCTTCGTGAAAATTCAAATACCTCCGATCTTTGTAAAATTTGAACAATATTTATTGGACATCTATCAATAAATATTTCCCAAATGTTAGTTTCTTTGGAGTATTTTAACGTGATTTTAGGGGGTCATAGAATAGGGCACAACCTCCCATTTAAAAATTCAGATGTATCAAATTTGCATTGAATTTGATTCATAATCGTTAGACACCAAGGAAGCAAGATTCTTTTTAAGACCCCTTAAGATCAAGACTTACATTTGAGGCATTTTCTAGAATCAAAATCATGTAATCGATTTTGATCAAAATTAGAATAAGGATTCTAGAATAAGGTTTAGTATAATTGTATCTTGGTTTTTATTTTCGTAAGATGGCATAAAACTGGTGCAAACTGTTCGCTCGAGGAAATAATTTTACTTGTCTTGTGACGGGTATTCTTCTTGTTTTGTTTTTTTAATGAAAAGTTCCTAAAGTCCAATATATCCCTTATCCTTTAAGTGCCCTTTAGCTCTGATCGACTCGTAAACGTAGACATCAACCACCCCTAACGAGTAGTTATCAACAACTTTCGCAATACATCACTTTTATGTGTTCCAACCCCCAACCACGTATTCGTTTTCTTTTTTTAATGCCTGACTCCTCACCTTCTCATTCTAACCTCCCCTTTATTCAAGACCAGAGGGTAGACCTATCATCTACCCAGGTGACACATTAAATTATAAAACAAATAAGTGACATCAAAATAAAAGACAGATTTCAAAAGAAACCGAACCTGCAAACCATTTAGAATTACGGCTGTAACCTTTTATTTATTGTGTATAACAATGTCTCTGTCATCTTTAAAGGCGATTATAAGAACATGTTTGGCCATGTCTGCACCTAATGTCATTTCCATTTCAGACTGACCTTATTAACTTATATACGAGGTAGTTTTAAAAAAAACGTTGTTTTATTAAACCTATTTATTCAAGTTGTTATACACCCATCTTTGGTGTTTTCATTTCTTTTCGTTTTGTTTTTCCGAATTAATGAAATTCGTATTCTGTTGCAACTTTTTTACCTGTGTTTTGCAGCGTAAACTTCAAAATGTAAATCCACTTCCTGTAAACTAACATACATTTTAGATTAAGTTATGATATCTGTATAGTGATACTGATATGCAAAAAAAGAATCGACAACCTAATAGGTCCCTCACTGTCAACCAAGCTCCAGTCCCTGTCCCATCGCCGCAATGTAGCATCTTTGTGCTTGTTTTACAAATACTTCAATGGATTATGCTCCGATGAATTGGCTACTCTGGTGCCCCTCGACGTAAATTCACTAGACCAACTCGACAATCAACTAAATCCCATCCATTCACTGTGGAGATCCCCAGATGCCGGAGAGCTTTCTACTCAAATAGCTTCTGGCCTCTGGAACTCCCTCCCTGCTCCCCGTTTCCCCGACAGTACTGACATGCAGAAATTTAAAATTAATGTAAACAGACATCTCGCTGCGCAGATCCCAATTTAGATTGACCCCCCCCCACACACACACACACACACTTTCTCCCCTTTTCTTTCTTCTCAGTAGCCCCTTACGTCTACAGTGGCGGCCTGCCTTGTTTGGGGTGACCTACGTTAAAAAGAAAAAGAAAAAAGAAAAAAATTATCCATTGCCTTCAGTGTTGATGGTCGTCCTTGTCAGGCGAAACTTCGCTGCAATGTGTGTAGTGTTTGCGGTGGATGTGGGTCGGTGGCTTTCCCCAAATAAGCAAAGTTCGCACGAATTCGGAAACTCTTGAATCTAAACAAATAATCGGGACAGTCGAGTAATCAGTGTCGCTGTCGTCGTTTCGCCAGCCAATCGCTGACGACATTCGCGTCATATGAGCGTAATATAAGCTGGTAAATTTGGCTCGTTACTCAGTGTTGTCTTTTGCGTATAAGAAACAGGTTTTAAGAAATGATTTTACGTCAAATGTAAAATGAAAGGGTTCCATGCCTCCTTTGAGTTGAACGGAGCGTACTTTACGTCCGCTTGGGTTGACATCTTAAATCCAACAGGTTAGATGCAAGGAAATGTTTTAGTAGTTCAACGGAAGTGCATCTCACGCAAAGTGTTTTCATTGGACAATAGATCAATCACTCCGTGTAGGAACATTTGCTTACATAGAAAGAAAATAGTCCATCGAAATACACTATCATGTTGCAGGGGATTATAGCATTTTTTTATTTACTATATTGTCACCTCTTATCAAGGCCCGAAGACCACTCGAGCCTGAAGGTTAAAAAGATCGCCAGTTAGACGATGATCGCCTCCACGAGAGGGCCGGAAACGATGGGTGGGATGGACAGAATATTACTTAATAGGAATTGATTATTTAACAGGGCGGCTCATCAAGTATTTGTTAACATTAGACTTGAAGACGACCATGTTGTAGTCGATAAGAAAGCAGACTCGTGGTATCTTGTTCCACTGATGGGATGCTCGAGGAAAGAAACTTTGTTCATGGAAGTTTCGTTTGGTTTTTGGTAAAGAGAGGGAGAGAAAGGAAGGTTATGTGCAGTGGTTGTAGGCAGACGAGTTCTTGCTGTGAATGTTTTGAAGGGGGTACCGGGGATTGGAGATCAGTTGATCACCTACCATGGACATAACGATACAATAGAGAGAAGCTTGCGACATCTCTTCTGTGTGAAAGAGGCTGTGGGGACCAGAAGAGATCAATCCCCACTAGATTGCGAAGTCGATTTTGTACTCTGTGAAGACAGGAAAGAGTGACTCAAGCGGCACCTCTCCAGATATGACAGCAGTACTCCATCTTAGGACGTATTTTGCTCCTATACATGTAGAGGATTGCATCGGAGGGGGGCGGGCTACTTTCTGGAGCGGTAGAATTATGAAACCATTTTTTTTTAGCAATCAACAGTTTTGATGTAAGTCTTCCATTTCAGGTCTGGGGTGAAAGTCAAGCATATCGTGGTTGGTGGTTATATTTTATTTGGCTGTTTCTTATGCTATTCGGTTCTAGGTTAGAAGCGTCTTCGTCGATTTAACTACTTGTACAGTCGTGTTGTTAGAAGTAGCAGTGGCATTAAATGTTGTATTTAGGTATCGACTTTCGATTGGACAAAAAACTCAAATCAGCAGTTTCTTTTAACCAATCAAAACGCAAGAAATATCAACTACGAATATTGTCGCGTAGTATAAAAACCTAAACACAGCGTTTTTCTGCCTCTTTTTCCCCGAAGGGTGAAAGACGCATCGTCATGCAGCACACATATAGCGAGAGATTTACACGAACTTCGCTAGCCCAGCGAAGCAAACACACACGCCGCTCAACGAACGCACATGTACACAAGTTCATGAACGCACACACTCTCACTAACAAAAAGGCACGCTAACACACACAAATACACTCACAGCTTCATGGCTATTCCATTTACACACGCGTAAACGCACACGCACCAACGTTAAAAAACTCAATTTCTCCTTACACACAAAGCAACTCCGCTTTCACCAGAACGTTCTTAGGATTCTATGAACTTTCGTATCCTGCACATTCTTTATATTTTGTCATCTTGAGTTGACAATAAAAAAGAATTATTTTTTATGGATAGACTTTGTCATTCTTTATTTTGATGTTTCCTATCCTCTTCAGTGTTGACTGTAATGTTAGGTTATAGTACGTATGTGCCAGCCCAACCAGCTCTGTTATGTGAGGTCGAATTGACATTTCTTATATACAAGCGGATACGCTCCGAACATCCTGTTTGTGAAAACCGCGCGGGCGATCTTTCTTCAAGTGGTCAAAAAGATTTGTCTGGCGAAATATTTTTTTCGTATTTGTTCCAGGGGTGAAAGCGTGGAGCTGGCGCACATTAATTCTCTTTGTCATATTAGCGGTGGTTATTGAGACGCTCACTTGCGTTTAAGTTTAAAAATAGGTGCTCCAATTGTTTACTACAATATTATATTTATCTTTCAAAAGAAAATTTAAAAAATCAAAGCAGCGCCAAAAATCGACACATCCTCTGTAGCGGATTAAAGTGAAAGGGTAAAAACGGTATTGTAGCTGCGAATGAATCGCGAAAGATTTTTTTTTATATATAAAACTTTGAACAAATGTGAGTTGATTCCTTATCAATGTTTCTGAAATTAAAAAAAAAAGGGCGGAGTTTCTTTTTAACTATAAAAGTTTAAGTAATGGATCTGAGTTTATTTATCTTTCTCCCACAAGGTAAGATGTGACACAAAGTCGGGAAAATGGGATTTGAAAAGCCAGCGCTCGAGAGGTGACCACTCTGGCCAGTAGGGGCGCCTCAGACAGTAAGCAATAAACTTCCTCCTCCCCAAAGATGGGAGGCAAAGCCTGGGAGGTTGGACCTCCTAGAACTGCACAGGACAAACCCATAGACCGGCGGAAATCAAGCCCCGAAGGCCAAGACGATACCGGTTTATGGGATGCAGTAGCTATCGGAACGGATACTACACTTTGTTCCTGGCTAAAGGCAGCTGACGCTGATCGAAGAAGTATGTATATGCTTTTCTTTATGTATTTTCTACTACGAGTTTGCGGTGGGCGCGTTTGTGAGGCTGGTACAGTATCTCTCTATTTATTCCTCCCCACACGAGGGCAGAGCCGGTTTTAATGTGGGGGAAATCCAGCTCCTCCAAAAGAGGCACACTGGATTGGGACAAAAGTAAAAATTGTCTTAGTATAGAAGGATTTCTCTGACAAAAGAGAGAAAAAGGTGAAGCGTAGTATCAGAACAGATACTTCACTTTGCTCCATGCCAAAAGGCTGGTACAGTATGTTGTTCTCCAGTCAGTGCGTGGGTTCCTGTAAGTCAGTGAGCGGCTGGTCGGCAGATCGATATATGATGTGTGAAGTTGTTATAGTGTATTGGATTACTATGGGGTCGCTTTTATGGGGACAAAGTGGTTCCAAAGAACGTCTCGCTATATTTCTAACGTATTTTTTTCATGTTTGGTGAACCAAGGTTTCTGGTTGGTCTAAAAATAAATTAATTAAATATTTGTATTTTTGAGTTTGCCTTTGCATAACAAGAAACGCATTTTTTTTTTCCAAAATAATTTTGTTATTTCTCCAATTCCTCTTTTTCGAAATTCAACCAAACATTGTATTATAACAATCTTACGTGGTTTCGCTTTGCTCAAATTTTTTCTTTTCTTTTCTTTTTTTTTTCTTTGAAAGGATATTGTCCGACATGGGAAACCCAGTTTCATCATTGGAGGAGCCTCTCACCACGATTTGCAGCAGGGAAAATTGGGTATGTAGATATCTTATATTTCGTCAGTCTTGCTCCTTTTGGTGTTATATACCACTAATGGTACCTATACAGAAAAAAGAAATAAAATGTTAGTCGTAGGGTAGACAACTCCTATTATATTCTTGAATTAAATTAAAGAGTTCTTGCTGGTTTTTATTTTTTGGTGATTATTTTATAATGTTTCATTTTAATAGTCGTCTGAACCGGACTAATTAATCTATACAATAACAATGAGCATACGTGTATTCGGGTCGCTTCAATTATCATGTATGCAATTTTTAATTTATGAGCAAAGACGGAGGGACTTAATCTCAATAATATATTATAATAATAAAAGGGAAAGGAAATAATATCTTTCACTTTTAATATAGACACAAAAATTATTTTTCTTATTGATTATTTTTTCTTCTTATCGATTAGTTTTGTCTTCTTTTCTTATCGATAGAGAGAGACAGAGAGAGAGAGGGGAAAGAGAGAGAGGGACTTTTGTTTTCTTATACTTATTGATGGGTTTCATTTCAAGTATTTCAAGTAGTAAATAGGAGTTAAATTGCGAAGCTATAGCGAGCGGGCGAAGTTTTTTTGTTTTTTTTAAAAATAAATTGTAACGAAGTACGTTATTATATAACCAATAACATGGTACAAGAAGAACAAATGAAAATTTGCTTGTCATAGCAAAGTGTGATTTGTCAGCTTAAATGCTATTTGGGTCTAACTTCAAAAGTCCGACAAGATAACTTTATATGTTAGATGTTTACTATTGGTATTCACTTATTTTATTCTTGGAACATGTACATGTTTGGAGGACATCATACAGTAAAACTTTGTGAGAAATTCAGAGAATATTAATCAAGTTCTCTTCCCTACGGAAGAGACGTAGAAAAACTACTCTATCGTTATTTTTTTACGGTAGGTGCTCGACTGAGCTCCAATCTCTGGTTCCCTCCTGTGAAACATTCACAGAAAAAACTCGTCTAGCGTCAACCACTATAAGGATTTTTTTTCTTTCTTCCTCTGTGTACCTAAAACTAAACGAAACTTCCATGAACTTAGAATACAATACTGCGGGGCTGCTTCCCAGCTGACTACAACGTGGTCGTTTTTAAGTCCAATGTTAACAAATATTTGTCGAGTCGTCCACTGAAATAAGCACATTTTGACCATTTCAGCCATCGTTTCCAATCCTCTCAATGGTGTTGTTCATATCCAACTGACAATCTCATTAACCCCTATCCATCCTCAAGCGGCCTTCGGGCCTTGATAAAAGGTAACTCATTATAATATAAAACAAGTTACAAAAGGCGATATGTAATCTGCTTAGATAATGAAAAACAATAATAAGCTTTGCCCCGTGAATGTTTATAAATGTGTAGCAGCGTGGACCGTAGCTTGTTGGTCCCCCGATTTATAAAATCGGGGGACTTATGTTTTGAGGCATGTCTGTCCGTTCGTCCGTCCGGATTTTTCTTCGCAACCATCACTTGAATTTCTCTGAAATTTTGCATGAAGTTGTAACTTTGGTCAGGTTGGAAAGTGACATTCTCCGACTTTTGAAAATAAATCTGGTTAGCCCCCCCAGGGGGTCAAAAGGCCCCGAAATGGCAAAAAATGACATTTTTTGCCCATAACTTTTCATCCATCCATTCAATTTCTCTGAAACTTGACCAAAATGTGGAGGCAATTGTTCTTAATAGAAAATAAGTATCGCTGACCTTGGAAAAAATCTGGTTCACGCCCCCAGGGGGTCAAAAGCCCCCAAAATGGCAAAAAATGAGCTTTTTCTCCCATAACGTTTGATCCATCCATTCAATTTTTCTTAAACTTGGCCAAAATGTAGAGGCAATTGTTCTGGATATTAAATGAGCATTCTTGACCTCAGAAAAATTCTGCTTCGCGCCCCCAGGGGGTCAAAGGGGGGGGTCAAAAATGCCTCAAATTGCTCAAATTTATTGCATTTTACACTCGCCACATCGAGTCACATACAGAGAGGGACCACGCACGTGCGGCTTGTTAAGATATTGACTTTTGTTGTGTCTTAGAGAAAATACTAAGATCCGTGTTGGCAATTAAATTGTTATTAAAATGTTAAAAACAGAGAAACACGCATGAAAGTTGAATGAAACAAAGAAAACATTGTTTAACGAACACAAGATATTTATATGTACAAAATCATAGAATATTTTATGTGAGTAATTGTTCATTTGAAAGGTTCGCGTTCTCAAAGAAAGTTCAGTTAGAAATGTTACGAACAATAAAATGAACGTGTTTATGTCTGTTTTTTTTATGAGTGTCAATATACGTGTAGGCATTTGTGTGTGTTGCTTTTTGTTAGAGCGCGTAATTGTATAACTGTGTGTATGCGTGCACGAGAGTTGAGAATTGATGAGCTGCCTCTAACCCTTTTGGGGGAAAGGAAAGGTTGGTGTTCTATAGATAATGCGCCGTGCTGTTATTTTTTCTAAATCTTTTTCTTGACGAAAATCCGAACTCTATATATAGTAATCCGCTCCAGAAAGCACCATAAAAAAAAATAATTGGGCGCGAAAAAGGGTTTTATTCACACGAAGCAATTTGACTAGTGGCTGACGGCGTAGCATGCAAGTCACGTGATCGCTGTTTCTACTTTTTTGGTAAATATTGCCCTGGAGGCCGTTTTCGTATGAAAAATGTAATTTCTATTTTAGATAAAATTTTAGGGCATGGTTTGTGTTATTTCGCCCACGTCGTTGGTCAATTAATTTTATAGGATTTGGGATACATGTCATACCTATAAATGTTTTCAACTAGATTTTTGGCACTGATTACGAGAATGTAATCCATTTTCATCCATCTCATGTGTGACGGAAATGTTGTATGACTGGTAAACACAGATCTTTGATGAAATTATCCTCTGAATTATGGTCTAAAGTTTCCAATGGAATTATCTCCTCCAGGTTATGTAACGGAATGAAATGGAATGTCATTGTCTGGATATCAGCGTTTTCTTTGCTTCCGCTTAATTAGACACAAGAGACACAATAGAATTGTAACTCGCCTCATCCAATTCTATAGTCAACGTCGGTATCCATTACGCTAATAATGTAACGCTCGTAGTTGGGGTTACAGACATCATTGTAAAATTATATGAAACTCTCACGTAACTGATGCTGCTGCTGCTTATTATTATTATTATTATTATTATTATTATTATTATTATTATTATTATTATTATTATTATTATTATTATTACTATTACTACTACTACTACTACTACTACAACAACAACACAAATCAATAATAAAATGATCCCATAAATGCTTATAAATGTCTTCAACTAATTGTGTGGTGTTCCTATTTACTTGCCTCCTCACGAGGGCAGAGTTAGACACAAGGTTGATTTTTAATGTGGAGAAAATTAAGCTCCCCAAAAATGGGGCACTCTGGATTGGAAGAAAAATTAAAATTGCCCCAGTCTATAAGGACTTTTTTCACCAACTGAGGACAGAATAGACTAAACGATCATCAGAACAGATACAACACTTTGTTCCGAGCCAAAAGTGGTGTTGATTTCAATGATGTAGTCTATTTGTATCCATCTTGTATCATGTTTGTTTCATGGAAATAGTGAACAGCACAGATCTGTGATGAAATTATATTCTGGAGATTCCCATGGAATTATTTCGTCCGGATTATGTAATGGGATTAAGTGGAATGTCATTAGCTGAATATCCGCATTTGTTTCCTTGCGGAAGAGTCGAAGACCATCTGAACATTGTCATAGAAGGGAATGGCCAGTAAGATGTCATATGAATTTTGAAGAAAACAAGATTACAAATGAGTGTAGATTTGGTCAAATGTAAGCTTTAATGGAATGATGTTCTGGGAATTCCATTGGACTTCATTCATTAGGATTATGTAATAGAATATTATTCTCTGAATATCCGCAAGTCAAGTATTATGGTTGTTTTGTGTTCCTAAACAACGTAAAAGACATTAATGCACCCTGCTGTTATATTAAAACAATTATTATTTGAAAACCCGATATGAAAAAAATAATTTTGTGTTAAACAAACCATTTTTTTTTACAGAATGTAAACAGAATCGCAATTGAATCACTACGTTATTTCCAAATCAAATGCATAACATGAAAAAAGGCGTGATATCCTTAAATGGTACAGGAGAATAGTTAATCATTTGCAAGAAGATTGTTTCAGGAATATGTTTTTTTAATTCTTTCTATTCGAAAAAGTACTATTGTTATGCTTTTGTATAAGTCGTTTATTCGCAAGTCGACGTGATGATTCATATAAATTGATCGAAGGCACAGTGTAATGCTCAAAAATGGACTTTAATTAGATTTATTTATTTACGGTGTAAGTGGTCACAGGAAGAGGACTTGGTACTGTGGTAGGGTTACCTCATTCAACTCTCTATGAAATTAATAAACAACACAAAAATTGTTAATCAAAATAAATATAAAATTCGAGGAATTAGAATCTAAATAAAAATGTTGTTTTTAAACACCCAGGCCAATAACTGGACTAAATTGCTGACGAAACAGATTTTTGTATATACCTTTTGCTATTAAATCTATTTCAGTCAAACGTAGAGGGGAATTTTCTTACTTACTCTCCCTTATTATTATTATATATATATATAATAATATTTATAAATATTACTTATTTATTACCTACAGACATCGATGTTTCATGCTAACGCAATCTTCAGTGTAGGAAGTTAATCACAAATCGCCAAGTCAAGAGCGTTCCCCCGTTGGCTACCGCAAATGAGCTAATAATTAAGGAGGAATTTAACTTTGTAAATACCGAGTCGGCGGATATTTTTTACAACGAGCAGCGAAAGTGATCAACAAACTGTGTTGGATCTCACAATGAAGCTATTAGTACTGCTTATTATTAAACTCACTCAGAGAGCCCGGCCTTAGTAAAGGGGGCTTATAATAATATTTATAAATAAATATTAATTATTTATTACCTACAGACATCGATGTTTCATGCTTACGCAATCTTCAGTGTAGTAATTTAATTTCCGATCACAAATCGCCACTGATTCGTAGTCAAGAGCGTTCCCCCATTGGCCACCGCAAATTAGCTAATAATTAAGGAGGAATTTAACTTTGTAAATACCGAGTCGGCGGATATTTTTTACAACGAGAAGCGAAAGTTATCGACAAACTGTGTTGGATCTCGCAATATATATATATATATATATATATATATATATATATATATATATATATATATATATATATATATATATATATATATATATATATATAATGAGGATAAAATGCACGATATATAATAAAATGAAATGCCGTGGAATACAAGGTGTGGTAAAAAGACAAACGGAAAAAAGAATTCAAATTTTAATTTTGTTTTTCGGTTTGTCTTTTTACCACACATACACACACACACACACACACACATATATATATATATATATATATATATATATATATATATATATATATATATATATATATATATTCCAGATAAGGTTTGTATCTACAGGGTAAAAATCGGGAGAATCTTTAGTGTGTTTATTAATAGTGCTCAATAATAAATAGAGCTATTTATATATAATAAAAGTTTTATTTTTCAAACATATTATGGCTACACATCCAGAACATGTTTCAATCGTAGCTTTCATTAACTCTCTTTCCTCAAAACCTAGCGACGTAGACAGTGTTAAGTCTCATGTAAAATAATTTGCTGAAATTTTAAAATAGGAAAATGTAACGGTAACCTTGTTTCAAAAGTTATATTTTGGATTTAGTCACGTGACTTATATAAATAGTAATTTCGCTTCACTTTTCAATATTAAAAAATAGTATAGAGAATAGACGCTTGTTTTTTTTTTTACCTGATGTTGTCAAAGCCACGATTGAAACATGTTCTGGATATGTAGCCATGATATGTTTGTTCGAGGATTTTTCAAGAAATTAATTTATTTTACAAAAACTACATATATATATACATGAGCTTATTTTTCAACATAGTTGTCATTCAAGTCAATGCACTTTTTAAGTCGATGTTTCCAGGTTCGAAAACCATCTTTGAAGAATTCTGAAATTCTGGAGGACGTTTCGGAGCAAGTAGTGGCACAATATTTTGCTTCTTCTATGTCATTAAAATGGACTCCTTTGAGGAGTTTTGCAAAAAAAGGAAGAAGTCTGATTTAGCTAAATCGGGACTATATGGTTGGTGAAGAAGTACTCCCCATCAAAATTCTCGAAAGACATCCTGTGCAATCCTCGAAGAATGCGCTTGTGCATTGTCATGATGAAACGGGACCTCACCATAGAATTTTCCTTTTCTGTGTTTCAATTAGAAGTTGGTCGTTGAGGCCTTTACAATCACTCTTTTTTGATCTGCCTTAGGAAGATATTTTGTTGGCAATGGATTTACTGATTTTTAAAAAAGTTTTTTTTGGAAATTTATATACTTGTATTCTATCTGGTGAGTCACGCACTTGATTTTTAACATCGGATCTGAATCCCTACATTTTCCTAACAGAACTTTTTTAATTATTCGTATTTCTAGAAGACATTCTGCTATATTGGTTGAACATTCATAATATCCTGAGTGTATCTTTTTTGGACATGTTACATTTTTCTATCGAAGTTGATTCTTTTTGCTCAAAAACTTTGTGTATTTCTGTGTATTTTCAAAAATATTTTCAAATATGTGCTAAAAGTAATCTAATTTAACTGTTTCGTCCCTATGATCTCCTCTGATGATAAAAGTTTGCATTTTTGAAAATCCATGGATTAAGGAAAGGAAAGAAAGTTTACTGTTTGAACTACTTAATGATTCAATAAATATTGTTCTTTTTCCAATTTTTATTCTCATCATTCACGAGATCAAAAGCGCTTGAATGATGGACGAAGAAACAACGCTCGGAGCCATAATGTTCAAACTACCACCCAAAACCAGAAAAGTCGCTCACCGCGTCGAGAAAATAACAAAGAAGACAATAAAAAGAGAAAACTCCATAGTATTCAATGAAACCTGCACAAATAATGATTTGCTGCATATATACAGGGTGGGCCAAAATAAAGGTCCTATCTTTAAATTTGAATAACTTGAATTTGAATAACTTCCACAAAATAAAAGTTAAACTCACCAAACTTTATGTGTGTGTAGACTGACATTTCCGAGATTTTTTGAAATAAACAAAACAAATTTTAGCCGAAAAACACTTCTTAAAACTTACAAAAACTAAAGTATTGTTTTTTACACTGTTTTGAGTTTTTTAAGCAAAAATAATGTTTTCTAAATGAGGGTACGTTCCTTAGGGCTAATACGGCTCATGCTTGCTTCGGAAGGGGTCCTTTACTTATTCTAAAAAAAAAATTTTTTTAAATCAATAAGTAAAAAAGTTATGAATTTTTTAAAATAGGACCCTTATTTTTGCCCACCCTGTATATATATATATATATATATATATATATATATATATATATGAAGACTGCCCCTCTTTATATATATATATATATATATATATATATATATATATATATATATATATGAAGACTGCCCCTCTTTATATATATATATATATATATATATATATATATATATATATATATATATATATGAAGACTGCCCCTCTTTATATATATATATATATATATATATATATATACATATATATATATATATATATATATATATGAAGAGGGGCAGTCTTCAACTTAGGTGTACGTCTGTGTGTGCCATAATATCTATTAATGCGTCCCAATTTATACAGAATTATCAAAGAGTGTCTCGGATTTTAATGAAAATCTGCAAACTAATCCATTTTGTTTTTTTTTATCCTAGGGAACTGCTGGTTCATTGCAGCTACATCAACGTTGGCCACTTTTGATAAAAAGAAATTTGCAAAAGTCGTCCCTCATGATCAACATTTCAACGAAAATTACGCCGGTGAGAAATCAACTTTGAACTTTTTAAATGAATTTTCCCACGTTAAACTTTTTTTGGTTCGATAGGAATTTTCCACTTTGACTTTTCTTATGAGAAAGTTCTCCACTTTACTTTTTTATAAGGAATTTTACACTTTTCCCTTTTTCTTTATTAGGAATTTTCCATTTTAACTTTTGGTGGTATGGAAAATGGATCGATGTTGTAATTGATGACTTCTTACCAACAACAAGCAATGGACTTATTTTCTGCAAAAACCGGGCTCAACCAAATGAATTCTGGGCGGCTTTGTTGGAAAAAGCCTACGCCAAGTGAGTGACTTTCATTCTTCTTTTCATTTGATTCATCGACACTTTAAATGTGTACACATTTTTTTTTAATTTTGAAGGGACACAAAGTATTGATTTACTCCTCTCCAGGAGTTAGGCACAAGGCCAGTTTTTATCTTACTCCCACAAGTAAGATGTGACCCAAGGTCGGGTCGGGAAAGTGGGGTTTGAAAAGCCAGCGCCCGAGAGGTAAGCACTCTGGCCATTAAAAATTGCCTGGGCAGACCCGTCAGCATCCCCCGGTAGGGGCGTCTCAGACAGTAAGCAATAAACTTACTCCTCCTCAAAGAGGGGAGGCGAAGCCTGGGAGGGTGGACTTCCTAGAACTGCACAGGACAGACCCATAGACCGGCGTAAATCAAGCCCCGAAGGCCAAGACAATACCAGTCTATGGGGTGCAGTATCCATCGGAACAGATACTACACTTTGATCTTAGCCAAAAGGCCAAGAACGCTTCTTGAAGGGACACAAAGTTTTATTTACTCCTCTCCAGGAGTTAGGCACAAGGCCAGTTTTATCTTACTCCCACAAGTAAGATGTGACCCAAGATCGGGTCGAGAAAGTGAGATTTAAAAAACCAGCGCTCGAGAGGTGAGCACTCTGGCCATTTAAAAATTGCCTGGGCAGCCCCGTCGGCATTCCCCGGTAGGGGCGCCTCAGACAGTAAGCAATAAACTTACTCCTCCCCAAAGAGGGGAGGCAAAGCCTGGGAGGGTGGACCTCCTAGAACTGCACAGGACAGGCGTGCAGTATCCATCGGAACAGATACTACACTTTGATCTTAGCCAAAAGGCCAATTTCAAAGGGACACAAAGTAATTAATGTTTTTTTTTTTCAATTATTAAAAGTTTAAAATTGCTGACTTGTTTAGGAAGAAATCAAAATATTATATTGATTTTAATTTCGTATTTAAATTCCTTTTATTTTATATTATATTATACTTTTTGATTTACATAAGTAATCGATTAATCTAATATATAATGTAATATAAAAAGTAATGTTGCCCAAAATGGGGATATATACATTTATTACAGACACGATCATCGAGGCTCAATTAACATTTCTGTTTCGTTATAACTTGATGTAGCATTCAGAATTTTCTTATCTCAGCAATATTCTATTTGAAATATTGTATAATAGCAAAAACATTTTAATCCTGTTTGGGTCTGACGAGTTCGAATCCAGTCAGTTCCATAGCACCACTTTCAGTGATGGATGTTGGCAACCTTCATGTGCCCCCTCCTGTAAGTAGCTGATTCTAGAAATAATCTGGGAAAGCAATGCCAACAACAGAATTAAGACGAGCAAAAAAGTTATACAATGCCGATTCATGTGGTATTTCTGTTCTTTTCATTTTTCTTCAGAAAGTTCTCAAAAATCAAGGGGCCCCTTCCTGGGGGCTAACACTTGAATTCTATATTAGATACATAAATATCCGTGTATTCTTCGTGCTGAGTTAGTAAAGCAGTGAAAACACCAATTTTGCTTTCCTCAATTGACCATGACTTATGACGTTTATCTTTCATGTGTTCCTTTCTTGGTTTTGCCGGATTCCAGGAGAAGAATTTATCTAGTCTGGTGGGGTATTCAGCTTAGTTCTATTACTTACTACGAGAAGGTGCACCTTTACTCGTGTGAGCCAGTGCATAGCAATTCCGAGGAGGAGGTCTTATTTGGGCTTCAGATACTATGTTATTTTGAATATTTGGTCAGGATTTACTTGTATGGTGTTTTCTCTGTAGCCCCTTACGTCTACAGTGGCGGCCTGCCTTGTTTGGGGTAAACTATGTTAAAAAAAAATTTTTTTTTTAAGTATCCTCATGTCAGGTTGTCCTGACAAACCCCATGTATAGAGAGACTGAAGACACTGGAGGATAGTGCCTAGTAGGCATTTAAATTCTCTACTTGAATGTCATGTAACAAATAAATGATTGTTTATTTTTGGTTTAATTAAAAATGAACAACAACAACAACACCAAACCCATTTTTATATCTTTATATCATTGAGCATGTTTTAATTGATGATGTGTTCAGACGGTCTAATCAATGTTGGCAACACATGTGGTTGTTGATATGTTGTAGAAATTGAACAAAAGGGTGTTAACAAAATCGAATGACTGAATGCTGAAACTAATGAAAAGCTAATGAGTCATAATTTAGTCATAGAAATTCTTTGTTTTATAAACTTTGTATGCGTTCACTGGCCACATCAAGATCGTCCACGTGTTGTCTTTATCCGAATTTGGTGCTTGATAACGACATGCCAAACATGTGGTCTCTGTCATTTCTATAACGCATGCATTTTTCTTCCAAATAAAATCACAACTCTTAGTTTTAAAACAAGATAACAATGTTTTATTTTGAGAGGTTAAA
This sequence comes from Sepiola atlantica, assembly GCA_963556195.1. NCBI lineage: Eukaryota > Metazoa > Mollusca > Cephalopoda > Sepiida > Sepiolidae > Sepiola > Sepiola atlantica. The sequence goes on along the minus strand of OY744518.1, from coordinate 164,452,002 downwards.
AATGATACTTTGTTTCTCTACCAAACGACAAACTTACAATCAGAAAAACCATCTCTTCTGAACGAAAGCAATGCAACAGACCGTCTGTTTAAAATCCTGACTATACTCTGAGCCCGACTGAATCAAAACATCTCCCTCTACGTGCTTTGCTCCAATCTATATATAGATATCACTGTGATTCTGGACAGACCACGTAGCAAGTCCACTTTAGAAATCATCGGCTGTTTAATCATTGGACATAAAAACTGACTGATCAAGGGATCTATCAACTGAAGTGAATATGATTTCTGTGTGATCTAAAGTGGCTCGCTTTCTCAGCATGAAACCTCGTTTTTAAGAGGTGATTACTTTTTTCAAAATGGCATCCCATTTACTGGATGGTCAAATCTAGAGCCAGATATTTTTCCCATCACATGTCTGTCGTTTGTAATATGCATGCATTGCATCATTGCTGAACATGCATCACAATGCATGTGCACAGTTTTAGTCAAATTGATATTTAAGTCCGTTTTATATGCATACAAACACATATGCACTAGCCACACTGATGAGTCGTAGAGACGACGAAACGTGTGTCTGCAGATAACTATATTATATATATATATATATATATATATATATATATATATACGCTCCCTTATGGGTGGAGCAATCTGGTGGAGTAAATGATGGTTTCCATTTAGTGTTAAAGCAATACTCTTCTGTAAAAGAATTGAGTGCTTAGCCTGACTCGCAAATGTCCAAACGTCTTTAGTTTATTACTATTGAATGAAATGCTTCAATTGTGCACCTCTGCATTACAAACACAACTGGTTTCGGCTGTGATTGCACTCTTCAGTTCAAAAACAGTCTGGAGATTGTTTTCCTAGATATTATTTTTAAGATGAAAATCTGAGGTGTTATGGTCTGGTGAGTGTGAAACCCATGCAGGATCATACATCCTATCCCATCTATCATTGAACAAAAACTGTTGGACATTAATGACTGAAACTTGGTGGACAAATTAGGCATAAACTGAAGTTTAATTGTACCAAATATGGTTGGCTTGCAGAAAGGGTCGTACATTTTATTAATGGTTTTATGAGTAGGATTTGGAGAGGGGGGAGAGTCACCCTGTAATACACATTATACTTCAGTGGTGAGTTTTACTCCATCACCTGGTGTCAAAACTGAGTCTGAAATATTTTTTAAATGTGGCAAAATAATATCGTTTTATTATATTTATTAGAGCCATAGGATCGGACTGATTTAAATGTCTTTTTTTTTTATTAAAAAAGATTATTTTACAAAGTTATTGTATCTATATTTTCCTGGATCTATAGAACCAGGAAACATTATATAGATGTAACAGATGCGTGTACACCCAGGCAGTCGATTAATCGATAAGTGATAATTATCTATCTATCTATCTATCTATCTATCTATCTATCTATTTCTCACTACACACGCACACACACACACATATATATATATATATATATATATATATATATATATATATATATATATATATATATATATATATATATATATTTGGAGATCCGCGTGGAATACAGTAAGTATATATATATATATATATATATATATATATGATTATTTTTATTTACACAGACATGTACAAAATCTGCGACACTGGCATGTCGATGTTATCGATCAACAGTTATTATAAACTGAGATCTCATCATGCAGAGTTAGAATCCGATCTTAACCTTAGATCATATTTGGAAAGAATCTTGGAATATATATATGTGTGTGTGTGTATGTGTATTTTTTATTTATATTTTGAATTTTTTTATATATATCAAATATAAATTTTATAACATAATATAATTATAATAGCTAAATAGTGTAAGGCCAGAGCTATGCTATATTCAATACTTTTAATGTAATTTTATACCATACCAATGTTATAAGGGACAGATTCACGTCATTTCATAAATGTTTTTAATTCAGCATACAATTGTTTCGGCTTACACCAAAATATTTGTAAAATGCTCCTCTGTAGAAATTTATATATATATATATATATATAGCATCCGGCTCTCTTTAGCTTCTGTTATCATCTGTTTCGGAAATGTGAAGTCACGTTCCACTCTCGTTTGGACGCGTTATTTGCTTAGAGTGTTATGTGTGTTTGTTTTTTTCAAACCTTATAAAACCTTCCTTACACTAACTTTAAACAAACATACATAACACTCTAAGCAAATAACGCGTCTAAACGAGAGTGACACATGACTTCACATTTCCGAAACAGATGACAACAGAAGCTGAAGAGAGCCGGATGGCTAAGTCCTTCTGTGCTTGAAACCGACAGTACGAATGTTGGACTAATTTTTCTGTACCAAAATAAATAAATATTACGCTCTTAATTTTTAATTTTTAATTTTAATTCTCAATTAATCGAGCACCTCTGCTGGGATTTTTCCTGCTATATTACAAAGAAGTATATATATATATATATATATATATATATATATATATATATAAATAAATAAATTTATTTGAGTCAACACAAAGATTAACGTTGTAGATCAATAGTGTGCGGCTAGAGCTCATTAATTTAACATCATGTAAACCATAGTTATTTAGAGAAACTTTCCATATTTCCTTCAAAAAAACTTTTATTTACAAACAATTGTTTCTGCCCATTTCAAGAAAATACATTTTCATTATATACAAAATATTACTGATATTCGTGTTTCAGAAACATGTTTATTTAAGTTTAAATGTGCTTTACATGTGTTTCAAAACAATGTTCATCAAGGCCAGATCATAGCAACAATTTATCAGTCCTTTTTCTCTCTTGGTTCATTTTATTTTAACCATAGGTATTAGGCATCAATTAATAAATATTCATCAAATTTCAGTTTCTTTGGAGTATTTTAAAGGGCTTTTGGAAATTCAAATATTTCAGATTTACATTAAATTTGATCCATAGTCATTAGACACTAATTAAGCAAGATTCCCTAAATTTCAATTTCTTCTTAATACTCGTTAAGCTGAAGCTTTAAATTATAGACAATTTCTAGAATCAAAATCATGTAATGAATTTTGATGAAAATTAGAATAATGATTCTAGACATAAGGTTTAGTATCATTATATCTTGATTTTAATCTTCGTAAGGGGACATAAAAGTGGTGCAAAACTGTTTCTGTTCAGGAAATTAATTTTACCCGTTCCGGGACGGGTATTCGTTTAGTTCTATATATATAAAGAAAAAACTGCCTCCATGCGGCAAAGGACAGATACCCCAAGTTGCTGGGTTACTTAAAGGGCCGTAAGTCATCTCTTATTTAATATACATTGTCGAAATCCAATCAATAGTTTCTGAATCTATAGTGAACAAATAAACAAAAACTCTGTTATTTGTGTTAAATAACCAAGGCTGTAAGTTTGAGTGACATCTAGGGGTGAAGAGTGAACCCAGAAACAGAAGTTGGTGAAAATACATGACTTTTGGGGAGGGAGAATTCTCTCTTTTTCCTGGTGACACTTCAAGCAGCAAAGACGTGAAAGTTGTGGCTTGTTATTTTAGTCCCATTAAGGTCAGGGGGCGCACGACATAACTCTCTCTCTCTCTCTCTCTCTCTCTCTCTCTCTCTGTAAAATATTTGGGATGTCAAGAAGGTGGGTTCAAGACAAAGGACATTATAACTTTTGTGCAGACAAATTATTTTCTGTAAACATATAAAATCCAATCGTACTTCCGCCACAAGATCTTCAAGGTGATTTCATTCCATAAGCTGATGTTAAAACTGAACCTTGGATATGTTTTCAAATTCGATCTTTTTCCTCCATATCTCAAAGTTTGCTGAAGAAGAGTTCATTTAAATGTCATTTACTTATCGTTTTTTATGGTTGTCCAGCTGTTTTATTTTTCAACAATGGGAAAGCAGTTTTCAAGGTTATTGTACGGATAATTTCCTGAATCTATGAAGCGAAACTAAATAGATGTAACAGTCTGTGCAAAATGTGCACTCAGACACTCAACAAATCGATAAATAACATTTAACCTTGATCTTAAGTAAAGTGAGTGGATGAGTATAAAGCCTATTTTGTAACTCTAAACATAAATTATATATATATATATATATATATATATATATATATATATATATATATATAATAATACACTAAGGCAAATTCATGTTATATATATATATATATATATATATATATATATATATATATATATATCACCGAAGTTAAGCGGCGTCGAGCCTGGCCAGTACTAAATGGGTGACCATTTGGGAATACCAGGTGCTGTATGTGCTCTCTGCTTATCTCGGCATTGTTTCCAGTCGTCTTGTATTACTACTTGCCATTGGAATCAAGCAATGCCGACTCAGGAGAGCGGTTGTTGGGGATTGCGCAACCCTTGCAACTACAAATTCACGCGCGGGCAGCCCCAGGCGGGGCACTCATACGTCGACAGGAGAGTCCATCATATATATATATATATATATATATATATATATATATATATATATATATATATTAGTTGTACCTACATATGTCGGCGTTTCAAGCTTTCGTTCTCATCAGTCTAAGAAGTGACAATTTCAGACGGTCACAGAGTCAATGAAGACTCCACACACTTTCGATCTATCCCCAAGGAATTATCACGTGATACAGGAGAAATGAGTTCTATTTGTGCCTAAATACAGCAGACAGTAAACAGCATACAATCTAAAAAGTTCAACGAACATTATCGGAACCTATATAGCTAAGTGACAGTCTGTTTTTATTATCTCCGAACAGTACTCAACTTTAATTTTTTAAAGGAGCTTTATAACAATATACACACACACATATATATATATTGACGATTTAAATCATTTTTCGAAACAAGTTCCAAATAAGGAGCATACATAAAAGTATTATAGGTTTTTACAGCTGTTTCAAAACAGTGTTTATTTTAAGACATACACTGGACCATTAATTAAAAAAACACATGGTCATGTGTGACCTAATTCTAACCGTCATCAATGTACACGGGGTGATTTCCTCAGCATCCGATAAAGCCAAACTTTTTACAAAGAACTTTGCATCAAATTCCAATCTTTTGCGATCAGGGCCGTCTACTTCTTGAAAACCCCTGTATGACTGAAAACACTCTGAGCAACATCCATATATCTGTCTGAGATGTTGCCAAACTTATCAAGAACATGGATGCTAGCAAAGCAACTGGTTCTGACAACATTCCAATCACAGTGCTGAAAAGGCTGAAACCGGAACTAGCTCCCATTCTTTCAAAACTGTTCAATCGTTGCTTAAAGGAGAAATGCTTCCCATCATATTAGAAAACCTCGTCAGTCTCAGTACAGACTAACCAGTCTTCTGTGTGTCATGAGTAAGTTGCTTGAATCTATGGTAAATAAAGAAGTTGCTAGCACCTCAACAAAAACAGCCTACTCAGCGAAAAGCAATATGGATTCCGTCTTACAAGATCAACAGCTGATGTGCTGACTGTAATATCACACAGGATCAATGAATCTATTGACAGTGGCTTCGTTTCTAGAGCAATAGCTCTTGACATATCAAAGGCTTTTGATAGGGTTTTACCATAAACGTCTACTTCACAAGCTTGTTAGCTATGGAATATCTGGAAATGTCCTCTCAATCATCAAATCTTTTCTTGCTGATAGTTCTATAAAAGTAGTCGTTGATGGACAGAAGTCTGACGCACATAGTATCAACTCCAGCGTGCCTCAAGGATCCATTCTAGGTCAAACCCACTTCCTGATATTTATCGATGATCTCCCAAATCATATTCTAAGATCATTTGTCGACATTTATGCGGATGACACAACCATTTATGGAAACACGTCAAAGAGCATTAATGATCAAGATCGTTCTGGTTCTCTCTCTTCTGACCTGAAGTACGTTGTTCTATGGGGATAAAGATGGCTAGTTACTTTTAATACATCTAAAAGCAAGCTTCTCTCCTTTCATTACCAACACCCCGATCCTCACTTGGCCCCAATTGAAATGAATGGCTCTCTCCTCGATGAAGCCCCCTGCTTTGATAAACTTCTGGGACTGACCTTCACTTCAGACTTAGAATTGAAGACTTGCATCAAATTTGTTGGTAAGGTCGTTGGAAAAATATTTGTATCATTCTACTGCTCCAGAAGGTATCTCACTCCTGAGGCAATCCTCTACCTGTATAAGAGTAAAATACGTCCTAAGATGGAGTACTGTTGCCACATCTGGAGACGTGCCGCTCAGAGCAACTTTTCCTGCCTTGACAGTGTACACAATCTAGTGGGGAATGTTATCTTCTCTTTCCTACAGCTTCTTTCTCACAGAAGAGACGTTGCTAGTCTTTCTCTACTCTATCGTTATTTTCATGATATGTGCTCAAATGAGCTCCAATCTATGCTCATTCACAACAAAAAATAATCTCGCTACAACCAGTCAATAATTTTCCTTTCTTCCTCTGTCTCTAAAACTAAACATAAATTCTATGAGAAAAATTTATTTCCTAGAACACAATATCACAGGGCTGCTTCCCAACCAACTACAACATGGTCGTTTTCAAGTCCAATGTAAGCCAGTTACAACCATCGTTATTTATTTTCATGGTGTTGTCTCACCGTCCACCTGACAAACTCATTAACCCTTATCCTCAAGTGGCTTTTGGGCCTTGATGAGCGGTGACTCGTTAGTACAAAAATATCTTCAGAACAAAATTTTCGTAGGTGCAATACAAAAAGAACGCAGTATATATATATATATATAAATTGTGAGTCAGCGGTGACTTTGCAACTGGGTTCGAATCCTTCAACCGGCAAGAATTAACATCTCCTACACTGAAGATTGCATAAATATCAATGTCTGTAGATATTAATAATAAATATTTATTTAAAAGTATTGGTATATAAAGAGAGAGAGAAAGAGGGGGGAGGAAGATAGAGTTTAAATTTGGTTACTGATTCAATCAGAATGGAAATCTCAGTTTAATATCAAATTATATTGAGATAAAAATACATATCAAACGTCATATTTCCGACGGGAGAGATCAATATATTTAAAGTACAAAGCAAATATTTACGAAAGCCGAAATAAAATTACTTATACCATTTGGAATATTATGAACCAAGTTTCTCACCAGCTACAAGTAGAATAGCAACTTGTGTTTGATGAATCGTTTACAATGAATTGCTTGCGATAGACATTCTATTTTAGGGGCATTAATTATTTTTTTAAAGTGGCTAACATGCCGTAGAACAAACAAACTAAAGCAAACCTACCTTGAAAATCAGTATTTAGTATCCAGGCCTCTACCTCGATTCGAACCTTGAATACTACTGTCGAAGGTGTTTTGTTTTTGATAGATGGGAAATCATAGTCCATCTAAAGACATTTCTATGTTTAAAAAGAGATAACATTTTTTCTACTTTTAAATTATCTGCTTTTGTTAAGAGACATTGAATGAGGATTATCTGCTCTTGGCGACAGACATTGAAGCAGAATTATCTGCCCTTGCTAGAGACATGGCATTATGGGATGGAATTCCAACATGAACATTACCGACACAGTCTTGCAACATCTATTCAATCATCATTTGTATCATATTTTAAACTAGCTAGCTTTGCGATTTAATTTAATTCCTATTCACTATTTGAAATCATTGAAACGAAACCAATCGATAAGAAAAAGAAGACAAAACTAATCGATGAGAAGATAAAACTGATCGATAGGAAAAGAAAACAAAATTAAATTAAAAATAGAAGTTTTTCCCTCCAACGAAAAGTCAGTCAAGCAATCGAGATATTACTGTTATTTTATTCTCTTTCCAACCATGTAAATATTTTAAAAATTCTTACTTTCTTTTTAATTATCATCAGTTTTTATTAAGATTAAGTCTCCTCTTCTTATCTCATAAAATTAAATTTGCGTACATGATTATTCTTTCCGTTCTTTTTCCTATTATCAGTTATTATTAAGATTAATCCTCCATCCTCTTTGCTCATAAAATTAAATATGCATACGTGATTATTGAAGCAAACCGAACACACATACGTTCACTTTTATTACATAGATAAACCATTTTAAATTGATATTTCCTAAGAATCGTTTTCATCTGTTTTATTTCTACATTGTTTTGTGTCTCACCACTCAACCACCACATCACAACAGTTCTGTAAAAAGCAAAAAGTGACACTTATTTTCATCTTTTTATAATTAACTAGCTGACCCGTATCCCGGCGTTGCCCGGGAAAATAGATTAACTTAAGAAATTCTATGCCCAACCTTGAATTATTTTCTGCTTATGATTGTCCGGTGCTAACAGAGACCATACAATGTAAAACAGCAAACAGAAACAACAACATTAACGAACAAGTAAATACTAAAACCATTTTCTATCGTTTCATTTGCTTGTTATTTTTATCTTCATCTGTTCTGTCTGGAGTCTAAGGCAATTTTTATTGCGTTCGAATCCAGTGGCTCTTTTTGGAGAGTGGGAATTTCCCCACACTGAACACCGACCTGTATTGTAACTCTGGAATTGCATCTTTCAGGAGACGACGTGTTTAACCTGACTTTATATCGTTAGGATAGTATGCGATGAATGTAAACTGAAGAAGTTATCAAGCAAATTCAAAACACCAGTGATAAAAATGCATTAGTTTTCGAACGTCAAAAATGTACTTACATGTTAAGGCATCAAGCAGATGTCTGAATTTGTTATTCAGTCAATGCAAGCGGCCATGTGTTCGTTAATTCTTATTCCCCTAACCCAGAATGTTTACATAACATATAAGCAACAAGAACGGCCGACAGAACAAAGTCCAATATTCGTTTATTCTGAAAAAGGGAGCTATAGTTATTTAGATTTAAAATCTAGTGTATTATGTGGACAATAGTAAGAAGAAAAAAATGAAATTATTTCGGTGATTTAACCAAAATTCCCTCTATTAAGAAAATTCTCTGGTGAATGTGAGGGGCGTGGGAGTAGATATTAGTATGAGAGTGAAAATGACTGCCACCTTCTTTTTGAAAGACTTATTTGGGAGAAACAGCTAACCCAGAGAAAATGTAAGAAATTTTGAAAGAAGACAAAATGAATGCATATGTTCTGGAAACATGCATGAGGGCTTGGCCGAACAGATTAGCATATGAAAGTTTTGGTTCTAAACCTATAATATCTGATGGAATAGGGGTAAATCGACTGAACTTTATTATATTGATATCATTCTGATCAATTTCAGCAAAATACATGTTTGTATGCATTCAAAAATGGACATGTACAAGGCGTACTCCAAACAATTGATATAATATGAGATGTAAGTATTTTAGTAACTACATGTCCTATGCAAACGAAATTAATTAGGCTTCATGTTGAACAATACAAGATTTATTCATTGTGATACGAACAAGACATTCAGAAGAATATATATTTTACTAGCAAGATCTATGCATTGGCGTTGCCCAGGAAAATAGAAGAATCCAAGAAAATCATGCTCCCACTGTGAACCCCATATAAATATTTTAATCTTCTTTAATTATAAAATTTATAAATGAAAATGAGCGTTCATATTATTTCCTAACTAGAAAAGAGCATGCTCGAACCACTGTACTTAGGTAGAGTCGATTATTTCTTTTTTAGTAACTGCTCAATTGCTAATTAATATGACTCTATGTAGCACAAAGTGTAAGACGAAATTAGATTCATACCGTATTCTAGTTATCATGTTCTGGAGGTCTTATTACTGTGTGGAGGGTAGTTACTCCTACTCCAGCATCAAATCAGTAATAAAGAGAAAACAGCTGACCGGATAAAATATAAAAATCGCTGAATTTGAGCGAAACAAATCTATAATTTTTAAAAACACACAGCAATAAATGGACAAAAGCACAGATGAAGCAGAATACATGCAGCTTTTGTTTACAGAGCTATACCGGTCAAAGAAATAGGGGAAAATCTGACTTTACTCTATTATATAGATAACCGATTGTACAAAGATTGTAAACGATCGGTAATCCAGATTCATGCTGTACACTATGTTTAACCTTATTTAATCATATTCTAAAATTTGAGATCATTGGCTATGTTATTAGACTATGAAATTATGTCAATTTTGGGAGCACACCCTATATATATAAGAAGTTGTCATAGCCTACAAACACAACTTCATATATATATATATATATATATATATATATATATATATATATATATATATATATATATATTATGTAAAAATGGAAATTATATTCAAACGTAATGGAAAATGAAAAAGAAAAACCAAAAATAGTTATGTATTCATCAACGTTTCGTTTTTATTTAAAGACTTCCTGAGGAAGTGTGTTTGAAAGCTATAACAATGCAGTTTGGTAGAAAAACACCATTGGATACGAGACAAGGTAAACAGAATAAATGACAAAATTTAAAAATTCCAATCATTTTATTTACCAATGTGATGTGTCGAACCAGGATGGTACCGGTGGTGTTATTTTCTTTAAATTTTCGAGGTAAACCTCACCTTCAGAAAGAAAAATATATATGACCACCTGGTCGGAGTGTGTTTTTGCCAGGAAACCGGAAATTACGAGATGTCTGTTGCAATAATAATATGACTTTATGTAGCACAAGGTGTAAGACGAAATATAAACTCTAATTAGATTTATATCGTATTTCTGCTATGATGTTCTGGATGACTTATTACTGAAAAGAGTTTAGTTATTGTTGAAGTGTGAGCTGGTATTTTGTGTTTGATATTATTACATTATTGTTATAATATTTTACTAGTAATAATTATATTATTACTCTCAACCTCACAAGAACACAACGACTCACTCTCAAAACCTAAAGGATATATCATAGAGTGCTGTTTATCTGACAGATGTTCTCAACTATACAATTTTAAATGGGCCAAGTTACCAAAATGTGAACTTACTATGAGACATGGAAACTAAAATAATTTATGCATAACATATTTCCTATCAGCAGTATTAGCTGGAATACCATGTGCCAGAGGAATTTCCTTCGGTAAATCGAAACGAAATTGAAAATTTGTTTCTGTAAATCCAAACGAATATATATATATATATATATATAATATTTGTTGTTGTTTATTATCTATGTACGTATACGTTTCGTCCCTTTTCAATCAGGACTCATCAGCATAGAGATATGACTATTCACTACCGGTCGTACGATTCGAAACCCTGGATAACAAGTATTTTTCAACTTGCATCCAACGTCTTTAACCGCGCGCCCACTATTTGAATAGCCGATAAACAATGATAATTTAACACATTTAAAGCGGCACGATATCCAGGCATTCTACTTCTATTAAAGAAGGAATGATGCATTATAAAGCAAGTGACGTCATGCTGTGTTTGTACTACCATTAAGAGTGCTCTACTTATTTTACGAGGAGCGACAAATATAAAATATTTGTTGTTGTTTATTATCTATGTACGTATACGTTTCGTCCCTTTTCAATCATATTTATATATATATATTATATATATATATAAGTCAGTTTATATTATATTCCAATAACCATGGTTTTATTTTATTATTTTTATTTTTATTTTTTCACATTTCCAAAAAATATAAAATTTCTGTGAGATATATTTGTAACGGTCCGTTTCATTTGTCTTGTGCCAAACAACATTTTTATGTCGATATCGTCTCTGCAACACTACAAAATCATCAGAAAAAATTCACAAAAAGTAAAAAGTTCTTGGATTAAAGTGTCTTGAAAACACGTACACTATACAGCAGTTTCATTTTAGGGTGAAAACAAACAAAAATAGAGAGCAAACACTCACACGTGCGAGATCCCACTATTACTCCATTTTGAGTTTATATATATATATATATATAATTCAGCATCTTCTTAGCAATATTTTGTCGAAAAAATATACCTGTAAATTTATATAAGCAAAGTATTTGCAAGTTACAAAAATGCAATAACATTAGAAAAAACAAAATCATGTAGCGACATTTTTTTCAACATTTAAAAAGTTACGATATACAAGAAAGAAAATATTTTGTCGAAGAAATATATCCGTAAATCCATATGAGCAAAGATCTTCACAAGTTTAAAAGAATTATGCAACGATAACATTGGAAATAAACAAAAAGCATTCAACAACATGTTTTCGGCATTTTAAAAATTAAGTTTTATACAAAAAATAAAATATTTTCGAGATCTTAATTCAGAATTTTTACAGTTCTTATGCTCTTTTTAATTAAATTAATTGGCAAAGAATGTATAGCGAATTAGCATATTAATGAAAAGATGGGAATTGCTTATCTTTTTCTACTAAGATTTCTAATACTAACAATTAGATACATTTTTTTTTTATTCATCATTGGTATTACTTTTTATATAACACATGGGCAACGCCAGGTATCCCTGCTAGTCATGTAATAAATTGTATTGTCTGGATGCTATTCTCACAACATTTCGGCCGATGTAACCATCGATCTTATTCAGGTGACCCTTGTCGAATTTTGAACTAAACCCTTTATTTAATTCACTGGGGTAGATTGTCCTCGTTCGGTCAGCCATGACCGGGTAGAAGTCTTAAATAAATCATTTTTATTTTATTCTTAGTTAGTATCGTCTGTTGTGAAGATTTATCCATTGCGCCATGTGTCTTTTTTTTAAATTTTATTTTTTAACTTAGTTCACCCCAAACAAGGCAAGTTGACACTGTAGACGTAAGGGGCTACTGGAAATTAGGGTGAAAGTTTTGGGGGTCATCCTAAATTGGAAGCTGTGCAGCGAGATTCTTGTTCACACTAGTTTTAAATTTCTGCATGCCGGTACAGTCGGAGAAACAGGGAACAAGGGAGGGAGTTCCAGAGGCCGGCAGCTCGAGAAAAAAAAACTATTGGAGTAGAAGGCTCTCTGGCATCTGGAGACCTCCACAGTGAATGGATGGGATTTAGCTAATTGTTGGTTTGGTCGAGTGTGTTTACGTCGAGGGGGCAACAGAGCAGCAAGTTCATCGGAGCACATTCCATTGAAGTACTTGTAAAACAAGCACGAAGATGCAATATTGTGGCGATGGGACACGGGCTGGAGCTTGGTGGATAGTGAGGGACCTATTAGTTTAGCGACTCTTCTTTGGACCTTGTCTAAAAGAGAGACACTGTGGATAGTGCACCAGCCCAGACAATACTCCATGCATGGGCGATTGGTGGCTTTCTAGAGATATAGGATACTATTATGTGTGAGAAGTTTTCTAGCTAGGTAAAGAGAGCCCACTTTCTTTGCATCAGTCTTAGCAATGTCTTCTATGTATTTGTTCCAATTCATGTTACCTGTGAATGTTAGGCCGAGGAGTTTGAACATTGAACTCTAAGGTAGGGTGTTATTTGCCATGACAATCGGTGGTTGAAGTGGTTTCTTGTAGTTGTTGAAGGAAAGGGGCTTTGTCTTAGCAGCATTAAATGTTATCATCCATTTATGACCCCATTCCACTACAGACTGGAGGTCACTTTCTAAGGATTTAGCCATTGTTTGAATATGTGCGTCCATTTTACCCACATGATGAGAGTAGTGTCGTCAGCAAATATACCCATCTCAGACACAATGTCATCAGGAAGGTCGTTTATGAAAATCAGGAACAATAAAGGTCCAAGGATCGATTCCTGGGGTACACCTGCATTTGTGTCATGTTGTTTGGATGAACGGCCATTGAGGACAACCTGGATCTTTCTGTTAGATAGGAAGGATCAAATTATATTAAATATTTGTCCAGTAATACCACATGCATTAATTTTTATGAGAAAACCTTTATGCCATGTTATATTTATGTAATATACGGGTAATGCCTAGTATTCCTTGTTAGCAATTTAATGGATTGTTTTGCTGTTTTCTTCATCTGCAGATTGTATGGTTGTTATGAAAGGCTCGATGGAGGTAACATCCAAGATGCTTTTGTTGACCTTACGGGCGGCATTTCTGAATCATTCAATCTTCATAATAGAAAGACGCTTCCTCCAAACATCTATGAAATGATTCGTAAAAGCCTGCGTATGAATTCTTTGATTGGTGCTGCAATTTATGTAAGTAACATCTTCTTCTTCTTCTTCTTCTTCTTCTTCTTCTTCTTCTAACTTCATCTTTTCTGAACCCAGTCTGGCCTAGTGTTCAGAAAAGATGGAAGAAATTATAGGTTGTTTAGGACATCTGTAACTATGAAAGTCTGATTTTCATAAATGAATGTAGTGATTATTATTAATCACTGGCATTACCCCTTCGGATGTGAGACGAGAAGTTGCCAGTCGAGTAGAGATCACAAAGGCTATCAGTGATGAACTCCATCTCCTTCATGGACATGAACGAACGGTCCGACGACTGAAGTAAAGGAGAAGCTTCCTCAGCCATGTCGAACCACTAACAACATCTCAGAAAGAGACCAGACTACAGCTGTGGACCAGACGGCTAGAGAATGCCCTACTCCCTCCTACTGACATTAGAATCTCCCCTTATGAGGGTCTCCCTCCCGGTTTAAAACAACCGTGGCTCGATTTGAAAACACTCAACTGACCGTCTGAGAACGGGAATGGAGCAATCAAAAGTTTCTATGACCAGATGAAACTACAAAACCTATAATTTCTTCCATCTCTTCTGAACACTAGCCCAGTCTAATACTAATAATAGCTACACTTATTTATGAAAATCAGACTTTTATAGTTACAGATGGCCCAAACAACCTATAATTTCTTCCCTCTCTTCTGAACACTAGCCCAGTCTAATAATAATCGCTACACTTATTTATTTATGAAAATCAGACTTTCATAGTTACAGATGATGCAAACAACCTATAATTTCTTCCCTCTCTTCTGAACACTAGCCCAGTCTAATAATAATCGCTACACTTATTTATTTATGAAAATCAGACTTTTATAGTTACTGATAACTTTTATTGCTTACCGTCACACTCGCATCTCTATGTACAGTAGTCTTCCTAACAGAAGTCCTGCTGGAGAGGGAGACGAAGCACAGGACGCCCTTGCTTCTCAAACTGGAGTTTACTCTCAGTCGTTTCACGATCAGCTCACCCTATTTACCAAAGTCTGCTTTTATTTTTACACCTTTCTTTTCTAAATAACAAAACGCCAATGTTTATTTTAATAATTATCTATCGACTTTCCTAAATCACAACCTGTCAAAACAACGTTACCTTGAATTCCTCATTATTTTCCAAATAATTTCAAAACTTTGTTTTCAGCGTGAGGGAACTTCAAAAGCAAAATTTTAATTTAAAGATTATCTTTTGTATCCCACTTATATCACTTTTAATCTTAAAATATTATAAAAAGGTTTTTTAGTCAGATTTATTTTTATCCTTATCTCTATATATAGTTGGGTATGTTTATATGTTTATATAATTGTATGCACAGGATTCACTCCTAAACTAATTAATCGATCATTATGAATTTTGAAACACAGCTGTTAGGCGTAAGGAGTCCAAATGTGGGCTATATTTAGTTTAATAGTGTTTTATGCAAGATTGAAAAAGAGGGAGTGGAAGCCTTTTGTAAAAATTCAGATGAATCCGATCTTTGTGAAATTTTAACAATAGGTATTAGACATCAATTAATAAATATTCCCCAAATTTTAGTTTCTTTAGCGTATTTTAAAGTGATTTTATGGGGCATAGTATGGGCACAACCTCCCATTTGAAAATTCAAATATATCAAATTTGCATTTAATTTGATCCACCTTTAATTATAGACATTTTCTAGAATCGAAATTATGTAATGGATTTTGATTAAGATTAGAATAACGATTCTAGACATAAGGTTTTATATTATTATATCTTGATTTTACTTTGTAAGGGGACATAAAAGTGGTGCAAAACCGTTCTGAGCAGTAAAGTAATTTCTTCTAGTTAATTATATGTTTAAGTCACGATTCATTAGTTCAAAAGAGAAAGGTAGATTATTGTGGTTATACATATATGTATACACACACACACACACACACATATAATGTTTATAGAATAGCTGTTGCTTGTACAGCAGGATTGCTTCCAACAAAGCCTTTATCAGATGATGACTCTGGATTCAGGCATTGTTTCGGCCCCGAATCATCATTCCCACTAGCCAGAGCACTCCAGCCGTATCTCACAATACTATCAAACTTTGTTGGATTGTAGTCAATCTGAGGGATTTGCTATATCCATGCTGATGCAGTTAGAGCCTAATCTTGGATCTTTTTCATGTATTTTCCATTGTCTGATGGAGAAAATCTAAGATTAGTCAAAAATGCAGAGGTTGAGTTGGCAATGAAACCTCGGGATACGACCTCAATAGGAAATACATTGGTTATCCAGCCATTTCTGACACATTGGTCTCATAGATCTTCATACATTTTTCAACTTGCGTTGATGTTCCCAGTTGAAATTTTCCTCAAAGGGTACTTTTAACTCAATGATGAAAACCTTTTCAACTTAACGGAACAAATGACAATATCTGGATGCTGATGTTAATGTTATTTCAGTTAGAAATACGAGCTGGTGTTCTAGATCAGATCCAACGTGCCAGTCCGTGCAACCATCAAACAATGATGATCTATGCCTATTTTTTATGTGAAAGTTTCGAACTATTCATTCTTAAACGAAATGAATCGCTCTATTGGTTATAATGATAGCTTTATTGGCATTTTCACAACATATCTTCAAAGCCTCAGCAAAAATCACCAGGACTACATTGTGTCTCCACATGTGGCTTCTTAGAGCATACTTGTATCCAGTGAAAATATGTTTGGAGGCGGGCAGTTTCCCAACATGCTCTGTATTGGTCGGATGTAGTCACCTCCCAAACATATACGTTGACTTATGTTGGTAAAATTTCGTAGACTGCCTTTATAAAGAAACTTGATTTTAAACTGTCTTATAAGGAAACTTGATTTTATAGGCTTTAAGTGTTTGAGGTCGCACCATGTGATAAATCTGTCTTTTGCACACGTACATACCCACTTGGTCCATGCGCCCTGTTTACTTTGTCCTACAGCTGTAGCAATACGCTTGCCGTCCTCAAATGATGAATTCCTTCCGAAACTATTTTCCTTTTGTTCATTGCGGATTCTTTGAACCACCAAAGCTATGAGTGAAGGCTTAAACCTGCTCTTACATTTGACAATTATTTCTTTCATCCTAAGAGCCGATTCTGCATTTTCTACAGCTTGTTCTGCCTTCCATTTAAGACCAATTATTACGAGTGGTTGGGCATTCTTCACTGGTAGATCGCGAGAGTTACACAACATCTGGAAAACACGTGTTTTACCTAATTTTTATTCCTCAACAAATGACAACTTCGAAAGTTTTAGCTTCGTTGATGAACTGTATAGTGCCAGGTTTGTGAAGAAACGGGTACTGTTGCCTGTACATCAGCATTGCTTCCAACAAAGCCTTCATCAGATGATAACTCACGATACTACAACACGTTGTTGGATTGTCGTCACATCCACGCTGGTCCAGATAGAGCCTTGTCTTGTATCTTCTTTATATATTTTCTCTTGTCCAATAGGAAAATACCACGGTTAGTCAAGAACGTGTATATTGAGTTGGCAATAAAACCTCGGCGACCGTCCTCAATGCATTTATGCAATGGTTTTTCAGCTATTTCTGAAACATTGTTCTTGTAGATCTTCATATTTTTTCGACTTGCGCTGGTGTATACAGTCAAAATTTTCCTCAAATGGGACCGTTATGACGTAAACTTTTATCGAATTAATAGACCAAATAAGCTAATACTGATTAAATGCTCCATTATTTCAACTTTTCAATACCTCATATACCTGCATTGGCAATAATAATTTGGAAATTAACCCAAAATAAATACACCATAATTT
Source organism: Sepiola atlantica (assembly GCA_963556195.1). Lineage (NCBI taxonomy): Eukaryota > Metazoa > Mollusca > Cephalopoda > Sepiida > Sepiolidae > Sepiola > Sepiola atlantica. Next base: position 164,434,164 of record OY744518.1, on the reverse strand, counting down.
GTCTTTGTTCAGGAAGACACATTTATCAAAGTAATCTATCCTTTAGTTTTTTGCTTAGATCTTGCTAATAATGCCGATTAGTAAGAGGTATGGAGTAGCAGATTTTGGTGAAAGGTGGCTGACAGGTGCACGACTGTGTAGAGTGACTGGAGCTAGAATAGAGTGGTATTTAGACGTGCCTTAGGCAAAGGATATTGAGTAACAGAAACGAACATTGATTTTGTTTAAATAAGTTAAGGATAAGGCATTTTTCAGTTATTTTAAGTTTAATAACTTAGCTAGGGCGTGAATGATTTCATTATGGCCTCTTTTATTTTTATTTATTTATTTATTTATTAATTTTTCTTTTTTTTTTTCTCAGCCCGTCCCCACTTAGGTGACAGAGCGCTAGATTTGTCAGGATGCAGGTCACCCTTCGAAATTTTCGAAGGTGGTGTTTAGAATAAAGCGTTGCGGCCTGCATCAAACCTTTTTTTCGAGTTTCGATTTCGACTGGCAAATCAGCGTATCTGCCACAGTTTAGTAACGGGGGGAGGGGGGCCTTTTACTTTTTTTTTTTTTTTTTCCATTGTATATATTTTCATTTATTGTTTTGTACATAGTGTTTTATCATCCCCCCCCCCTCGTTGCATATTTGTAAATATGGGTTTTAACTAGGTTATTCATGGAGTGATTTCTTTTGGTGATTGAGAAGGATGTACAGTATAAATGTGGTATTTTGGTGATTGATGGTCCTAAATGAAACTAGCTAAGTTAGAAAGTTATAAAGTTAGAATTGGACCGAACCTTTCCCCTCCCCTTTTCGGCCTTGTGCCACATTTTGTAAATGGTTCTCATTTATAAATAAATATTGAGTAGCAGCAAGAAAAACTCTTGGTGCTTTCTTTACAAATTGTGACAAAGAACATTATTTCTTTACAGATTCTTTTAATTCAAACTTCATGTTAGTTCAAAAAGGTCTGAAAATTGATGCCCAAAGCTGGCATCACACCTTTTAGAACTAGCCTCGGGTTCTCGCCCTACACCCAACTTCGTATCAAGATATTAAGCTAGGACTCAACCGATGTCAGTGTATCTGCGTTTGTTTGTTTTTTTTGTTTGTTTGTTTGGGGAGGGCAGATTATATTATTATTATATGGATTTTGTGTTGAACTTCATCCTTTTATTGACAGAAAATCAATTTTCAAGCAGCTGTTATTAAATCGATTGATTCAAAACAATGCAATTAATTTTTTTAAATTGTGGTCGCAGATTGCTTTTCTTTTTTTTATTATCAAATTTAAATAAACAAATATTTTTCTTATAATTGTTAGACATGATGCATCATCATTATGAGACAGGGTCATCATCATCATTCTTCATATTCGGTTTAACGTTCATTTTACATGCTGGCATGTGTTGGACGGCTTTAAGAAATGGTCTTCCAAAATAACCTATCTCTGGCCATGTCTTTATTTATCCCTCATCCTTTCAGGTTCATTTTTATCATTTCCTCCCATGTTTTCCTTGACCTTTCACTGTGAACTGAACTCGCTACCACAACTGTTCTACATCTACTAACCCAAAAACTCTCATTCATTCTCTCAACATGGCCTTACCGTCGAAATCTACCTTTCTGCACACATCTTCCTATACTGTCCAGATTTAATCTTCCTCTGAGCTCATCAGAACTAAGCCTATCTTTAAGACTTATATAGCACATCTTTTGTATCATTCTCATATTATTTCTCTCCATGCAACGCATGTCTTCAACCCTCACTGCCCAGGTTTCACTTCCATACATCATCACACTGCGTACACATGCCTGATAGACTCTTCCCTTAGTCGACAGTAGTAACGCCCTACTTATTAGTAATGGCAAAAGGGTACCTTTTTTTTTATTAAACCGGGTATATTTTAATTATTACACAGGGTATATTTTAATTATTACACAGGGTATATTTTAATTATTACACAGAGTATATTTTAATTATTAGACAGGGTATATTTTAATTATTACACAGGATGTGTTTTAATTACTATACAGCATGTGTTTTTAATATTTTTTTAAATATTTCATAAATTTATTCAATAAATACATAATTCAACATTTGACAAAATAGGAATATTAGATTTAAATTTTCCTCAAATGGAACCGTTATGACTTGAAAATCTTTTTCAACCACCAAATTTAAAAGGCCTGTATTCAGAACACTTGGAAGTTTCATCGGATGTCTCGCTGGCTTGGTAAGCAGAGAGCAGCACCCTCAAGGTGTTTCCTCGAATATTAGCAATGGAGAAGTGCTCGTATTCATGATGGTCCCTATTGTGGTGTGTTATTTATAGATTAAGGCAGTTGAGGAAGTCCCGCATGGCGGGGCCAATTGCTCCACTTATCTCTATGGCGATCGGTTGGAACACAAATCTGTTGGCCTATTTTGATCACTTGCGGTCCCCTGCTGAAGCTGTTACATGTCCAGGGTTTGTCACCGATTCTGTTACTGATGAGGGCATAAAATATTAATATTAGGATGTGTTTTTCTTACCTAACAATGTTTTTTGTAATTAGATAGAGTGTATTATTATGCTAGATGTCATTTTATCATGGCAGAATGTGTATTTTATTACAAGATGGGGTGTATTACAAGACAGGGTGTATTTTTCATTATTAGACACGGTGCGTGTGTTTTATTTTAATTTATAGTGTTTTTTAATAGTTGCTTCAGACCAATATATCTTCAAATTTTTACCAAGCAACTGAGTAAAACTTCAGATACTTTCGACAAATATATTTTTCACTTCATTGAGAGTCATTTAATCGTTCAGACATTTTACCTAGCATAAAATTATTTCATGTTGAGAATTTTGAGAATATAACAAACTACAGGCGTCTTCTTCACAAGGGCTTCCCGTCTGTGGAACACATTACCACGGGACTGCTTCCCTGCACTTGGGTTGTCTTCAAAGCAAATGTTAATAGATTCCTATCAAGAACCGTTCCCACAAGTATTCGAACTTAGTCCTGACAATCATTCCATCTCATTAACCCTTATCCTTGAGTGGCTTCTGGTCTTGATAGATGGTGGCCATTTAGTAAAAAAAAAGAATATATATATATATATGTGTGTGTGTGTGTGTGTGTGTGTGTGTGAGGTCACTGCAAAACAGGTGTAAGGACCACCTGAAGTCATTGCTATCAGTACATGTCTACCCTGGATAGTGGCCAGTAACCGAGTGGTTTGTAGATATACTAGTCAGCAGACTGTCCCAGCCTTTTAATTTTAAAGAAAACCTAATCATTTAAAAAAAACAATTTTTCAACCAGGCACCACACACACATATGTATATAAAAATACTTATGTATTCTGGTGTATTGTTTTTGTTCTGCAAATGTAAATCATTAAGAAAAAAACAACCTTGACTAGTGTAGTAACAAAGATAATTGATGCCTGTCTCCCCCTTGGAGTAATAATGGAATGTTCTACATTCGTGTATATTAAGAGTGAATGTTAAAACACTATTTGTCTAGCTAAGCAACAAATGGTTAAATAAAGCTTATCCTTAAGTTATATTCGGCGTCCAGTTTTTATTACAATTTATTTAACCATTCGTTATGGAACGTTACTTGAAACCCGATCGTCTAGACCTTGATACGGCCGACTCGGAATCTACTGACAAATGGCGGCATTGGAGAAAAATGTTCGAAGGATTCCTTACAGCTCTACAGTTATCTTCAAACGCGGCTTTAACAGGTACTGAGAAATATACCCTTCTTTTACATCATGTCTCTACTGCTATTTATAGAAATTTATCTGAATGTGAAAATTATGAAACTGCGGTGGACATTTTAGAAGCCATGTTTGTCAAGAAAAAAAATACTATTTTTGCTAGACATTTACTTGCTACCCGGCGTCAACAACCAGAAGAAAGCCTTGAACAATACCTTCAGATTCTAAAGACGTTAAGTCGCGAGTGTGAATTTACAGCCTTAACTGCGAACCAAGCGAGAGATGTTTTTATCAGGGACGCATTTATTAATGGAATACAGTCCAACCAAATAAGACAAAGACTACTAGAGAATAAAAACCTAGACTTACCAACAGCTTATGAACAAGCTCTAACGTTGGACATGGCACAGAAGCAGTCTGTCTTCTATTTACAACCCGATATTTTGGGAGCTGCTATCGTAGCCCCTCCTCTGCATGTTCAAAATTCTTCCATTGTCCAAGATGCTGCCACCCCCCTTTCTAACGATCACGAACAACTTATCACTGCCGCCTCAGCTGGATCCACATGCTACTTTTGTGGCCTTCGTATACATGCTCGTTCGTCCTGCCCGGCTCGAGATGTTAGATGCCACAAGTGTGATAAGCAGGGACATTTTTCGAAAGTTTGCCGGTCAGCTTCTCAAAAAAAACGTTCGGCTACTCTTGCTACTGTAGCACCAATTACAATATCAGCTGCATTCCCCGGCTGCCTCTCAAAAACAATCGTGAGGGTAAAAATCAATGGATTGACTATTCATGCGCTTATTGATACAGGCAGTTCCGAAAGTTTTATTAATGCCAGTATTGTAAAAGCAAATAAATGGGAAATATTTCCTTGTTCCAACCAAATATCAATGGCAAATTCATCTTTATCGTCCCATGTAATTGGATATTGCATGGTTAACCTGAAACTAAAAGGAAACTCCTATCAAGGGATTAAATTATCAGTAATGAAAAACCTCTGCTGCGAAGTGATTTTGGGTCACAATTTTCTAAAACAACATTCATGCGTTGAAATTCCTTTTGGTGGCCCCAAGCCAGTCCTAAGCGTATGTGGACTAGCAGCTGTCAAAGTGCGGCACCCGTCACTTTTAACAAACTTAACTCCTGACTGCAAACCAATAGCAATAAAATCAAGACGCTATTCAGAAACGGACAAACAGTTCATAGCAGCAGAAGTAACAAAACTACTTAAGGAAGGAATTATAGAGCCAAGTGAATCTCCATGGCGAGCACAGGTCCTCATAACAGCCACTGAAAATCACAAGAAAAGGATGGTCATTGACTATTCCCAGACCATCAACAGATACACATTACTCGATGCCTATCCACTGCCTCGTATTGACGAAATGATTTCTAATATTGCAAAATATCACACTTTCAGTACTTTAGATCTCAGAAGTGCCTACCATCAGGTACCTATCAAGCCAGAGGATAAGCCCTACACGGCATTCGAGGCCTGCGGTCGCCTATATCAGTTCTGCCGAATTCCTTTTGGGATAACAAATGGTGTGGCTAGCTTCCAGAGGGTAATAGATGAAATAATCTCCAATGAAAAATTGAAGGGTACTGTTGCATATATAGACAATGTCACAGTATGCGGACATAACCAAGCTGAACATGACCACAACCTTAAACGATTCATGGCTGCCGTCAAGAAATATAATCTGACTTTGAACAGTGAAAAATGTTCCTACAACTTGAAAAGCATCAAATTATTGGGATACATTGTCAAAAATGGCACCATGACGCCGGATCCCGAGCGACTGAAACCGCTAATGGAATTACCAATCCCTGGAAACATGCCCTCTTTACGACGAGCCCTCGGTATGTTTGCTCACTACTCCCAATGGGTTGCGTCTTTTTCAGAAAAAATACACCCATTGACACAAGTATCTACTTTTCCGTTGTCCTGTTCCGCCATCAGAGCATTTCAAAACATGAAAAGGAACATTGCTCAGTCTGCCATTTCTGCTGTGGATCCTTTTATCCCTCTATTAGTTGAGACGGATGCCTCCGACTGTGCGATAGCTGCCTCACTGAGACAATCCGGTCGTCCTGTAGCTTTTTTTTCAAGAACACTTTCGAAATCCGAGCGACGACACTCTGCAATAGAAAAAGAAGCGTACGCCATAGTTGAGGCATTACGAAAATGGAGGCATTACTTAATCGGCCGACATTTTGAATTAATCACTGACCAAAAGTCGGTCTCGTTTATGTTTAACCCAAAAACAACGAGTAAAATAAAAAACGAGAAAATAGCGAGATGGAGAATGGAGCTTTCTTGCTACTCCTTTGACGTCACTTACCGCCCTGGTAAGGAGAATGCCGCGGTCGACGCGCTTTCAAGGGTGTGTGGCCTGGTAACTGGCTCAGATGATCTTCAGTATATACACAGGGAATTGTGTCACCCAGGTATCACAAGAATGATTCACGTAGTCAGGAGCAGAAACTTGCCATATTCTGTTGAAGACGTAAAAAGAATTACGAACTCTTGTCGGATATGCGCAGAAAATAAGCCCAGGTTCTACAAACCTCCTCCAGCAACACTCATTAAGGCCACACAGCCTTTGAAAAACTTAACCTGGATTTTAAGGGCCCTTTACCCTCTAAAACTAAAAATAAATACATGCTCACAATAATAGACGAGTACTCAAGATTTCCGTTCGTCATCCCCTGCCCAGACGTAACGGCTGCAACAGTAATTCAAGGCCTCTGCTCCATTTTTGCCGTTTTTGGAGTGCCTGCATATATACATTCAGATCGTGGGTCTGCTTTTATGTCGGACGAACTCAAGCAGTTTCTGCATGAACGAAGAGTAGCTGTAAGTAGAACAACTCCTCACAATCCTCAAGGAAACGGACAGTGCGAAAGATACAATGGTATAATATGGAAGACAGTACAGTTGGCGGCAGCAAATCGCAATAGTCCGATCTCCGATTGGGAAAGTCTCATCCCCATGGCCTTATACGCTATTAGGACTCTATTATGTACAGCGACAAACGCTACCCCACATGAGAGATTCTTCTCGTTCCCACGACGAAGCTCAGCAGGCACATCACTTCCCTCGTGGCTTGCACAACCTGGCACAGTTTTATTAAAACGTCATGTTCGTCATAGTAAACATGACCCATTGGTAAGCGAGGTACAATTAATCGAAGCGAACCCTCAGTATGCACTGGTCAGAAATTCAGAAGGAAGGCAATCTACTGTCTCCTTAAGGGATCTAGCCCCAGCAGGAAATGTATATGAACGTAGAACTGCTTCAGATGGATATAGAGCTCCGGTTCGTGGAACAAGTCCGACCCTCTTAGGTGATCGTGTGCCAGATACGTCAAGTTCAGAGTCCCAACAAAACGAATCTGAATATACTAACAGAGTCGTCTCTGACTCTAGTTCGGACGACAGATGGGTACCACGAAAGCGGTTTCACCCAATATCTGAGACAGATACTCAATCTTCAGACACCAAGCGACCGAAGCGCCGTAGAAAACGAGAGCGATTTGGAGCAAGATATTTTAGCCCTAAACCAGCCACACAAGACAGTCCCGAAACGTCGTCAGGTCCCGAGGAGCCTAGATTAGAAATGGATGTCGGGCACGAACAACCAAGACGCCCTCAAAGAACCCGCAGGAGGCCAGGTCGATGGGATGATTTTGTTCCCTACGAATAAGAAGATAGATGGGGGAGAATGTAGTAACAAAGATAATTGATGCCTGTCTCCCCCTTGGAGTAATAATGGAATGTTCTACATTCGTGTATATTAAGAGTGAATGTTAAAACACTATTTGTCTAGCTAAGCAACAAATGGTTAAATAAAGCTTATCCTTAAGTTATATTCGGCGTCCAGTTTTTATTACAACTAGAAACCCGTTCTACTATTTTAAGTTTAGAAACTTTGGGAATCATCATCATCATCATTATCATCATCATCATCTGCTGGCAATGCATAGGACGGCTTTAAGAAATGGACTTCCAAAGTAACCTATCTCTGGCGGGGTCTTTATTTATTCCTCTTTCTCTCAAGTCCATTATTATCATTTCCGCCATATTTTCCTTGGCTTTCCCCTGTGAACTGAATCTGCTACCTCAATTGTTCTATATCTACTAACCCCAAAACTCTCATCCATTCTTTCAACTTGACCATACCATCGAAATCTACTCTTCTGTACACATCTCCGTATACTGTCAATATATATATATATATATATATATATATATATATATATATATATATACATATACATATATGTGTGTGTGTATATATATGTATATATGTATATATATATATATATATATATATATGTGTGTGTGTGTGTATATATATGTATATATATATATATATATATATATATATATATATATATATATATATATATATATATATATATAATTTTAATGTTATGTAAACCTTAGTAAATGAAGAGAGAAAATTTCCATAAGTTAATAAAAAACAGCGTTTATTGGCATACAATTGTTTTTACCCTCTTCAAACACATACATATTCATGGTATACAAAGTATGCAAAATTATACAAAAATATCGATAATTTTATCTTGAGAGGGCTTCATTAGTACCCAAGAAGGTCACACGTCATGCTGGAAAAGCTAGTAGATTCGTTGTTATTTCTCTCACGACTTAATGTTTTCATTAGCCAATGGCCGAGCTTCTCTGATTAGTTAGCTAGACTAAATACTATTTAGATATATAAAAACAATCAATAACAATAATCCGTGAACTGAGTCAGATGATTCCCTACAAGGTTGAAACATAGACGCCTATATGTAGCTTAACTGCCATAGATATATTTTCATACTACTACTAAGTTCTATTGTTGAAATAAATACTGAAAATGTATATACAATATATTATATCACCTTATAATATTATATGAGCATATACATAAAAGTATATATATATATATATATATATATATATATATATATATATATATATATATATATATATATTATAAGATATTAGTTGACGCTTATATCTTTTGTTGGATTACTTTATATATATATATATATATATATATATATATATATATATATATATATGCTTATATATAGTATGATTTAATGTTTTGGTATAAAAGAAATGACAAAAGTGCTGAATTACGTACGTAAGAGAATATATATGTTTTATTTCAAAGAACACTATATATTATTTTGATCTTCTATCGATACTTTTATTTCCATAAAAACACCAGAAACTCAGCCCACAGAGCTAAAGATACCAAATGTATCCGTTCTTCAGTCGATGTTCTGATGAATTATTAGCATATATATATATATATATATATATATATATATATATATATATATGATAATAATAATATTTATAAACAAATATTAAATTGTATTTACCTACAGACAATGTCGCTTCGAGCTAATTGCTCTCTTCAGTGTAAGAAGTGATAATTCCAGACGGCCATGAGGCACGAACCCGGTTCACAGATCCATCTCTGGGTCTGCACGTTTTCACCCTACCTTCACGGCCATTTCAAATTACCACGTGGTACGGAGAATTTAAAATATATTTATGCCATTACAGCGTAAACATTAAGACAGACTAGAGAACTCAACGATCTTACTAAGAGTCTTGCTTTGTAGCTAAGTGAATGTCTATTTTTAAATATCTCCTAACGGTGCTCAAGTTTAATTTTACTTAAAGGGACTTAATAATAATGATAATATTTATAAACAAATATTAAATTGTATTTACCTACAGACGACATCGTTTTCAGCTAATTGCTCTCTTCAGTGTAGGAAGTGATAATAGAAGACGGTCATGAAGTGCGAACCCAGTTCACAGATCCACCTTTGGGCCTGCACGCTTTCATCCTACCCTCGCGGCCATTTCATATTAACGCAAGCAAACATATATATGTTCAACTTTGAAAAGATTAACATAAACTCAACTGCAAATGGCGACTGTTAGTTTCTTGCCTTGTGTTCTTCTTATGCCATTGATTCTGTCTACACTCTTCCAACTTAAATCTACTTATGTTCTATCGCTGATATCGGGACATGTCTTTTTACAAAGTTAGCAACTAGTATAAGATAAGTAGATTGTCTCCCTTGTTTCCAACGATTGACACGTCACCCCATTCGATTGATCCAAACACTTCAAATTGACCAATCACTGGATCACTGAAATTGGTGTGAAAAGACAAAGACTCTGTACAATCCTCTTCTTAGGCGAACCTCGAATACTGAAGACGTGTTATTATCCACTGCTACACAACAGCAGAGAAGAAAGGGAGTTATCACTTACAAACGTTAAACTATTAAACTTCACTTTGTCCTTGAGACATTGTTACAGATAAATGAACTTTTCTTCCAGTTAATACACACACACACACACACACACACACACACACACACATATATATATATATATATATATATATATATATATATATTCTAGAGATGAAAGATGAGAACTTTGTGTAGGAGACCAGAATGCCACACTCTATCAAACGCCTTCGAAATGTCAAGCGCAATGGCTCTTCCCTCTTCTGAATTATCCATAAACCGACAGATCCGCTCAGTTACAACAGTTAAAAGATCAGCAGTTGAACGAAAACCATGAAAGCCACTAAAGAGGCCCAGACTTTCCAGAAAATGAACAAGCTTGCCGTTGACCAACCTTTCAAAAACGTTACTAATAACAGAGAGGGGACTAACCAGACGATACTTAGTTGGGTCAGACCGATCGCCAGCATTTTTAAAGATAGGGATAATAGAGGGAAACAGGACTGAGACAAATATAGATTGAATAATTTAGAGAGTAGAAGAAAGTTCAGGAGCACAACGCTTGAGAACAACAAGAGACTGATCAGTTTTCAAAGGAAAATAAAGAACAGCATCAAAATCAAGAGAAGAATTGTCAGCAAAAAGACGAGCAAAGAGATCAGCCTTATCCTTAGAAGATGAAATAACCTGAAGAGCATTAAAAAGAGGAGGAATAACAGACTTGCCACTATTAATAACACTATTGTAGATTCTCCAAAAATCATGAAGTGCAACCCTTTGAGATGAGATAGAGTCACAAATCCTTTGAGAGTAGCTAGACTTAGTCTCAGAGATTGCTAGCTCTTCTGTAGGATTGTCTAGAATTCTCAGAACAATCCTGACGATACTGATTAAATTAATGGTTACGATGGGCAATGGCAGAAGCACAAACACATGAAAACCATGGAGGAGAATGAGGTTTGGTTTTAAACTTACGATGAGGAATGAAGTTATCAATTCCAACAAGAAGCCAGTCAGTAACCTCCCTAGCAGCATTATTCGGAGACATACCAAAGATAGAATACCATGAAACGTCACATAGGAAACTGCGAAGCCCATTCCAATCAGCCTTCCTGTAGTTGAACGTCTTCCTACGAAAGGGACAATCAATACAAGACTTAACCAAAAAATTAACTTCAACATCAACAACCGCATGATCAGAAGAACCCAATGGAGGAGAAGAGGAAATATAACATGAGTCAGGAACAGAAGTGAGAAAAAGATAAAGTAAGGATGGTTAATGAACATCATTATCAGTGTAGGGAAGGTGACAATTTGGGACAAGTCATGAGATAGAAAAAAGTTAAAACAGATTTCACCAGCTAGATCTGTGTGGTTAGAGTGAGGAAGCCAGTCAGAATGATGAGCATTGAAGTCACCAAAACAAAGATGGAGCTTGATGGATGAATTTGCAATGCATCATAGATACTGTTGAATATAGCATCAACAACAGAGCAGTCATTGTCGGAAAGGGAACGGTACAAAAAGTACAAATAGGAAATGGGGTGCAGCAAAGATAACCTCAGACAGATAAAAGGACACCATGAGATTTAAGGCTGGGAACACGTGCAATGGGGAGATCATTGCGAAGAAAAAGAACAAATGCATGGAAGAGTCTAAGGAGAGAAGAGGCAAGTAACCATCCACATGTAGATCGTTGCTATCAATAGAAGCATCCAGATTAGTGTCACAAAGAGCAAGGATGTGAGGAGATTTGCCCAAGAGGAAGGACTGAACATCAGGAAAGTTTGACCTGAGACCTTTGATGTTACTATTTGAAATAGTAAGGTGTTTGTTGTGTGGATTTGTAGAAGATATAATAATAAAAAGGGAGAGAAGGTAGAATCACTGCAAGACAAACCAAACCTAAAGAAACCCAACCATCAGAATTCAATCCCCTGGACTCCAAACAGGCTACCTAAAAAATAAGCCCTTTAAGAGCCCAATAGGGAAGGAAGGAGGTTACTAGACTGCCTGACAAAAAAAGTCTACCCCTAAACTGGTTACGTGGCTAACCAGAAACCAGTGTTTTTATCGTGACACCATCACGCCCAAACAAAGGCTAAAGAGGGCTTTCTCCCAAGAGGTAAGACACCATCCTGTCATTTTAAGAGTCTCGGCATCAAGAGTGACTAGGAACTATGCAAGACAAAAAGGGGGTCAGCTCATGAAGTATTTACATACCCACATATATGTTAAACTAGAGTGACTCTCTTTTTTGTTTGATTTATTTAATTTATTTACTAGCATACCTTATAATATACTTGTATATATTTAACAGTAATAAATATTTAAAAGGAATTTATCACAACCCATCACTGCAGCTCCACATTAATATGTTTGGTGATTGATTTTGAATTCACCAATATTATTTTATTACTGAAATAATTTCCGTTATTGACTGGTTAGGCAGAATCAAATATCTATTTGTCAGATGCAATGTTATTTAGATATAAGTTGAAGAATCAGACTGACGCTTCTTTATATATTATAAATAAAACTGCACTTCTCTTGTTCAGTGTATTTATTTGTGAAAAGTGTTAAATACATTTGTGATCAAAATATAACATTTTTTTTAAATTTGACTTTTACTTTATTATGAATAGGTTTGTGCGAGTGGTAAAGCACAAATATGAAAAAATAAATGGATGAAAACGATTCTATGTAGATCAACAATAATAAATAATTTAGTAATAACTCGGAGAATTACTATGAAAATGAGGTTTTAATTGTCTGTCGCTAAGCCGATGTCAGTAAGCATCTCCATTGAATTTTCCTGTTCTGTTGGTGTCTGGTCAAGACAGGAGCAGATAACTTTGGTCGATGAATCATATACTTCAAAATGTGTTTGGCAAGGGAGATAACTTTTTGGTAGAAAGTTATTTCCCTTTAAAAGGAAAAATATTTATAAGTATTAAGTGCCATGTATCTATCTAACACACTTCTTTGAAATACAACTTAAAAAACAGAATTTTGATCTTTTAATTTCTGTTATAGACAGACAGGCATCACATCTTCTCTACTATAATAAAATGGTGCATACAGAACATTTCAATTATGCTTAGGCGTTAGAGAAACTCAACAAGTGGCTTGTAAATTAGCTGAAAGTATGCCCAACAAATAGCTACTCAAAACACTCATTCAACAGAGGGATATAACTCTCTGTCGTTTTTTGTTTAATAATTTGATCTTGTTTTCTTTCTCTGTTTTCTCCTGTCTCTCTCTCTCTCCTCTTCCTCTTACCTTTCTATTATTTTTCTCTCTGTCCTCTTTCCTTCCACTAGCCTCTTGCTCAATGCAATGTCACCAACTTACTGACAAGAGATTGCTTTTATCTCTCCAACCATTTCCCACAATGCATTGTACTTCCTCCTTTGACTAAATAAATACCTCCTTCTTTCCAGTCTTTCGTTCCAGGATAGGCAATGAAATGTGCATGTTTTTATTTTTCACTTCCCACAATGCATTGCACTTCCCCTTTTCATCAAATAAATTCTCCTTTGTTCCCAGTCGTTCGTTTTCAGCATGTGCAATGATAGGTACATTTTTTCTTTTTTCAGTTCCCACAATGCATTGCACTTCCCCCTTTCACCAAATAAATACCCCCTTCTTCCCTATATTCCGTTACAGCATGGGCACTGATAGGTAGATTTTTCCTTTTTCACCTTACTCTCATTGACTAATTCTTTGAGATCTAATAAGTCAATAATTTCTATTGCAGTTACCAGATAATTCCGCCCATTTGTCGGAGGTGAGATTAAGCAACGGGCTTTACCAAGGCCATGCATACAGCATGACAGGAATGGTTCAAGTTCAGGTGAGAACATTTCCAAATTTTAAGTGTTTTTCCTTTGGATTCATTTCTAAAACTTAAATGTATAGGACATCATCATCACCATGATGATCTAATAACACCAATGCAGTATCCATGGAAGACCAGTGTCATTTGCTTCTTTTATGTCTCTGAGGACAAAGTGGGTAATCCTCATCTATATATATATAGGGTGGGCCAAAATAAGGGTCCTATCTTTAAATTTGAATAACTTGAATTTGAATAACTTCCACAAAATAAAAGTTAAACTCACCAAACTTTATGTGTGTGTAGACTGACCCTTCCGAGATTTTTTGAAATAAACAAAACAAATTTTAGCCGAAAAATACTTCTTAAAACTTACAAAAACTAAAGTATTGTTTTTTACACTGTTTTGATTTTTTTAAGCAAAAATAATGTTTTCTAAATGAGGGTACGTTCCTTAGGGCTAATACGGCTCATGCTTGCTTCGGAAGGGGTCCTTTACTTATTCTAAAAAAAAAAATTAAAAAAAAATCAATAAATAAAAAAGTTATGAATTTTTAAAAATAGGACCCTTATTTTTGCCCACCCTATATATAAAGCAAAGTTGTGTGTATGTGTGTTGCAGCATCACAGTTAAACGATTGATCTAAAAACATAACTAAGTGCAGATTTGAAATCACCACCTTTGTTTCTGATGTCCTTATCACTGTCAGAAGTTATTGAACTTTTTTTAAAACAGATTATTCAAAATTAAAAATATGTAAAAATAACATTAGAAACAAATATTCTGCCATTTTTAACGTTCCCATTTCAGTTTAATATTTTCTATGATTAGCCGATCAGACAACATACATATAACTGAAAATGTTCACTACCAATATAAAAATAAATAAATAAATAAACATAAAAATAAATTAAGATTGTTTTTTTATGTCAAATCATCATACGTATTTGACATCCTTTTTTTTATATTTTGAACTATTTTTTATGTTTCTTTATTTATTTTAGACAATCAAACTATTTTGGATCTATGCGGAGTGGTAAAGCAGATTTTTAATTTTGTATTCCTACACCAAATTCATAATCAGTTTTAGTAGATTAAAAAGACCAAATATTTTCCTTTGATCAGTGGCCATATAGATAAAGAGTTCGCCTTCAGTTCCAATATTTTATGCCATCTTTCAAAAATCGAATTTCACACTGGAAAATGTTTTTTTTTTCTGCTATAGCGTTCCAGTTATTTCCTAACCGATATCGATCATCATCATAAACCTGAATAATGCACTTTTTAATGCGCTTTAAAATTTAAAATATTAAATAAAAAAAACTTTTTTCATTTGATCTAACGTGCAGAAGAGAAAGGTTTGAGAAACCTGGCGTTGACAGATACTTCAGTTAGTACTGTATGTTCCATGGCTTGTAGTGTCATGCCACAGGGGCACTCAGGGCTGTTGACTAGCGCCCCCACACCAAACTTGTGGCTCTAATTTTGCGCATTTTCACCCATGCTCTATTTAGGGCAGGGGTGGGCAACCTCTGGCCCGCGTGCCACATCCGGCCCGCGAAGGCTTAGCGTCCCGCCCGCCACCCTGCTATGCTTTATTATTGCAATCCGGACCTCCCAGTAAAACTCATATCATTTTATGACATAGACGTAAAAGTAGGTTTCAATTAAGATTTACATTGGGATAAAAATGTATAAATATCAGCGAGCGATGATGCATGTATATTTCATTTTTCTTTAACTATTAATTTCAAATCCTTGGCCTGAGATAAAAATAAAAAAAGAGAAAGAGAGAGGCAAAGAGGAAACGAGGGACGAGGAAAGGGCATGAAACAGAGAACCTATGTGAGGTGTGTCAAAACGAATGCTGGATCAACTTGCTACTTCCCCCCCCCCCCGTCATTATTTTTTATGATTCCAAAATGGCTCTTCGTCGGCGCCTTTTATAACATTACATACAGAAGTCTCTTGAGAAAAAATATCAGATTTGTAGAGTGTTCAATGCAATTTTTGTACAATTTATTCATGTAAACAAAATATAGTAATTCTGAGATTTCGTTTTTCACTCCGGCCTGCGATCTCCTTCCAAAAGTTTCATCTGGCCCTCACTCTGAAAAGGTTGCCCGCCCCTGATTTAGGGTAACCAGATCCTTTATATCAAGGGTTGATCTACTGGATAAACTTTTATTTGGTCTTGAGAAAGCTGCATTATGCGATCGATGAACTTTCTACCACCTCTCTAATCTATAGGTTGGTACTTGGGTTTGATTTAGTTCAACTACTGTAACAAGGTAAATATACCAGTTGCGAATAATAGTGGATCCCGGAAGAAGTCATGCTTCACCCTACACTCCTAGAAAATTTCCCACATTTTTTTTCATAAAATATTTGGCAGCTGTGCAAAAAAATATATATATATATTAGGTCCAAAAGATATGCCACCCATGACCGTTACCAAGTTTTGGGGTAGACAAAGAGGTGTTGTGGAGAATGGACAGTAGTTTCAACAGGATGACGCAAGTCTCCACACTTAAAATAACTCGGAATGGTTGTGGGGACACTTTTCTCGTCAGTAAGAGGTGTGGTCCTGAATGGGTTTCACACTCACAGGACCTTAACCTCCATATTTGTATCTGTAGGGTTATCTCATAGATAATGTCTGTCAAAACAATCCCCAGACTATTCCTGAAATGAAGAGAACTATCACAACCAAATTCAGGGCAGTGCAAAGAGAGGTGTCAGAGTTATTGACCATTTTGCATCTCGTATCAAGGTGGGCACATTTGGAGCATATCATTGAATGACGATTAAACAAAGACTGTTTGGTATTCCTGACTGAAACTTGGTGGACAAGTCAGTCATAAAGTGAAGTTTATTTGTAACAAATATAGTTGGAGTGCAAAAAGGATTGTGAATTTTATTAACGATTCCATGGGTGTCACCCTATACCTGCCACTCATTCATTTTTCAATTAATCATAATTTTACTAGTGTTCTATTTTTGGAATTGTGAATTTCTTCTTTGGATATCCAACATAGACATCTAAGAATAATTACAACATTTTTTACTTTAAAGATTTCAATTTCGTGTCAGCTGTGAAAAAGGAAAGTCACCATTCGCCCATGCATGGAGTATTGTTGCCACATCTCGGCTGGTGCACCAACCACTAGTCTCTCTCCATCTTGGACAGAGTGCAAAAAAGAGTCTCTAAGCTAATAGGTTCCACGCTGTCTACCAAGCTTCAGCTCCTGTCCCATCACCGCAATGTTGCACTCCTGTGCTTGTTTTACAAGTACTTCCACAGAATGTGCTCCGATGAGCTTACTGCACTTGCACCTCCAGCGTAAATACCTCCGACCAACCCGACTAGCAGCAAAATCACATCCCTTCACTGTACAGATCCCAAGATGCCGAAAAACTTTATATTCAAATAGCTTCTATCCTCGGACCACTTGCGTTTTTCCCTGTTTCCCCAACTGTACTAATATGCAGAAACTTAAATGTAATGTGAACAAACTACTTGCTGTACAACTTTCCACTTCGAATGACCAGTATAAATCTGGCCCCTCTCACAGTAGCCCCTTACACCTCAATGGGAATATGCCTTATTTGGGATGAAATAAAATTGTTTTTTTTTTAATTTAGTGACTTATCTCTTCTTGGGCTTGTCTAAGTCAGAGTTAATAAATTTAAATTATAGTACAAATGATTTTGAAGGTGCAATATAACCCTTAAGGATATCAAAATAACTTTCTAGGAGATATTACACATATTTGGATCTCCAACTTTACCCATAGCCATCCGAGAGTGTTTGGATGCTAAGCATATCATTTTAACAAGAATCACTGAGAGATTTCAATAAATCGATACACATCCAACTCTCTTCCTATAGAAGAATAGTTTTGCTCTACCAAGATTCATCTAAACTTTCGAAATTGCACCTTGCTAACTCAAACAAGATTCCTTAAATGAAGTAGATACCACAATTAAGAAATGTACAGAGTTGAGTTGATATGCAATGTGGGTTTCAACGACACAGGCTGGAAGCAAGTGAAGCTCCCTTTGAATTTCGGTGATCAGGGCCTTTGTTCAACTCTCACAGTTTAACGATTTTGACTTCAATCTCCAGATCTCACGATTCAATGTCAATTTCTCACTTTTTTATAAATCTGAAGTGCAAACATTTTCTTTTTGTTGAATTCATTACTTTTATTTTGTCAGTTCATTGTTTTAAAGTCGAAAGTGAAGATAAAAACAAAATTCAGAATACGAATCCGACAACTATGGGAGGGTGTAAATATTATGCTACTGTTATAGACAAATTTTCAGAGAGTTACCGGAAGCAAACAGCCGGATGTATGCTTTTCTTCAATAGATTGCCAAAACAGAACTTCCATCAACCACAGCTACTTTCATGTTGTTCACTATTTTTATTCAAACTATTAACACTACTTCTACTACATCAAGTTCATAAGTTTCGAAATATTAAGTTAAATACTCAAATTTTCTATTAACTTTACTTATTTATTAACTTTACTTTTATTTCTTATTTTACTAGCCTCACTCGCAAATTTCCAGATATTTCATAATAATCTCCAAGTTTTTACTCATCAAAGGTTTGCAGGTCGAATTTATAAAGACTATCCTAATCTGTATCCCCCTCCTTGCCCGAGAGACATACCCTGGTGTATATTATAACTGTTTTGAATCACAAGAACATTCGCTGGCCAAGGAATCCTTCGAAGCAAGTAATTAGACAAAACCATACAGAGTGGAATTTGGAGACAGTTGACCCACTGAACCGTGAGGACTGGAGAATGAGCTTTTGACATATCGAAAAAGGTCCGATTCTTCGACAATGGAAAGGTGATATTAAATGACGAGAGAGAGAGAGAGAGAGAGAGAGAGAGATAATCTATGAAATCTAGACATAATTCCTAATATATTATTTAATAGTTACATTCATATATATCTCAACATTAATTAATTCTGAGTCCTAAGGGGTAATGCCATTCATGACAGGGGTTCATTAGTCGCCCCATGTATTAACTTCACTACTGTATCAAAAGACCTATACTACCCCTACACATAAGTGAATACTGGCGGGAGGGGGACAATTTTTTTTTATTAATCCAGGCATGTCATTACATTAGGCCCCCACTTTCAACTAACCTTGTGTCATACCATGGCCTCATAGTGAGACAAGAAATTATACATCGTTTTACAGTTATATTCATGTTGATTTATGAATTCTAAAAACCTCATACATTTTCTTTCAGTTGCACACTGGTGATGCCAAAGTCAGTCTGATGCGTTTACGGAATCCTTGGGGCAGAGGAGAATGGAATGGACCCTGGTCGGACAGGTTCGAAAAATATCTTGGAATTCTTTACAATTTTCTGACACGTATGTCAAAGTGAAATTCGGAAAGCAAATCAACAATTAAAATAATGTACTCCTTCTAATTGTCCATCACATTGTGTCTTTATATACAGGGTGGGCCAAAATAAGGGTCCTATCTTTAAATTTGAATAACTTGAATTTGAATAACTTCCACAAAATAAAAGTTAAACTCACCAAACTTTATGTGTGTGTAGACTGACCCTTCCGAGATTTTTTGAAATAAACAAAACAAATTTTAGCCGAAAAACACTTCTTAAAACTGACAAAAACTAAAGTATTGTTTTTTACACTGTTTTGAGTTTTTTAAGCAAAAATAATGTTTTCTAAATGAGGGTACGTTCCTTAGGGCTAATACGGCTCATGCTTGCTTCGGAAGGAGTCCTTTACTTATTCTAAAAAAAAATTTTTTAAAAATCAATAAATAAAAAAGTTATGAATTTTTAAAAATAGGACCCTTATTTTTGCCCACCCTGTATGTAAAGGGTGCGTGAAGTATTTGAAGACATACATTATTTTTCCTATAGCAGGAATATTGTCTTTATATTTTTTATATTTGAAGATTATCAATGAGAGTCACTATAATCACACAACAAATGAATACGAGCACAGTTATCAGGGCTATAAAGGCTGAATATAGCAATTTAGAAATAAAAACATTTGTAAAAGTCACTAGATCTTTTGTTTACAAAGTTTGCAAAGAGTTAAACGTTTAAGAGAGAAAGGTAATTATCAAAATATAAAATACACTCTAGACACACTGATAGCATTATAACAGCTGAATTTATTCGGAAAGTACAGCACACAGTTGGTGGTAATCCTAGAAGATCCATGAGGTCGATTACAAAAGAACACTGTGTGTCAAAAGTAACAACCTCAAATGTTGTTCACAAAGACATCAGATATAAGTTTTATGCGGTGAGTAAAGGTCATTTTTCGAAAGAAGAGGTTAAATAAAATTATTTAGTTAATAGGCTCATCGAATGCAGAAATTAATGGAAGAAACTTTTCATGATCATATAGCCCCTTAAATTTGTCCTCCTAGCTCCCCAGATCTCTATCTTTTTGGATTACTATCTATGAAGCCTAGTTGAGAAAAAGGTTAATGAGTATCCCTCATAACATTAAATAATCCCTAAAAGTCTCCATAGTTCGAGTAATTGTTGAATTATCTAACTTGATAAGAGTTGTATGCCTTGGTGTATGGATATTAGAGTTATGTCCTTTGCTTTGTGTTTATGGTTGCTCTGGAATAAATATGGCTGCTAGATTAGTACACGTGGCATCCGTCACTAGATTATTTTAAACTGAATTCGACAAGCATCATCCTTTTTTGATTCGGACTAGCCTATTTCTCTATTTTTTCATCCGTCACTGGATTATAATACTAGCAAACTAACAATAATAATGTCCAATATAAACAAGGGCCACCTAATTGTAGGATGTAGGCGATTAATCCCTCGCATAAAAACCGTTATCGAAACTGAAGGAGACTTTAATGAATAAAATTACAAAACAATATATTTATTCTTATGCTCAAAAACCTTTTTCAGTAAAAAAAAAACAACATTATTATCTGTGGTGCTTGTATAATAAAAAGCCGAAAAAAAATTTTTTTGTCTTTTAGTGTTGGAGAGGTAAATAAGGGGCAGGTAACTCTTCACAACAACTCTAGCTATCGAACAATATTTTTCTAACCCTAACCCTAACCCTAAACCCTAACCCTAAACCCTAACCCTAACCCTTTTATGTCTAATCGACGTTCTCCTTGCACAGTAGCCACATGTGCAACGCTAATTAAAGCCATCAGTTTTGATTACTGGAAAATCGTGTTCAAAATTCGTTGTAAGAGTTACTGCCCCTTATTTACCTCTCCAACACTAAAAGACAAGAAAAACTTTTTTTCGGCTTTTTATTATACAAGCATCTTATCTGTTTCTTAGAGTTATTTTTGTGTATGGACAAATGTGTCCTCAAATACACTACACACGCTGGATAGTTTGGTCGGCTGAGCTTCTCTATAAATATGGCAAAAACTAAAGTTTGTCTAATTCAAAAAATGATTCCACTGCGGACATTCACTCTTCCAGCTAATGCAGACATCTCAGACAAACCACTCGCAATAGTGGTGTCATACACTTCAGGAGTTTCCTCTCTGGTGACTGTATTATCGATAGGAAAATTTTAAACTGAATTAGACAAACATAATCCTTTTCTGATTCGGACTAGCCTATTTCTCCATTTGTTTTCCTTTCACTATGTTATTGGCATGAATATATTTTATTTCGCTTCGGTTTTCATGAAAATACTCATTCTGGCTAGGAAAACTGTTAGAGTGGAGACATTTTACCTTACTCACCAAGACAGATTAATGGGAAATTATCGTGTACAGCTATACTGAGTTCTCACCCTTGAGTTCTTCAAATATATATATATATATATATGTTAATTAAATCATGCGACTTCAAGCGTTTCTGTATTTGTGTGTGTGTTTCTCGCCTCCACTTTAATTACACATTATTATTTGTTCTGTACTATTAATCAATTAACATCAAGTATTAAAACTAACT
This sequence comes from Sepiola atlantica, assembly GCA_963556195.1. NCBI lineage: Eukaryota > Metazoa > Mollusca > Cephalopoda > Sepiida > Sepiolidae > Sepiola > Sepiola atlantica. The sequence continues at coordinate 164,412,349 of OY744518.1, read as the reverse complement.
TCTTTTAAATTCCTATTTCATAAAAAACAAGTCAGTCATTTTTTCTTTCTTTTATTACCGGGCAACGCCGGGTAGGTAGAGCTAGCTTTAAATAAAATAAACGTTGTCAAACGTGTACGACGCGGATCTCTAATTTTTTGTTGAAATTATTTTTGTTTTAATTCTTTAGAATATTATCGATTTATCACCACATGTTAAGATTATAATAACGATATTTAAGATTTACAGGAGGTGAAGGGGGTGTCGTACACGTCGGCCAACGTTTATTTTAACGGTTAAATTCATTATATTTAATTTTTAAAAATATATATATTTTTTTTTTTTTTTTTTTTTCAAAGATCTCCAGAGATGAAAAGTTTAACTCCGCAACAAAAAGAAAAACTTCATCTTGTTGCGCTTGATGATGGAGAATTTTGGTAAGTTGTTGTTTTCTTTGATAAGGAGCCAATCAGGAATCAGTATATATATATATATATATATATATATATATATATATATATATATATATATATATATATATATGAAATAAAATCGAAGTTGAATGTCATGAGGCTGACCCAATAACGATTGGAATATACTATTTTCTTTATATATATATATATATATATATATATATATATAAGTATAACTTTTTTATTTATACAAACATTATTGGTTACATATGTGCATACATGTTTCGGTTGCACTTTTCTCAGAAAGTCAACCTCATCAGACCAAGAATTTTCGAGAAATGGATGGATTTGAAGAATTTTCTATCCTAAATAACTCTTTTTGGGATTTAGTATTTTCTATTTCTTATGAATTAGTATCAGATTACCTATTCGACTAGTTGACCTTTTCTGCTAGTGGTTGTCCTTTTTTATTACCCTTTATGGCGTCTCCATCGCCTTTTCCTGTCCTCATTTTATTACTCCCTGCTTTCTGGCCTACCCAGTTTTACAGACTCACTCCAGTATAAATATCTTATCTATATATCAAGAATCACACATATATAATACAATACATGTACGATATATATATATATATATATATATATATAGGTACCGAATTGGTACTGATAAATCCATTTCATGGAAATTAACCAAAATTATGCTAATTCTCAAATTGGAGCAAATTTCGATCCTTTTTAAGACCTTCTAATGAGAGTTTAACTCCATAAAATTAACACTTTTCTAAAACCATAACTTCAATTATGTAAGCTGCTATAAAATTTGAATATGTTGGCGTCCCTTCTCCAACACGCAGCCGCCATATTGAATTTTTATTTAAAATTTTTTTTAAACCGTTGTGCATATTGCCACTAACGCGTAATATACACAGTCAGTTTCCCAGCCCTCACTGAAGGGAGCAAAAAGAACATCCGGTCATTTCGATCTCAAATCTTGCTCTCATGTTTTTTCCAATTCTCTCTCGATCAGTGATGTAACTCTGAAAATTGTTTTGAACACATTCCTTAAATCAGCATACCTCAAACCCAGAGTTAAACAAAATAAAAGCAGTAGCCATGACAAGATCAGTCTATTTTTCCCTTTTTCCCTACGGCCAGCGATTAAGACGGTCCTGTCAACAGATTCTTAAAGCACTGGGGCAAGAAGCTGCCTGCTGCTGTCTTACTGTCACTCCACGCCGTCTCCCCCTTCCTCCTCATCGGACACAGAACAAATAATAAGCTTAAACCCTTTCTCTTCTTTTCTCTTTTTTAAGTACCGTCGAACACAAGTTCCTATCATTCTTACACGGCAAAAAAGGGGTTGAGAGACGGCTCATTTCCTCTATTTACGCACACAAGAACACACCTTTAAAAGAGACATTTTATACAAACAGTAAAAGGGACATTTCTGTACACAAACTCAGACTTTCATTGAGGAATTTATACAAATTAAATTAACCATGTTGAATAAATTGTTATGTTTATATGAATGTTTGACTGCTGGTTTTCTTACTTTTTATCTTTTTGTGTTGGTTACTGGCATATTTTGCTCGTTCTTTCATGTTTAACAAGAATAGAATTCGTTAGTACCCCCACAAAATACATACAATAAAATGCTTATATTTAATTTTCGTCTCAACCTGGAGATTATCATAACAATCACAGTCGCATTCCAAACGCAACACTTACCTACATCCCTGGCCTACATCTCATTGGCATATAGGTTATAATTCCTATTTACTATCCTGCTTTTTTTATCACCTCAGGGTAATCTAGTTACACGAAGAAGAATGTACCAAAAGAAGAAAAATTATGCTGGTTCTCTAAATGTGTGCAAACTGTGATCATTTTAAGAACCATCAGTGGAAGCGTAACTTATTTTTAAAATGACCCTTTTTCTAAGCCCATAACTTCAGTTGTGTAAGCTCTATGTTTTCACAGTTTTTAAAATTAAAGTTTATTTTGCCTCAATATTATTGACCCTTCCTGAGATTTACAGCTAGTTAATAAATTGTGGCAAATGAGGTATGGATAAAAAAACGCCTTGTTCGCCAGCAGCTACAAGAATTCACATGATGCCATGAATCGCATGTGGGCAACTCGATCCTCAAACTAACGGTTTACAATGCTTTCAATGAATAACCGATGCAATTTGTATAAACGAGATTATTGCATCGAACACCCGGATCTTCGATTTTGGGCATCTATAAAAAAAAAAAAAAGAAAATTGTGTCAAAGGCTGAAGGAATTAGGCGGTAAGTGGCGTGACAATATTAATGACGGAAGAGGAAGCAGGTTATTTTTATCAGTTAAACTTTTCGCAGCTTATTTTCACAGAAGACAGGGACAGTTCAATGAGAAACCGAGAAACGGTGTTGACTGAAAATGTGTACCCTGATGGAATATTGCCCTGGACTTTTGTGTTTGTCTTTCTTTCATTAATAAATTAGCATATATATATATATATATATATATATATATATATATATATATACATACCTGTATTTCTCACAGAGAAAGTTTGTCAAAGACAAACGTAAGAGAGACATAAAACTTGATACATAAAGGGGGGGGGGGAATAAGACATATTTACTGATGAAAGACCCCACATTACAAGTTTCTAAGCACAATTAAAATAAACATGAATTGTCAAGGGAAAGGATAGAGAGAATATATCGGCTATGTAAAGAAAATAAGACTTACTTTTTTAATCTCATATATTTTATGTTAACTTTTGTTTGTTTTAAATAAAAGTTGTTTTGTTTTAAATTGACTTTCATATATTTTAAATTGTTTCACTTTCTTTAATTTAAACTTATTTGAGTAATTTGAAATTATTTTCTTGTAATTTGAGATGATATTTCTTTTAATTTGAAATTGATTTATTTTAAATTGAAATGGATATGTTTTAATTTTAAATTTAGTTGTTTTAATTTGGTAAGGACTCCCACCCCCAGTGAACAGTGGAGCATATTTCTCTCCCTCGAGAAACTCTTACAGCGAACCTTATGCAAAAGATGTCGCTCTAGACATCCTTTTGGATCCCATCAGTGAGGCTGTGAGAGACATTCTGATAATCAAGATCCTCATATTTCTAGCTCAGACTTACACTGTAATGCTCAGCTGAACATTCATTTTCTCAATTGAAGTTATGACAATATATAAAGACATGCAAGAAGTAAATAGACACCCCACAAAAATAATACATGTTTCAAGTTTCGGGTATATGTTACGAGACTCAGCAGAGGCGCGAACTGGGTCCAAAAAAAGAACGAGAAAGGGTTTAAAAACATAAATTTGCAACAAGTGAAGTTGACCTACGACGAGAATAGATATTTTTCTACTTACCTATGTAATTTGTTTTTATTTTTACGTATTATAAATGGGTTTTCATTAGATGTAAAAAAAAAAATGTCTTGTTTTTTTTTTCAACGTTTTCACCAAAATCAATATGGCCGCTCCAGGTGCATTTGTTAGTAATCCCCCCCAAATCAGCCATGTTTTTTTTCGAAATTACGGTGTCAAAACTATTGATTTCTAATAAATAGCACTTCAAATGGGTTTAAAATACAAACAAATATCACATGCAAGTTTGAAACTAACTTTTACAGCTTACAGTTACTTTTATTTGTTGTAATTTGTTTTTTTTGCGTTTTTACTCTGCTGAGTCTCGTAAAAGATTCCCCAAGTTTCTGCTTCTTCCCTCGCCGGCCAGTGTTTGGAGCTGTATAAAGCAGCAGTAAAGGTTTGAAACATCGATATTTTATATCAATTGACATTTTTTGTGTTTCAGATATCAATATATCTATAATACAGGGTGATTCATAAGTCACTTAGCTATTTATTTTTGAAATTCTAAAGTTAAAAAATACGGTAATACAAAAGAGAAAGTTTATTTAACAAATTAATTTATGGGAGTTTAAAATTACAGCAAATTTTCAAAATTTTAACCTTCGTTCTGCATGCATAGCTCCATTCTTTTTTGCAAGGAATTTACGACTCTTTGTAGCCTATTTGATTGATTAATTTTAATTTTAACAAGCTCGGCAGTGATTTTTGATTTGAGGTTGTCGATGTTAGTTATTGGCGTGGCAAATACTTGGTCACGTAAATATCCCCACAAAAAATAGTCCAACGGCGTCAAATCAGGGCTTCGCGGAGACCAACTGATAAATAGCTAAGTGACTTATGAATCACCCTGTATATCACCATGTAAGTATGACACAGGTCAAAAGAAGCATTAGAATTCTTAGAGTTTCAAATGAGCCTTATGATAGGTTAATCTCATAGTGGACTTAATCAGCATCAAATCGCCGCAAACCTTGGGATTCCACTTTCCACTATTAACCGAATGATTGTCAAATTCACCAGAGATGGAAAATAATCAAAATTATCTCGCCTCGGTCCATCAGGACCCTCTGACAACAGTCTTCATTATTGATGATAAGAAGGGTGTCTATTTACTTCTTTCATGTCTGTGTAGAGGCGTGGAGTGCTTCCAAACACCAGGTTGCTGCGAGAGAGATACCACTTAGGTGCTAAAAAGGTGACTGTCAGTCGTTGGCACAGAAGCTTAAAACGTGACATTGATCAATAGATAGAAGAAAAGATAAATAAAACCCATTTTTCTGTAAGAGGCAGGAAGTGACTTAAGAAGATTCTAAAGGATCGTATATATATATATATATATATATATATATATATATATATATATATATATATATATATATAAACTATGATACTACCTACATACCAAAGACACAGAGTTCCCTCCTTCTCTCCTCTTTCCCCAGCCCCTCAAAATCCATGCTACACCTCACCACGACAAAAGCCTCAGCACCCCCTCCCCTCTCTCCCACCCTGAGACAAATTCACTAACACTCTCAGTCCTCCCCTTTTTCACTCACAGCTATCCACATTCATTTCACTCTCTGCCACTGACTGACTTCTATCAGCCCGGACCTTGGCTTAGTAGCCACGGCTACTACTTTTTTTTCTCATTAACCCATCATGTCAACCCAATATTTCGATGACATTTTTTTTTAAATTACCATCCTGAGGAAGTCTTACAAATAAAGACGAAACGTTGATGAATATATAAAAATATCTCTTGGTTTTTCCTTTTTCATTTCCCATATATATATATATATATATATAGGTCCCAATTTTGTGTGCTTGAGGACTATTCAGGGGTCTGAGCTAGCTTCAAGATAATAAGCCACTTAGTCATACCTGCTGCAGTTTGGTTGGTTAACAAAGTTAGAATTAGAAAAGGTTTCCTAAGTGTCACTCACATACCTCCGGAAGAAGTGCTAAATCCGACTCAAAACCTTGCTATGAATAAAGAGAATTGCATCTAAAATAGCAGCATTTGTGCATTTTTGTTACCGAATTGTTATTTCAAACAGATGTATTTATAAGTGCTGGTCTTATCAGTTGGTGTTAAGACCAACTCCTATGTATTATTAGTAATTAACGAAAACCACTGCTCAAAAGGAAAACAAAACCTTTTTTATAACAACAACGAAAGAGCTTATTCAATTACCTACACGAATTGGTATAAGTGGAAGAAGGTTTAACAGTGTCCAAGTGAAGAAATGAAGAGTTAGAAAGTTATTTTGGCCCCCGAAAGTCTGTCAGTAGTCTTCAGGCGAAGATAGTCGATGCTTAGGAATCCAGTGGACAGAGACAGGAGAGAGAAAGGAGACGTCTTTCCTCGTTGCTTTCAGGAATCTCTCCGTTGACCTACCGTGATTCCCAATGGGGCTGAAATAGTTCTTCAGGAGACAGATGAAATCAATGCGCTCTGCAAGCTGATTGGTTCTCTGAGAGAGAAAATAAGTCTTAATTTATGACTGCTACATATTTGCAGTTCTTTCTCATTATAACTATATATCCCCTTCGATTTCCTTATTGAACCTACATTCTAGCTTTTAGGTTTCTAGCAACCATCTATTCAGATTGTATCTTTCCCAAGCAGGAGACCGCCATTTTGTGTGTTATTTTATTGTGTTAAAACAGACAAGGGTTGGAAGAAAGAGGAAAGGATAATAGTGAAGAAACAGTTGGATTTACATACATGCACATTTATACTCAGTTTGTTGAAGACAAACAGAAAAGGAGGATATGAAAGATATAAGATAGTACTTAATATGATATGCAAAGTGGTAGAACCACACACATAATTACTAAAGAGAGAATACATAACAGTCCCAATTACAAGCAGAAAGACACATGTTGCCGAGGTCAGAGATAGCGAATATGCATGAATAACATATAAGTAAATATTACTTACATTTGTGTTGAGCTGTTCTGGGGGTCTAGACGACTACTATCAGAAGAGGTGCCTGGTTGATCAGACATCGGGACTTATAAAACTGTTAGGACACCTGACGAAAACGGAATTACCTCCCTTGAACCATTTCGGAAGTTAAGAGTTATCGCCCTTGGAAAAAGGGTCATCTGCCCGGAGAGAAAGAAAACAGCGATCACGGCGTCAGACTGTGAATATAGCAATCGCGTCCAGCGGCCAATTAACTCATTAATTCATTCTGTGTTCAGTTTTAATAAATCTGTTAAACGTTTCTCTTGATAGTTCATCCATTTATTTACAAGTTATTATTTATAATTAACCTAAATTACGAGGTTATAAAAAAAAGCCATACAGAGATGACCAACCGGTCATAGCACATCTGATGACTTGGGAGACCAGCTAGAAAAGAGAAAGCCTCGTTCTGAATTTCTGTATATGCGTGAAACGAGTTTTCTTAACTTTCGGACAGAGAAGCGCATTCCTCTAATGTTGGCCAGAATAATTCAAGAGAGATAACTCGGATAATTCTAAGCCAACACATGTTTTGTTCGCACCGTCACGATAAAAATACAGTGTGAGTATTGCTCTATTGATTGATCAGTCCCTGAAACCTATTAACAGGGCTCAGATGATGTTTTAACTGTAGTAAAAGTATAGAAGATAATGTGGATTATTCTATTATTTTTCAGGATGTCCTTTGAAGACGTGATGAAGAATTTTGATGAAATAACAATTTGCCATATGCATCCTGATGCGTTGAGTACAGAAATGATGACAGACAGTGTGAGTAAAATATTTGTAAATAAAAAGTAAATACTATTTTTATGTCTTATTTCTCATTAGATCACAAATAAATTTAGCAGATAGGTCCCGATACATCCCAGTTTGTTACCAAAATTATAAAATTTTATGTTGAACGCACAACTTCCTAAATACTTACACATGCATGTAAAAAATATTTCTTCTTGTCAGAAAAAAATTACAGTGTGAAGAAATACAAGAGATAAACACAAGATGCTATACCTAAAGTATAAATAACAAGAATGTCTGATGCTGACATGTTCGTAAAGAGGGGAAAAGGTAGTTTATTGGTATCTAGTCCTTGTTAAATAAAATCAAGACAGATAACAATTATACCAAAAAGTATTAACATCTTACAGACAGTAGTGATAAACAGAAAATAAAAATAAGAGAAGTGGGTAAAAAAGAAACGGATGGCTTACCAGAGCAACGTTTGGTCAAGCTGGCAAAGAAACAAAAAAAAGTTTCAACTTTGCTTTTATACTTAACTAGCAGGGCTACCTGGCGTTGCTCGGGGTAAAAGATTACCATATTTCTATCTCTATTTCTGTCCTCTTCCTCAATTTTCCCCCGTCCCTCTCCCCACCCCCTCTTTCTTCTCCACCAGCCCATTCCTCTTTCTGGACATACAACTCTAGTAATGAGTCGGCATAAGGAAATTAACTCTGTAAAAAATAAATCAGAGTTACTTCCCTTCAGTTAGTGGCTGGAAAACAACCCCCCCCCACCCCCACCAACGAAAGCTCTCGCCAGGTTACGGTCAAAGAATGAATGATATTTTCTAAATTTTAGATACTATTCCACTGGGGCAACGCCAATCTAGAAAATACCAACTTTGTGGATATTTGTTTTGTCGTTTTTTATCTTTAGCCATACATACATACATACATACAACTGTCCTTTATATTATAGAAGATTATCAGGAGCAGCTAAGGGTTTAATTTATTGGTCTCCCTTTGGTTTACCATTTATTAAGAGAATATAACATGAATGCCAGAAGTATGAGGCTTCTCGTTTTATTCATCTATTTAGGGTTACTTGACAGCGATCATTACACCAGAATAATGCAAAAGAAAATAGGGTAGAAAAAAGAAACTCCGACCAAGGAAACGATATAACATGTTTAATCATTGACAAAATAATATTTATTTCGTTTGATATAATAGAGATGCTATACATGTGTTCAAAATGATTAATAGTGAGAGTTTGTTACATGTGTTTGGTGTCAAGCTAATTGTTCAGGGGTACTGTGTGTAACAGAATGGATACATAGGAGTGTTGAATAGATGGGTAAATATCCATCTCCCGGGAACGAGCGTATTTTCACATCTTTGCAGGGTTTTAGAAATAGATATGATATCTGAATCTATGAAGGAGAAAGTGATCGGCGTGAGCAGAGTTCATTTTAGGGATTTATCAAAATGAAGAAATTTGATACTTAATGTTTCCTGTGATGCTGGTTGGTGAATTAAGGAGGGTCATGACAGGATTGCTGGATGAGTGGATACAGCTGGGCAAACAAAAGGGCTGAGCTGCCGAATCCCTCTTGAATGATTTAGATTTCTGTAGCTTTCTATAGCCTTAAAATCGGCTCCCAAAATATACCATCGCACCTCAGCAGGGATGATTTTGATTGGTCCAAAATATACAACCATTTTATATTTATTATTTTTTCCGGATGTTCTGTGTTGATCCAGATGCTCAAAAGCCATTTTACACACATTCTACATGGACGCCGCAGGGCGAACATCCGGTTCTCTGTATGTTTCCACATATACATAGAAAAATATCAGCATACACAATACACAAATAATCAACAACAGTGTATACAGGAAAAACATTACTGTGAATAAGGCCGAAGGACACATCTACCAAACATCGTCAATGAATAAATAGCAATGGTGAGGACAATAGTCTGAAGAAAAACAAGGCAAATCATAGTTCACTGAGCATTATTTTGAGATGTATCTAAAACTCTATGCCAAATCCGGTTAAGATCTAACAGGAAATAGGAATGTTCTTTAAAAAAAACATACATACTTTCACTTTTATTATTATAGAGTAGTGTACCCATGACGTCAAAAAGGCATCATATATCTTGTAATTTCTAAGGAAGCTTACATAAAGAATAAGGGGATTGTGAAGAATAGTCAACAAATAACTGTCACCAAAGGCAACAAAAGTTACTTTTCTACATACCTGCCTAATTTTTTTGTGTTTTAAAGTATTTTAAAGCGTTTTTATTGCATTTTAATACTTTATTCGAATCCGATTGTGTTAGAGTTACATTTTCAACATGGCGGAATCGGACATTCCTGAGGTTTGCTTAGTGGCTTTTCAGATTTGGGGGTGAAAAATATATATATATATACAACAGCTAACTGTTCCAAACGCATATAAAATGTACTTTTCTATCTAATTAAATATAAAAGTACATTTTAAAGGAGGAAATAACAAAAAACATCACTAGACTTCAGAGATGTTCGGCGAACGCCTGTCGTCATCTTTGATTTTCAGTCTAACGTAATATATTTGAACGAACTTTTTAATTGAAATAAAAAACGCTTTAAAATACTTTAAAACACAAAAAATAGGCAGGTAACTAGAAAAGTAACTTTTATTGCCTTTGGTAACAGTTATTTGTTGACTATTTGTTTTTATTACCCCTTTCTTCTGTCGACTATTCTTTTCAATCGGCAAGAATAATATTAAATTAGATTGTCGCAGCTTCAATAATTAAGTATTACTGTGTACATAATAATATCTGTTTTGTTCTGAATACATCCAAGTAGAATTTACTATTCACCAAAATGCAAGTAAAATTTTAATGCATATTTAAATAAGTTAAATAATTGATTCAGTTGCTGTTTATTTGTTTATTACTACGAAAATGATTAATTTCTAAATACACAAATATTTGATGTTATCTTCACAACAATAACTGAATTAAAAAAATTTTTACTTTTTTTTTAAAAAACTTTTGTTCACCCCAAACAAGGGGTCATATTGCCACTGAAACGTAAGGAGCTACTGTGATAAGGGCCAGATTTATAGGGGGTGCAACTTAAGTAGGGAGTTGGGCAGCAAGATGGTTGTTTACATTACATTTAAATTTCTGCATGCTGGTATGGTCGGGAAAACAGGAAGCAGAAGGGGAATTCCAAAAGCCAAGCAGTCCGAGGAAAGAAACTATTAGAGTAGAAAATTTTCCCGCATTTAGGAACGTCTACAGTGAAGGGGTGGGATTTTGCTGCTAGTTAAGTGGGTCTGAGGTATTTTCTATGAGGGAGTACAAGTGTAGTAAGTTCATCGGAGCACATTCTGTGGAAGTACTTATAAAACAAGCACAGAGATGCAACTCTGCAGCGATGCGACAGTGGCTGGAGCTTGGCAGACAATGCAGGATCTATTATGTTAGAAATTATTTTTGCATCCTGTCCAAGAAGAGGATGCTAATGGTTGGGGCACCAGCCTAGATATACCAACAATAGTCCATGCATGGACAAATAGTGGCTTTATAGCGCTATATGATATTGGCAGTTGTGAAGATTTTTCTAGCCCGGTAGAGGGAGCCTACCCTTTTTTGTAGCAGACTTGGCAGTACCTTCTATGTATTTATTTTAATTCATGTTGCCTGAAAGAAGAAGAAAAAAATTAAAATTTCTCTTTCTGTCTTTCTCTTACACACATGTAAATAAAAAAGAGGTGTTACTTTCCTATTTCTACTAGATATGCCGTAATGGATTATTTTCAACTAGCGGTACCTACCCGACGTTGCCCAGGAGTCTTTTTACCTTTATTTTTGTATCGTTTATTTTTTTAATCAAATTTTGACAATTAAATTTAATTATTAAGGAAATGTTTTGTCATTAAATAATTAACAGAACCAATTTTTTATAAAACTATAACTAATTTTGTTACGGTACTTTTGTTTTAGATTAGATGCTAAAACATTTTTTTTAGAAACAGACACACAATGTGTATTATATTAGTAGTGTAACCTAATTTTAATTTTTAATTCAAAACATCCAGTACTATCTTTGCACAGATTAAACAAAGTAGTTCTAGTGATGTTGAGAGTACCGTTTAGTACTGATCAGTTAATTATTCTTACAGGACAAAGATGATTGGTACGTGACCATGTTCCATGATGCCTGGATCAAAGAACTCACGGCAGGAGGCTGCGGAAATTCAGGTTTCGAGAGTAAGTAGAATTTTTTTTCAGTTTTTCTTAAAAATTAAAAAAGAGATTGCAAAAGGGCACTGGGGGTCACTCGACAAAGAGATTAGATAAATACTAAGCCTTTATTGGATGAAAAGTAACTTTTATTGCCTTTGGTAACAGTTATTTGTTGACTATTTGTTTTTTTAACCCCTTTCTTCTGTTGATTATTCTTTTCAATCGCCAAGAATAATATTAAATTAAATTGTCGTGACATGAGAGAAGCTAAAAAGTATGTACTAATATTTAGATGTAGGTGTGTAAAAATAAGATTAGAATAGGAAAATTCCATGTAAGGTTAGAATTAAGTAGAGTCAAATTTTTTATTAGAAGTCGTGTGAGAGATACATGTCCCAGCAGTTACGTTACAGACAGAAAGTCGCTAGTGTGATGTGGCGAATGGGTAGTTCAGATTTTTCTCTTTTTACTGAATCTGCAGGGAGAGCGTTTTAGGTTTTCGGATAGCTGCTCCCACCCTTCATGGAGGAGGGGGGATTATATGTGTATACATGTATACTGTCAAGAACAAATAAAACTCCAAAGAGATTTTTCAAGCCTAAGTGAGTTTTTGCTGTTCTGTTTTTTTAATAACATTTACGAGAGTTATTTGTAAAAATAAGAAGATCTCTACAACGAGAGAGAAGAGTATTTATTTACCTCCTCTCCAGCAGGTTAGGCACAAGGCCAGTTTTATCTTACTCCCACAAGGTAAGATATGACCCAAGGTCGGGTCGGGAAAGTGGGACTTGAAAAGCCAGCGCCCGAGAAGGTGAGCACTCTGGCCATTAAAAATTGCCTGGGCAGCCCCGTCGGCATTCCCCGGTAGGGGCGCATCAGGCAGTAAGCAATAAACTTACTCCTCCCCAAAGAGGGGAGGCAAAGCCAGGGAGGGTGGACCTCTTAGAACTGCACAGGACAAACTGACAGACCGGCGGAATCAAGCCCCGAAGGCCAAGACGATACCAGTCTATGGGGTGCAGTATCCATCGGAACAGATACTACACTTTCATCTTGGCCAAAAGGCCAAGAGAATGAATTACTGCTGTATTTCGTCTACCAACAAGACTCAAGATGTCTACGTGATGAGCTGCTGTCGTCCAAATAACCGGGGAGATCGAAGAACAACACCCTACCATACTGTCACAGGTATTTGATATAGTCAGTTAACGTGACATAGAGCTAGGAGGTGGTCAGACGAGGCTCAGCTTGTGTAGACACCTAAAAGAAGATAAAATAGTGCAACTTTCTATTAAATCAATGAAGCAACGATAGAATAATTCCTAAAAGATATCCATTTTCTGCAGCAAAAGCAAAATATTAAAAAAATCCCAGAAAATTGAAAATAAGATTGGACCATTTTGAGGGTAGTGGAGCGGGATTCAAGGGTTGCACCAAGCCACTTACTTTATAAGGAAACATACGTTTTGATTCTGCTTCTCCTCATTCGATTATTGATCCAAACACCATTTCCAGCCATAATGAGATGGGACACAATCATGGAGACACTCTCGAGATGTCCAGCATATGACTCTTTTTTGCATGTTCATTTTATTAATCGAGTAATATATTTTTGGGAACAAATTGCCCGATCAGATTAAGAACAGCAATAGTGTTTAACATTTTAAGATGGAATTGGGTGAATTCAGAAGTAATGCTAAAAAAAGAATTCAAAGGGAATGTTTGGGTACTATCAGATGAAATATTTAACAGAATTTGATGTGTGTAATCATATTGTATTGATAGTATAAATGCTCTGTGCAATATATTTTAAGGGCTGAATTGAAAAATAGTTGAAAAGGGAGATAACCCAAAGAGACATAACAGACAAAAAAGTTTTTAAAAATTTTTAAAATAATAATAATAATAATAATAATAATAATAATAATAATAATAATAATAATAATAATAATAACAATAATAATAACAATGATAATAATAAAAATAATAACACCATCAGCTCTCCCCCCCCCAAAATAAAAATAATCAGCTCCCCTCTCCCCCCCCCAAAAAAAAAAATGATAAATAAAAAATAAATAAATAAATAAAAATAGATAAATAAATAAATAAATATTTTTTAAATGGTACCAGCCTAGGCTGACACCACACAAAGTATTTGCATAGGGTCAAGGAGGATGTAAAGACCGAGGAGGGACAACACAAACCAGACCTCCACTGGAAGTGTGGAGACTGCTGGGACCTTGGGGAGGCTTATTGCCACCCAAATCCCAGAGAAGACCAATGGTCCTTGCCGGCGAGAAATCAATGGTGAACCACTGTTGTGATACTGCAAATTTATTTGCGGTGGCTATCGAAAAGAGGTGGAGAATACTGGAAATCTGGGGAGACTTGTTGTCACTCAGACTCCAGGGAATACCACCGGTTGTCGGTGAGCAATCACTGATGACCTGTGTGAGAACTCCTAGTGAGTAAATAATAATGATGATGATGATGATGATGATGATGATGATGATGATGATGATGATGATGATGATGATGATGATAGTAGCAGCAGCAGCAGCAATAGCCACCTGCCAGTGAGAAATCAATTTTAAATAGCTGTTGCAGTAATGCAACATCATTTGCAATGGTTATCGAAAGAGGTGGAGAGTACTGGAAATCTGAGGAGACTTGTTGTCATTCAGACTCCAGGGAACAATCACTGATGACCACCTGTGTGAGAACTCCTAGTGAGTAAATAAAAACAAAACTGGGAATTTGATTTTTAATATAACACATTTTGAGCTAGTATTGCTTTGCTGTGGAAGAACGGGGGGCTAGTTGAATCGTGGATTGTGTTTACACTGTAATCTTAAAAGTGTTGCTTAAGAACATTTGGGCAGAGAAAACAATTTAGAAGTTATATGAAGGATTAAGCGAAATTAATTAGAATCAAATAGAGTACAATGAAATGGAGGATAAATGACTATGAAAACAATGGTAAAATATATATTATATAGGAAAAAGGTGTGAATGTGAAAAAATTGAGAGAAATGCTGATGAGAAAAAGATGTGTTATTTTCCCACTGCACACACTACCTACCCCGTGAAAAAAATGTTGTTGGCCACTTTCTATATTTGTGGAATGAATATTCATTGAGTGGTCCCAAATCCTTATTCAGTCCTGAGATGGGGGTGTTGAGTCTAAGAATGAGTTTTGTCTGCGTCTGTGTTGTTGTGTTTTAAAATTTATAGATATGAGGATGCATTTGATGTTGTCTATGGTGTAAGGTGTCAGATTATAATGGATGACCGTTGTGTGGTGTTTGGATTTGTTTCTAATGGTTGTTTGTGATTGTGGAAACGTAGGTGGAACTCAGAGCCTGTTTCACCAATGTAGTTGTCTTTTGTACATCTGGTGCAGTATATTAGGTAAACCACATTGAGGCTATTGCAGGTGAGAGGAGGAAGTTTAAGTTGGACGTTGATGCCTGGAGGTGTGAATGTGTCGTTGGTGGTGATGTGTAGGCATACTTTGTATCTAGGTTTGTAACATGTTTTGTTGCCTTGAGGTGTGAGAGTGTGATGTATTTTAATGTAGAGAATGTAGGTTTGGGGGGTGTTTTGAACTAATGGGTGGTTTGTTGTATATATGTTGATAGTAAGGTCATGTTTTAGCTGTTGGAATATATTTTTGAGGTAGTTGTGTAATTTATTAGTGTTGTGGTTGAAGTCCATACCATTGATATTTGTGAGAATGTTTTTTGTTGTTTTTGTATGCTAGGAAGTTTTGTCTATTTATAATCGATGTTTTTTTTTTATGGATTGTTTAATTAATTTAAAGGATTCGTTTCTGCAGAGGAAGTGGTTAACTAAAATTCTTATCTGTGTGTCATACTCGATTGGGTCTGAGCAGATTCCGATGAGGCTTCTGCCTTGAAAAAGGCTGTTACTGAAATTTATATATATGTATATACATATAGAGCCGTTTTTAAGGCAGAAGCCTCATCGGTCCAATCTAACAGTGATGAGAGTGAAAAGACGAATTAATCATGATTAATGGAGAGAAAAAATAAGGATGCAGTATTGTCATGTGACCAGTTTTTATGAAAATAAAAATATATATGAGAGCAAGAATTTATTTTAAATCATTTAAATTTATTTATTTATTTAGTTTTCTCTTACTAATCACTGAACGACTTAAACCGAACATAAATTCTTTCTCTCATATATATATCATTGAATTGCCCCCCCCCCCACTTTACGGTCATCAATAAAGAAGTTATATATGCATGTGTTTAACCGGGTCCACCCACTTTTTAGGAGAGCCCCCCCCCTACTTTTATAACTGTCTCGCCGGTCCTGTATATATATAAAATATGAAACTAAAAGTATACTTTTAGAGGATAGAACCTATAGTGAAATAGTTTAAGCTCAATATACGAGATAGAGCAATTATAAAGATAAATGAAAGAAGAGAGATAAATATGTACGAATGACAAATCTATTAAACTTCGAAGTTGAAATAGATTTGTCATTCGTACATATTTATCTCTCTTCTTTCATTTATCTTTATCTTTATATATATATATATATATATATATATATATATATATATATATATATATATATATATATATATATATATATATATATATATATATTATTTTCAGTTTAATGTTGATGTCCTAAAAGGGAATTTATTTTTAATTTCCGTTTCCAAAGTAAATTTGAATAAAGGGGAGATAATTGAAGTTAGCTGCAGTTGGTTTTATTGTATGAATATAAAATATGAAACTATTTAATGCATTACATTTTTGCTTTTGACTTTTTAGGTCTTTACTGGACAAATCCTCAATTTTATGTTGAACTGACTGAAGCAGATCTCGATTCCACAAATGGCTTTTGTACAATGATTATCTCATTGATGGAGAAAGAAGCAAACAGGAAACTAAAAATTGCCATCAATTTTGATGTTTACCGGGTAAGATTCAGCATCAATAAATAAAGAAGTAGTACACAAGACCGTCCAAAGGTATAAAGAAGTACTATTACCAAGCGTACAAATGACAACCAACGTGTATTCAAAATGGTCGCCCCAGACTATTCCCACAGTTTAGACCAGGGCGATCACTCAGTCATACTTAGTTACAGGCCAGGGGCGATAACTCAATGTTCGTAAATTAACACTGGCATAGGCTAGAATTAATTTTCTTTAATAAACGAAATAATGGTCTGTAACCGTCGGACACTGAACTCCTTAACGTCGTTTAGACTGTGGATGTGTTTAGATACGTTTTTGTATATTGTCTTGTTAGTTATGTATGCACATAAATTTTATCAAAGAAGTCATCTATATTATCTATTTATATATCTTCTTTCTTTCTTTGTAACTTATCATCTTTATATCTTATCTTATCTCTATTTATATAAGGTTAGATATGTGTATATGTTTATATATGTTTATGAATTTTGGAACACATGGTGGGTAATGTGGCTATATTTACTTTAATTTAGTTTCATGCAAAGGGAGTAAAGAGGGAGTGGAAGCCCTTCGTGAATATTCAGATACCTCTGATTTTTGTGAAATTTTAATAATATGCATTAGACATCACTTAATAAATATTCCCCAAATTTCAGTTTCTTTGGGGTATTTTAAAGGGTTTTAGGGGGGGGCATAATATGAGCCAAACCTCTCATTTTAAAATTCAAATATTTCAGATTTACATTACATTTCATCCATAGACATCAATTAAGATTCCCTGAATTTCAATTTCTTATTAAGATCACTTAAGCTTAACCCTTAAATTAGACAAGATTAGACAATATCTATTGTTATGCTAAATATGAGTTAACTAATGTTTGTTTCTTAAGCTAAGTATACTTTAATAACACAAAATTCATGGCAACATATAACTTAGTTCTGGGATTGAGTTATGTTTGAATAAAATTCTGTTTCAATTGTTTTAATTAACCGGAATTTATAATTAACTGAAAAATTTATCCAGCTCTCTCTTAGCTATCTATGTATTTCTCTCGCCCCCTCTCACTATGTGTTGATTCAAGCACTCTCTAATATTTTTTTAATGTCTCTGTAAGCATTTAGAGAAAGAGTAAAGCTCTCTTTTCAGCTAATTTACATAGTGTGTTCGTACACACCATAAACACGTATGTAAATTAAATAGAAAAATAATAGGTAGCTTTACTTCCATATTAGAAGTAAAGCAACCTATTGTTTTACTATCTAATTTACATACGTGATTGTTTAAAGACTTTTAACGTCCTAACACTATTTACATAACTTAATACGTTCCTTTCTTTCTTTATTTCTTTGTTTATTTCATAACATTTTATCAACAGTGTTTTTTTGCACGTTTACTATTAATAACAGTATTTTGATTTTGTTTATTCTTCTTTTTCGCATTTAACTGATTATTTGACGTGTTCTTCTCCAATAAGGGTCCATGAAAGAAATTTCTTCGGAGTTTACAAATGTTATTTTTTAAATGCTGTGTTGTTTAATTTCATTTTTAATTTATTAATTTTCCATCCTTTGCTTTCAGCTGAGGACAAAGTTTCCCGTTCACTTAAACCAGAAAAATAACCACCAACTTTCGATTCGCCAAAAGAAAGAAGCGGACATATACCAGTATAACCGCGAGATGACAAGTCACTTCAATATCGCCCCGGGCATATACATCATCATTCCAAGCACATTTGAACCTTACCAAGAGGCAAAGTTCCTGCTCAGAATCTACACGAAAGCTAGAATCACAAGCGGGTAATTTGAATTTAGGTTTAATATTCTTCATGTCTTTACAATCGCACTGTCATGAAAAAAGAGCAGCTTATTATTAAAATAAGTTCAATTTTTAGCATAGTAGTTCTAGCAAAATGGTAGGCGTTCATAATGTCTATGTTCAGAGAACCTAGTGTTTGGGTTGCTAAATGTCCTAACGGTAGACATGGTGTGTCGATCAACTTTGCAACGTTGGCAGTTTATGTAGTTGTCAGTCCAAAATCTGACATTTTTGTTCATCCCAAGCCACACAACTCTTTTGGCGGGCGTATTGTCGGAATACTTGCTGCCTCTGAGCAATAGCAGCTGCACATTTCGAGGTGAACCATTGTAGAGAGTGGGGCTTGCTGTAGAATTTTATCATGGGGACATGTGCATCAATGCTTACTTTGACCTATTCGGTTACTCCATTGGCACACTGATCAGCAGGGAGAGAAAAAGTTTCACTCCATGGAACGTCTCTGCTGTGGTCTCTGATGGAATCAAAATTAGCCTGCTTGTAGTATCTCGTCGTTTTGAGCAACGGCTTTTCAGCTTTGGGATTAGATTTTAGGGTGATATCAATCATTACCACAAGGTGATCAGCATTACCGAGCGAGCTATGGGCATTCGTCACACAAGCCTTGGGTAGTGAGGTTAAGAACAGGTCGATAAGTGAGGCTTGATGGTCCACACAATCAGGGAGGCGGGTCAGGAACGTGACAGTCTGTGAGAGGGAGGGAGCTATGGAGAAACTATACGTGGAGTTACCAGCTGCGTCTGTATAGCTGGAGAATCTAAGCCAGTCATGGTGATGTACATTAAAATCCCCAAATACATGTATTTGGGTACTCGAGTGAAGTGAGAGTGCTATATTTATGTTTTCAGAGGCAGAGTTAACAGTCCTGGGTTGAAAGAGAACGATATAAGAAATATAAGTAACTAACACTGTGCTGCAAGGATAATCTAAAGCACATGTAGGCTTGATCTTCTGTTTCTAGCCTATGTTCTCTAGTCAACAATTCGTATAAAATATCGATGTTTCAAACTTTTACTGCTGCTTTGTATGGCTCCGAGTGCTTGCCATCGATGAAGGAAGTAAAAATAAGACTATCGGTTATGGAGACAAAGATGTTGCGTTGGACCTCTAATCCGACCAGACTCGACCCTGTCCGAAGTTACTCTGATCTAAGGTGGACATATGCAGTAAGCTTAGTTATAGAGTGTTTAACAGCAGAGGCTGGAACATCGCATTACGCATAGATTTACAGGTTATTATAAATTTTCCTAGAGACCCAATCCTTTTTTTGAAGTGGGCGATAGCAATATTTTTTTTAAATAAATATTTATTATTTTTACTTACATATATATAGGTATAAGCCCCCCCCCCCTTTTTGAGTTGAGCTCCAGTTTATAATGCATTGCTGTTTCTGTAAACAAATGGAACTCTCAGGCAATTGACAATGTTTACACTGAGATTTCGCTTACTCTCAGCAGGTGTTGAATGTTAGCTCTGTCATGTCTGTGCATATTGCAACAAATTCCTTGACAAGTTCTTACAGGATGATATGCATGGCCGTGCTTTAAAAAGGCGCAAATGTTAGTTGTATGATATAGTTTCATGTTGTCTAGCATTGGAGTGAAGTGAGAGTTCTATATTTATGCTTTCAGAGACAGAGTTAACAGTCCTTGGTTGAAGGAGAACGATATAAGAAATATAAGTAACTAACACTGTGCTGCAAGGTTAATCTAAAGCACATGTAGGCTTGATCTTCTGTTTCTAGCCTATGTTCTCTAGTCAACAATTCGTATAAAATATCGATGTTTCAAACTTTTACTGCTGCTTTGTATGGCTCCGAGTGCTTGCCATCGATGAAGGAAGTAAAAATAAGACTATCGGTTATGGAGACAAAGATGTTGCGTTGGACTTTAAAATGGTGCAAATGTTAGTTGTATGATATAGTTTCATGTTGTCTAACATTGGAGTTTTGTCTTAAACCCTTTAAACCAACTTGCAAATCTTGGCTAACGACTATTATGAAATAGAATCAAATCAAATCAAATTTGTTGGCAAAAACAAAAATAGCAAAATGCAACAAGCCATGTAAAAAGAAACAGTTAGAAGATGTGTACTTCTATATACCGTCTGAATATCTATCCAAGGCGACT
Organism: Sepiola atlantica; assembly: GCA_963556195.1. Classification (NCBI taxonomy): domain Eukaryota; kingdom Metazoa; phylum Mollusca; class Cephalopoda; order Sepiida; family Sepiolidae; genus Sepiola; species Sepiola atlantica. The sequence continues at coordinate 164,391,699 of OY744518.1, read as the reverse complement.
TTAAACTTAGAGAATGCTGCCTATATTCTAATGCCTATGGTACATCTTTTGCTGAGTCCAGTGGAGACAACGGCTTGGCGCTGGGGAGAAAAACTCCTTTTAAATTCCTATTGATGATGTTTTAGATTCTGGCGTCTAGCATTTTCTAAAAAGAACTTTTTTGGAGAATCTGGGGTATCTTTGAAAAATGTAACAGAATAAACACCAAATATCCATTATACTAAGATAACACATAATCAGAGCTATCTGCGTATTAATCTAAATCTTTTACTTGTTTGTAAATAAATAAAAAATGTAAATGTGTTCTTTTTATGATAACATTCAGTAAATAGTTATAAATGTTATCTTTGCTTTTTTTTTTATTTCAGAGTTGTTGATAAAAACCCTACAATTCCGATGGTAAGTCAAGCTTATGTACAGTTTGTTTGATTTTTACAGCAAATCAAGCCTTTTGGGATTATTTAATGTCTAAACATAATACAAGCAATTAATATTATTATTATTATTATTATTATTATTATTATTATTATTATTATTATTATTATTATTATTATAATGATGATGATAATAATGATGATAATTATGATGATAATAATGATGATAATAATAATGATAATGATTATAATAATAATAATGTAAGCAATTCATTGTATACGATCTTACCCATAGCTGTGGTAATTACAGTTTCATGCCTTTCCTACAAGTATTAGTGCATGAAATTACTACAATGGATCTGATAGGATTTGAACTCGGTATACTTAATTCCATAGTCAACAGTTGTATCCATTATGCACTAACCAAGTCACTTCTACATTAAAAAAGAGGAAGTTAAAAAAAAACAGTTATTATAAATGTTAGCGCAGGATTAATAGAATGATCTTCTTTGGATCATATCCATGAAACCCCCACCTGGATTATACTAGCCAATGTAAGAATGCACTCTGTCCTATTTCCGAAAATTAAAATATATAATTTCATCCCACGTGAGGAATATAGAACCGGATATCTTTCTCTTTTCTGGCTGGTCTTCAAAACCGACCGACATGGTCCACCGGATTTACATCTTTGCATGGTCTTCAGACATCTTTCACTAATTCTGGCCATGGTCACCGAGACTCCCAATCTAGCCCATGCACATTTGAGTAAGATGCATTTATACAGTGTCCATACATATCTCTCTCTATTCGTTTACCCTGGCAATACATGTATTTCGATTGTGTTGGGACATTAGTGTAGTTTTACCTTTGGTAATTATGTCTGTGGTTTTCACCCTTTTACATATGTTTTGTATATCCTTTTTAGGTTTGTCTTCGACAAACTGTCTTTGTGTAAATAAATGTGTGTATATATGTAAATTCGACGTTTTTAAATTATTAACCTTTTTATTTTTATTTCGACCACTATGTGTTATCCACGATAATAAAAACATGCAAAATGGCAACCAGGTGTCTTGGAAAGAAACCTAAACACGTGGTTGCTACAAAAGCGTAAAAATATACATATAAAATTTTTGTTTCAGAATTTTTTAGATGAAGATTGATAATGTGTATTATTCGGATTACTGTTCTCATCTTTTATGTTATTTTTACAACATTTCGGTCGATGTAATCTCGAACCTTCTTCAGGTGCGTTTTGTTGCACTCGGGAATACAAAATTTCAAATTTACATTAATACGGTTGTCATTGTTAGTTTACTTATCACATAAATCTAATGATAGACACACATCCGTTTGTCCCAACTGCCATCTTGGTTTTCACAGTCAATAATCAGCAACAATAAGCAAGGAAGATCACTCTAAGAACTTGTGTGTGAGTATATTTTTCACAGCCACTGTTTCGTAATCTGTTATTATTTTCATTTTTTTATCATTTACAGTACAATCCTATTTCAATCAAAGTAATTATTTAGAATTGAATTATTTTGGTGCTTCTTGAAAGACATGCACAAGCGAAATATGGCAGTTCAAAATAAATCAACCAGAAAAACTCTTTGATATACTTACGTATCAGGCAAAAACAGATATCTACACCAAAAATTATGGAACATTATTGAGTAGAATTTTAATTAAAAATCAAAATCAGTTTTATTGTATATTTCCAATTCAAGAAATGACAGACTAACTTATCTCCCCTTTTCTCCCTTTTACGTAACTCTTCTAAATTAAAAACATAAAATGAGTTTGAGCCAATGTAGAATAAGAAATATAGAATAAAATTGATTTTTATTCTTAATTAAAATTCTGCTCAATAATTTTCCGTAATTTTTGGTGCAGATATCTATTTTTGCCTGATACGTAAATATATCAAAGAGTTTTTCTGTTGATTTATTTATTTTTTTTATTTTTATGGAAATCGCTCCACACAAGGCATGAAGCCACTTGATTTAAGGAGCTAACAAGAACAAATATGATTATTGCAAAGACAGGAGATGCCTATTGACCTTAGTCTTGAAAAGACCAAGGCTATAGGTAGGAGGAAAGCAGTCAGCAGGAAGAGAGTTCCACAAGATTGCGGTTCTTGGAAAGAAGCTACTAGAATAAGAAGCTGTATTACAATGAGGTATCAAAACAGCTAATTGATGGAGACCACTAGACCAACGAGTCAAACGAGCTGAAACAAAGAAAGCGGTGAATAGCTCATATAATTCTGAAGAACACATGCCATAATAATATTTATAGAAAAGACTGAGACTAGCAACATCACGTCTGTGAGAGAGGGGTGTAGAGAAGAAGAAAGGGAAAGGCCAATCAAATACGTTTCTGCACCTTATCAAGAACCCTCAAATGGGACAGAGATTCACAAGCCCGAATATGGCAACAGTACTCCATACATGGTCTGATTGTGGATTTGTAGAGATAGAGAATAGCCTCTGGTGTGAGAAAGTGTTTGGGGCGATAGAGAGAACCGACTTTACTAGAAGCAGAAAGAGCAATGGATCTAATGTATGAACTCCAATAAAGATTTAATGAGAAAGAAAGACCAAGAAGTTTCAGAGTCGATTTCTCCTCAAAAGCAGAGCCATATTTCACTTGTGTATGTCTTTCAAGAAAAACCCATTTTTTTTTGTTTTGCGACTTGGGGGGCGGGGAGGTCAGTAGACACGCAGGTAATGCAGGTAGGATCGGCTAATATATATATATATATATATATATATATATATATATATATATATATATATATATATATATATATATATATGTGTGTGTGTGTGTGTATATATATGTTAATTTATTCATGGATATTATAAGCTAAAATGAGTTCTATTTAGAAGAGTCATCATTAAATTAATACTGTTGTCATGACATACATACATACATACATACATACATACATACATACATACATACATACATACATACATACATACATACATACATAAGTATTACACTACCTACCAACAATAGATATTCTAAATGTCTTAAATATCATTAAATATTTATTTAAAGGCCGATGGACCCACAGAGGAGCCATTTGAAAGACTTTTCCGTGTTTACGCCCGTGATGATAAAATGGGGGCTCGAGAGATGAAAAGATTCCTAGCTGATTTCTCCTACAAAGGTAAGTCGCATTTAAAAATGTTTTTTTTTTTACATGCGCTAAAAGAAATGATGTCGTTGCAACTGCTGCATTATGTCCGTTCTTTTACTGGTCCGAAAATGTGGAAGCCATTTGGAAACACCTTCTTCTTCAGCAAAAATGAAGAGTCGAAACAAGAAAGGGTTTTTGTAGCTTACATTTTTTGTAGTTGAATGCAGACATTCTCTTGGTACACTCAGCTTTACGTATACAGTCAGCTTCCCAACCCCCAGCTGGAGGGAGCAAAAGGTGAAACGTCCACTCACCTTGATCTTAAGTCTAGCTCTCTTGATTTTCCCCTAACTCTTTCTCTCAATCGGTATTATAATTCTGTAAATTGCTTTTTTTCTTCACACATCCTTCATTCCAAATATAACACAAACAACAAACAATAAATCTTTATATTTCCATTTTCTTCCCAACCTTGAAATTATCAAAAAAAAACAGTCGTATTCCAAACACGACCTCTACTCACACACCCCTTCTGACCTACATCTTATTCCCATCTAGATTATAATTCCTATTCAGTATCCTCATTACACAAGATTATGTAGAGATTGCTAAAATGTTGCCTTTACATTTTTGTAGGCTCCCCACAATGTGCCTACACAATGTTACCTCGTAATTTTGCAAATACATTGCTTTGTACGATCTTTCCATCCTTCTTGACCTTTCACAACCATTTTATGGGGTCCCAACCGATTTTATTATCATTATTATTTACTCACTAGGAGTTTTCAAACAAGTCATTATTAGCAATTGCTCACTGGCAATAAGAATTGGTGTTCCCTGGAGTCCGAGTGACAACAAGTCTCCCCGGATGTTTAACATTCTCCACCTCTTTCATCAACCATTGCAAATCATTTTGCATTATCGCAACAGTCGTTTACCATTGATTTCTCGCTAGCAACGACCATTAGTTTCTTTGGAATTTGAAAGTTGCAATAAGCCTCCTTAAGGTTCCAATACTGTTTACACCCTTTCAGTGGAGGTCTGGTCGGTGTTCTCCCTCCTCGGTCTTTCCATCCTCCTTGACCCTTCACACGAATTGCATGTGGTATCAGTCGAAGCTGGTGCCACCACATGTGTGTGTTTTTGTCGTTTTTTTGCACCCAGATTTCAGTTTATAGAATTTTTAGCACTTTCAGTTTCTTTGGGCTTGTGTGAGATTTTTTATTCATTATTATTTGTACTCACTGGGAATTCTCACACAGGTCATCAGTTATTGCTCACCGACAACCGGTGGTATTCCCTGGAGTCTGAGTAACAACAAGTCTCCCCATATTTCTAGTATTCTCCACCTCTTTTTGATAGCCACCGCAAATAAACTTGCAGTATCGCAACCGCCGTTTACCATTGATTTCTCGCTGGTAAGGACCATTGGTTTTATCTGGGATTTGGGTGGCAATAAGCCTCCCCAAGGTCCCAGCAGTCTCTGCACTTCCAGTGTAGGTCTGGTTTGTGCTGTCCCCCCTTTGTCTTCTCATCCTCCTTGACCCTATGCAAATATTTTGTGTGGTGTCAGCCTAGGCTGGTACCATTTTTTTTTTGGGGGGGGGGGGGGAGACTAATGGTGTTTCTTGCTATTTCTGTTCATTGGTTCATTTTTGTGTTGTGTCAGTTGAGGCTGGTGTAATTTATTGAGGGGGGAGGGCTTATAAAGTGATGTTTCTTGCATTTTTTGTTCCTTTGTTTGTGATGTGTTCTTTCTGTGGTTTTGTTTTCTTCCTGTAGTAGATTCCATGTGACCCTTCGTAGCTTATGCGGGTTGGTTTCCGCATTCGAGGATTTTTCTTAAGATTGTTGCTGTTTTGATCATTGCCGTCCTTTGTATAGTTCCAATGATCCTTTTGATTCCAATTTCTCCCAGTCTTTTTTCCAGGTTTTTGGGGATCGTTCCTAGTGCTCCTACGATCATTGGTATTATACTGACTTTCTTCATGCTCCATATTCCTTTCAATTTTCTGGCTAGTTCCATGTATTTACTTCGTTTTTCCGTTTCTTTGATCTTCACTCTGTGGTCTGCTGGAACGGTGAAGTCTATGATTTTGCAAGATTTTTCCTTCTTGTTGATTATTATAACATCCGGTCTCCTTGCTTATATAAGTTTATCTGTTTGTACATTCATATCCCAGATGATTTTGTGATTTTATTTTCCAGTACTGTTTCTGATTTATGTTTGTACCATTTGTCTGCGTATTCGAAATTCAATTGTTTGCACAGTTCCCGGTGTAATGCTTTCCCCACACAATCATGTCTGTTCTTGTATTCATTTTGGGCTAGTTTGCTACATTCACTTATTATATGATTTACTGTTTCGTCTCTTTGTCCACACAGTCTGCATTTATTTTTTTTCCTGGGTTTTATCTATTTTAGCTTTAATGTAGTTTGTCCTAATTGCATTGTTTTGTGCAGCCATCAGTAAAGATTCCATTTCTCTGTTTAAGTGTCCTTTTCTTAGCCATGCCCAGCTATTTTCGTGGGTTTCTTCTCTTGTCAGTCTTCTGAAGCGTCCATGTAGTTGTTTTTCTTCCCACTTCTTTCCTTGTCGTTTTGTTTCTGGTTTCGGTGCTTCCCGAGTTGCTCGTTGGAACGGTGTCTCTTGCTGCAATGATAAGGATTTCCGTGTGTTAAGTTATGTATTTCTCCAGCTCTTTTTTTGAGTTTTCCACACAATCTTCTATACTTACGAGTCCTCTTCTCCCTTCGTTTCTTTTTATGTAGAGTCTGTCCGTATCGTCTTTTGGATGTAGTGCGTTGTGCATGGTCATTAATTTTCTAGTCCTCTGGTCAATGTGCCTGAGTTCTTCTTTGATCCAGCCTATGAATGGTCCAGAGTATTTTATTAGCGATACTGCCCAGGTGTTTATTCCTGTTACTAGATTCCTGCTATATAATTTCGTTTCTAGGAGTTTTCTTGTTCTTCGTAACTATTCTTTTCCAATCTTCTCTTTCATTTCTGTAGATGTGATGGTGTCGGCTTCCAGAACTCCAAGATATTTGTAGCTATCCTGTTCGATTTGGTTGGGGAGTTCCATGCCCTCTGTTGTCTCCAGTTTTCCTCTTTTTATTTCTAGTAGTGCACACTTTTCCATTCCGAATTCCATTTGGATGTCCTGACTGAAGATTCTGGTCGTATTTATCAGCTTTTCCAGTTTCTTTTTTGCTTTTTGCAAATAGTTTCAGGTCATCCATGTACATCAGGTGGTTTACTCTTAGTTCTGTGTCTGTAAACTTGTATCCGGCATCACATTTTCTGAGTATGTAGTTGAGTGGCATCATATCTATTATAAACAGTAGTGATGATAGGGAGTCTTTTTTTTTTTTTTTTTTTTTTTTTAACATAGTTCACCTCAACCAAGGCCAGACGCCACTGTAGACGTAAGGGGCTACTGAGAAAAGAAAAGGGGAGAAGGTTGGGGGGGTCAACCTAAATTGGGATCTGCGCACCAAGATGTCTGTTTACATCAGTTTTAAACTTCTGCATGTCTGTACTGTCTGGAAACAGGGGGCAGGGAGGGAGTTCCAGAGGCCAGCAGCACGAGGAAAGAAGCTATTTGAGTAGAAGGCTTTCCGACATCTGGGAACCTCCACAGTGAATGAATGAGATTTAGTTGCTTGTCGAGTTTGTCTAGTGAATTTACGTCGAGGGGGCACCAGGGTAGCCAATTCATCAGAGCATAGTCCATTGAAGTATTTGTAAAACAAGCACAAAGATGCTACATTGCGGCGATGGGACAGGGACTGGAGCTTGGTTGACAGTGAGGGACTGTAGTGTCGAAGATCACGTACCAACGTGATCGGTACGAGAGCAGGAAGCAGCAGCAGCAGCGAGATAGCTAGGGACATAGATAGAGAGATTACGACCGTTGATACACACATGTTGTTATAACCCTTGTTAAATAAAGATATGTTTACAACCACCACAATTGACTGTTGTTTATTACCAAACACCACAAACTGGCGACGACGATGAGATGAAATTCTACACAAAAAAAAAAGCAAAGAAAGACATCTACAAAAAAAAAAGTGCAAACAACGAACTTTTCTACGGAAAAAAAAAACACGAAAAAAGAGGTGACACGTGCTACAAGAGAGAAAGAAAAATATACTTTTTTTCTTCCAAAGGAAAAGTACAGAAAAAAAACGAGAGATAAGTAATTCGTTTGTTATCACATTTATTGTCTTTAAATAACAATCCTTTTGTTATTCACATCTTATTGTCCTTTTAAACAACAATATGGCAAAATTCGTCACATTGGGGGGGCTAAGCCCTCCACGTGCGTTAGATACGATCGGAGATCCAGAGTCTTTACATAAAAGATGGGTAAATTGGAAAACCGATCTGGAAATTTTCATACTAGCTTCAGGTGTCATAAATTCTGAGCAAAAAAGAGCTATTCTTTTGTTTAACAGGAGGCGAGGGTCTGCGTGAAATTTGGACGAATTTCACGGACGAACAAAAAGCCGGACACGAGGCTAATAAAGAAAGAGTCGATGTATTCCGAACAGCTATAGAACTGTTTGACAAAACTTTCGCTCTAAAGGAAAATATCCCTAAAGCGCGTTCAAGATTTTGGGAGTCTGAACCAAACACGGGAGAAACCGTGAATAATTATATCACTCGCTTAAAGAGTTTGGCGAAGGTGTGCGGTTTCACTCCAGAACCGAACGAATTCGTCAGAGACAAGATCCTTCTTCACATAAAGGACACGGAACTAAAAGCCAAATTATATGGTGAAAGCAACTTGACGTTGGATCGTCTCATCCAAATTATTGGGACGTACCACCACAAAGAGGCCCTAATTTTAGGATCTACTTGTACGTCTGATATAAATAGATTAAGCGACAGACAAAAACCTAAACCAAGCCACAATGTGTCATCTGCATGTTATAAGTGTGGGGGGAATGGACATTTTGCAAGAGATTGTGTTAGAAGCAAGCATCACAAGTGTGGAATCTGTGGGAAAAAGGGACATTTTGAAGTCTGTTGTTTCTACAAAAACAAACAAACAAAAACGCAGAATAGAAACGAACATGACAGAGCCCCAAAATACAGTCGTGGTGGACGAAAGCATTATCATAACAAAGGAATTCAACAGAGTGTAGGGGAAAGGGAAGATAACAAAACTGGTGGCGCTAATGGGTTTAATTTATTCAAAATATCAATGAGTGAAAATGTAATAAACCTCAAAGTCAGAAACACCACCATCCCTTTAGTGATAGACTCAGGAGCACAGCATAATACATTATCTGTAGAGGACTTCAAGAAAATAGAAAAAGAAGGACCCAAAATTAAGCTCCAGCCAGATTCTACTAAACTATACCCCTATGCTAGTGAAAAACCACTTCCCCTTCTAGGAAAGTGCATATTGAAGGTTGAAGTTCCTAGCACAAATCGCTACATAACAGTTCCATTTTTTGTCATACCACAGGCCCAAGCGTCACTTTTAAGTGGTAGAACTAGTAAAAGACTAGGACTTTTAAGTGTGGGCGTTAACGCCAACATCTTGAACTGCTCGGAACTGGATATATGGACAAGAATACTAAAAGAATTTCCAAAGGTTTTCAGTGGATTGGGAAAACTGAAAAACTACCAATTAAAATTCAAAATAAATCCAGAAATTATACCTGTCACTCAGCCAGTACGTCGGATACCATTCAAGCGGCGGCAATGTGTCCTAAACAAATTGCAAGAACTGGTTGATCTGGATGTAATTGAGAGGGTCAGGGAACCTTCTCAATGGGTGAATCCTTTAGTGACAGTGGAAAAAAGGCCCGAGGACAATGGAAAAAGCGATGTGAGGATATGTATCGACATGCGTAGAGCAAACGAAGCTATCGTTCGAGAACGTCATCCAGTGCCCACGATTGAGGAAACTATACAAGAAATGGCTGGAGGCAAATATTTCTCAAAAGTAGATTTGAATATGGCCTACCATCAAATAGAGTTGCATCCAGACTCCAGAGAAATCACAACATTTGCTGCACCTGATGGGCTATACCGGTATAAAAGACTTATGTTTGGGGTAAACATGGCCTCAGAAAAATTTCAGCAAATCATAAGTCAGGTTATAGCTGGCTGCCCAGGAGCATACAACATGTCAGATGACATCATAGTAGTCGGGAAAACAGAAAGTGAGCACGACACTAGACTCGCCAAAGTTTTCCAACACCTAGCCGAACAAGGACTGACCGTCAATGGAAAGAAGTGCCAGATTAAAATGACATCTATAAGTTACATGGGCCACATTCTGACACAAGACGGCTTGAAGGTCTCGGACGAAAAGGTGAAGGCTGTAGTTGATGCTCCTCCACCAAAAGATGCATCACAGATGAGGAGTTTCTTGGGACTGGCCCAATTCTGTGCTAAGTTTGTGCCCCATTTTGCTAGTGTAACTGCACCACTTTGGGATCTTACAAGACTAGATTCTGATTGGAAATGGGAAGAAGAGGAACAATATTCCTTTAACAAACTAAAGAAAGGGTTAATTGAAGCGCCAGTCATGGCATACTACAGTGTTGAGTTGCCAACTAGAATCACAACTGATGCTTCTCCCGTTGGCGTGGGTGCAATCATTGAACAACAGCAGCTAAACGGATACTGGAAACCAGTATACTATGCCAGTAGGAAGCTCACACCAACAGAGTCCCGATATTCTCAATTTGAAAGAGAAGCACTGGGAGTATTCTGGGCATGCAAAAAGTTCAGTCTGTACCTCATTGGATGTGACTTTCAGATCCTGACTGATCACAAAGCGCTGGTAAAGGTACTATCACCTTCCTCGAAGCCCCCTTCAGCAAGAGTGGAGAGATGGCTGTTGTTTCTACAACAGTTCACCTACACAGTCATCCACATTCCTGGCCGAACCAATAAGGCGGACCTGCTGAGTCGACAGCCCGTTGAAAACCCAGACAAAACTGAGGAAAAGGAAACAATGGACTACATCTACAGTATCATTAAAGATACTGTACCTCAGGCACTGACTCCCTGTGAAGTGGAAAAAGCTTCAAAGGATGATGCTACGATCTCCAAACTTCGGCAAGCTATATCCGAAAATGACTGGACCCATTTCAAAGGTACTGCATTTCATGCAATCAAAGATGAACTCTGGATAGCAGGACAGATGGTCATCCGAGGACGCAGGATCATAATCCCTGAGGCACTTCAGGGGCGGGTAGTTGTACTGGCTCATGAAGGACACCAAGGGATTGTGCGAACCAAAAATCGCCTACGGTCCAAAGTTTGGTGGCCAGAGATGGATAGAATGGCAGAAAAGCGAGTAAAAGCGTGTTACCCATGTCAAGTGGTTGGCAAAAATGCCCCTCCAGAAGAACTAGAGAGTACACCGCTGCCTGACCAACCCTGGACCTATGTAGCTGTTGACCTACTGAGTGTCTCCGAAGGGAACTACCTGCTGGCTGTTGTCGACTACTACTCAAGATGGCCAGAAGTTGCGCATATGAAAATAGCAAATGCCAAAAATGTAACGGGTGCACTAGAAATGATGTTCAATCATCATGGATATCCCAACTATCTGAGGAGTGACAACGGACAGCCATTCTCATCAAGAGAATTCAATGAGTATATGAATACTCACGGCATCACCCAGGTGAGAGGGATCCCGTATTGGCCACAGTCCAACGGCGAAGTGGAACGGTTCAACAGAACTATCCTAAAGGTAATTAAGATCGCCAAAGTCGAAGGGAAAGACTGGAGGACTGAACTAAGGAATTTTCTGTTCCAATACCGAACCACCCCTCACACAGTAACCGGAGTATCCCCAGCGAAGTTACTAATGAACCGCGAACTCCGAGGTAAGCTGCCAAGTATTGTAGGAGCGTCCACTGATTTTAGTGACGTACATGATAAGGATGCTCTACACAAACTAAAACGCAACATAGCTGCTGACCAGAGAAGAGGAGCCAGAGACCAACAGATCCAGAGAGGGGACACAGTATTGTGTAAAAATTTACACAGAACAAACAAGCTGGACGCTCGGTTCGAGTCTCAGCCCTATCAAGTTGTGGAAAAGAAGGGAAATGCTGTTCTAATACAACAACCCCAAGGCCAAGTGAGAATGAGAAACGCTGCCCATGTAAAAAAGGTACCCGGCGACATGCAGTATAGTCCTGACTACACCGACGTCCCTAAAGCAGTTTACTCTCCCCCTGATACAACCCACTGGCCCCCTACTTCTACAACAGATATCGAAGACACACACCTCAACCCAATCGATGCACGTCCCATCTCCAGTCCAGACCCTAAGGAAACTGCTCAAGAACCCCTAACACCGGCCCTAACTGCCCCTAGTGGTTCAATCAGAACACCTAGAGTAAGATCCACCCCAGTGTGGCAAGAAGACTTTATAGTGACATAAATTTATAAAAAAAAGAGGGAAGATGTAGTGTCGAAGATCACGTACCAACGTGATCGGTACGAGAGCAGGAAGCAGCAGCAGCAGCGAGATAGCTAGGGACATAGATAGAGAGATTACGACCGTTGATACACACATGTTGTTATAACCCTTGTTAAATAAAGATATGTTTACAACCACCACAATTGACTGTTGTTTATTACCAAACACCACAGGGACCTATTAGGTTGGCGATTTTTTTTTGGACCTTGTCAAGGAGGGAGAGACTAGTAGATGATGCACCAGCCCAGATGTGACAACAATACTCCATGCATGGGCGAATGGTGGCTTTGTAGAGATACAGGATAATGTCAGGTGTGAGGAGTTTACTAGCACGGTAGAGAAAACCAACCTTCTTTGCAGCAGCCTTGGCAATGTCTTCAATGTATTTGTTCCAATTCATGTTACCTGTGAAGGTTAGGCCGAGGAGTTTGAATGATGAACTCTCAGGTAGGGTGTTATTAGCCATGACAATTGGTGGTTGGAGAGGTTCCTTGTAATTATTGAAGGAAAGGAGCTTTGTTTTAGCAGCATTAAAAGTTACCAACCACTTATGACCCCAATCTACTACAGCCTGGAGGTCATTTTCTAAGGATTCAGCCAACGCCTCAGATATGATCGCGTCGGTTTTGCCAACATAGCGAGAGTAAAGCGTGGTGTCGTCAGCAAATAAACCAATCTCAGACACTATGTCATAAGGGAGATCATTTATATAGATGAGAGAACAACAAAAGTCCAAGGATAGATCCCTGGGGTACACCAGCATTTATGTCATGTTGCTTCGATGAATGGCCATGGAGGACAACCTGGATTTTTCTTTTGTCTAGGAAGGATCTAATTATATTAAGTAATTTCCCAGTAATACCGTATGAGTGTATTTTCAGGAAAAGCCCTTTATGCCATACCTTGTCAAAGGCCTTGGATATATCAAGCGCTACTGCCCTTGCTTTTCCTGCCTTGTCAAGTGTATGATACATGCGTTCAGAGATGACCGTTAGGATGTCCGCAGTAGATCGTGCTTGTCTAAATCCATACTGGCAGTCAGATAGAAGTTTAGCATTATCTAAATGCTGTACGATCGCTAGATTGATTAAAGATTCAAAGATTTTAGCAAAGATCGGCAGCAGACTGATTGGGTGATAGTTGTGAGGATCGGTTCTATTCCCAGAATTCTTGTAGACTGGTACCACAGAGGCAATTTTCCAGCTATCGGGGAAGCAAGATTCAGCTAGGCATTTATTGTAGAGTTTGGAGAGGACAGGGGCCAGTTTCCTTGGAAAATGCTTCTCTGTATCTTTATCTCAGTCAGGTGTTGTCCTCCGGCTGTCAGTTCCAGTCTCCATGTTCCCATTGCTTTCTTAATAAGATTAATTATCCTTTCGGGTATTTTGTATATTTTCAAACATTCAATTATCCATGCTTGAGGGATTCTGTTGTAAGCTTTTTTGTAGTCAATCCATGCCGTGAATATGTTCTTTTTTGTGTTTTTTACCTCCTTCAGGATCTTTTGATCGATGTATAGGAGGTCATGCGTCCCTCATTTCCCTTTACGGCATCCTTTTTGTTCTTCGGGAAGTAGTCCACGTTTGTTTACGGACTGGTAGATTTGTTCTCTCAGTTGTGCCGTCAGGATTTTCCACATTGTTGGTAATCAGATTATTGGTCTGTAGTTGCTTGGGGTCGTTCCTTTTTTGGCATCTTTTTGTATAAGCGTTGTCCTTCCTTTGGTCATCCACACTGGTATGTCTGTTTTGTGGTTACATCCTCTTAGTTTCTGCGCTAGTCTTTCATGTAGGGTCGTGAATTTTTTAAACCAATATGCATGTATTCCATCATGGCCTGGTGCTTTCCAGTTTGCCATTTTCCTTAGGGTGTCCTTAATGGTTTCTTTAGTAGTCTCCGTTTCTGTTCCTTCTTCTATTTCCTGTAGTTCATTTTTCATGTTTTTTAACCACTTGGCATTTTTGTTGTATGTTTTAGGCTTTTCCCATATCTTGCTCCAGAAGTGTTTTGTCTTTGTCGGGTCAGGTTGTTCTGATGTTATTCGTTCTCTGTATTATTATTATTTGAACTCACTACGAGTTCTCACACAGATCATTGTCAGTGATTGATCACCGACAACAACCAGTGGTATTTCCTGGAGTCTGAGTTATTATTATTATTATTGTTATTATTATTATTATTATTATTATTATTATTATTATTATTATTATTATTTAATAATTATAATTAATTATAATTAATCATTAATTATTATTATTTTCAATTTTATTACATTTTTATTTTCAGAGTTCAAACAGGAATTAAAGTTTTCTTTGGACACTTGCCGCAGTATTTTAGCCATGATGGATGTATCCTTTATTGAACAAAATTATCAACATCTGTTGATAGCGTCTACCCGACTCATGGACACTCTCCTTCGAGATTTCAGCTTTCCTCAATTCCTTCTCTATTTTAAAGTGACATATAAACATATACGTCCAATATGCATATTCGCCTTCAGCATCCATTACGGCAGTTGCTGACCTTTGTATTAGCCCCAGTTATGAAAACTGGGGCTAATACAAAGGTCAGCAACTGCCGCAATGCAATGTAAGTATGAAATTAACACGCGCAAACTTTGAAAGTTTTTTTATGTGTTAATTTGATACTTAATCTTTCAAGTCCAATGTTAACAAATACTTGTTGAGCCATCCTCTTAAGCAATTAATTAAATTCTTCTCAGATCCAACCATCGTCTGCAAATGTAATGAAATAAATATTACATAATGTCCTTCTATAAGTACGCGTGTTTCTTAAAATCACTTTTATTAGCAAAATTACATTTAAGTAAAGTAAAGTTTTAAAATGCATAAAACTAAACTGAACTTTCATGAAAAAAGTTTATTCCCAAAAACTACCCGTCTGTGGAATTCAATACCATGGAGCTGCTTCCTAGCTGACTTCAACATGGTCGTTTTCAAGTCCAATGTTAACAAATTCTTGTTGATCCGTCCTCTTAAATAATCAAAATCTGCCCAGATCCTACCATCGTCCGCAATCCTCAAGGTATTTGTCTCACCATTCACTTGACACAAACCCAATAACCCTTGTCCTTTCGGCCTTGATGAGTGGTGACTCGTTAGTAAAAATATAGATAATATTACATGGATTTATCCGAAATTGTAAAAGAACACTTCCACATAAAGAGAAAAAAAAATTGTAGATTTAATAATAATAATAGGGGTGGGACGTAATGGGTGAAAATTTCAGATTAATGCGAGTAGTATTTTTTTGTGTTCATTTATATATAAATAACACTAAACAATCAAGCATTTTGAAAATTTTGCAAAATTCAGAAGGTGCAGGCCACTAGTTTTTGGCTATTTTACATTCATGAAAACGCTTTCACAGCCTGAAAATGGTCATAAATTAAAGTACTATATCAGATTTAACCATCTATATCGATTCATAGCTTTTGAGGATGTTTTAGAACCTGCAATGTCGCATGAAACCACTTTTTCACCGAAAAATGATGGATTTTGAGTCTCGTGGAACTCTAACGGCTATTTTTGGCCTGCACCTTCTGAATTTTGCAAAATTTTCAAAATGTTTGATTGTTTAGTGTTATTTATGTATAAATAAACACAAAAAAATACTACTCGCATGAATCTGAAATTTTCATCCATTACGTCCCACTCCTAATAATAATAAGATGTAGTTTTCTTGGAGCATTGCATGTAATATGTATATAGAGGAGTTATAGGAGGCTATCACAATGATGGAAATATGTTGGTGTTGTGAAGTATGACAAAAACAAGTGTTTTGGGTTTTTTTTCTTTCAAATTCTTTTTTTAATTAAAACTTCTTGATTAGTCAGTACTTCTACACAGAAGTCTTATATGTGTGACTGTGTTCCATGATATATTTCTAGGAAAGACCTCTTTATCAAATGGTAGGTGTTTCAAATCTCGTGAAATCTATGCGAAACGGAAAATTGTTATATAGTAAGTAAGTGAATATCAATGTCGCCCACAGCGAATGGAATAAAATCAAAATTAATATATATATATATATATATATATATATATATATATATATATATATATATATATATATAATTTTAATTTCCTACATTTGATCAAAGTGATTAATTTCATCACTTAAATAAAGGAATTTTTTAAAAAATCAATTGTTTTTGTCTTACTTCTCAATGCTGACACATTTCCATATCTTGCATTGTGATAGCCTTCTAACACTCCTCTCTCTTTCTCTCTCTCTCTCTCTCTCTCTCTCTCTCTATATATATATATATATATATATATATATATATATATATATATAATCAAAATGTGAAAAACCGGTATAAGACATCAATACATTTAGAGTTGGACAAATGATAAACATGGTGTTTAACTCCAATTAACAACCAGTTTCTTCTTATAAAATAGTAATGTTTTAAAATGTGTTTATTGAATTTGCATGTTTAGTTATGAAAATGCCATTACAAACGAACGAAAATATTATTACTCGTATTTCCAGTTTATTTTATATTTCAGGTTATGATTATTTAATTAGATTAGTTATAAAGAGAACTGTTAATAGAGTTCAAGATTGTTTGAACTACACAAATATCCCTAGTGGTTCCTCAATGGAAAAAGATTAAGAAACGGCCGTTTGCCAGTATGGATTCATGAGTCCTGATTTTTCCCAGCTGACTACAACATGGTCGTTTTCAATTCCAATGTTAACAAATTATTGTTGATCCGTCCTCCCAAATAATCAAATTCTGTTGAGAACCAATCATAGTCTGTAAACCTCAAGGTATTTGTCTTACCATCCATCTGACACAAGACCATTAATTTTTGTCCTTGAATGGCCTTTGGGCCTCGACGAGCGGTGACTGGTTAGTAAAAAAGAAATTTAATAATATCAAACAAGATTAAATTTCAAGCTGCATTACTTTAGTAAACTGTTAAATTGAATATAGATAATGTTCAAGAAATTTATTTTAATAAACAATCGATCAATAGTAAAAATAATAAAAATAAAAACAAATAATAATCTGTACGTCACGTAGAAACGTGAAATACGCGTGAGAAGTCTTAGACATTGTAGGATAACATCATAATAGACATGGCGTTGCCTCGGATGATAGCTAGGGAGATGCGCTTTCTGGCTCTAAAAGCAAAGAGTGTCATGTCGTCAGGCCGGCAGCTATCGCCTCTGTTTAGGCCGACTGGCTCAAGAATTGATGCGAATTGTTAAGTTATAATCACACTTATAGTGTGTATAGAGGAATTTCTTCTTTATTTGGGAGTTGTCCATATCACACTGGCAAAGGAGAGGAAGAAAGCCACATACTGCGGACTAGTCGAATAATGTCGGCCGAATACATGTGTGGCAGATCATCGATCTGCCACACATGTAATGTCCAATATGACCCAGTAGAAGTCGGTTGCAGAGGTTTATCGAGACATTCGTTATGGATAATATAGAATTAATGCAACTTATTATTTTGCCATTTAATTTATATATGTGTCTGTGCTGTTTACAGGCACTATGTAAATTAGATGGCAATGCTAAAAAAGAGTCACTCTTTCTATAAATGCTCATAGATATATTAAGAAATATTAGAGACTGGTTGAATCAACATTATATATATATATATATATATATATATATATATATATATATATATATATATATATATATATATATATGAGAGAGAGAGAGAGAGAGAGAGAGAGAGAGAGAGAGAGAGAGAGAGAAATATACAGATAGCTAAGAGAGGGATAGGTGACTTGTTCAGTTAATTACAAATTACGGCTAATTACAACAGTTAAAACAAAATAACTCAATCCCAGATCTAATGTATATTTTAGTATCTATTTTGTGTAATTAAAATATATAAGAAAAAGTATTTGGTTAATTCAGCTTTAGTATAATAATAGATGTCAATTCTTTTTATTGTTTTTTAAAGTGCTCTTATTATGCTCAAATGTTTACAATTTGAATAAAGATGGTTTTTTTTTTTTTTAATTCTCATTTTTTTAAGACTAAGTTGTCTTTCCGAAAGGTCGTAAATTAGACCTTGCGCTAATCTAATCTAGCACTGTCTGAGATTCATCAAAATTGAGATCTCTGCTCTGTCAACAGATGTCAGCATATCACTAAAACCAGAATATCAATCTGAAAGATCACAAAATGTTCTCTGTAAACATGAAATTAAGAATATTTATTTGAATATCAATAATTATTGTCCTTAATAATTCCTTTAGCGGAATCTTTCTGGAAAATTGTCCATTGATGAAATGAGGTCAGCGTGGAAAGAAATTAAAGTCTACCATGTAAGTATCAAATTCTGTCGTTTTTTGTTTTGTCTGACACTTTGTAATTGTTTTCTTCTTTTCTCTTAATAATAATAATAATAATAATAATAATAATAATAATAATAATAATAATAATAATAATAATAATAATCGGGAAACGCTAAGTTGGGGTAGCTAATAAATATATAATATAAGCGTAAATATATGAATTGAATAAAGCCTATTATTTTTGCTAGTAAATGTAAAGCTCATTAAATTAAATTTAAATTTAAATTCATAAAATTGAAAAGAAAACAAGAAACATCTCAAGGATGAAATATTCTATGATTTAATTGTTAAAGTTTATATTTAAATTTGATACAGAATTATGAATTTAAATTATGTCTATTAATGTTATAATAAAAATTAAAATAACTGAATTGATCAAAGATGTGTTGTTTGTTTGTTTGTTTGATAAGAAGTGGCTTTTATTTTCACTTAGCCTTTTTTATCAGGTGAGAAATTGATTTGCATCATTTGGATTATTCAGACTATTATTCTTATCTGTGATTTTATTCTCATAACGTTTCGGTTGATGTAACCTCCGACCTTCTTCACGTGCATCTTTTCAAACTTGCGAATCTATACGGAATTTTCAAACTGAACCTGTAATCAGTTCTAAGTGACAGTCTTCTGGGTTGAAGGTTCAATCCACACTGGAGGCAATACTAACTAAGAATAAAACAAAAATAACTCACTTAACACTTCTACTCAATCACGGCTGATGGAACGAGAACAATCTACCTCCGTAGATTAAATAAAAGGTTGTGTGAAATTCTGTATAGATTCCCGAGTTCAACATAAAGATTCCCGAGTTCGAAAAGATGCACGTGAAAAAGGTCGGAGGTTATATCGGCCGAAACGTTGTGAGAATAACATCCAAAATGAGAATAGTCGTCCGAATAATACATTAATACAAATTATCAATCCTCATCTAAAAAATTCCAAAACATTATTAAAAGTTGATAGTTTTCAATGTTAACCTTTATGAAACATTGCATATTGAAACACCTCATTACCTACATTGGTAACCATTGACCACGTATCTTGCATTGGTGATTCAACTTAGAACACATAAGCCCTTCTCGATCAACTACCAACACATTCTCTCACACATATGTCATTAAGTTTGGATAGTTTAGGATAAAAAATGGACAAAAACTCCACTCGAAACCATAAAAAAAATAATTTTTAAAAATTCGGAGGATCATTTGAGACATAGTTGGTTGGGATTTTTTTTTGCATTGGTATTCTTTTTGTATGACATCAGTCAATGGACAATGGGAAATTATAACCTGGTAATCAAATAGGTATGCAAAGTGGGACAAGTCATTTAAATTAAAACTATTGTATTGTATCAATATTGAAAACAAAAAGATCGCTGGCTTAGGGCTAATCTAGGTGTTTGTTTTAAAAACCCAAACAAAACAATAGACAAAGAGAGACTCTGAGAAGATAAGACCTGAGAAATACAGGTTAGCGAAGAATAGCCAAGAAGACAGACATACATGACTGTTGTCGCTGTATCTTAATCAAAAAAACGAATTGGCAGCGAAAAAAAATTATTTTGTGTTTTACATATGTTAAATAAACATAAGAAAGATTTTTAGCAAACAACAGATTGGTTCATGTTTATTTTTCTTCGTATCTTGAGATTCAGAAACGGTAGAGAAAAGATCAAAGGGGAATCACTCTTCAAGTATTAATAACTATAATGTGTATTTCGGGATCTGAGTAATCGCCACTGCACTACTTTCATTTAATAATTGCAAAAGATTATAATCGCCTTCCGATCTTTAGCTTGGAATGTCGGATGTCATGAAATTAAGAATACTAATTATGATGCTTAGACTAAGAGTCAAATTTTGGGGCACTTTTTTAGATAGCAAAGTCTTGAGAAAAGTCTCAGAAAACGTGAAGATTCCATAACGAATGTCATAGAGTTTATAGAGAAAGATGTTTTTCTTTGTTTATTTCGAATCCACTTGGTGTTTCAGGAGCTGTTCTTGTCATCTGACCGAAATGGCACAGGATTTATTGAAACGTACGAAATGAATTCTTTACTTCAAAAACTTGGTAAGTTTCTTCTTCTTCTTCTTCTTCTTCTTCTTCTTCTTCTTCTAATATATAAGACCATTAAATTATCTATTCGATATCAAGTCCGTAAATATATACAGTTGTCTATGCTCGGCATAAGAGTGTATAATTATAATCTTAAAAATTACATCTGTTAAATACCAAGTTTACTGGCGACAAACACAATATAAAAAAAATTATCACATCTTAAAAAGCATCCATGTTTATTTATTATTTCATATTAACATTTGAAAACCAAAACATGATACAATATAAAATGAATAAAATCATTTATGTAAGTTTTTTTTTTTTTAGGGAAGACTTTCGATAAATATATAATTTTCAAACGACGTTTTCCTTTTTTTTTTTCTTTATTTTATTGGTATTAACCCGGAAAGGGGACTAATCCACTGTTTATAAAATAGTTATGAAAATTAGGCATACAAATAGCTGTTTTCTACTATGTATACAGTATTTCAAAAGACTATTTTGTATTATTGATTTATAACGGTGAGTCATTTTGATGGTCGTATAGGAGTGATAGATGGAAAACTTTTGCATTTAGTCGTTTAGCCATGCACATACATATATATGATGATTTGACGCATTCTTATAGATCATTGCCATCTCATCTCTTCCTTATAAGAAAATTATAAAGTTAATTGATATATTTCTATAAA
Source organism: Sepiola atlantica (assembly GCA_963556195.1). Lineage (NCBI taxonomy): Eukaryota > Metazoa > Mollusca > Cephalopoda > Sepiida > Sepiolidae > Sepiola > Sepiola atlantica. The sequence continues at coordinate 164,370,600 of OY744518.1, read as the reverse complement.
TTAATATATTTAAAGATATTTTTGTTAATTGATATATTTCTATAAATTAATATATTTAAAGATATTTTTGTCGATATATTAACGAACGTACACCATTTTTAAAGTCGCAGAAAGAAATACAGAATCACTTTTAACATTCTTGGAAGAAAAGAGTTCTTTTAATAACTACGATATAGAGATGGGTCGTGCTCTACAAAGAAAAAAAGTTCATTAAGAAAATGGAACTGAACAAAGTATCCGAATTTCGACAAAACAAAAGACACTGACATCATCAGGAATAATTTTGAAAATAATGAGGATATTCAATAATTTTAGTGCAGTGATATACATGCAGTATCTCTTAACAATTCTTTTTAATATTTAAGAATTTAATGTCTATTTCCATTGATCAATAGTCATTTTCCTAATAAATCCATTTTGTTTACGTATACTTTCTTTAATTATTCTCATAAAATATTACTATAGTTGGCCAAACCTATACTCATTTTCTATATTTTTCAAGGTCATCTAATTTATCCAAGCTATGGCCATCCTATGCTATGAACAGATCAAAAGTTCATAGCGTAGAAGTTTTACAGTACACCCACATGTCTTTTGAGTTCAGATTCACAGAACTCAGCACACATCACACGGTTTGTCTCGCCATGTTCTTGGGAAACATTTTACATCGTTGTTATTCCATGTTTCCTCAGGTAATTTGCATAACCAGTCTTCGAGAGAAGTACCTGTTGACAGACACATAAACACACACATACATACACCCATAAACGTACACATACATACGTTTTCAATTGTTTTTACCCTTTGTAATGTTCTGTGTTTTCTCTAATCCGAACCAGGCATCCGAGTGGACAACAATGTTTTAAAAGCGATTGCAATTCGATATGGCGGGATGCAAAAAGCAATTTCATGGACAGACTTTATTCAAATTAGTTGTAAACTAACGACAATGGAAGGTAAGTGCATCATCATCATTATCATCATGATATTCGGTTTAACGTCCGTTTTACATGCTGGCATGTGTTGAACAACTTTTAGAAATTGACTTCCAGACTAACCTATCACTGGCTAGGTCTTTATTTATCACTCTTTCTCTCAAGTTCATCCTTATCACTTCCTCATGTTTTCCTTGACCTTCCCCTGAAGGCTGACGCTGCTATCTCAATTTTTCTACATCTACTAACCCAAAAACTCTCATCCATTATTTCAATATGGCCATACCATTGAAGTTTACTCTTCTGCACACATCTCCCTCTAATGTCCAGATTTAATCTCCCTCTGAGGTCATCAGATCTAAGCCTGTCTTTAAGACTCACATTACACATCCATCATATCATTCTCATATCATTCTCTCCATAGAAACCATGTCTTTAACCCTCACTGGCCAGGTTTCACTTCCGTACATTATCACACTGTGTACACATGCCTTTCCCCTTGATCAACAATGGTAACGCTTTGCTGGTTAGTAATGACAGAAGTTCTCTGAACTTACTTCATCCACTCCTAATTCTTGCAATCACACTAGTACCTGCATCTCCCTGTGCTTCAATCGTATCACCAAGTTAAAAAGAAATCTGAACAACCTAATAAATTTGCCATCTGAATATATTTTCTACACATCCGTCTCAATTATCTTACACTTCTTTCACACAAACTGGTTATCATCTCTCAACCTACCAGTAATTCCACTGCACTTCTTGTGTACCCAATACTTGCAAGTACCACAAAAAATTGAGTTGTACGCGACCCCCTTTGCACAAACTGAACAGGGAAACTTTCCTCTTTCATCCTTTTTGATTTTGGTGACATTCACTCTCAGACCTTTACTATCCATAGCATTTCTCCAAGTCCACAACAAGTAGCCCTTCCAATGTTTCGCAGGCAAGTACCAAATCATCAGCATACAGCATCTCTTCCGGACAATCTGTACAAAACTTCCTGTAAACAGCAACTAATTCTTTCAAAGCGTTCATTAGGAAATTACTATCAAACCAACTTTTTTTTTGTTTTGCGCAAGTATTGTCTGAGACTTCTTGACTAACTCTATAACAAGTTCACTGTATTTCGCTTGCTTGATGTAACTTTGAGGAGATTATGGTTACATCGCTAGTAATAACGTGAATAAAGATTTATCGCAATGTTTGGTGGACGAGTTATTTGTACAATTTCAGATTTCTCTAACCATTCGGCTTGTTAGTCAAGCATTAGGTCGTCATCTCATTTTTACTCTATGGCTTTCTTTATTTATTTCCAACCCTGTGGATTAAATTAATCGTATATTTAATGATATTAACCACTCAAACATGAGCGTCAACAAATAAAGCAACATAATACATAATATACTTTTGCAAATAAAGTCCAATCCGAAACAGTTTTTCATGGTAAACAACTGATGATCCCTTAAAATAGTGTTAGAAATAAACTAATATAATAACTGTAAAAAATAAATTGACTTACATGAGTGATTTTCCACTGGAAGACTTGGGACTATAAGTTTTTTTTTTTTTAATATAGTTTTAATGGTTGAGAAACTTCCGAGACTATATATATATATATATATATATATATATATATATATATATATATATATATATATATATATATATATATATATATGAGGTTAAAATACACGATATATTATAAATTGAAATGCCGTGGAGACAAGATGTATGAAAAAGACAAAAAGAAAAACTAATTTGTTTTTCTTTTTGTCGGAGAGGAAGAAATGTTTTTCTTTTTGTCGGAGAGGAAGAAATTTAAGTTTACCTGTAAATCTCTCGTTTTAGATGATATTTCCTGTGTTTACTTTGTTTTGTCTTTTTCACACACAGACATACACACACACGCACATATATATATATATATATATATATATATATATATATATATATATATATATATATATATATATATATATATCTTGTTACACACAGCCTCTGTCGGGACTATGGCTGCGAGCGCGTGACAATAATAAATATTTAAAAAATCCAAAAGTGTCCAGAAGTAACTCGTAGGTGCCTAGGGTCCAATATTATCAACAGAATACAGGGGGAAGGAATTCTCCAGTTCAAGACATCACATAGAAATTAAGGAAGAATAACGAGCAGGTAAAAGACGACTCAAACACGAAGTTAAGATTCAAACAATATTTATTTATAGAATAGTAAGAGAAGTGATAAACATGTAAAGAACAAAATAACAACAAAAAACAAAGCAATATTTTAAGGGAAAGGGATCATATTTAACATTATCTAATGGCAAGCAAAATCTATGAACAAGATTAATGTCCCAAACAAATCATGGAAAAAATATGAATACTCACTCACAGAATGTGGAGGGTTGTTACAAGACTCCCCACGGGAGTTAAAAAGTTCAATTATCCAGGAATGTCACAAGTCATGATCATCCGAGATCCACATTGATCTTTAGATGGAAAAGTCATCAGCAGATATCAAGATATAAGTGTTCAGAAATCATATATATATATCGGTGTAATCATGGAAGTCTCAAGTGGGCACTATGCAATCCTTACATAGGGTACGTATTCGTCATATCAATGGTAATGTAATATATTTACAATCAACAGCAGATTTGGTGATGCAGTCTCGAAAAGCCTTTGTTTTCGTCAAATTAACTTTCAACATAGACGAAAATCTCGGGGCAATCCGCCCGATTGTGGAGTCAGATTCGTTCCCTGCTTTGTTGTTGTTGTTCTTCTTCTTCTTCTTTTTCATAGCTTACAGCGCTGGTGGTAACTGGTTCTTCGACCGGCGACAGCTCACTAAACTATTCGCCAACTCCCTTTTCATATATATTCTCCGCCGATATGCGTGGGCGGGTACGGAGGTGTCGGAACATTTCTTTGAGTTATCAGGCGACGATACTTTG
>OY744518.1:164141712-164361712 GCA_963556195.1 Sepiola atlantica | reverse complement strand
TCTAGTTTCCGGTGGGAGTAAATTGAGAAAACTTGTACATCTAGGATTTCTGGTCGAGAGTAAATATATTATGGACAGTTGAAGCAGATCAGCGACAGCGCCTGGCGGAGAAGGGTTGCGACAAGAGATTCAGAATTAGTCTTAGCTGATATGCTGAATTTGAGATATGGGAGGCTGAGCTCAGATGTAGAGACTAGCGACAAGACTGTAATGACACACATCCACACGCACCCAAGTCCAACAGTAGCTTGTATAAATGTCTGTGTATGTGTTTTGTTTTTGTTATGCATGTAAATTCTGAACCATGCTTCATGCTAGACAACCGCCAACACTAGAATCTCAAGACGGCCAGAAGAAGAAGACGAAGAACAAGGAGAAGCACAGCAGATGCGTTTGGGGTAAAGTGGTCATCGTTCATAGACCTAATTAGATGTTTTTGAACAAAATTATTTAGGTTGCATGCAAACTTTCTAGAGTGTTCTTTTATCCGAAACTAATGATACTTTACAATTCATTTGGCCAATGGGATACACAAATCTATCAAACAAGATTTACATCCATATTTGTCAAACATAGGATTTTGCACTTTCTTCTATAAGGATTTTTGCACCTATTCCAGTGACTTGTAACATTTTTAACTTTAGTATCAGACTATATATTGTCTATCTGAATTTAGGGAAGATAAAATTTAGTTAATTTTCTCTAAACTCTGATATCTAATATCAAAAAGCTAGAATTATGCATACTGACAGGCATCCGATGATTAAGTGTATGAAAAACAAAAACAATTTGTCTAATTTATGACAAAGATACTATTTATGCTGTTTTTAGTTCAAAGTTATAAAACCCAAGTCAGAATTAAAATATCTTTTTTTGCAAATCGATAAATTTCTTCTTCTTTATTCGATTTTGGTATTTAGGGTGTTGCAACTGTATCCGACTCGGAGGTGGGCAACACCAAACCTGCTCTCCATGCGGTCTGATCACAAGGGGTTGACGTCAGTCAGGTTGCATGTATTCATATTGCTTCTTATGCACTCGAGCTAGGTCTTCCTCGGTCTACCATCCTTCTGTATAGCGATGCCAGTGCCTCGAAAGACTGCATACCCCAGACACATGTGCCATGGTTTTTCTTCTTCTTCATTTACTTCTTGGCCGTGTCAAGAGTTTAGTGCTAGCAGTCGCCGAGCGTGAAGAACAGTTCACCATCTGCATACATTATAAAAACAACAAATGCAGGCATAGACATTGTATATACAAGACTTGTTGAACACGGGTGTGTGTGTGATGTTGAGGTCCTGTCACTTGCATCTACATCTGAGCTAAGCCTCATATCTCTCAACTTCAGGATCTTAGCTAAGACTAACTCCATCGTTTAACCCTTCTTGCATTCCAACATCTTTCAGTTGAGCTTTGTCCCCGATCTGTCTATCGAGATCATTCACTGTCGACCTTTCTTGACCATCTACCCATCGATCTCCCTCTCGTCGTTCTGCTGGAACAGCCAGTGTCTCCCAAATATATATATACTCTTGGCCGGAAATCCTAGATGTTCAGTTGTATCTCAGCTTACTACCAAAAACTGTCAAAATTTTGACCGGAAACTAGATACTTCCTTCTGAATTCTCTATCCTGATACCTTCCCTTGGCTAACTGCTCATGGCGTAACTTTGTCTGTATAACACAATGGATCTGTCGCTTTCATATTGTCATTTATTTCCTAGTTAATCTTTCCCGGTGGTTCTGGTTTCTGGGGAAAGTCTCTAGTATCACACTTCCTAGTACCAAGGATATCCAGATATGTTATGGAGTTGAATGCAAGAGGCGGCCCGCTTTACATGGCCGAACCACCTGAAACACTGAGCATGTATGGCATCCGAAATCCCACCAATATCTGATGAAGCGATTGATGAGAATCTTTTTTCCCATTTTGCAACCGCACATCCACCTGATCATGTTGCAGATCAGAAGTGTTTGGGGCCCATATCTCATGGCCGTGCAAGATGGCAGAGTGAACACAGGCTGAAAAGACTATGCCCTAAATCTTGAAGGAAATGTGTCGAGATGTAAGGATTGGCATCAGCTTCCAGAACCTTCCCCATGTAACACAAAGCAGCGTATGTTTGTATGATAAAAATGCGCTATTTATGTTGTAGATCAGAATTCACACCTTTGTGTGAATTCTGATCTACATAATAACTTATTTATATTTTATTTTACCAAATCAAAAAATATATTGGTATTTATTTGGTGCCTGCTCCCGAATACTCTATATTAATCTTTCCTAATTTGAACAATCCACACTTGAAAGCTAAATAGATGAAGAAAACCAATACACTGCTGATATATATATATATAGTAAATTTATTATTAATTTTTCTCATATATATAATGTAAGTGTTGAGTTTCCTAATAAACAGTCAATTGTGACAATTTCTGGTTGACATATGCTACCTTCCCCCCTCTTCAAAAACTGGGAGGATAGTCTCATGATGAATGAGCATATACTACACTAACACCCCTTAAAAGGAGGAGGTAATACCTGGGAGAAAGATCTCATGACAACAGATGCGACACTACCCTACCCTCGAATTGAGCATTTAAAGATAGTACACTAGTACATTAATAGAAATAATAGTATAGTTTCGGCTTCAGACAGATACCAAATCTCCATCAGTCATGGAAGTAATATTATAGTTTCGGTGTTGTCTAACACCGAAACTATAATATTAAATACTAAATCTATATTAATAACAGAAATAATAGTATAATTTCAGCTTCAGACAGACAGATACTAAATATCCATTAGTAATAGAATTAACTATTAATTATTATTGTGATATTGCATACCATTTAAAGATTTGAACTCAGCTAAAATGGGGGATTTCCGTACATATTTTAGCGAAACATCCTAAAGACTAAATTTAGTTTATCGTAAAATCAAACTATATAAAAAAACGTCAGGCTAATATCTTCAAAATTTAAAAGGGTAATTGGTGGATGCCCGGACGCCCTCAAATATGCAAATGTTACCTGAAGGATTACTGTATAGAATGGTTCAATAATTTGAACTTCCAAGTGATAATCATATTTCAAGTTTACGTAATTTAATTAATATGATGAAAATCTAAAACTGTAAGACAATATGGCAAGAGAAAAGTAATCATTTTGGTCTTCTTAAAAAATGACTATTGTAAAACAGGCTGTATTTCATGCACCCCCTAATAGCATAGCATTAGAAAAAGGGAATCAAATAATCTTGTCGACTGCACATTATGATACCACCTGCTGTCTGTAGCTCATGGCACTCTCTGCTGTCATATAGAACAGGAGTAATTCTTGTCTGCAGTGCAATATAAGAACACTTGGTCTTTCTGTGGTACATCACAGAGAGACGGAACCGGGAGTTCCTTTTCTGGTATGGCATAGCAAATCATCATATTTGGTTAAACGTCTGTTTTACATGCTTGTTGTTGTTGGTGTTGGTGGTGGTGGTGGTGGTAAGCGAGTTAGAGCTCACAAAGATCGTGTCTCAGAAGTGTCTGGTCATTTATGAAGTCCTTCTCGTTAGTTGCAGCTGTGATACAATGAAGGCCGCGAGAATAGGAAGTGACTCATCGACAGAGGAAAAAGAAAATGCGGGAGTGGTCAGTTTCCATTATTTAGGACAGGTGACTCAGAAAAGAATACCGGACACAACATTTAGGAGTGACAAGTAAGGTAAGTTAGTTTTACGACAGTTTAACGACAGTAAGGTTTATGGCAAAAAGTTAACGAGTTTGGGTTTCGGAGAGAAGCCGGGCAGTTAGGATCAGAACCTCCCCAGAGAGCGGATCGGACCGGGAAAACGATGAGATGAGCTGACGACTTGAGAAATTGCAATGGGGGTCTCAACAGTCCGTGACGGTGTCACACACACTCATAGTTCCAACTAAATTATACACAACATATATGTGTTTGTGTTCTTTTTCGAGAATTGAGTTTCTTTTGTTTAACTTGTGGACCAGTGCTGTGCCCTCGACGATTCGTCAGTGGATAGACGACTCAGCTAGACGATGAAGACAAGAAGAAGGCCACGGACACATGACGTTGGGGTTGACGGCCGTCAAGTGGGTCAACATGGTTCTACACAGCTACTCGTTAAGCTCTGCCACTGATAACAGCAATGCTCAGTGGTTGCATGTGAAGTCGGGGAAGGTTTAACACAAAACACACAAAGGAATGGCGCAGAAACAATGTTGTCTCTCTCACTCCATTGATTTGTGATTCCGCGCCTGACACGTCTTTGCTTGCCACATGTAGAGGCAAAGACGACTAGAGTATGACAGATCCTGATGCCGACTCCTGGGTTTTCACCAGAATCGTATTAGCTGGGTAGCCACTCCTCCTAGCACAGTGAGGAAGAGTTGGACTTGGAGAAGGTGTTTTACATGCTGGCATGTGTTGGATGGCTTTTAGAAATTGACTTCCAAACTATCCTATCTCTGGCCAGGTCTTTATTCATCACTCTTTCTCTCAAGTACATCCTTATCACTTACTCCTATTTCTTTGACCTTCCCCATCCAACTGCCTAAACCAATGAACACATTTCAGTAAAGCCACCCATCTCTAACAATAACTATTGGCAAGAGAAAAGAATAAGTTCCTTGAAATCATTTTGGTCTTCCTAAAAAATCTCTATTTTAAACAGGCTAAAGCACTCACTAATAGCATGGATTAGGAAAGTGACTCAAATACTATTTTCTGTTGCACATTATGGTACTAACTGCTACATGAATCTCTCTATTATCACTTACGGTAGTCCCTATTTATTTTCCTCCCCATGAGGAGAAAGTTAGACACAAGGTAGGTTTTTAATTTGGGGAAAAATCTAACTCCCCCAAGAAAGGGATAAAAATAAAAATTGCCTCAGTCGAAAATTCCTCTTCCATTGACTGATGACATAACAGATACTACACTTGTAGATTATTTATTTGCTAAAATAATATGGTGATATAATTTTAACAAATTGGGCACAAGGCCATCAAAAGTGTGGGGAGTAGATGGTCATCCTCTGCCTATCCTACTCTTAACTAGACCCATTCTGACCACTTCGTCCAGCACTGTTCCTTTCTCTCTTTCACCATTCATTCAATTTCACTTTAGAAGTCACCACAATACCACATTTACTCTATGAGCTACCTACTTAAAATATCCTTAATCACACTTGCATCCTATCCCAAAAGCTGGGAAGTGCTGCTTGAAGTCTCTACTATGTCACCCAGCAAAGCAATTCTTGTCTACAGTGTACTTTGTTCTCTGATGCTTCACAGAAAAATGGTATCTTCAGCTACTTTTTCTTTGAAGTGACATATCACATATTTAGTTGTCAAAACTTTGGGAATGTAATATTTCTCACCCATAACAACAGATTTTGGAGGGACGATTTTCAATGGGTTTGGCACCAAAGTTGTTAATAAACCAATTCTATCTATTTATACACATAGTATCCACAAAAGTTATCAATGAATTCCCAGAAAATTTTCTTTTAAGACAAGACGAGTAAATATAACATTTCTGAAGAAAAGTTCTATGTATTTGGTTGCAAATCAGAAGGGTGCACGTATGTGCTTTCTGTAATATGATGGGAGGGGGGAAGAGCCATGGATCACCATAGTGTGTTCTCCTCAGTCCCCAAGGTTCGTTCACAGGATTGACTGATCGGGTTTCGATGCTGATGCGGCAGTCAAGATTTGCATCTCTTCTCAATAATCTCTTTTACGAACATTATTACAAAAAAAAAAAAAGAGATGAACAAATACAATTGGGCCATAAAAATTTTTGGGGAGTTTTATTTATTCTTAAGAGTGCATGTGTACACACCTCATCCCCCATGGGGAGAGAAAGCAGCTATGCAAAAAGCCCAACTGTACTCTCTGATGGATCAGACGAAAGAGAGGTTCTCTCTACCAATTTGACATATCCGCTTACCCACTTCCTGTGCTCGTGATGTCACAGCTAAGATATGTAGCCCCCCTTGAATTTTAATTGGAAAATTCCACTCTACCTAATTTTTAACCTTCATGTGAAAATTTACCAAACGAATCCTATTCTTACACACCCGTCTCTGATATTGCTAAGTCGGTGTTTAGTTTACACTAAACACCGACTTACCAGCAATTATGGCTGCCAGCTTTTATCTCCCTCAGGGGGATTAGTGTTTGGTTGAGAAGGAACAAAAATATGCATAGAGATTGTTTATAAGAGAGAAACCATATACAAATAATGCGCATAACATGAGGCTGTGCTTATTTTAATGAGGTAAGTCATCGTGTTTCTTTACGGATTTTACTTGCTCTCAAACGGATGTAAGTTTAATTCGAGTTCAATTTGAAATGGAAATGTTTGGCAACTTGCGGAAATGTTCCAGGCTGGGTAAAAAAAATGAAAAAGAAAAAAAAAAGAAAAAAAAAAAAGAAATGTTCTCAGCTTCCCTGGTACTCCATACCAAGAATTGATCTGAACACTCTCCGAAATAAACTTATAGGTGAATCTAAATATATTTGTTTTTAAATAAAAAAACCATATCATTTACAGTGGAGAAAGTTTTATTTGATTACTTTTCAATTGTCAATTTTTGACAAATAATTTTAAAAACTTAACATTAAAGTTTCCATTATTTATTCATTTCAGCAGAAAATGTAGACAAAAATTAACATGCACACAATTCCACCAGAATCAACAACGGTTGAAGCCTGCCAGTGTGGACATTAGTTATGGGTGAAATTGACCTCAAACTATTTAATTTCTCCCTAGGTTGTGTACAATGTATTATGTGTCACATGATGTAGTTGTTCATTTTATGAGGGCTCGTAAAAAAAAAAATGGAGATTATCAGTAATATATATATATATATATATATATATATATATTTTCTCTTTCAAGTGATCACTTGCACAATATGCATGGGCAAGCAGTAACAACAGAAAAAAGAAAAAGAAGAGAAGCATTAAACTATCTATTATATACACCTGTACCGATGAGTGCATAAAGTCCTTTATGCACGCGGCTTGATTTTCTCGTCGCGTTCATCATCGCTGGAACCCAGGCTAAGTTTTCGTCCGTTGATAAACTCATGCCGACAGTGTTTAGTTTATAAAAAGGACAAAAATAGAAAACTTTGCATAAGAGAGAGAGAGAGAGAGAGAGAGAGAGAGAGAGAGAGAGAGAGAGAGAGATTTTACTACATCAGTCGTACATGTATTGTCCCCATTTTTGGGGACAGCACACAAAAACAGTTCTTTCCTCATTGAAATGTCATCGGCTAAGAGAGTGAGAGGGGCTCCCACTGGAAGTCACGTGATTTGCATGACTTCCGCCTGGTGTCACTCTCTGGCCCTCTTCTGACCCCTAAACTAACTAAGAAGTGTCCAAAAAATAAATAAAGCATATAAATTAGCGACTTTTTAAGTCACTAATTTATATGCTTTATTTTTTCAGTCGGTTACAGACATCTATAAATTTAGAATTAGAATTAAACGTTTATACAGAAAAGCTAGAATAAATAATGAATAAAAATAGAACAAAAGAGAGAACTGTGTTCATGCCATCATTTTTTTTTTTTTTTGGTAATAATTTTATTGGGTTGGATTATACTCTCAGAGTGCTTTCCGTTTGACTCTGGAAAGAAAAGGAAATTATGATGCAAGGATTTCACTATTTGCATTGTTTTTCTTAAGATTATCATCATCATCATCTGAATGCAATTGTTCATCAGAATGTTCACATCATGCTCCACACGATTGTTAATGAGCACTACTCTGTAGTGTTCATTAATCTATAATAATAAAAGTGAACATACATGTCTGGCTTACTTCAATAATCATGCATGCAAATTTTATTTTTATGTGCAAAGAAGAAGAGGCTTAATCTTAATAATAACTGATTATAATAAAAAAGAAAGGAAACAATCATGTATGCAAATTTAATTTTTACTAGCTGGACCCGTCGCCCGGCGTTGCCAGGGAGAAATATAAAAGAATGAATTCAAATTTGTAAACAGCCGACAGAACGCAAATAGGTTACATCGGATAGTTTTAATGTTTAGAAGAAATGTCGGTTTGGAATTGTGTAAAATCTATGTATCCACGAAAAGGATTACTTCAGAGTGAAACAAAAATAGAAATTGCCACAGTGTAGAAGGATATCTCTTTCACAGACCGATTATGGAAAAGGATACTTTTTTCGGGCCGGGATATGTGTTCGATCTGTTAGTTATTCTCTCCTCGGTCATTGAAAGCAAATCTTTGTAGAATGCGGAAATGTTTACTTATGTTGTTACTTTAGAAAAAATAATAAACGTTGGTGGAATTTCCCCACATTAAGAACTTACGTTGTGTCTAACTCTGCCCTCGTGGGGAGTAAAATGTGGCTGAAAGTGGACCATGTGTAACGAAAGTACATTCTATTTTAGGCACGTAAGATATTGTGTAATAATAATAAAAAAATTTTAAAATCAATTTTTATCTGAATTGTGCAAATTAAGGAGTTTATTAATTACTATTTTAGTCACGTAAATTTCAATTTCGTATGGAGCTAGAAATGCAAAACAATCTGGGGTGTCGATCATTAAATACTGTTTGAAGCAAGTATGAGTGTAAAAAGATGAAACTATGATTATTTGGTATTGGCCACATGTATAATATCTATTAAAATGCTGAGAGAAAGCAAATAGGTCACCTATTGAACCAAAATAAAATTTGCCCCAGTTTCCTAAAGATGTCTACTATATTTGTGTGTTGTCTAACTTTGCCCTCGTGCAGAATAAAGTAAATAGGGACAGTAGATATGAAAATGTCCCTAAAAAACAAACTGCACAACGGAAATCTCATATGCTTTTTTTTTAACACTTTGTTGCCCTCCTCGTTCGTACACAGTGTTAAGGAAGGATCATTATACCTGCCTCAGGAATATTGTATCTTGCTTTGCAGCAAGTAAGACAATTACTAATCCATTTTTATCTGGTTATTTCTCGACAATCAAGTTATATAAACAAAAATAACAGCAAAAATAAGAATATGTCTTTACAGGGATTTTCTCTTAGAAAAGATAAGATATAATTCATTAAGAAGCGTACTTACTCAGGCTGGAACTGGGTTTGTTATGCTGTATATAATTAAGAAGTGTACTTACTAAGGTTGGAAGTGTTTTAATGTAATCCGGTAGTCTGTAACGTAATAATGCTATGTGTTCGAAATAGCGGAATGATAATCCCATAATCTGTACTTGGCGGTGTGTCTGTTTAGCAGTTCCGAATGAAATAAAAGTCTGGCCGTGTTATGAGTAGCGGGTCCAGTAGATAATTTGCAGTGAGTAAATATAGTGACCACTTTCTCTGTGCATGTTGTAAGTGAGAGAGTAAATTATCTAGGAATAAATATAATAATTTATATAGGTTGATCAAACTATGCGAAAGTTTCTGCAAACATGCTCGAGTGAATAAGAGTATTGCAGTGTGTATTTTAGTAGTGTATGATGAATGTGGTTATTTGCTTACTGTCGCCAAAGGTACAGGTGGAAAAAAAAGAGTCCACTTTATATAGTAGATGAGCAAAATAATCTTAATAACTGATGATAAAAACAAAGGATAGAATTTCTTTCACTTTTAATGTAGACACAAAAATATTCCCTTATTGTTATTATTATTAGAAGTAGTAGTTTTGTTTCACTTATTTCAAGTAGTGAATAGGAATTAAATTGCAAAGCGATAGCAGGCGAAGACAGCTAGTTTAAAAATAAGCATGAAAATCATCAGTTCATCTTATTTAACTATGTAACAAACATTAACATATCAGAGATGTGAGTATTGATTTACTCCTCTCCAGGAGTTAGGCACAAGGCCAGTTTTTATCGTACTCCCACAAGTAAAATGTGACCCAAGGTCTGGTCGGGAAAGTGGGGTTTAAAAATTGCCTGGGCAGCCCCGTCGGCATTCCCCGGTAGGGGCGCCTCGGGCAGTAAGCAATAAACTTACTCCTCCCCAAAGAGGGGAGGTGAAGCCTGGGAGGGTGGACCTCCTAGAACTGCACAGGACAGACCCATAGACCGGCGTAAATCAAGCCCTAAAGGCCAAGACAATACCAGTCTATGGGGTGCAGTATCCATTGGAACAGATACTACACTTTGATCTTAGCCAAAAGATATGTAGCTAATGACAAAAAAAAAGCTTAAATCGAGATGAATTCTCCAACCCGGGTATCGCTACCCAGACACCCAGATACTAACAACCAACTGACAGGTCGCCATCCTGTCTGGGAAGTTCAATAGATGTCTACTTATCTCACTTCATCATTTTTTGGTAGTCCCGTCTGCGTGTGTGTGTGTGTGTGGGGGGGGGGGGGGGGGGAGTCCATAGTTTCACGTGTGTGGAGAGGACAGCATAAAAAAAAACAACTAAAATAACTTGCATGATTTACTAATGATAAGTAGTAAAACATTTAAAATAATTTGAGAAACGTTTAATTAGTGAAATATCAATCTGAAGTTAATCACCGGATTAATTGAGCTGACAGATTAGTTTCAACCAAGAAAGTAAAAACTAAGAGAAAGATGCAGAGAGCACATGTAGGAGGTAAGGAAACAGGAAGTCATTCTCTGATGAAACAAAAGTCATCTAATTTCCCTACTTTCATCATTAATCGTTTCAAGTCTTAGTCTTAGTTTTCAGAGAGAATTTCTTTCACTTTTAATATAGACACAAAAATATTCCCTTATTATTATTAGTAGTAGTAGTAGTAGAAGTAGTAGTAGTTTTGTTTAAGTGAGAAAAGGAAGGCAAGAAATGATGGAGAGAGGAAGAAAAAACAGTGAAAGAGAAAGAAAAAAGTAAGAGAGAAAGAGAAATAAAATCCAGCCAAATACTGACAAGAAAATAAGGAGGTAAGGCCCTAGTGATTTGGCAGAAATCAGATTTTTTTTTCTTATTAAAAAAAAAGAAGTGAATTTAAACCAAAAAGTGGAAAACTCCCATCCATGGGAGGCTGTAACGATTTAGGGTGAAACCCGTCTTTTCTAGATTAAAAAAAAAAATTCTGCTAAAAAGCAGAAAATTCACATCCCTTACATATTCGAATAGTCAGAAACATTTAAATACAAATAAAACATCACCATAATTCTATTATTATACCAAAGCTGAGTTAATTAACGTTTGTTTCCCTAAGGCTTATTTCCTATATACTTTAATGACACAAAATACATGTTAAATTATACTTTAGTTGTAGGATTGAGATGTTTGGAAAAAAAACCCAAAAAACAAACTCATTTTAATTCTACTAATTAGCTGTAATTTGTAATTAACTGAACAATAACCCATATCTCAGTTATCTATGTATTTCTCTCGCCCTATCTCACCGTGTTTTGGTTCAATCACTCTCTAATATCTCTTAATGTTGCCGAGCATTTAGAGAAAAAGTAAACTCTCTTTTCAGTTAATTTACACTGTGTTCGTACACACCGTAAACACATATGTAAATTAGATAGAAAAATAATAACTTTTTACTTCTTTATTATCCATAAGGATAATAAAGTAAACAGAATTATTATTTTTAATCATGCAAGAAGAATTTAACAGATATATCGCAGTTTGTGAATTGTTTTAATGAAATCAAATCATTATCATCGTATTCGTTTTATGCCCGTTTTGTAAGTAGAACAAATAGTAGTAGTGGTTATGACCCAACGAGTTACGGGTAGTCTTGTGAACAATAAACCTGTAGAAAGTTGGAGGGCACAACTATTTAAAGCCGCTCTGCCATGAGATTCCACGTCTTCAGACAGGGTTGTTCTTTGGACAATGGTGCTGATCATGATGTCTATATAGCCTGAAACTTGGAAATGTAGACTTCTACTTGCTGGATGTAGTCGTTAATTTAAATTAATCAAATAACTCAGAGACGATTTTAAAATGGGCACCTTCTTCTGTTATTCAGTTCTTAATCATTCATTCTGGCATGATGAAGGAGAGAGACAGAAAGCGGACCAATTTATACTACTACATGCTTACCTTCAACTAGCTTTTATGATATCTGACTAAAAACTGCCAAGTTTGTTGATTGTCATCAACAAACTTGGCAGTTTTTAGTTTTTGTGGCTTAGAGGTTTTCTTACTTTTGCTTTCACAAGCCTGTCAAATGAGACCTCTCTGACCTCTACAGACTCCTCCCACCAATATACAACACAATGACTGAAATGTAATATAAATATCTATGCTTATGAGGAAAATAATTGAGAGAAAAACAATATAAATATTGATAACTCCTCATTCAAAACATTTAGATAAAAATTAACAATTTCACAGACATAAAACAAAACTTTTACAATTAAGAAACTAAAACAATTCAGTTTATAGAAAAATGAATGAAAGGAATTTTTTATTATTATTAAAATAGAGACGAAATCAGCAAAAATTGATGAATGAATTTCTTTCCTGCAGACTGTGGCACCATCTGCAAGACTTTTGTTAACTCTTTTTTTGTTGCTCTTTGACATTATTTTCACTTGGAGGGACGTAAAAAGGATTGCGGATATCTCTACGGACTTCATATATCTAAAAAAAAAAAAACACACAAAAATGAGTATGATGCTTTAAATAATTTTAGTATTGTGTTTTGGCATTAGATAACCTGAAAAGAGTTGATAATAATCTAACATATAAACAGAGAAAAAATATATACACACCCATCGGTAAAACCACATACACACACTAACACATCTATATTCACCTACACACATGCACAAACACATTTACTCACACACATATTACAAGAAGCATGAACACACATGCCAAACAAGATAAGAAAAACACAGACAAAATCACATGCAAAAACACTTGTAAACACACATTGAAAAAAGCACAAATACACAAACACACTCACAAAGTGAAATAAATATACACACAAAAAAATATAAGCATACACACCTTGGAGATAATAAAGAGACACTACTAAGAAATGAATAGGCCCATAAGAACTAATTACTTTCTGTCCTCACTAGAACATCGAAACACATGTTGCAATTAATATGGAAAATAAATAAATAAAAAATAATTTGAAACATTCGTGGCCTTCCATTTTCAAATATACACTTTTCTCTCATTGGAACCATAATGATTTATATTCGATACACACACATATATGTAAAGGAACAGAAAACCAGCTGATCCTTTCTGGTGAAACCATGATCCTTTTGACCCATGTTTTATTTAATAACCAGCTCCGTATATTGAGCACTATCTTTATATTATAGTAACACCTTGTATACTATCATTTTTTGTTGATATATATATATATATATATATATATATATATACTAGCAAAATCTACCCGCCCTCCAGGCAGCAATTAATTGGAACAGAAGATCGTTAATTAAAAAAAGAATTTACTCAGAGAATTCCAAAATTTTTAACAAACTTTGGTAAATGTGTAGATCATAATACCCTAGAATGGCTTGAAAATGGAAGATCATTTTACGTTAAATTTATTTGCAAAACTAATCCCCCAGTCTAAATTCTAAAATATTTTTTGTTGTTTCTCTTTCAGCCAGTTTTTTAGGGTATTCACACGTAATCGCCTAAAAAAGAGTAAAATCTCATTTTATCGGGAGATGGGTGTCCATCTACAATAATATCAAAACTTTTAATTTTTTTTTATTTATACCGTAATTTCCCGTAATTTTTGGTGTGCACAAACAGTTTTTACTCATATGTAAGTATATCAAATAGTTTTCCTGTTATTTTATTTTGAATTGCTATATTTCACGTGTGTATAAATCGAAACAACCACCAATTTTATTTTCAAATCAGAATTTTTCAGAATTTTCATGAGGCCATTGCAATGCCCGGTTGTAGGCACGCAGATAGCTTAGCAGGCCCGACTTATTTTTACAAGTCTTGCTGCAGATATGACATACAAGGTCACTGGTTTCCGTTTGTATGTAGCTATATAAAACTCTTGTTTGACACTTGTTTATTAGGCCCCTTCCATGGGATCTCATGTGACTCAGTAGACCAGCTCTTGACAGACAGACTCTTCCATATAAACCACACACATGGTAAGGTTGAAATGTGTCTGGGACGTTTGGCACTGATTGCTCCAGCAAAGTACGTTTAAAGAGTACTCTATACATTTTGCTTCAAATCTGCCACAGCAAACATAGATACACTTATGCCAGACTGATCGCTCTGGTAATGGCTCTGTCTGACCATACACGCTTTTCAAGCCTACCAAAAGCTTTGTTAACCTTTTCAATTCTTAGAGGTATCTCAGAGTTGAGAGATCCATCTCGGGAGAGAGTGCTACCAAGATATACATGTTGGAGTCCTGGAGGAGTAATGAACATTGCCTTAGTTTTTTCCAGATTGATGGCGAGTCCAAAGGTGGTATATGCTTGAGAGAATAGGTCCATTATCATATATATATATATATATATATGATAATTTTATTTACACAGACATGTACAAAATCTGCGACACCGGCATGTCGATGTTATCGATCAACAGTTACTATAAACTGAGATCTCATCAGGCAGAGTTAGAATCCGATCTTAACCTCAGATCATATTTGGAGAGAATGAAGCCTATTTTGATATTGAGCACTTTTTATAAACCCGGTTAAAATTCTCTAGATTACCACCCTGTGGATATTTTTCACCTGGATTATTACCATTATTATATATATATATATATATATATTAAAGTATGGTGTTAACCTACTTTTAAGTTTGGGAGATAGTTATGAAGCAAACAAGTTCAAAATAACACATACACACACACCATTTCTTCCTTGATTAAAGAAGGGGAAAGTTTCCTTGAAAGGAAAACTGAACTTACCTGAATATAACTTTCTGATAGAGTAATCATTTGTGGTAGGATATCAGCCACATGCAAATCTTGCAGTTCAAACCATTTACCTGAGCCCTGTGCAAAAAAAAACATTTCAACATTTTAAGATTCAGAATATCTTACAATATATTATGTATTTTTATGCAATTATTTTTGTAGGTGATCGCAGCATTTGTTACCTATTGCATTTGCATTATTACAATAAAATACATTATAATACTTATTGTAAACAATTATATACAATTAGTTGTCAAGTCCTCTCTCGCCCATCTGCAGCGCAATGATAGATCCATGATCAGATGAATCTGCAATGTGAAATCTGACCAAAATAAACACATCAGGTCAGAGGAGTTGCTGAAAGCACTAAACTTACCCAGCATAGAGGTTATCCTAGGGATGAATCGATTACGTTAGTATGGTCATGTGGAACGTTCATCCTCCTTGATTAACTGTTGCAGAAGCATGAATGTCCTAAATCGCAGGAAGGTTGGCTGGCCAAGGAAAACTTGGAAGCAAGTGATTGAACAAAACCACATAGAGTGGAATTTGGAGACTGCTGACCCGTGTTAAGTGAAGAGTGAGTTTGCGTAATATCAGAAAACGTCTGACCCCTGAACAAGGGAAAAGTGACGTTAAGTGAATAGAAGAAGAATGAAGAAGAGTTGAACACAAGTCATTATTTTGCTAATAGAGAAAGCGAAAATGTATACCCCCCCCCCCCCCAAAAAAAAATATTTGCATTGTATGGCTTTTAATGGCTTTATTTTTAATATTTCAAATTCAAATTTCAACAATGGTTCAAAAAAGAACAACAATCATCATTATATATATATATATATATATATATATATATATACTTTAATGTGAATGTTTGTTTTTTCGGTCTTTTTGCTTTTGGATGTTTCCGGACTCGATTCTTAGACTTCTTACGAGTTGTATGTATGAAAAATTCAGAAATATATATATATATATATATCCCTAATTGTTTGTATATGTAAAAAACGAACTGTAAAGTTATATGGATATTTTGGATTTAAAAAAAATGAATTAACAAATGGTCAGTGGAATTGAGCATTCTATTGTTATACATATATATATATATATATATATATATATATATATATATATATATATATATATAAACATTTTTTTTGAAAAACCATAATGTAATTTGTTGAAATAAATAAATAACATTTATTTATTTTAAACTGAGCTTTCAAATATAAAATATTCCTCGTCAGAGAGTTTGTTTTTTTTCTTCTTTCTTTTCATAGTCTGGTGGTATTGACTTTGTGAGGAAGAATGTCCATGTCTTGGGCGCGGTTAAGCCATTTTGAATACGTAGATAGGAGTAGACACATTATTATAAACCATTGTTTCGTAAAGGTATAAACATTTTTTTTGAAAAACCATAACAATGTAATTTGTTGAAATAAATAAATAACATTTATTTGTTTTAAACTGAGCTTTCGAATATAAAATATTCCTCGTCAGAGAGTTTTTTTTGTTTCTTCTTTCTTTTCATAGTCTGGTGGTATTGACTTTGTGAGGAAGAATGTCCGTGTCTATGAAACCAGACTATGAAAAGAAAGAAAAATAAAAAACTCTCTGACGAGGAATATTTTATATTCGAAAGCTCAGTTTAAAATAAATAAATGTTATTTATTTATTTATTTCAACAAATTACATTTTTATGGTTTTTCAAAAAAATGTTTATACCTTTACGAAACAATGGTTTATAATAATGGGTCTACTCCTATCTACGTATATATATATATATATATATATATATGTATTTACTGAACTTACAAGAAATAATACATAGTATGTTGGTATGCTAGTTGGTTGATCTGCAAAAAAGTGACCTTGTTTGAAGTTTCTCTGGAGAATGAGTGCTTACCTTGTGCAGTGTATGTACACGATAAGTGCCTTTGTCTGTACCAGAAGAGTCACCATCATGCACAATATTTGCAATGAGGTCGTACGTTGTATATGGATGGACAGCACGAATTTCTGGTGTGAGCAACTCTCCAAAATCAATATTTCTGTGGAAAGTGTGAAAAAAACAAAACAAATTTATGAACAAGCAAACAAAAAAAAAAGATAGATAAACTGATAAAAAATAAAGTAGAATAAAATAAAAATTTGTGGTAAAGAAAAAAGTTTACATGACGGAGTAAGGCTAAGAAACCTGAGCAAGGACTTTGTTGATAACTTTTTATTGCTCATGAAAATGACCCTACTCAAAACTGTTTTTATGCATATAATCTATTTACCAAATTTCAGAAGAATTAGTACAGTTGATTTGATGGTCCATTTTAAATATATGTAAAGATAAGCATAGAGCATTTGTCAGTTCACTTGAAATTCCCCTTGGAGTAACAAGCCGACACATGTCATTGTGCATGTTCAATACAAAGATAGTTGTGCCAGTTTGTTACTATATGTCTGCATTTAAGTTGCGACAACTGTTTATTTTTAAAAAATACAATTCAAGGTTCATGTCACAGTTGGTTCCCGTTTGATTTGTAATAATCTAAAAAATTAAATGCTTTGGATTCTTGTCATATTCAGAATTGGCCCAGGAAAGTATAAGTTATTTATCTCCCGCCCATGGCGGAAAGATATGACATAAGGTCGGAAGGTGGGATTTTGAAATTAGCACCCTAGAGGAAGAGCAGTCTAGCCGAACAAAAATTGCCTGGGCAGCCCTGTTGGCATTCCCCGGTAAGGGCACTTCAGGTGATTAGCAATAAACTAACCACTTCGCAAAGGGTGAAAAGGCAAAGCGTGGAAAGGTGGACCTCTTAGAGCTGACCAAGACCATACCTCAGACCGACAGAGATGAAGCTATCCTTCAAAAAATGGCAGAGACTCTACTGGTCTGATTTTGGTATGAATTCTAACTCCGAAGGAAAGTATAAGAATGTTTTCATCATGCATGTTATGAGTTCATGCCTTTTAAGAAGACATTAATATAAAAATAGTTGAAATATCGTCCACGATAGGTGACATTTTTAAGTATAATCGTAAAAATGAAATTTTGTGCATTTCTGTTTGTTTGTTTTGTTTTATAGTTTTTACTAAATTGAATTAATATTTATTATTATCAACTCGTAAAAATAATTCAATAAAAAGCAGAATACAGGTTATCAGACTATTAAAATTTTTTTTTGATTACTATACATATAGTAATGGACATTTTAAAAAGGAAATTCAATGAATCTTCCTGATGTTTCAGATATACACACAAAGGTTTTTTTTTTAATTTGACAGTTGAAAAAGATTATTTAGAAATAGGATGGCAACAAAGTAAATGCCTACATGAACTTTTTAATGCGTATAAAATTGAACTTTTAAATTTAAATCTGATAATTATATTTGGTAAAATGTTGAATTATATATTTATTGAATAAATATTCATTTGCCCAATGAAAAACATAAGATACAATACATTTATTTTTAAAAACAATACTTGTCCACTTTTCTCAAATATTTTTGGCTACACTGCATTTTGCAAATTTTCTCCAAAATCTCAAATCAAATTTATTTCAATAAAAATCTGATCCAAATTCTCTGGGAAAATTCTACTTTTGAGACTAACATTTGGCCTCAGGAAACATTTAATATGAAAATCCTGTTGGCAGCCTTCAATAAGAGTGATTCTTAACCTTAATGTACACTTGAGGGCTCTTTAATAACTGGAAGAGATCAGATCCTAAAATACTTCAAAGCAAGTAAAAATATACAGTAATGAGAACACTGAAAAATAGAGTTGACAAATAGTTTGAAGTTATGGACATAGAAAAAGGTTAATTAAAAAAAATAAAAATGTTAAGCTCCTTTTAGAGAGCCTTAAAATTTGAGAATCAGTATAATTTTTTAATCTTTTAACAATGGCTTATATCTTTATAAAGCAAACGTTGAATATTTTCCAAGGACATCTTTAAACATTTCATGTGGTAGACCCCCCCCCCCATCTCCCCAATATTTAAAATCAATCAACTACTAGGGTGAAAACTGAAAATAGAAAATGGACTTAAAAAATTGTTTATTTATCAAAATTAAGCCCAATAAGGTCTTAAAAGGATTGGAATTTACTCCAATTCTGTTTATCAGATCCATTTTGTACAACTTTTGTTTAAGTCATATTATAATCAGAGGTAAACAAAATTGCAGCGGAGAATCCATGTTCCCTTAGGGACATTTTTATGAGAAATAAAACTCCAATAAATATAACCTCCATATGATAATCTGCAGGGGTAGGTGATCAGTCCTATGGAATTTTAAGTTCATAAAAGTAGTTCGCAGACAAATATATCTTTCATATTAGTATAGATATCAACTAAAGAAAAAGAAAATATATTTACTTGATCGGGAAGTTCACAATTGTCGGGTTCTTCTCAAAAACAAAATAATTCTTCGTAAATCTCTGAAATAAAATTAAAATAATCAAATGAAAATAAAAATATTTATAAAACAATTTTGAATGATAAATACCAAGTCCTTTTTTTTAATGAGAATTAAATAAAAATAAAACTTTCTTTTGAACATTTTGGAGCAAGACAACAATAGGGACCCCAGATCATTAACACAAGACGCGGGACATATTTTGGAAGTCACCGGTTGACCTCGCAATACACGTGGTCTCTATTTACAAAACACTTGTAAATAAATCTTTTATTTATTTTACTAAATGCAGTATATTTTGGAATTTTTTTTTCTTTTAACATGTTAATATTTATTTTAAGGCAGAGAGTCCATAAATAAAACAAATAAAATATTAACATGTTTTCTTTTAAAACATGTTTTTGTGTCCCTATTTACTTGCCTCCCCACGAGGGCAGAAATGGGGGGGGGGGGGGATATGAAATATTTATCACCGTACTTAAGTAATCTTACGTTTTGTAGGGAAAAATCAAGCTTCCCAAAAAGGGGCACTCTGGATCTTACCTCAGTTTAGAAGGATTTTTCCATACTACACATTGCTCCTAGCCTGAGGAGGCAAAACGGAAGATTACGCAAGTTATTTTAATAAATCGGCTGACTTGTAATCTTTCGTTTTGCCTCCCCACGAGGGCAGAGTTAGACTTCAAAAATCAGTTTCTAAACGGAAGCAATTTAAAGTTTATGAAGTTTTTGTCCTTTTTTTCTGTAAGCAACAAATGAAATAAGATTTAACAAATACATAATTTTATTTAAAATCTTTTTATAACTTATTTGTTATTAAAAAACAAAACTTCGCTATTTACTTCAAAAATCAGTTTTTAAAGACAAAAACTTCATAAACTTTAAATTGCTTCCGTTTAGAAACTGATTTTTGAAGTCTAACTCCGTCCTCGTGGGGAGGCAAAACGAAAGATTACAAGTCAGCCGATTTTTTAAAAAGCGTATATATTTCGTTTATTTATTAAAATAACTTGCGTAATCTTCCGTTTTGCCTCCTCAGGCTAGGAGCAAAGTGTAGTATGGAAAAATCCTTCTAAACTGAGGTAAGATCCAGAGTGCCCCTTTTTGGGAAGCTTGATTTTTCCCTACAAAACGTAAGATTACTTTAGTACAGTGATAAATATTTCATACCCCCCCCCCCCATTTCTGCCCTCGTGGGGAGGCAAGTAAATAGTGACAAGAAAACATGTTAATATTTTATTTGTTTTATTTATGGACTCTCTGCCTTAAAATAAATATTAACATGTTAAAAGAAAAAAAAATTCCAAAATATACTGCATTTAGTAAAATAAATAAAAGATTTATTTACAAGTGTTTTGTAAATAGAGACCACATGTATTGCGAGGTCAACCGGTGACTTCCAAAATATGTCCCGCGTCTTGTGTTAATGATCTGGGGTCCCTATTGTTGTCTTGCTCCAACATTTTAATCATCCTTTGGTTATTGGAATGCAATGACTTCAGTGACCTCTTTCTCATATCCTTTTCAAGTTTAATAAAAGTTTTGACAATCCAACAATGTGGCGTTTTATCAAGTCTCTCTTGACATTCTATAGATATTTAGTATTCTTCACGCTTCAATATATATTTGTAAGTGATTTGGGTGTAGCCTATGTGTAGGTGATTCAATACTACTCGTTGGCTTCTGCTTTTAAGGATTTCAGCCTCTCATTCCCCAATGGTAGGTTTAACATTCAGTAATTCAATGTTATGGATGAAAAATATAAATATTCGTATGAAGTGTCAGCTTCACGAAACCAGCATGCAACTACAATCAAGACTATTCTGAAAAACCAGACGCCTCAAAAACACAGAAAACAAAAGAAATGGTAAATCTTTAACTCACCTTAACATAAAGAATAATATAAGGCGGCAATTTGATAATTTTAAATCTTTTCATTGTGGAATCTTTGTAGGTCTTGTACTCCTTCTCTGTGACTCCATTAAATTTAGCTAAAATGTTAGCCAGGGGCACCTGTGGAATGATGTTTTCGCGTAGATCATCAGGATAGAGGGGAGGTGCAGGTAAATCGCATGTCAAGTATAAAAATTGAGTTTCTTGTATCGTTTCTGGAAAATACAAATTGAAAAATTTTTTTTTTAAATGACTGTATTTAAAAATACAGTCATTTAAAAATTTATCTAAATTTACAGGATTTATTTAATTATAAAATAATGATGCGCTAAGCCACTAGTCGTACGTACATTATCACCTTTCACACACATTTAAAAAAATAATGAGATCGTCTGATTAGCAAAGATGGTGATTGGTGATTAATCTGATGTCTCTAACGTAAATAGGTCCTGACTTTACCCATTTTAAAATGAATTGTTCCAAAATCAAATTATGTTGTCCCGTTGACTAAAACAATTTAAAATAAATACATTGCTAAAAGTGATATTCGTTTTATTGATTTGAAGAATATTCATCTGACAATTATTTTTTTGGTAAGAATGGAGTTAATAGTAAAAAAAGAAAAAAAGAATCAAATTACTAAAAATTAAAAAAAAAAAAACGGTGCTTTTACAGAATTTGAACTGAACCAAACAAACTTTTGATAAATTAAAACTAAAATTTAGGTTAGGGTTAGTATATAATTGTTCTTAAAAGTTAAATATCTAGTGATTTTAGAACATTAAACCAACATTTGTCAAAATTTGACAGAGTTAAAAAATTTCTTATGAAATTCACCATTAATGCCTATAAAATAGCAAAATTTCAAGTAAAAGTACCAATTTTTCGCAAAATATTTACAGATATAACTTTATATCGACACCAATAGATCAATGATAATAAAGTATTTTAATAATAATTCTAACGAAAATGCAACTACTCTCAGATGATAATTTATGGCAAAGTTATGGTTAAAACCGTGATTTTGCTGAACAAAACTACCAAAAACACTCATCTCTTTCTCGTCTGCTCACATACACCGCATTTTTCCACTCGCCTCATTGTTGTCATGTCTCATCTTTTAAAATAGGTCGGTGTCCACCCATGCAAATTACTAACACCTACAAAAACCTACAACAATGAACATGTGCCTTTTCCCTATTGTAAATGGCCACTTGCCAAGCAAAGCGCTTTGAATTCGATGAGGGCTCATCTCTACTTCACAAAACCATTGGTATAACACATGAACCAAAAGATCACATGACATGGAAAAGCTTAAATATCATAAAGTCGATAAAAGATATAAAAACAATATAAATAATATCAAGGGATAGGATATACAATCACATGGCCGAAATAAGTTTCTATGGAAACCATTAAGTGCTGAAAGTGATGACAATAACAGACGACTAAATAACCAGAACATAAATCACAAGAAAAACAAACAAATCTTTTGAAACTCACCTTTGTATTCTTCTGTTTGAAGCAATTTTTCCTTTTCTTCTTCTTTCTGAAAATGTACACATACAAGAATGAATACTTTCTAAAACTAATCATACAGTGTACGATACAAAAACTATTCTCAATTGTTTTATTTGGTTTATTCGGACTACTGTTCTAATCTTGGATGTTATTCACACAACGTTTCGGCCGATGTAACCTCTGACTTTCTCCAGGTGCATCTTGTTGAACTCGGGAATCTTTATGCCGAACTCGGTAATTGGTGCGGAATTTTGAACAGTACCCTTTATTTAATCACTGGTGGTAGCTTGCTCTTATTCCGTCAGCCAATGTAATCTCCGAACTTCTTCAGGTGTATCTTGCCAAACTCAGGAATCCGTAGGGAATTTTGAACAGAATCCTTTATTTAATCTCCGAGCGTAGTTTACTCTGGTTCCATCAGTCATGTAATAACCAGTTCTAAGTGACAAGAGGTTGAAGGTTCAATCTTTAGTGCGAGCGATACTAAGAATACAATTGCAAATTACTTAAGACTTCTACCCGGTCATGGCTGATAGAACGAGTCAGCTGCCCACGTGGATTGAATAAAGGGTTCCATTCGAAATTCCTGTGCAGTTCTAGGAGGTGCACCCTCCCAGGCTTTGCCTCCCCTCTTTGGGGAGGAGTAAGTTTATTGCTTACTGTCTGAGGCGCCCCTACCGGGGAATGCAGACAGGGCTGCGCAGGCAATTTTTAAACAGCCAGAGTGCTCAAATTCTCGAGCGCTGGTTCTTTCCCACTTTCCCGACCTTGTGTCACATCTTACTTTATGGGAGGAAGATAAATAGAAACATCCAAGATGAGAATAGTAGTCCGAATAAACCAAATAATACAAATTATCAATCCTCATCTAAAACATCTGGAAACATAATATTCTAAATTCTCATCAGCTTAAGAAGACTCGGCAGATTATTAGGATGATAAACTGTCTGCTAAATTTTATATGGTGAGCTTAGAGATTTGAGGCCCTGTAGAAAAAAAAAAACATTAAAAAACAACTCCATCGCATAAATGATAACCCTTCTTCCCTGGGAGGATTTCCTCCAAAAAATTTTTTGATCCAAATATGATTTTTTTATATTTTGGGTAAATTTGAAAAAGAATTAATATCTAGATAAAATTGTCTTCCTGATGTAATAAGCAATGTCGTACTATAGCTATTCTCTCTCCAGTTACAGCAATTCTATGCTTTCAGTACCTAAATATACAATGGAGGTTGTAGATAAGAATGGATTGAGATATCTTATCTTGAAGAGAGACTCCAACCAGGAACCAGATCCTAAGGGCAGTGTCAAGAATCATTGGAGATGGGTTTGGCTGACGGTTAAAGATGGATTCAATCAATTCTTGTCGGACTACATTGTCAAGATTGATGTAAATGGGCAGGAGGCATTTTGCAAGCATTGTAAATGCACCGTCTCGTATGGGTCTGGTGGTAAGGCTCACATCATTGCTCACACTACAAAACATCCAGAGCACAAGATCCTTTGAAAAATTCATCTCAACTCCCTGTTGCTGGAAATGACAACAACAACAACAACGATGCAGCTCTATGTTTACCTTATGGAGAAGCTTTGAATGTAACTAACAACAACAACACCATCAGAACCTCCTCTCATAAACCTAAACGGTCTGTACACCTCATCGATCGTGTGCATCACTTAGATGGACTTGAACTATCTTTTACATGTGAGCATTCTTTCTCTTGAATATCAAGAGCCTTAAAGAAGATGATTTCTCTAGATAGGAAGACCACCACATACAAAATAAAGAATGGTCTCAAAATCTACAGATATGGTGTTAAAAAAATTAATAAAATATAAGGATGTGTTTAGTAGGGATGTGAGTGCCCGATGGAAAAAAAGATTAAATCAATGAGGGTTTCCCAATCTGACCTCTCCCCCCCCCCCTTCTACCTGAATGAGGGAGCTAGTGGGAAAAACTACAACAAAAACACTTGTACAAATTTTAGTGATAAATTCATTTGTAAGAAAAGCTGTTTACATTAGTTTCTAAGAAAACATTGAAATCGTTTGAATTCAAATTCCTAGCAACATATTGATCACCCACTTTCATTACAAAGAAAGTAGACAACACATCTATGTTACTCTCTAGGGTTTACAATTGGCGAGAAATTATAGACAAAAGCAAAACAGGAGAAAGAGGGAGAGACAGCAGATTTCAGTCAAATAGCATAGAAAAATTGAGGAGGTAAAGCTGTTGTTGTTGGCAAAAATCAGCCTTTTCATGCTAAAATAAAAAGGATGCTTCTACAGAATTTGAACCAAACGAAACCGATTTTTGCCAAACTAAATCTAAAACTTAGTTTAGGGTTAAGTAAGGGTTAGGGTTTAAAACAAAAAAAAAAACAGCTTGGTTCAAATTTTGTAAAAATACCC
Source organism: Sepiola atlantica (assembly GCA_963556195.1). Lineage (NCBI taxonomy): Eukaryota > Metazoa > Mollusca > Cephalopoda > Sepiida > Sepiolidae > Sepiola > Sepiola atlantica. The sequence goes on along the minus strand of OY744518.1, from coordinate 164,336,596 downwards.
CCCCCCCCCCCAAAAAAAAAGGTGGCATAAATTAGCGAAGAACTCATATCCATAATTCAAATATATTGTAAAAAGAAAAGATTTGAACTGAGATATGTGCATCCTCAATGGCACTTTAAATGATTTTGTTCTGCCGGTATCCTAGTCTCGGCCTTCCTCAACGAGACTAGTAACCAGAGTTAAGATCAAATATTCTGCTTGTGGCAGATGGTGTGAATCACAGACTGATTGAACTGTCCAGCTACATAAGTGCTCATTGGTAGCGAAGACAGGACTATCATCATCATCACACGTGATGAAGAAAAAAGGATAAAACAAAAAAACGTTACAATATATGTAAGTATCTCACCAAGTCAAGAGGGGGAACCATTCTGGAATACATGATCATCTTTCCACGGAAAGTCTTGTTAATGATACTACTGTTGAGTTTCTTATTTCCACCCAAAGCACAATGCATAGAGTTTAAAAACCATGACATATAGTCCACAGCATCACCTGAATGAAAACGAACAAATGAAATTAGAAATCAACAGAGCCAAATTTTAAAAAAGAATTATTGTAATATGTGGGAAAAAACGTTCTTTGATCAGCGGTTAGCATTTATAAACAGGCAAACCATAAGTGGATGCCTAGTTTCGCCCTAATTTAGAGAAAGGCTTAATGTCATCATCCAGTTTTACCAATGATTACAAAAGTCATACCTAGCTGTTCGCTGGGCTGCTTATAAAAATAAAAAGAGAAATTAGACTTACAATAGAAAACAGACGACAACAACAAAAACTAGAAGACAACCAGACAAGAAGTAGAAGACAGTGAGCTTAGTGGTCTGGAGCATCAGGTAGAAAAAAGACTAGTTGAAATTGGTGAACAAGACAAGAAGAGACCAAAGCAGAAACAACCAGACAGAGATAGAAACGTTGGAGAGCAGAAACGAACCAGAATACGAATTCTCCATCGGACAAAAAGTGGGATAATCTGCCCAAAGCAAGAGGGTTGAGGGAATTTCTCCGATGCCCCGGACAGAAAGAGACCAGTTGAAAGTGAAAAGGTTAGATTCGCCATGTCAAAAAATTTTAGACAGAATATCCACAAACTGAGGCGGGCTTAGCTAAGGAGGGAGGCAGGGCCCCCAAAGTAAACCCTAATGCCCGAGATAGAAACTTTTGTTAGCGAGAGATCTTATTGTCATATGAACATGATGCCTATGGCATATCACTTCTTCAGTCATAAAAGAATGATCAATCTATGATAAGAGTTATGATAGATTCGTTTTCTTTTCTTTATGTCTTTGCACACTTGATCATGTACTTGTACTTTAACCCCTATCACCCTGGCTGGGTTGAACTGGCTTTCCTCGCTAGCAAATACAGAGTCTCTGACGATCATAGCCCACTTTCGCCAATCCTAAGCTAGGTCACACAATATGACTAGCCAAACCAGATTCCATAGTCGAAGATCAACTACTTGTGGACCTGATAGTGCTTCTAGGTCGCCTCTGATTGTCGCTGCTCAGGTCTTCAGCTGCCCACCAGCACATTTATATCAACCAAGTAGAGAAGGAGAGGAGAAAGATCTTGTGGATGGGCTCTCCTTCTCGGCACCGAGCTCTTAGATGGCATTAGATGATAGACAGCAAGAGTCGGAGATTCAGTCATTGACGTAGATCTTGAGTTGATACTCAATCCACATAGCGGGAGCGTAGAATGAAGTCATTGTCAGAAAACTCCGAGCACATGCGGATCAACCACTCATTGGCACATTTCGCAATTATAGAGAAGGATCGTAGGCATGATAACCCGATAGATACGCCCATTTGTACCTATTGAGATTTCCCATCGGCATCACAGTGACGACCTGAAACAGATGAAGGTGGACCTTGCAGTTCCTATATGACATTCAGTCTCAACTGCCCTTTATCCAGATGAGACGATGGTCGAACCAAGGTAGACGAATGATTGCACGTCTTCCAGTTTGACCCCATCTAACGTGAACAACTGCCAGGTGTCTGGATTGATCGCCGCTGACATGACATGACTTGACCATGACGGTCGAATAAGGGTGTCATAAATCCACAAATTCTTACGAAACAATCCAGTGAACACCACGTACAGAGTATTTTCATGCAAATCTCTGATAGGGAGATACTAGTGGTTGGTGCACTATTTGGACAGAGTAAAAAAAAAAAAAAAGAGCATCTAATCTAATAGTCCCACACTGTTTACCAAGCTCCAACCTCTGTCCCATCACTGAAATATTGCATATCTGTGCTTGTTTTACAAGTACTTCGATGGAATGTGCTGCGACGAACTTGCTGCACTTGTATTCCGTCCACGTAAACACCCCCGACAATAAACAAAATTCCACCTCTTCATTGTAATGGTCCCCAGATGCCGGAAAGCTTTCTACTCTAACAGCTTCTTTTCATAAACTGGTTGTTTTTGAATTCCTTTCATGCTCCTCCGACTGTACAAACATGCAGAAATTCAAATGTAAGGTGAACAGACATCTGGCTGCACAACTCCCACTTCGCATGCCCCTAATTCACAGTAACCACTTACGCCCCAGTGGCAATGTGCCTTGTTTGGGGTTAGTATAAGTATTAAAAACAAAAAAAAATTCAGAGCCAATCTATGAGTTTCCAGTGAACAGTGATATTTTGAAACCTTGTTTTTGCCAAGACAACAAGGATCATTTAGTATGTCTATTTTACAGCATATCAACATTTTTTTTTGATAATGTGATACTGAAATAATACATCTAAGAAATGATTTACTGTAAACTATTCACTGAACACAAGTCTCTATTTTATCCATAATTGTGAAAGGGTATTCATACCTTTTCCAATGGTATTACGATCTAAGTGAATGTGATAAATCTGACTGGATCTGATTTGGTTTAGCCAATTCCATAATCCGCAGTGATATCTATTACATCACACGTGTTCCTAATCAAAATGGAATTCATTTTTTAAAATAGTCACATTGCTGATAAAATTTAATATGAATATATACTTTATTTTAATTTTTTTAAATTTAATAACACAATAACAATTGTGACTTGTTATTTAAAGCTGAACTTGGGTGCTGTTAAAATATGTTGAGAGCAAGTATCTCCCTCTTAGACAGGGTCCAAAACAGAATCTCTAATCTAATAGGTCCCATACTGTCAACCAAGCTCCAACCCCTGTCCCATCGCTGCAATGTTGCATCCCTGTTCTTGTTTTAAAAGTACTTCAAGGGAATGTGCTCTAAAGAAATTACTATACTTGTGCCTCCTCAACTTAAATACCCTGGACCAACCCGTCAACCAGCAAAATCCCATCTCCCCGACTGTACAAACGTGCAAAAATGTATATGTAATATGAACAAACATCTCGCTTCACAACTCCCAACTTAAGATCCCCCTATAAATCTGGCCCCTTATTCTCAGTAGCTTCTTACATTTCAGTGGCAATGTGCCTTGCTTGGGGTGAATATAAGTAAAAAAATAAAATAAAAAATAAAACTACTAAATATAAAAAAAAGTTCAAATTTCATTTAAGGAGAAATTGCAGAAATTAATCAGTCAAAAACCTTTTTATAACTGGGATTCTTTGGATAAAAAATAATTTGAAGAAAATACATAAGAAAAGATATTTTTAATGAATTACATGACTAAATATTTTTTAAATTCTAGCATTCATATGGTTGATAACATTTTTTTTAGGTTTTCTTTTCAAAAATGTTGGTTTATACAACCCTCTTGAAACCTACTTTAAAATGGATGTTTGCATTGGATTCAGTAGCTTGAAACCGAAAGTTTCCCCATTTTTCTACAACTTTATACAGAAAAAGAAATAAAATTTTAGTTGTAAGGTACATAACTTATAGTATACACTCCAAGTTAAAATACGAGTTATCTCCCTTACATTATTTAAGTTATGTTTAGATGTGCTTTGTTTGTTTTACTGCATATCAACCATCTGTGTTATTTAATGCAGAATGAAGTTGTCAAATGAAATTCTATAGGTAAGGTAATTATTTTTTATTCTTAGTAAACCTTGCTCTTAGAAGGAAATTTTAGTGATAGTGTGTTCTAGGAGTTCCTACAACTCTTAGAAAACATTATTCCTAGAATTGTTTGGTTTGTTTTACAACATAACAATCATCCATTACTCCTAGAAGGAGATTTAATAGAAAGGGTTGGAGCATTACTCCTAGAAAACATTACTTAAAAATAAACACTACTCCTAAAAAACATTACTCTTTGGTAGTGGTAATCTTCTTTGTTCACGATTGACCCATTCTAGTATCTATTTGGGAGAAAAATAAAAAGGAGAAGTATGGTTTTGATTTTTTGAAGAATCAGATAGAATAATACGGTTGGAGATGAACTTATAGATAGTAGGGCATGACATGACCAGCCGATTGATCAGATCGAGCTTCTCTGACCTTTCATCTAGCCGAAATGGATTGTTACAAGTCATGGACTGCTCAACTACCAGGATCCTGTTCTAAGGCATCACGGACCGCCACCCATGACCTACAGGTGGCTCCGTTTTGGGGAGGGTTTTACACCTTTGCATGGGGTTGCAGTTGGCAAATTCGTGGCCCCGTCAACAGGGCTGAGAGTTATGCTTAAAATAAAGACACTGTTTACGAATGTCAACCTGATTTGATATTGAAATTCAAGTTTTCAGATATTACCCATTTCTTTCCTTGGCAGTTTCTATCTGAATTAAAATATGAATTTTTAGTTCCTATTTATTTGTCTTCCCATGAGGGCAAAGTTAGATACAAGGTTGGTTTATAATGTAGGGAAAATCCAGAGGCATCTGGATTGAAACAAAAATAAAAATTGCTTCAGCCAAGGACTTCTTCACTGACCGAAGACAGTATAGACTAAGTGTAGCATCAGAACAGATACTACACTTTGTTCCTCGCAAAAAAGGTTAAATATTTAATAAATGACAGACTGTATTAGTATTACTATTCTGTAATAATAGTGAAATCTGTTGCTGATAGAAAAAAATGGCTTCCATTTGTAATTAACATTTGCTGCAAAATAAACAAAACAAAAGATGGCTTTCCCGCAAAAAATATTCTGACCAGGAATAAGTGCATTTTCAAAGAAATAAAGTGAATTACAATTTTATATTCTTAACACCATGAAACAATGCTAAAGAAAAGAAAATGGATATTCAGAATGAAATATTGATATTTTAGGAAAAAAGCTATGTAGGTTGAAAATCCAGCTGACTTAATTTAACAATTGTGATAATGATCTGATATTGCGTTTCTACATATAATAAATCTGTCGCAATGGAAAATATTTTATATTTATTCAATTCCAAAAAACGCTTTTTTGTGCTTTGTCACCATTCAATGAAATTTAACAAAACTTTTAATCTTTCTATACTTGATACTAAAGCAAAAGTATATAACATGTCAAATGCCGCCTATTATTATTTTATATTTTTTGTTACATAATTGCATTTTTATTTTCTGAAGATTGAATATTTCAATGAATTAATCGGTGCTTGTATAACAAAAAGCCGAAATAAAGTTTTTCGGTGCTTATGCTGATTAGCGGCCATATGAAAAAATTATTTTTTATATAAAACAATAATATATACTTATTAAGCATTATATTCTTACTCACTGTACGAAAAAGTAGAAAATAATATCCACTAGAACTTTAATTACAAGTATTTTTCCATTCTGCGTATCATAACAGCGACTCGTTCAGTAAGCCTCCATCTTGTTTTTTTAAGAAGATTTCAAGGGCAGATAACTGAAATCTTCTTAAAAAACAAGATGGAGGCTTACTGAACGAGTCGCTGTTATGATACGCAGAATGGAAAAATACTTGTAATTAAAGTTCTAGTGGATAATTTTTTCTACTTTTTCGTACAGTGAGTAAGAATATAATGCTTAATAGGTATATATTATTGTTTTTATATAAAAATAATTTTTTCATATAGCCGCTAATCAGCATAAGCACCAGTTTTTCTTGTCTTTTAGTGTTGGAGAGGTAAATACGGGGCAGGTAACTCTTACAACGAATTTTAAACACGATTTTCTCTGAAATTAGGATCATGGATCTTAACTCTTTCAAGTTCGAAGATATACTGTATTTTACATCAGACAGTGCAAAACAAATTGATTTTTTGCAAGCACACAGACTAATTTCTGGTGCAGAAACCTGCAACTGTGGCCATGAGATGCGACTTGTGCCATCAGTAATCAAAAGTGATGACTTTAATTGGCGTTGCACATGTGGCTACTGTGCAAGGAGAACGTCGATTAGACATAAAAGGGTTAGGGTTAGAAAAATATTGTTCGAAAACTAGAGCTGTTGTGCAGAGTTACCTGCCCCTTATTTACCTCTCCAACACTAAAAGACAAGAAAACCTTTTTTTCAGCTTTTTATTATAGAAGCACCAATTAATCTTTACATTAAGATGACTTTTAGGAATATAAAGCATTAAAAATAAAAATTCAAACAAGTTTTTATTTTTTAAATCAGAAATATTGAAAAAAAATCACACCTTGTTCTGTAATTTGAAATTTCTTTTTACTGCAGAGGACGACTGCCTGCAGCATTTCATGTGGGCTGACATGAGCTTTGAAATTGCGTGGGTTCCATAACTTGCGGAGGAGCTCTCCAAATCTCTGGACAAGGAGGAACATTTGGTCACCAGGAGGTCTGCGGATGGTTTTATAGTTTAATTCTTGAAGAAAGTAATTCCGCAGGGGAGGAACATGGGACAGTGCCTTCGTAAAAATAAAAATATAATTCAAGTGAATTTTAAAAAAAAAACACAAAAAACTTGACCACACACAGATATTAGAAAGAGTATACTCATCTTCTTCTTCTTCTTCTTCTTCTTCTTCTATTATATAAAGGGCAGTTGTCTGTATGTCTGTCTGTCTGTTTGTTTGTATGTCCAGATACTCCTCAAAAACTACGCGGCGACATGTCAAAAAGTTGATATCTTTAGCACCGTACATATCCCGGAATCATAATATCTAAAAATCACGACAAACGATTCACTCGCTGACAGTCAACCGGACCACTTTCCGACAAAAGGTAGCAGTTTTTTCGTATTTTTCACGAAATTTCAACGTTAATATGTAGTAAATTCGAAATAATCTAATGTATTTATGTACTAATCCGATAAAAATGCCGAGTCACTGTAAACATCCCATAATCCCTTGCCGGATGTACCCGGTCTTGCCCTAAATTGTGTCCGGTTGTATCAGATCATCCAATAACTTCTGTCCGATTGCATCAATAACAACATAGGAATCCTACGTTAAGAGTGTGTAGTGAAACAAGGGTTGCTCAATCACATCCGCACCTATCCCATAATCCCTTGCCGGATGTACCCGGTCTTGACCTAAATTGTGTCCGGTTATATCAGGTCATCATGACGTCAGAGAGTGGCAGTTTTCCTTTCTGTCATTTTTCCCTCTCACACTTTCTTTCTTAATTATTAATAGACGCTAACATTCCCCCCCCCACCCCACCCCCACCCCCGCCTTCCCTGTGGCCGTTCTGTTATCATGATAGGAATTACCTCCTCCTTTCAGGCCAGACTGGGGGGGGGGTTACGGTATTCGCCGGTGTGAGCATTACCTCCTCCTTTTTTGAGAGTGTTGGGTAGTATCGGTTCCGTTGTCATGATGCCCTCATCCCATGCATTATCTCCTCCTTTTCTGAGAGTGTTGAGGTAGGGTAGTATCGGTTCCGTTGTCATGATGCACTCATCCCATGCATTATCTCCTCCTTTTTTGCGAAGTGTTGAGGTAGGGTCGTATCGGTTCCGTTGTCATGATGCACTATTCCCATGCATTATCTCCTCCTTTTTTGAGAAGTGTTGAGGTAGGGTCGTATCGGTTCCGTTGTCATGATGCACTATTCCTATGCATTACCTCCTCCTTTTTTGAGAAGTAGTATCGGTTCCGTTGTCATGATGCACTCATCACATGCATTATCTCCTCCTTTTTTGCATTACCTCCTCCTTTTTTGAGAAGTGTTGAGGTAGGGTAGTATCGGTTCCGTTGTCATGATGCACCACATGCATTATCTCCTCCTTTTTTGAGAAGTGTAGAGGTAGGGTCGTATCGGTTCCGTTGTCAGGGGGGCATTCGGCGGTGGAAGGGAGGGTCGGCATTTGGCGGTGGGGCGCCTCAGGCCAAATCTGCGGAGGAGGAGTGTCGGCGGTGGGGCGCCTCAGGTCAAATCTGGGGAGGGGGAATGTCAGCAGTCGGCGGTGGGGCACACAGGCCGAATTTAGGGAGGGGGGAATGTCGCCATTCGCCAGTATGAGCGCCTCAGGTGAAATTCGGGGAGAGTGTCGCCATTCGCCAGTATGAGCGCCTCAGGCGAAATTCGGGGAGAGTGTCGGTCGGCATTCTTCTCATGCCGAATTTGGGGGGGGGGGGTACGGCATTCACCAGTATGAGCGCCTCAGGCCAAATTTGGGGAGAAGTGTCAGCATTCGACAGTATGAGCGCCTCAGGCGAAATTCGGGGAGAGTGTCGCCTCATGGCGAATTTTTTTTTTTTTTGGGGGGGGGGGGTACGGCATTCGCCAGTTTGAGAGCCTCATGCCGAATTTGGGAGGGGGTACGGCATTTGAGCGCCGTTATTTATCTACCTCCCACAAGGTAAGATGTGACACAAGGTCGGGAAAGTGGGATTAGATAAGCCAGCGCTCGAGAGGTGAGTACTCTGGCTTTTTAAAAAGTTTTGGGGGAGTTCCGGCGTGGGCGCGTATCAGCCCGTACTTTAGGGGAGAGGAAGTGAACAAAAGGAAAAGGGATTCAAAAATAAAATGATAATCTGATTTTTGATTCGAGAGTGTAAGATCGACACCTATCGGATAGGACTAGATAATACACTTTATCTCAAGGCAAAAATGCCGAGAACAGATACTACACTTTGATCTTAGCCAAAAGGCCATCGAAGCGGAAGAAATTACAACTTTTGAGTCGATTTACTGGAGTATTTATAACCAATCTACACCTGAACAGCGGACTATCCACTAGACACTGTTTAAATTACATTATTAAATTAACAAGTAATAATAACTAAGATTTTCTTTCAACAAACATTGTATAATACTATTTAACAAATTCTTATATAACTTTTGAATATCAAGAATGAATTTTAGACTCCCCTAGGCCGTTTTTCTCTAATTCAACATAGCTTTCATACGCCATTACCGAAAATGACATTAATTCACTTCTTTTAGCTAACATCAAAGTGTATCTGTTTCGATGGATACTGCACCCCATAGACTGGTATCGTCTTGGCCTTCGGGGCTTCATTCCGTCGGTCTATGGGTTTGTCCTGTGCAGTTCTAGAAGGTCCACACTCCCAGGCTTTGCCTCCCCTCTTTGGGGAGGAGTAAGTTTATTGCTAGAGGCGCCCTATCATCTCAGAACCAGAAAAAAAAAATTGCCTCTTCGGGGGTCGACTGAGCACTTTTCTCCAATGGGGGGTTGCCTTTTTCCTCGATTTTCAACGTTGTTTAGTACTAATTTGAGAAAAAACAATGCTATCGTGTATAATTTTAGAAATATGCAAAGTCACGCTTTTAACAGGAAATGACGTCAGAGGAAAAGAGTGTAGGGAAGAAAATCCCTCACACTAAAACTCTTCTTTCCCTCTCACTCCCACCCTTTCTACCTTCCCTTCCTCCCCTACGCCCGTTCTGTTGTTATGATACCACCCTCCTAGGCATTACCTCCTCCTTTTTGAGAGTTGTGGAGATAGTGTGGCGGTGTGACTGCTTCAGGTCAAATTAAGGGGGGGGGGTCGGCATTCGCCAAATTTGGGGAAGCGGCGCGTCAGGCGAAATTTGGAGAGGGGGGAGTGTCGGAAAAAAAATTGACTCTTCGGGGGGGGGGGCTTTTTCCATCACTTTTCGACGTTGTTTAGTACTAATTTGAGAAAAAAACAATGCTATCATCGTCACGCTTTTAACAGGAAATGACGTCAGAGGAAATCGCTAACGGAACTTTTTTGAACATGAGTTTATAGTTAAGCAAGGGTTGCTTAACTACTAACGGCATTTTTTGAAACATGCGTTTATAGTGACGCAAGTGTTGTTTAATCAATAACGGCACTTTTTTGAACATGAGTTTATAGTGAAGCAAGAGTTGCTTATACTAACCGCATTTCTTCTGTTGACATGATACCATCCTCCCAGGTATTACCTCCTCCTTTTTGAGAGGTGTGAAGTTAGTGTATTATCAGTAAAACTAAAGTAATAAATAATTATGCACCACGATTGTTTTCACTAATATTTGTATACATATTAAATAACGTCTAAATAAGTAAAGTAAGAAGAGAAAAATTATGCTCCGCCATTGTTTTCACTAATATTTGTATACATGTTAAATAACGTCTAAATAAGTAAAGTAAGAAGAGAAAAATTATGCTCCGCCATTGTTTTCACTAATATTTGTATACATATTAAATAACGTCTAAATAAGTAAAGTAAGAAGAGAAAAATTATGCTCCGCCATTGTTTTCACTAATATTTGTATACATATTAAATAACGTCTAAATAAATAAAGTAAGAAGAGAAATAATTATGCTCCGCCATTGTTTTCACTTATATTTGTATACATGTTAAATAACGTCTCAATCAGTAAAATTAAAGGAAAAACTAATTATGCTCCGCCATTGTTTTCACTTATATTTGTATACATGTAAAATAACGTCTCAATATATAAAGTAAGAAGAGAAATAATTATGCTCCACCGCTGTTTTCACTAATATTTGTATACATACTAAATAACGTCTCAATAAGTAAAGTAAGAAGAGAAATAATTATGCTCCGCCATTGTTTTCACTAATATTTGTATACATGTTAAATAACGTCTCAATAAGTAAAGTAAGAAGACAAATAATTATGCCGCACCATTGTTTTCATTAATATTTGTATACATGTTAAATAACGTCTCAATAAGTAAAGTAAGTAGAGAAATAATTATGCTCCGGCATTGTTTTCACTAATATTTGTATACATACTAAATAACGTCTCAATAAGTAAAGTAAGAAGAGAAATACTTATGTTCCGCCAATGTTTTCACTAATATTTGTATACATATTAAATAACGTCTCAATAAGTTAAGTAAGAAGAAAAATAATTATGCTCCACCACTGTTTTCACTACTATTTGTATACATATTACATAACGTCTCAATAAGTAAAGTAAGAAGAAAAATAATTATGCTCCGCCATTGTTTTCACTAATATTTGTATACATATTATTAACGTCTCAATAAGTAAAGTAAGAAGAGAAATAATTATGCTCCGCCGCTGTTTTCACTAATATTTGTATACATATTAAATAACGTCTCAATAAGTAAAGTAAGAAGACAAATAATTATGCTCCGCCATTGTTTTCACTAATATTTGTATACATGTTAAATAACGTCTCAATAAGTAAAGTAAGAAGAGAAATAATTATGCTCCACCGCTGTTTTCACTAATATTTGTATACATATTACATAACGTCTCAATAAGTAAAGTAAGAAGAGAAATAATTATGCTCCGCCATTGTTTTCACTAATATTTGTATACATATTATTAACGTCTCAATAAGTAAAGTAAGAAGAGAAATAATTATGCTCCGCCGCTGTTTTCACTAATATTTGTATACATATTAAATAACGTCTCAATAAGTAAAGAAAGAAGAAAAATAATTATGCTCCACCATTGTGTTCACTTATATTTTTATACATGTTAAATAACGTCTCAATAAGTAAAGTAAAAAGAGAAATAATTATGCTCCACCATTGTTTTCACTAATATTTGTATACATGTTAAATAACATTTTTTTGTTTTGAACTCAAAATATTTCTTAAGGTTGGGGGAGAGTTAAAAATTAGGGGGCTGGAGAGATTGAGGGCTCGGGAAAATTTTTAGGGCTCAGGCCGAACTTTTTAGGGGTCAAGCCAAATTTTTTTATTTTTTTTTGTTTTGAAGTCAAAATATTTGTCAGGGTTGGGGAGAATGAAAAAATAAGGGGCTAGAGATATTGAATGGTCTGGGAAAATTTTAGGGGTCAGGCCGAACATTTTAGGGGTCAGGCCAAATTTTTTTGTTTTTTTTTGTTTTGAAGTCAAAATATTTCTCAGGGTTGGGGGAGAGTGAAAAATTAGGGGGCTGGAAAGATTTAGGGGTCGGGGAAATTTTAGGGGTCAGGACGAACTTTTTAGGGGTCAGGACAAATTTTTTTGTTTTTTTTTGTTTTGAAGTCAAAATATATCTCATGGTTGGGGGAGAGTGAAAAATTAGGGGGCTGGAGAGTTGTAGGGGTCGGGGAAAATTTTAGGGGTCAGGACGAACTTTTTGGGGGTCAGGCCAAATTTTTTTGTTTTTTTTTGTTTTGAAGTCAAAATATTTCTCAGGGTGTGGGGGGAGTGAAAAATTAGGGGGCTGGAGAGATTTAGGGGTCGGGGAAAATTTTAGAGGTCAGGACGAACTTTTTAGGGGTCAGGCCAAATTTTTTTCTTTTTTTTTGTTTTGAAGTCAAAATATTTCTCAGGGTTAGGGGGAGAGTTAAAAATTAGGGGGCTGGAGAGATTTAGGGGTCGGGGAAAATTTTAGGGGTCAGGCGGAACTTTTTACGGGTCAGGCCAAATTTTTTTGTTTTTTTTTGTTTTGAAGTCAAAACATTTCTCAAGGTTGGGGGAGAGTGAAAAATTAAGGGGCTGGAGAGATTGAGGGGTCGGGGAAAATTTTAGGGGTCAGGCGGTACTTTTTACGGGTCAGGCCAAATCTTTTTCTTTTTTTTGGTTTTGAAGTCAAAATATTTCTCATGGTTGGGGGAGAGTGAAAAATTAGGGGGCTGGAGAGATTTAGGGGTCGGGGAAAATTTTAGGGGTCAGGACGAACTTTTTAGAAGTCAGGCCAAATCTTTTTCTTTTTTTTTGGTTTTGAACTCAAAATATTTCTCATGGTTGGGGGAGAGTGAAAAATTAGGGGGCTAGAGAGATTTAGGGGTCGGGAAAATTTTAGGGGTCAGGCGGAACTTTTTAGGGGTCAGGCCAAATTTTTTTGTTTTTTTTTGTTTTGAACTCAAAATATTTCTCATGGTTGGGGGAGAGTGAAAAATTAGGGGCTGGAGAGATTTAGGGGACGGGGAAAATGTTAGGGGTCAGGCCAAATTTTTTAGGGGTCTGCCCAAATTTAGGGGCGGCGATATGAACGTATTTAGCTTCCACACCGGGGCGGCGTAGGTACTTATTTAGCATTCAGCGGAGGTGATAGGTACTTATATAGCATGTGCACATGGGCGGTAATAAGTACGTATATAGTATGCACACCGGGGCAGTGATAGGTATGTATTTAGCATGCGCACTGAGGCAGCGATCGGTTCATATATAGCACGCGCACCGGGGCGGCGATAGGTACGTATATAGCACGCGCACAGGGGCGGCGAAAGGTACATATTTAAAATTCACACCGGGCGGCGAAAGGTACATATTTAAAATTCACACCGGGGCGGCGATAGGTATGTATTTAGCATTCACACCGGGGCGGCGATAGGTATGTATTTAGCATTCACACCGGGGCAGCGATAGGTATGTATTTAGCATTCGCACCGGGGTGACGATATGTACGTATTTAGCTTCCGCACCGGGGCGGCGATAGGTACGTATTTAGAATTCACACCGAGGCGGCGATAGGTACGTATTTAGAATTCACACCGGGGCGGCGATAGGTATGTATTTAGCATTCGCACCCGGGGCGGCGATATGTACGTATTTAACTTCTACACCAGGGCGGCGATAGGTACGTATTCAGAATTCAGGGGTGGCGATAGCTACGTATATAGCATGTACACATGGGCAGCAATAAGTACGTACATAGCATGCGCTCTGCGGCGGCGATCAGTACATATATAGCACGCGCACCGGGGCGGCGAAAAATATGTATTTCGCATTCGCACCGTGGTGGTGATAGGTACGTATTTAGCATTCGCACTAGGGCGGCTATAGGTACGTATTTAGCATTCGCACTGGGCCGGCGATAGGTACGTATTTAGCATTCACACCAAAGCGGCAATATGTACATATTAATTATTCGCACTAGGGCAGCGATAGGTACTTATGTAGCATGCACACCGAGGCGCAATTGGTATGTCTTTAGTATTCGCACTAGGGCAGCGATAGGTACTTATGTAGCATGCACAACGGGGCGCAATAGGTATGTATTTAGCATTCACACCGGGGCAACGATAGGTACTATTTAGCATTCGCAACGGGGCGGCGATAGGTACTTCAATAGTATATGCACCGGGGCGGCGATAGGTACGTATATAGTATGTGCACTGGGGCGGCGATAGGTACGTATATAGTATGCGACCCGGGGTGATGATAGATACGTATATAGTATGAACACCGGGGTGGAGATAAGTACCTATATAGAAGGCACAGATAGAGGTGTTACTTTTTATAGAAATATGTCATACTATTACCCTGGGCAATAGGAGAAATGGTGGGGAAGAAACAGCTTTTGCAAAAGGCAAAATTAGAAAGTAGCGGCGAAATAGGGCGACCAGGGAAGAGAAAGGTAGCAGATAAAGAGACGGCTATAGAGAGAGGGGGCGGACATAGAAGTTTGAATATAAAGATGTTACACACACGATCTTTCTTCAAATATATGTTTTTATGATCCCGAGCAACGCCGGGTAGCCCCACTAGTCTCCTATATAAAGGCCAGTTGTCTGTATGTCTGTCTGTCTGTTTGTCTGTCTGTTTGTTTGTATGTCCAGATACTCCTCCGACAGGACCCAACAAACAGTCACACGGTTGACATCATTATAACCGGCCAGCCCCGGGACGTATAATATCTCAGAACCGGAAAAAAAAATGGACTCTTCGAGGGTCGACTGAGCACTTTTCTCCAATGGGGGGGGGGGTACCTTTTTCCTCGATTTTCAACGTTGTTTAGTACTAATTTGAGAAAAAAACAAAGAATTTGAGAAATAATGCACCGTCATGATTTTAACAGGAAATGACGTCAGAGGAAATCCCTAACGGCTCTTTTTTGAACATGAGTTTATAGTGAAGCAAGTGTTGCTTAATCACAAACGGCACTTTTTTTGAACACGAGTCCATAGTGAAGCATGGGTTGCTTACTTACTAACGGCACTTTTTTGAACATGAGTCCAGTGTGATGCAAGGGTTGCTTAACTCCTAACGGCACTTTTTGATACATGCGTTTATAGTGGCGCAAGTGTTGTTTAATAAATAACGGCACTTTTTTTAACATGAGTCCATAGTGATGCAAGGGTTGCTTAACTCCTAACGGCACTTTTTGATACATGCGTTTATAGTGACGCAAGTGTTGCTTAATCCCTAACGGCATTTTTTTGAACATGAGTCCATAGTGAAGCAAGTTTTGCTTAATTCCTAACGGCACTTTTTTGAACATGAATCCGCAGTGAAGCCAGGGTTGCTTAATCAATAACGGCACGTTTTTGAACACGAGTTTGTAGTGAAGCCAGGGTTGCTTAATCCTAACTGCATTTCTTCTGTTGACATGATACCATCCTCCCAGGTATAACCTCCTTCTTTTTGAGAGGTGTGAAGTTAGTGTAGTATCAGTAAAATTAAAGTAATTATGCTCCACCATTGTTTTCACTAATATTTGTATACATATTAAATAACGTCTTAATAAGTAAAGTAAGAAGAAAATAATTATGCTCCACCACTGTTTTCACTAATATTTGTATACATATTAAATAACGTCTCAATAAGTAAAGTAAGAAGAAAAATAATTATGCTCCACCATTGTTTTCACTAATATTTGTATACATATGATATAACGTCTAAATAAGTTAAGTAAGAAGAAAAATAATTATGCTCCACCACTGTTTTCACTAAAATGTGTATACATATTAAATTACGTCTCAATAAGTAAAGTAAAAAGAGAAATAATTATGCTCCGCCACTGTTTTCACTAATATTTGTATACATATTAAATAACGTCTCAATAAGTAACGAAAGAAGAAAAATAATTATGCTCCACCATTGTTTTCACTTATATTTTTATACATGTTAAATAACGTCTCAATAAGTAAAGTAAAAAGAGAAATAATTATGCTCCACCATTGTTTTCACTAATATTTGTATACATGTTAAATAACATTTTTTTGTTTTGAACTCAAAATATTTCTTAGGGTTGGGGGAGAGTGAAAAATTAGGGGGCTGGAGAGAATGAGGGCTCGGGGAAAATTTTAGGGCTCAGGCCGAACTTTTTAGGGGTCAGGCCAAATTTTTTTGTTTTTTTTTGTTTTGAAGTCAAAATATTTCTCATCGTTAGGGAAGAGTGAAAAATTAGGGGGCTGGAGAGATTTAGGGGTCGGGGAAAATTGTAGGGGTCAGGACGAACTTTTTAGGGGTCAGGCCAAATTTTTTTGTTTTTTTTGTTTTGAACTCAAAATATTTCTCATGGTTGGGGGAGAGTGAAAAATTAGGGGGCTGGAGAGATTTAGGGGTCGGGAAAATTTTAGGGGTCAGGCGGAACTTTTTAGGGGTCAGGCCAAATTTTTTTGTTTTTTTTTTGTTTTGAAGTCAAAATATTTCTCATGGTTGGGGGAGAGTGAAAAATTAGGGGGCTGGAGAGATTTAGGGGTCGGGAAAATTTTAGGGGTCATGACGAACTTTTTAGGGGTCAGGCCAAATTTTTTTGTTTTTTTTTTGGTTTTGAACTGAAAATATTTCTCAGGGTTGGGGGAAAGTGAAAAATTAGGGGGCTGGAGAGATTTAGGGGTCGGGCAAAATTTTAGGGGTCAGGACGAACTTTTTAGGGGTCAGGCCAAATTTTTTTGTTTTTTTTTGTTTTGAACTGAAAATATTTCTCATGGTTAGGGGAGAGTGAAAAATTAGGGGCTGGAGAGATTTAGGGGTCGGGGAAAATTTTAGGGGTCAGGACGAACTTTTTAGGGGTCAGGCCAAATTTTTTTGTTTTTTTTGGTTTTGAACTGAAAATATTTCTCATGGTTGGGGGAGAGTGAAAAATTAGGGGGCTGGAGAGATTTAGGGGTCGGGGAAAATTTTAGGGGTCAGGCGGAACTTTTTAGGGGTCAGGCCAAATTTTTTTGTTTTTTTTGGTTTTGAACTGAAAATATTTCTCATGGTTGGGGGAGAGTGAAAAATAAGGGGGCTGGAGAGATTTAGGGGTCGGGAAAATTTTAGGGGTCAGGCGGAACTTTTTAAGGGTTAGGCCAAATTTTTTTGTTTTTTTTTTGTTTTTAAGTCAAAATATTTCTCATGGTTGGGGGAGAGTGAAAAATTAGGGGGCTGGAGAGATTTAGGGGTCGGGAAAATTTTAGGGGTCAGGACGAACTTTTTAGGGGTCAGGCCAAATTTTTTTGTTTTTTTTTGGTTTTGAACTGAAAATATTTCTCAGGGTTGGGGGAAAGTGAAAAATTAGGGGGCTGGAGAGATTTAGGGGTCGGGGAAAATTTTAGGGGTCAGGACGAACTTTTTAGGGGTCAGGCCAAATTTTTTTGTTTTTTTTTGTTTTTAAGTCAAAATATTTCTCATGGTTGGGGGAGAGTGAAAAATTAGGGGCTGTTGAGATTTAGGGGTCGGGGAAAATTTTAGGGGTCAGGACGAACTTTTTAGGGGTCAGGCCAAATTTTTTTGTTTTTTTTGGTTTTGAAGTCAAAATATTTCTCATGGTTGGGGGAGAGTGAAAAATTAGGGGGCTGGAGAGATTTAGGGGTCGGGGAAAATTTTAGGGGTCAGGCGGAACTTTTTAGGGGTCAGGCCAAATTTTTTTGTTTTTTTTTGTTTTGAACTGAAAATATTTCTCATGGTTGGGGGAGAGTAAAAAATTTGGGGCTGTTGAGATTTAGGGGTCGGGGAAAATTTTAGGGGTCAGGACGAACTTTTTAGGGGTCAGGCCAAATTTTTTTGTTTTTTTTTGGTTTTGAAGTCAAAATATTTCTCATGGTTGGGGGAGAGTGAAAAATTAGGGGGCTGGAGAGATTTAGGGGTCGGGGAAAATTTTAGGGGTCAGGCGGAACTTTTTAGGGGTCAGGCCAATTTTTTTTGTTTTTTTTGGTTTTGAACTGAAAATATTTCTCATGGTTGGGGGAGAGTGAAAAATTAGGGGGCTGGAGAGATTTAGGGGTCGGGGAAAATTTTAGGGGTCAGGACGAACTTTTTAGGGGTCAGGCCAAATTTTTTTGTTTTTTTTGGTTTTGAAGTCAAAATATTTCTCATGGTTGGGGGGAGTGAAAAATTAGGGGGCTGGAGAGATTTAGGGGTCGGGGAAAATTTTAGGGGTCAGGACGAACTTTTTAGGGGTCAGGCCAAATTTTTTTGTTTTTTTTGGTTTTGAACTGAAAATATTTCTCATGGTTGGGGGAGAGTGAAAAATAAGGGGGCTGGAGAGATTTAGGGGTCGGGGAAAATCTTAGGGGTCAGGCGGAACTTTTTAGGGGTCAAGCCAAATTTTTTTGTTTTTTTTTTGTTTTGAAGTCAAAATATTTCTCATGGTTGGGGGAGAGTGAAAAATTAGGGGGCTGGAGAGATTTAGGGGTCGGAATAGGTACTTATTTAGCATTCAGCGGTGGTGATAGGTACTTATAAAAGACGTGCACATGGGCGGTAATCAGTACGTATATAGTATGCACACCGGGGCAGTGATAGGTATGTATTTAGCATGCGCACTGAGGCAGCGATCGGTTCATATATAGCACGGGCACCGGGGCGGCGATATGTACGTATATAGCCCGCGCACAGGGGCGGCGAAAGGTACGTATTTAGAGATCACATCGGGGCGGCAATAGGTACGTATTTAGAATTCACACCGGGGCGGCGATAGGTATGTATTTAGCATTCGCACCTGGGCGGCGATATGTACGTATTTAGCTTCCACACCAGGGCGGCGATAGGTACGTATTCAGAATTCAAGGGTGGCGATAGCTACGTATATAGCATGTACACATGGGCAGCAATAAGTACGTACATAGCATGCGCTCTGCGGCGGCGATCTGTACATATATAGCACGCGCACCGGGGCGGCGAAAGGTATGTATTTCGCATTCGCAACGTGGTTGTGATAGGTACGTATTTAGCATTCGCACCGGGGCGGCTATAGGTACGTATTTAGCATTCGCACCAGGGCAGCTATAGGTACGTATTTAGTATTCGCACTGGGCCGGCGATAGGTACGTATTTAGCATTCAGTCCAAGGCGGCAATATGTACATATTAATTATTCGCACTAGGGCAGCGATAGGTACTTATGTAGCATGCACACCAAGGCGCAATTGGTATGTCTTTAGTATTCGCACTAGGGCAGCGATAGGTACTTATGTAGCATGCACACCGGGGTGCAATAGGTATGTATTTAGCATTCACACCGGGGCAACGATAGGTACTATTTAGCATTCGCAACAGGGCGGCGATAGGTACTTCAATAGTATATGCACCGGGGCGGCGATAGGTACGTATATAGTATGTGCATAGGGGCGGCGATAGGTACGTATATAGTATGCGCACCGGGGTGATGATAGATACGTATATAGTATGAACACCGGGGTGGAGATAAGTACCTATATAGAAGGCGCAGATAGAGGTGTTACTTTTTATAGAAATATGTCATACTATTACCCTGGGCAATAGGAGAAATGGTGGGGAAGAAACAGCTTTTGCAAAAGGCAAAATTAGAAAGTAGCGGCGAAATGGGGCGACCAGGGAAGAGAAAGGTAGCAGATAAAGAGACGGCTATAGAAGTTTGAATATAAAGATGTTACACACACGATCTTTCTTCAAATATATGTTTTTATGACCCCGAGCAACGCCGGTTAGCCCCGCTAGTCTCCTATATAAAGGCCAGTTGTCTGTATGTCTGTTTGTTTGTCTGTCTGTTTGTATGTCCAGATACTCCTTCGAGAGAACCCAACAAACAGTCACACGGTTGACATCATTATAACCGGCCAGCCCCGGGACGTATAATATCTCAGAACCGGAAAAAAAAATGGACTCTTAGAGGGTCGACTGAGCACTTTTCTCCAATGGGGGGGTGCCTTTTTCCTCGATTTTCAACGTTGTTTAGTACGAATTTGAGAAATAATGCACCGTCATGATTTTAACAGGAAATGACGTCAGAGGAAATCCCTAACGGCTCTTTTTTGAACATGAGTTTATAGTGAAGCAAGTGTTGCTTAATCACAAACGGCACTTCTTTTGAACACGAGTCCATAGTCAAGCATGGGTTGCTTACTTACTAACGGCAGTTTTTTGAACATGAGTCCATAGTGATGCAAGGGTTGCTTAACTCCTAACGGCACTTTTTGATACATGCGTTTATAGTGACGCAAGTGTTGTTTAATCAATAACGGCACTTTTTTTAACATGAGTTCATAGTGAAGCAAGGGTTGCTTAATCCTAACCACATTTTTTCTGTTGACATGATAACATCCTCCTAGGTATTACCTCCTCCTTTTTGAGAGGTGTGAAGTTAGTGTAGTATCAGTAAAATTAAAGTAATAAATAATTATGCTCCCCCACTGTTTTCACTAATATTTTTATGCTCCCCCATTGTTTTCACTAATATTTCTATACATATTGTATACATATTGAAAACTTGGGGTGGGTGTGGGGGGTGTCGGCATTCGCCGGTGTGAGTGCCTCAGGAGAAATTTGGGGAAGAGGGGGGGGGGGGTATCGGCATTCGGCGGTAGGGCGCCTCAGGCCAAATCTGGGGAGGGTGAGTGTCGGCATTCGGCGGTGGGGCGCATTCGCCAGTATGAGCGCCTCAGGCCGAATTTGGGGGAGTGTCGGCATTCACCGGTGTGAGCGACTCAGGCCGAATTTGGTGGAGTGTCGGCATTCGCCGGTGGTGCGCCTCAGGCCAAATTTGGAGATGGGGGATTGTCGGCATAATGCAAAGTCACGATTTTAGCAGGAAATGACGTCAGAGGAAATCCCTAAAAGCACTTTTTTGAACATGAGTTTATAGTGAAGCACGGGTTCCCTTATCCCAACGAAACATAAGTTTTTATTGAAGCAACTGTTGCTTAATCCCTAACGGCATTTTTTTGAACATGAGTCCATAGTGAAGCAAGGGTTGCTTAATTCCTAACGGCACTTTTTTGAACATTAATCCACAGTGAAGCCAGGGTTGCTTAATCAATAACGGCACTTTTTTGAACACGAGTTTGTAGTGAAGCCAGGGTTGCTTAATCCTAACTGCATTTCTTCTGTTGACATGATACCATCCTCCCAGGTATAACCTCCTTCTTTTTGAGAGGTGTGAAGTTAGTGTAGTATCAGTAAAATTAAAGTAATAAATAATTATGCTCCACCATTGTTTTCACTAATTTTTGTATACAAATTAAATAACGTCTCAATAAGTAAAGTAAGAAGAAAAATAATTATGCTCCACCACTGTTTTCACTAATATTTGTATACATATTAAATAACGTCTCAATAAGTAAAGTAAGAAGAAAAATAATTATGCTCCACCATTGTTTTCACTAATATTTGTATACATATGATATAACGTCTAAATAAGTAAAGTAAGAAGAAAAATAATTATGCTCCACCACTGTTTTCACTAAAATGTGTATACATATTAAATAACGTCTCAATATGTAAAGTAAGAAGAAAAATAATTATGCTCCACCATTGTTTTCACTAATATTTGTATACATATGATATAACGTCTAAATAAGTTAAGTAAGAAGAAAAATAATTATGCTCCACCACTGTTTTCACTAAAATGTGTATACATATTAAATTACGTCTCAATAAGTAAAGTAAAAAGAGAAATAATTATGCTCCGCCACTGTTTTCACTAATATTTGTATACATATTAAATAACGTCTCAATAAGTAACGAAAGAAGAAAAATAATTATGCTCCACCATTGTTTTCACTTATATTTTTATACATGTTAAATAACGTCTCAATAAGTAAAGTAAAAAGAGAAATAATTATGCTCCACCATTGTTTTCACTAATATTTGTATACATGTTAAATAACATTTTTTTGTTTTGAACTCAAAATATTTCTTAGGGTTGGGGGAGAGTGAAAAATTAGGGGGCTGGAGAGAATGAGGGCTCGGGGAAAATTTTAGGGCTCAGGCCGAACTTTTTAGGGGTCAGGCCAAATTTTTTTGTTTTTTTTTGTTTTGAAGTCAAAATATTTCTCATCGTTAGGGAAGAGTGAAAAATTAGGGGGCTGGAGAGATTTAGGGGTCGGGGAAAATTGTAGGGGTCAGGACGAACTTTTTAGGGGTCAGGCCAAATTTTTTTGTTTTTTTTGTTTTGAACTCAAAATATTTCTCATGGTTGGGGGAGAGTGAAAAATTAGGGGGCTGGAGAGATTTAGGGGTCGGGAAAATTTTAGGGGTCAGGCGGAACTTTTTAGGGGTCAGGCCAAATTTTTTTGTTTTTTTTTTGTTTTGAAGTCAAAATATTTCTCATGGTTGGGGGAGAGTGAAAAATTAGGGGGCTGGAGAGATTTAGGGGTCGGGAAAATTTTAGGGGTCATGACGAACTTTTTAGGGGTCAGGCCAAATTTTTTTGTTTTTTTTTTGGTTTTGAACTGAAAATATTTCTCAGGGTTGGGGGAAAGTGAAAAATTAGGGGGCTGGAGAGATTTAGGGGTCGGGCAAAATTTTAGGGGTCAGGACGAACTTTTTAGGGGTCAGGCCAAATTTTTTTGTTTTTTTTTGTTTTGAACTGAAAATATTTCTCATGGTTAGGGGAGAGTGAAAAATTAGGGGCTGGAGAGATTTAGGGGTCGGGGAAAATTTTAGGGGTCAGGCGGAACTTTTTAGGGGTCAGGCCAAATTTTTTTGTTTTTTTTGGTTTTGAACTGAAAATATTTCTCATGGTTGGGGGAGAGTGAAAAATTAGGGGGCTGGAGAGATTTAGGGGTCGGGGAAAATTTTAGGGGTCAGGCGGAACTTTTTAGGGGTCAGGCCAAATTTTTTTGTTTTTTTTGGTTTTGAACTGAAAATATTTCTCATGGTTGGGGGAGAGTGAAAAATAAGGGGGCTGGAGAGATTTAGGGGTCGGGAAAATTTTAGGGGTCAGGCGGAACTTTTTAAGGGTCAGGCCAAATTTTGTTCTTTTTTTTGGTTTTGAACTGAAAATATTTCTCATGGTTGGGGGAGAGTGAAAAATTAGGGGGCTGGAGAGATTTAGGGGTCGGGGAAAATTTTAGGGGTCAGGACGAACTTTTTAGGGGTCAGGCCAAATTTTTTTGTTTTTTTTTGGTTTTGAACTGAAAATATTTCTCAGGGTTGGGGGAAAGTGAAAAATTAGGGGGCTGGAGAGATTTAGGGGTCGGGGAAAATTTTAGGGGTCAGGCCGAACTTTTTAGGGGTCAGGCCAAATTTTTTTGTTTTTTTTTGTTTTGAAGTCAAAATATTTCCTATGGTTGGGGGAGAGTGAAAAATTAAGTGGCTGGAGAGATTTAGGGGTCGGGGAAAATTTTAGGGGTCAGGACGAACTTTTTAGGGGTCAGGCCAAATTTTTTTGTTTTTTTTGGTTTTGAAGTCAAAATATTTCTCATGGTTGGGGGAGAGTGAAAAATTAGGGGGCTGGAGAGATTTAGGGGTCGGGGAAAATTTTAGGGGTCAGGCGGAACTTTTTAGGGGTCAGGCCAAATTTTTTTGTTTTTTTTTGTTTTGAACTGAAAATATTTCTCATGGTTGGGGGAGAGTAAAAAATTTGGGGCTGTTGAGATTTAGGGGTCGGGGAAAATTTTAGGGGTCAGGACGAACTTTTTAGGGGTCAGGCCAAATTTTTTTGTTTTTTTTTGGTTTTGAAGTCAAAATATTTCTCATGGTTGGGGGAGAGTGAAAAATTAGGGGGCTGGAGAGATTTAGGGGTCGGGGAAAATTTTAGGGGTCAGGCGGAACTTTTTAGGGGTCAGGCCAATTTTTTTTGTTTTTTTTGGTTTTGAACTGAAAATATTTCTCATGGTTGGGGGAGAGTGAAAAATTAGGGGGCTGGAGAGATTTAGGGGTCGGGGAAAATTTTAGGGGTCAGGACGAACTTTTTAGGGGTCAGGCCAAATTTTTTTGTTTTTTTTGGTTTTGAAGTCAAAATATTTCTCATGGTTGGGGGAGAGTGAAAAATTAGGGGACTGGAGAGATTTATGGGTCGGTGAAAATTTTAGGGGTCAGGACGAACTTTTTAGGGTTAAGGCCAAATTTTTTTCTTTTTTTTTGTTTTGAACTGAAAATATTTCTCAGGGTTGGGGGAGAGTGAAAAATTAGGGTGCTGGAGAGATTTAGGGGTCGTGGAAAATTTTAGGGGTCAGGCGGAACTTTTTAGGGGTCAGGCCAAATTTTTTTGTTTTTTTTGGTTTTGAAGTCAAAATATTTCTCATGGTTGGGGGAGAGTAAAAAATTAGGGGGCTGGAGAGATTTAGGGGACGGGGAAAATTTTAGGGGTCAGGCCAAATTTTTTAGGGGTCTGCCCAAAATTAGAGGCGGCGATATGTACGTATTTAGCTTCCACACCAGGGCGGCGATAGGTACTTATTTAGCATTCAGCGGTGGTGATAGGTACTTATATAGCATGTGCACATGGGCGGTAATAAGTACGTATATAGTATGCACACTGGGGCAGTGATAGGTATGTATTTAGCATGCGCACTGAGGCAGCGATCGGTTCATATATAGCATGCGCACCGGGGCGGCGATAGGTACGTATATTGCACGCGCACAGGGGCGGCGAAAGGTACATTTTTAAAATTCACACCGGGGCGGCGATAGGTACGTATTTAGCATTCACACCGGGGCGGCGATAGGTATGTATTTAGCATTCACACCGGGGCAGCACTAGGTATGTATTTAGCATTCGCACCGGGGTGGCGATATGTACGTATTTAGCTTCCGCACCGGGGCGGTGATAGGTACGTATTTTGAATTCACACCGGGGTGGCGATAGGTACGTATTTAGAATTCACACCGGGGCGGCGATAGGTATGTATTTAGCATTCGCACCGGGGCGGCGATATGTACGTATTTAGCTTCCACACCAGGGCGGCGATAGGTACGTATTTAGAATTCAGGGGTGGCGATAGCTACGTATATAGCATGTACACATGAGCAGCAATAAGTACGTACATAGCATGCGCTCTGCGGCGGCGATCAGTACATATATAGCACGCGCACCAGGGCGGCGAAAGGTATGTATTTCGCATTCGCACCGTGGTTGTGATAGGGACGTACTTAGCATTCGCACCGGGCCGGCTATAGGTACGTATGTAGCATTCGCACCAGGGCGGCTATAGGTACGTATTTAGCATTCGCACTGAGCCGGCGATAGGTACGTATTTAGCATTCACACCAAAGTGGCAATATGTACATATTAATTATTCGCACTAGGGCAGCGATAGGTACTTATGTAGCATGCACACCGGGGCGCAATTGGTATGTCTTTAGTATTCGCACTAGGGCAGCGATAGCTACTTATGTAGCATGCACACCGGGGTGCAATAGGTATGTATTTAGCATTCACACCGGGTCAACGATAGGTACTATTTAGCATTCGCAACGGGGCGGCGATAGGTACTTAAATAGTATCTGCACCGGGGCGGCGATAGGTACGTATATAGTATGTGCACTGGGGCGGCGATAGGTACGTATATAGTATGCGCACTGGGGTGATGATAGATACGTATATAGTATGAACACCGGGGTGGAGATAAGTACCTATATAGAAGGCGCAGATAGAGGTGTTACTTTTTATAGAAATATGTCATACTATTACCTGGGCAATAGGAGAAATGGTGGGGAAGAAACAGCTTTTGCAAAAGGCAAAATTAGAAAGTAGCGGCGAAATAGGGCGACCAGGGAAGAGAAAGGTAGCAGATAAAGAGACGGCTATAGAGAGAGGGGGCGGACATAGAAGTTTGAATATAAAGATGTTACACACACGATCTTTCTTCAAATATATGTTTTTATGACCCCGAGCAACGCCGGGTAGCCCCGCTAGTCTTCTTCTATTATATAAAGGGCAGTTGTCTGTATGTCTGTTTGTTTGTATGTCCAGCTACTCCTCAAAAACTACGCGGCAACATGTCAAAAAATTGATATCTTTAGCACCGTACATATCCCGTAATCATAATATCTAAAAATCGCGACAAACGATTCACTCGCTGACAGTCAACCGGACCACTTTCCGACAAAAGGTAGCAGTTTTTTTCGTATTTTTCACGAAATTTCAACGTTAATATGTAGTAAATTCGAAATAATCTAATGTATTTATGTACTAATCCGATAAAAATGCCGAGTCACTGTAAACATCCCATAATCCCTTGCCGGATGTACCCGGTCTTGCCCTAAATTGTGTCCGGTTGTATCAGATCATCCATTAACTTCTGTCCGGTTGCATCAATAACAACATAGGAATCCTACGGTAAGAGTGTGTAGTGAAACAAGGGTTGCTCAATCACATCCGCACCTGTCCCATAATCCCTTGCCGGATGTACCCGATCTTGCTCTAAATTGTGTCCGGTTATATCAGGTCATCATGACGTCAGAGAGTGGCAGTTTTTTTTCCCTCACACACTTTCTTTCATAATTATTAATAGACGCTAATATTCCCCCCCCTCCCTCCCTGTGGCCGTTCTGTTATCATGATAGGAATTACCTCCTCCTTTCAGGCCAAATTGGGGGGGGGGGGTTACGGTATTCGCCGGTGTGAGCATTACCTCCTCCTTTCTTGAGAAGTGTTGAGGTAGGGTAGTATCGGTTCCGTTGTCATGATGCACTCATCCCATGCATTATCTCCTCCTTTTTTGAGAAATGTTGAGGTAGGGTCGTATCGGTTCCGTTGTCATGATGCCCTCATCCCATGCATTATCTCCTTTTTTTAGAAGTGTTGAGGTAGGGTCGTATCGGTTCCGTTGTCATGATGCCCTCATCCCATGCATTATCTCCTCCTTTTTTGAGAAGTGTTGAGGTAGGGTCGTATCGGTTCCGTTGTCATGATGCACTCATCCCATGCATTATCTCCTCCTTTTTTGAGAAGTGTTGAGGTAGGGTCGTATCGGTTCCGTTGTCATGATGCACTCATCCCATGCATTATCTCCTCCTTTTTTGAGAAGTGTTGAGGTAGGGTCGTATCGGTTCCGTTGTCATGATGCACTATTCCCATGCATTATCTCCTCCTTTTTTGAGAAGTGTTGAGGTAGGGTCGTATCGGGTCCGTTGTCATGATGCACTCATCCCATGCATTATCTCCTCCTTTTTTGAGAAGTGTAGAGGTAGGGTCGTATCGGGAAAATTTTAGGGGTCAGGACGAACTTTTTAGGGGTCAGGCAAAATTTTTTTTCTTTTTTTTTGTTTTGAACTGAAAATATTTCTCATGGTTGGGGGAGAGTGAAAAATTAGGGGGCTAGAGAGATTTAGGGGTCGGGGAAAATTTTAGGGGTCAGGACGAACTTTTTAGGGGTCAGACCAAATTTTTTTGTTTTCTTTTGTTTTTTTTTGTTTTGAAGTCAAAATATTTCTCAGGGTTGGGGGAGAGTGAAAAATTAGGGGGCTGGAGAGATTTAGGGGTCGGGGAAAATTTTAGGGGTCAGGCCAAATTTTTTTGTTTTTTTTTGTTTTGAAGTCAAATTATTTCTCATCGTTGGAGGAGAGTGAAAAATTAGGGGGCTGGAGAGATTTAGGGGTCGGGGAAAATTTTAGGGGTCAGGACGCACTTTTTAGGGGTCAGGCCAAATTTTTTTGTTTTTTTTTGTTTTGAAGTCAAAATATATCTCATGGTTGGGGGAGAGTGAAAAATTAGGGGGCTGGAGAGATTTAAGGGACGGGGACAATTTTAGGGGTCAGGACGAACTTTTTAGGGGTCAGGCCAAATTTATTTGTTTTTTTTGTTTTTTTTTGTTTTGAAGTCAAAATATTTCTCAGGGTTGGGGGAGAGTGAAAACTTAGGGGGCTAGAGAGATTTAGGGGTCGGGGAAAATTTTAGGGGTCAGGACGAACTTTTTAGGGGTCAGGCCAAATTTTTTTGTTTTTTTTTTGTTTTGATGTCAAAATATTTCTCAGGGTTGGAGGAGAGTGAAAAATTAGGGGGCTGGAGAGATTTAGGGGTCGGGGAAAACTTTAGGGGTCAGGACGAACTTTTTAGTGGTCAGGCCAAATTTTTTTGTTTTTTTTTGTTTTGAAGTCAAAATATATCTCATGGTTCGAGGAGAGTGAAAAAGTAGGGGGCTGGAGAGATTTAGGGGTCAGGACGAACTTTTTAGGGGTCAGGCCAAATTTTTTTGTTTTTTTTTGTTTTGATATCAAAATATTTCTCAGGGTTGGAGGAGAGTGAAAAATTAGGGGGCTGGAGAGATTTAGGGGTCGGTGAAAATTTAGGGGTCAGGACGAACTTTTTAGGGGTCAGGCCAAATTTTTTTGTTTTTTTTTGTTTTGAAGTCAAAATATATCTCATGGTTCGAGGAGAGTGAAAAAGTAGGGGGCTGGAGAGATTTAGGGGTCGGGGAAAATTTTAGGGGTCAGGACGAACTTTTATGGGGTCAGGCCAAATTTTTTTGTTTTTTTTTTGTTTTGAAGTCAAAATATTTCTCATGGTTGGGGGAGAGTGAAAAATTAGGGGGCTAGAGAGATTTAGGGGTCTGGGAAAATTTTAGGGGTCAGGACGAACTTTTTAGGGGTCAGGCCAAATTTTTTTGTTTTTTTTAATTTTTTTTTTGTTTAGAAGTCAAAATATTTCTCAGGGTTGGGGGAGAGTGAAAAATTAGGGGGCTGGAGAGATTTAGGGGTCGGGGAAAATTTTAGGGGTCAGGACGAACTTTTTAGGGGTCAAGCCAAATTTTTTTGTTTTTTTTTGTTTTGAAGTCAAATTATATCTCATGGTTGGAGGAGAGTGAAAAATTAGGGGGCTGGAGAGATTTAGGGGTCGGGGAAAATTTTAGGCGTCAGGACGAACTTCTTAGGGGTCAGGCCAAATTTTTTTGTTTTTTTTTTGTTTTGAAGTCAAATGATTTCTCATGGTTGGGGGAGAGTGAAAAATTAGGGGGCTAGAGAGATTTAGGGGTCGGGGAAAATTTTAGGGGTCAGGACGAACTTTTTAGGGGTCAGGCCAAATTTTTTTGTTTTTTTTTGTTTTTTTTTTGTTTTGAAGTCAGAATATTTCTCAGGGTTGGGGGAGAGTTAAAAATTAGGGGGCTGGAGAGATTTAGGGGTCGGGGAACATTTTAGGGGTCAGGACGAACTTTTTAGGGGTCAGGCCACATTTTTTTTTTTTTTGTTTTTTTTTTTTTGTTTTGAAGTCAGAATATTGCTCAGGGTTGGGGGAGAGTGAAAAATTAGGGGGCTAGAGAGATTTAGGGGTCGGGGAAAATTTTAGCGGTCAGGCGGAACTTTTTAGGGGTCAGGCCAGATTTTTTTCTTTTTTTTTGGTTTTGAACTCAAAATATTTCTCAGGGTTGGGGGAGAGTGAACAATTAGGGGGCTGGAGAGATTGAGGGGTCGGGGAAAATTTTAGGGGTCAGGACGAACTTTTTAGGGGTCAGGCCAAATTTTTTTGTTTTTTTTTGTTTTGAAGTCAAATGATTTCTCATGGTTGGGGGAGAGTGAAAAATTAGGGTGCTGGAGAGATTTAGGGGTCGGGGAAAATTTTAGGGGTCAGGCCGAACTTTTTAGGGTCTGCCCAAATTTAGGGGCGGCGATATGTACGTATTTAGCTTCCACACCGGGGCGGCGATAGGTACTTATTTAGCATTCAGCGGTGGTGATAGGTACTTATATAGCATTTGCACATGGGCGGTAATAAGTACGTATATAGTATGCACACCGGGGTAGTGATAGGTATGTATTTAGCATGCGCACTGAGGCAGCGATCGGTTCATATGTAGCACGCGCACCGGGGCGGCGATATGTACGTATATAGCACGCGCACAGGGGCGGCGAAAGGTACATATTTAAAATTCACACTGGGCGGCGAAAGGTACATATTTAGAATTCCCACCGGGGCGGCGATAGGTACGTATTTAGCATTCACGCCGGGGCGGCGATAGGTATGTATTTAGCATTCACACCGGGGCAGCGATAGGTATGTATTTAGCATTCGCACCGGGGCAGCGATATGTACGTATTTAGCTTCTGCACCGGGGCGGCGATAGGTACGTATTTAGAATTCACACCGGGGCAGCAATAGGTACTTATTTAGAATTCACTCCGGGGCGGCGATAGGTATGTATTTAGCATTTGCACCAGGGCGGCGATATGTACGTATTTAGCTTCCACACCAGGACGGCGATAGGTACGTATTCAGAATTCAGGGGTGGCGATAGCTACGTATATAGCATGTACACATGGGCAGCAATAAGTACGTACATAGCATGCGCTCTGCGGCGGCGATCAGTACATATATTGCACGCGCACCGGGGCGGCGAAAGGTATGTATTTCACATTTGCACCGTAGTGGTGATAGGTACGTATTTAGCATTCGCACTGGGGCGGCTATAGGTACGTATTTAGCATTAGCACTGGGCCGGCGATAGGTACGTATTTAGCATTCACACCAAAGCGGCAATATGTACATATTAATTATTCGCACTAGGGCAGCGATAGGTACTTATGTAGCATGCACACCGGGGCGCAATATGTATGTATTTAGCATTCACACCGGGGCAACGATAGGTACTATTTAGCATTCGCAACCGGGGCGGCAATAGGTACTTAAATAGTATCTGCACCGGGGCGGCGATAGGTACGTATATAGTATGTGCACTGGGGCGGCGATAGGTACGTATATAGTATGCGCACCGGGGTGATGATAGATACGTATATAGTATGAACACCGGGGTGGAGATAAGTACCTATATAGAAGGCGCAGATAGAGGTGTTACTTTTTATAGAAATATGTCATACTATTACCCTGGGCAATAGGAGAAATGGTGGGGAAGAAACAGCTTTTGCAAAAGGCAAAATTAGAAAGTAGCGGCGAAATGGGGCGACCAGGAAAGAGAAAGGTAGCAGATAAAGAAACGGCTATAGAGAGAGGGGGCGGACATAGAAGTTTGAATATAAAGATGTTACACACACGATCTTTCTTCAAATATATGTTTTTATGACCCCGAGCAACGCCGGGTAGCCCCGCTAGTCTCCTCTATAAAGGGCACTTGTCTGTATGTTTGTCTGTTTGTCTGTCTGTTTGTATGGCCAGCTTCTCCTCAAAAACTATGCGGCGACATGTCAAAAAGTTGACATCTTCAGCACCGTACAACACCTGGGATCATAATATCTCAAAATTACAACAAAAAAACATGTTGCTGGGGGTCAACGGGGCCAGTCTTCGGCAGCGGGTCTGGTTTTTTCAAACTTTTCTAATGTTATTCAGTAGTAATTTGGAAATCAGCCAATGTAATTATGTAATAATAATTTTGTTTTCAACCAACTTATTCTTGTGCACGTGACGTCACAGTAATAGGTATATGACGTCATCGTTATAGGTTTTGAATCTTTTTTTCTCTTCAAAATTTATTTTACTTTAACATATTTTTATACATAACATATAAAAGTTTATTCTGATGTAAAATTCACAGAGTAAGATGATGAGAGTATTCCTGAATCTATAAACCCACCTCTTAGGGGTCCATGGGGCATATTTTATCGGGGGGGGGGGGGGGGGGGGGGGGGGGGCTTTTCAGTTATTTTTCATTATATTTTATAGTGATGAAACAAGAAAAAAAGAGGAATTTGACAAGTACACGTTTACAGTGACCCGTTGAGTCATAACCACTCTATATATGTATAAAAAAATAAAAAAAGAATTTAACCAGTACATGTTACCAGTGACCCGTTGGGTCATAACCACTCTATATATGTATAAAAACTTTTGATACATGCGTTTATAGTGACGCAAGTGTTGTTTAATCAATAACGGCACTTTTTTTAACATGAGTTCATAGTGAAGCAAGGGTTGCTTAATCTTAACCACATTTTTTCTGTTGACATGATACCATCCTCCTAGGTATTACCTCCTCCTTTTTGAAAGGTGTGAAGTTAGTGTAGTATCAGTAAAATTAAAGTAATAAATAATTATGCTCCCCCACTGTTTTCACTAATATTTGTATGCTCCCCCATTGTTTTCACTAATATTTCTATACATATTGTATACATATTGAAAACTTGGGGTGGGTGTGGGGGGTGTCGGCATTCGCCGGTGTGAGCGCCTCAGGAGAAATTTGGGGAAGAGGGGGGGGTATCGGCATTCGGCGGTGGGGCGCCTCATGCCAAATCTGGGGAGGGTGAGTGTCGGCATTCGGCGGTGGGGCGCCACAGGCCAAATTTGGAGATGGGGGATTGTCGGCATAATGCAAAGTCACGATTTTAGCAGGAAATGACGTCAGAGGAAATCCCTAACGGCACTTTTTTGAACATGAGTTTATAGTGAAGCACGGGTTGCCTTATCCCAACGAAACATAAGTTTTTATTGAAGCAACTGTTGCTTAATCCCTAACGGCATTTTTTTGAACATGAGTCCATAGTGAAGCAAGGGTTGCTTAATTCCTAACGGCACTTTTTTGAACATGAATCCACAGTGAAGCCATGGTTGCTTAATCAATAACGGCACTTTTTTGAACACGAGTTTGAAGTGAAGCCAGGGTTGCTTAATCCTAACTGCATTTCTTCTGTTGACATGATACCATCCTCCCAGGTATAACCTCCTTCTTTTTGAGAGGTGTGTAGTATCAGTAAAATTAAAGTAATAAATAATTATGCTCCACCATTGTTTTCACTACTATTTGTATACATATTAAATAACGTCTCAATAAGTAAAGTAAGAAGAAAAATAATTATGCTCCACCACTGTTTTCACTAATATTTGTATACATATTAAATAACGTCTCAATAAGTAAAGTAAGAAGAAAAATAATTATGCTCCACCATTGTTTTCACTAATATTTGTATACATATGATATAACGTCTAAATAAGTAAAGTAAGAAGAAAAATAATTATGCTCCACCACTGTTTTCACTAAAATGTGTATACATATTAAATAACGTCTCAATATGTAAAGTAAGAAGAAATATAATTATGCTCCGCCATTGTTTTCACTAATATTTCAATACATGTTAAATAACGTCTCAATAAGTAAAGTAAAAAGAGAAATAATTTTGCTCCGCCACTGTTTTCACTAATATTTGTATACATATTAAATAACGTCTCAATAAGTAAAGAAAGAAGAAAAATAATTATGCTCCACCATTGTTTTCACTTATATTTTTATACATGTTAAATAACGTGTCAATAAGTAAAGTAAAAAGAGAAATAATTATGCTCCGCCATTGTTTTCACTAATATTTGTATACATGTTAAATAACATTTTTTTGTTTTGAACTCAAAATATTTCTTAGGGTTGGGGGAGAGTTAAAAATTAGAGGGGCTGGAGAGATTGAGGGCTCGCGGAAAATTTTAGGGGTCAGGCCGAACTTTTTAGGGGTAAGGCCAAATTTTTTTGTTTTTTTTTGTTTTGAAGTCAAAATATTTCTCAGGGTTGGGGAGAATGAAAAAATAAGGGGCTAGAGATATTGAAGGGTCGGGGAAAATTTTAGGGGTCAGAACGAACTTTTTAGGGGTCAGGCCAAATTTTTTTCTTTTTTTTTGGTTTTGAACTCAAAATATTTCTCAGGGTTGGGGGAGAGTGAACAATTAGGGGTCTGGAGAGATTGAGGGGTCGGTGAAAATTTTAGGGGTCAGGACGAACTTTTTAGGGGTCAGGCAAAATTTTTTTATTTTTTTTTGTTTTGAAGTCAAAATATTTCTCATGGTTGGGGGAGAGTGAAAAATTAGGGGGCTGGAGAGATTTAGGGGTCGGGGAAAATTTTAGGGGTCAGGCGGAACTTTTTAGGGGTCAGGCCAAATTTTGTTCTTTTTTTTGTTTTGAAGTCAAAATATTTCTCATCGTTGGGGGAGAGTGAAAAATTAGGGGGCTGGAGAGATTCAGGGGTCGGGGAAAATTTTAGGGGTCAGGACGAACTTTTTAGGGGTCAGGCCAAATTTTTTTCTTTTTTTTGGTTTTGAAGTCAAAATATTTCTCATCGTTGGGGGAGAGTGAAAAATTAGGGGGCTGGAGAGATTTAGGGGTCGGTTAAAATTTTAGGGGTCAGGCGGAACTTTTTAGGGGTCAGGCCAAATTTTTTTCTTTTTTTTTGTTTTGAACTCAAAATATTTCTCATGGTTGGGGGAGAGTGAAAAATTAGGGGGCTGGAGAGATTTAGGGGTCGGGGAAAATTTTAGGGGTCAGGCGGAACTTTTTAGGGGTCAGGCCAAATTTTTTTATTTTTTTTGGTTTTGAACTCAAAATATTTCTCATGGTTGGGGGAGAGTGAAAAATTAGGGGGCTGGAGAGATTTAGGGATCAGGGAAAATTTTAGGGGTCAGGCGGAACTTTTAAGGGGTCAGGCTAAATTTTTTTGTTTTTTTTGTTTTGAAGTCAAAATATTTCTCATGGTTGGGGGAGAGTGAAAAATTAGGGGCTGGAGAGATTTAGGGGTCGGGGAGAATTGTAGGGGTCAGGCAAAATTTTTTAGGGGTCTGCCCAAATTTAGGGGCGGCGATATGTATGTATTTAGCTTCCACACCGGGGCGGCGATAGGTACTTATTTAGCATTCAGCGGTGGTGATAGGTACTTATATAGCATGTGCACATGGGCGGTAATAAGTACGTATATAGTATGCGCACCGGGGTAGTAATAGCTATGTATTTAGCATGCGAACTGAGGCAGCAATCGGTTCATATATAGCATGCGCACCGGGGCGGCGATAGGTACATATTTAAAATTCACACCGGGGCGGCGAAAGGTACATATTTAAAATTTACACCGGGGCGGCGAAAGGTACATATTTAAAATTCACACCGGGGCGGCGATAGGTACGCATTTTGCATTCACACCGGGGCGGCGATAGGTATGTATTTAGCATTCACACCGGGGCAGCGATAGGTATGTATTTAGCATTCACACCGGGGCAGCGATAGGTATGTATTTAGCATTCGCACCGGGGTGGCGATATGTACGTATTTAGCTTCCGCACCGGGGCGGCGATAGGTACGTATTTAGAATTCACACCGGGGCGGCGTATGTACGTATTTAGAATTCACACCAGGGCGGCGATAGGTATGTATTTAGCATTCGCACCGGCGCGGCGATATGTACGTATTTAGCTTCCACACCAGGGCGGCGATAGGTACGTATTCAGAATTCAGGGGTGGCGATAGCTACGTATATAGCATGTACACATGGGCAGCAATAGCATGCGCTCTGCGGCGGCGATTAGTACATATATAGCACGCGCACCGGGGCGGCGAAAGGTATGTATTTCGCATTGCACCGTGGTGGTGATAGGTACGTGTTTAGCATTCGCACCGGGGCGGCTATAGGTACGTATTTAGCATTCGCACCAGGGCGGCTATAGGTACGTATTTAGCATTCGCACTGGGCCGGCGATAGGTACGTATTTAGCATTCACACCAAAGCGGCAATATGTACATATTAATTATTCGCACTAGGGCAGCGATAGGTACTGATGTAGCATGCAAACCGGGGCGCAATAGGTATGTATTTAGCATTCACACCGGGGCAACGATAGGTACTATTTTGCATTCGCAACGGGGCGGCGATAGGTACATTAATAGTATCTGCACCGGGGCGGCGATAGGTACGTATATAGTATGTGCACTGGGGTGGCGATAGGTACGTATATAGTATGCGCACCGGGGTGATGATAGATACGTATATAGTATGAACACCGGGGTGGAGATAAGTACCTATATAGAAGGCGCAGATAGAGGTGTTACTTTTTATAGAAATATGTCATACTATTACCCTGGGCAATAGGAGAAATGGTGGGGAAGAAACAGCTTTTGCAAAAGGCAAAATTAGAAAGTAGCGGCGAAATGGGGCGACCAGGGAAGAGAAAGGTAGCAGATAAAGAGACGGCTATAGAAAGAGGGGGCGGACATAGAAGTTTGAATATAAAGATGTTACACACACGATCTTTCTTCAAATATATGTTTTTATGACCCCGAGCAACGCCGGGTAGCCCCGCTAGTCTTCTCTTATATAAAGGGCAGTTGTCTGTTTGTATGTTTGTTTGTTTGTTTGTTTGTATGTCCAGTATCTCCTCAAAAACTACCCGACGACATGTCAAAAAGTTGACATCTACAGGACCGCACAAATCCCGGATGTAAAATATATAAAAATCGCGAAAATCGATTCACTCGCTGACAGTCAACCGGACCACTTTCCGACAAAAGGTAGCAGTTTTTTCGTATTTTTCACGAAATTTCAACGTTAATATGTAGTAAATTCGAAATAATCTAATGTATTTATGTACTAATCCGATAAAAATGCCGAGTCACTATAAACATCCCATAATCCCTTGCCGGATGTACCCGGTCTTGCCCTAAATTGTGTCCGGTTGTATCAGATCATCCAATAACTTCTGTCCGGTTGCATCAATAACAACATAGGAATCCTACGTTAAGAGTGTGTAGTGAAACAAGGGTTGCTCAATCACATCCGCACCTGTCCCATAATCCCTTGCCGGATGTACCCGGTCTTGCTCTAAATTGTGTCCGCTTATATCAGGTCATCATGACGTCAGAGAGTGGCAGTTTTCCTTTCTGTCATTTTTCCCTCTCACACTTTCTTTCTTAATTATTAATAGACGCTAATATTCCCCCCCCCCCATCCCTCCCTGTGGCCGTTCTGTTATCATGATAGGAATTACCTCCTCCTTTCAGGACAAATTGGGGGGGGGGTTACGGTATTCGCCGGTGTGAGCATTACCTCCTCCTTTTTTGAGAAGTGTAGAGGTAGGGTAGTATCGGTTCCGTTGTCATGATGCACTGATCCCATGCATTACCTCCTCCTTTTTTGAGAAGTGTAGATGTAGAATAGTATCGGTTCCGTTGTCAAGATGTGCTCATCCCATGAATTACCTCCTCATTTTTTGAGAAGTGTTGAGGTAAGGTCGTATCGGTTCCGTTGTCATGATGCACTATTCCAATGCATTATCTCCTCCTTTTTTGAGAAGTGTTGAGGTAGGGTCGTATCGGTTCCGTTGTCATGATGCCCTAATCCCATGCATTATCTACTCCTTTTTTGAGCAGTGTTGAAGTGTGAGCGACTCAGGCGAAATCCAGGGAGGGGGAATGTCGGCATTCGTCGGTATGAGCGCCTCAGGCGAAATCTGAGAGGGGGAATGTCGGCATTCGCCGGTATGAGCGCCTCAGGACAATTTGGCAGATCAGAAGGAGAGAGGATACCTAAGGGATTTCAGTAGTGCTCATGAAGCCTCCTCGATTTTCAAAGTACTCGGCGTTGTCCGGGAGAAAAGTGCTCAATATCCTAGATAGAGCTACTGTAGTGATAGGTTTAGAAAATATTTTAACGCTATCTTCGTTCCCCTTTGGACAATTTTGCAGATCAAAACGAGGGAGGATACTTAACTGATTTCAGTAGTCCCCAGGAGGCCTCTTTGATTTTCAAAGTACTCGGCGTTGTCCGGGAAAGTTGTCCGGGAGAAAAGTGCTCAATATCCTAGATAGAGCTACTGTAGTGATAGGTTTGGAAAATATTTTAACGCCATCTTCGTTCCCCTTTGGACTATTTCGCAGATCAGAAAGAGAGAGGATGCCTAAGGGATTTCAGGAGTGCTCATGAAGCCTCCTCGATTTTCAAAGTACTCGGCGTTGTCCGAGAGAAAAGTGCTCAATATCCTAGATAGAGCTACTGTAGTGATAGGTTTGGAAAATATTTTAACGCCATCTTAGTTCCCCTTTGGACTATTTCGCAGATCAGAAGGAGAGAGGATACCTAAGGGATTTCAGGAGTGCTCATGAAGCCTCCTCGATTTTCAAAGTACTCGGCGTTGTCCGGGAGAAAAGTGCTCAATATCCTAGATAGAGCTACTGTAGTGATAGGTTTAGAAAATATTTTAACGCCATCTTCGTTCCCCTTTGGACTATTTCGCAGATCAGAAGGAGAGAGGATACCTAAGTGATATCAGTAGTCCCCAGGAGGCCTCCTTGATTATCAAAGTACTCGGCGTTGTCCGGGAGAAAAGTGCTCAATGTCCTAGATAGAGCTACTGTAGTGATAGGTTTAGAAAATATTTTAACGCCATCTTCGTTCCCCTTTGGACAATTTTACAGCTGAAAAGGAGGGAGGATACCTAACTGATTTCAGTAGTCCCCAGGAGGCC
Organism: Sepiola atlantica; assembly: GCA_963556195.1. Taxonomy (NCBI): domain Eukaryota; kingdom Metazoa; phylum Mollusca; class Cephalopoda; order Sepiida; family Sepiolidae; genus Sepiola; species Sepiola atlantica. The sequence goes on along the minus strand of OY744518.1, from coordinate 164,298,372 downwards.
TCTTTGATTTTCAAAGTACTCAGCGTTGTCCGGGAAAAAAGTGCTCAATGTCCTAGATAGAGCTACTGTAGTGATAGGTTTGGATAATATTTTGACAGTATCTACGCTGAAAAGGATGGGATAATCGATAAGAGTTATTTCAGTAGTGCTCAGGAGGCCTCTTTGATTTTGAAATACTCGGCGTTGTCCGAGAGAAAAGTGCTCACTATTCTAGATAGAGCTACTGTAGTGATAGGTTTGGAAAATATTTTAACGCCATCTTCGTTCCCCTTTGGACTATTTCGCAAATCAGAAGGAGAGAGGATACTTAAGTGATTTCAGTAGTCCCCAGGAGGCCTCCTTGATTATCAAAGTACTCGGCGTTGTCCGGGAGAAAAGTGCTCAATGTCTTAGATAGAGCTACTGTAGTGATAGGTTTTGGTAAATATTTTAACGCCATCTTCGATCCCCTTTGGACTATTTCGCAGATCAGAAGGAGAGAGGATACCTAAGGGATTTCATGGGTGTTCATGAAGCCTCCTCGATTTTCTAAAGTACTCGGCGTTGTCCGGGAGAAAAGTGCTCAATATCCTAGATAGAGCTACTGTAGTGATAGGTTTTGAAAATATTTTAACGCCATCTTCGTTCACCTTTGGATTATTTTGCAGATCAGAAGGAGAGAGGATACCTAAGTGATTTCAGTAGTCCCCAGGAGGCCTCCTTGATTATCAAAGTACTCGGCGTTGTCCGGGAGAAAAGTGCTCAATGTCCTAGATAGAGCTACTGTAGTGATAGGTTTTGGAAAATATTTTAACGCCGTCTTCGTTCCGCTTTGGACTATTTCGCAGATCAGAAGGAGAGAGGATACCTAAGGGATTTCAGGAGTGCTCATGAAGCCTCTTCGATTTTCAAAGTACTCGGCGTTGTCCGGGAGAAAAGTGCTCAATATCCTAGATAGAGCTACTGTAGTGATTTGTTTGGAAAATATTTTAACGCCATCTTCGTTCACCTTTGGACTATTTCGCAGATCAGAAGGAGAGAGGATACCTAAGTGATTTCAGTAGTCCCCAGGAGGCTTCCTTGATTATCAAAGTACTCGGCGTTGTCCGGGATAAAAGTGCTCAATGTCCTAGATAGAGCTACTGTAGTGATAGGTTTGGATAATATTTTAACGCCATCTTCGTTTCCCTTTGGACTATTTCGCAGATCAGAAGGAGAGAGGATACCTAAATGATTTCAGGAGTGCTCATGAAGCCTCTTCGATTTTCAAAGTACTCGGCGTTGTCCGGGAGAAAAGTGCTCAATATCCTAGATAGAGCTACTGTAGTGATAGGTTTTGAAAATATTTTAAAGCCATCTTCGTTCCCCTTTGGACTATTTCGCAGATCAGAATGAGAGAGGATACTTAAGTGATTTCAGTAGTCCTCAGGAGGCCTCCTTGATTATCAAAGTACTCGGCGTTGTCCGGGAGAAAAGTGCTCAATGTCCTAGATAGAGCTACTGTAGTGATAGGTTTGGATAATATTTTAACAGCATCTACGCTGAAAAGGATGGGGTAATCGATAAGAGTTATTTCAGTAGTGCTCAGGACGCCTCTTTGATTTTGAAATACTCGGCGTTGTCCGGGAGAAAAGTGCTCAATATCCTAGATAGAGCTACTGTAGTGATAGGTTTTGAAAATATTTTAAAGCCATCTTCGTTCTTATTTGGACTATTTCGCATATCAGAAGGAGAGAGGATACTTAAGTGATTTCAGTAGTCCCCAGGAGGCCTCCTTGATTATCAAAGTACTCGGCGTTGTCCGGGAGAAAAGTGCTCAATGTCCTAGATAGAGCTACTGTAGTGATAGGTTTTGGAAAATATTTTAACGCCATCTTCGTTCCTCTTTGGACTATTTCGCAGATAAGAAGGAGAGAGGATACCTAAGGGATTTCATGGGTGTTCATGAAGCCTCCTTGATTTTCAAAGTACTCGGCGTTGTCCGGGAGAAAAGTGCTCAATATCCTAGATAGAGCTACTGTAGTGATAGGTTTGGAAAATATTTTAACAGCATCTACGCTGAAAAGGATGGGGTAATCGATAAGAGTTATTTCAGTAGTGCTCAGGAGGCCTATTTGATTTTGAAATACTCGGCGTTGTCCGGGAGAAAAGTGCTCAATATCCTAGATAGAGCTACTGTAGTGATAGGTTTTGAAAATATTTTAACGCCATCTTAGTTCCTATTTGGACTATTTCGCATATCAGAAGGAGAGAGGATACCTAAGTGATTTCAGTAGTCCCCAGGACGCCTCCTTGATTATCAAAGTACTCGGCGTTGTCCGGGAGAAAAGTGCTCAATGTCCTAGATAGAGCTACTGTAGTGATAGGTTTTGGAAAATATTTTAACGCCATCTTCGTTCCTCTTTGGACTATTTCGCAGATAAGGAGAGAGGATACCTAAGGGATTTCATGGGTGTTCATGAAGCCTCCTCGATTTTCAAAGTACTCGGCGTTGTCCGGGAGAAAAGTGCTCAATATCCTAGATAGAGCTACTGTAGTGATAGGTTTGGAAAATATTTTAACGCCATCTTCGTTCCCCTTTGGACTATTTCGAAGATCAGAAGGAGAGAGGATACCTAAGGGATTTCAGTAGTCCCCAGGAGGTCTCCTTGATTATCAAAGTACTCGGCGTTGTCCGGGAGAAAAGTGCTCAATGTCCTAGATAGAGCTACTGTAGTGATAGGTTTTGGAAAATATTTTAACGCCATCTTCGTTCCTCTTTGGACAATTTTGCAGATGAAAAGGAGGGAGGATACCTAAGTGATTTCAGTAGTCCCCAGGAGGCCTCTTTGATTTTCAAAGTACCCGGCATTGTCCGGGAGAAAAGTGCTCAATGTCCTAGATAGAGCTACTGTAGTGATAGGTTTGGATAATATTTTAACAGCATCTACGCTGAAAAGGATGGGGTAATCGATAAGAGTTATTTCAGTAGTGCTCAGGAGGCCTATTTGATTTTGAAATACTCAGCGTTGTCCGGGAGAAAAGTGCTCAATATCCTAGATAGAGCTACTGTAGTGATAGGTTTTGAAAATATTTTAACGCCATCTTAGTTCCTATTTGGACTATTTCGCATATCAGAAGGAGAGAGGATACCTAAGTGATTTCAGTAGTCCCCAGGAGGCCTCCTTGATTATCAAAGTACTCGGCGTTGTCCGGGAGAAAAGTGCTCAATGTCCTAGATAGAGCTACTGTAGTGATAGGTTTTGGAAAATATTTTAACGCCATCTTCGTTCCTCTTTGGACTATTTCGCAGATAAGAAGGAGAGAGGATACCTAAGGGATTTCATGGGTGTTCATGAAGCCTCCTCGATTTTCAAAGTACTCGGCGTTGTCCGGGAGAAAAGTGCTCAATATCCTAGATAGAGCTACTGTAGTGATAGCTTTGGAAAATATTTTAACGCCATCTTCGTTCCCCTTTGGACTATTTCGAAGATCAGAAGGAGAGAGGATACCTAAGGGACTTCAGTAGTCCCCAGGAGGTCTCCTTGATTATCAAAGTACTCGGCGTTGTCCGGGAGAAAAGTGCTCAATGTCCTAGATAGAGCTACTGTAGTGATAGGTTTGGAAAATATTTTAACGCCATCTTCGTTCCCCTTTGGACTATTTCACAGATCAGAAGGAGAGAGGATACCTAAGGGATTTCAGTAGTGCTCATGAAGCCTCCTCGATTTTCAAAGTACTCGGCGTTGTCCGGGAGAAAAGTGCTCAATATCCTATATAGAGCTATGATAAAGACTATCATGAGAGGATTGAAAAGGATGAAGACTTTCATGAGAGGATTGAAAATGATGAAGACTTTCATGAGAGGATTGAAAATGATGAAGACTTTCATGAGAGGATTGAAAATGATGAAGACTATCATGAGGGGATTGAAAATGATGAAGACTGTCATGAGGGGATTGAAAATGATGAAGAATGTCATGAGAGGATTGAAAATGATGAAGAATGTCATGAGAGGATTGAAAATGATGAAGAATAGACTGACAGGATTGGAAATGATATAGAATACCATGAGGGGATTTAAAATGATGAAGACTATCATGAGAGGTTTGAAAATGATGAAGAATATCATGAGAGGATTGAAAATGATGAAGACTATCATGAGAGGTTTGAAAATGATGAAGACTATCATGAGAGGTTTGAAAATGATGAAGACTATCATGAGAGGTTTTAAAATGATGAAGACTATCATGAGAGGTTTGAAAATGATGAAGACTATCATGAGGGGATTGAAAATGATGAAGAATGTCATGAGAGGATTGAAAATGATGAAGAATAGACTGACAGGATTGAAAATGATGAAGAATAGACTGACAGGATTGGAAATGATGAAGAATACCATGAGGGGATTTAAAATGATGAATAATATCATGAGGGGATTGAAAATGATGAAGAATATCATGAGGGGATTTAAAATAATGAAGAATATCATGAGAGGATTGAAAAAATGAAGAATATCATGAGAGGATTGAAAATTATTAAGAATATCATGAGCGGATTGAAAATGATGAGGAATATTACGAGAGGATTGAAAATGAGCAAGAATATTATGAGGGGATTGAAAATGATTAATAGTATGAGGAGATTGAAAATGATGAAGAATATTATGAGGGGATTGAAAATGATTAATAGTATGAGGAGATCGAAAATGATGAATATAACGAGGGGAGTTAAAATGATGAAGGATATCATGAGGGGATTCAAAATATATAGTATGAACACCGGGGCGGTTATAAGTACCTATATAGAAGGCGCAGACAGTGGTGGTACTTTTTATAGAAATAAGTCATACTATTGCCCTGTGAAACGTAGGATGAAATGGTGGGGAAGAAACAGCTTTCGCAAAAGGCAAAATTTAAAAGTAGCGACCAGGGTAGAGAAAAGTAGAAAGATAAAGAGACAGCTATAGAGAGAGAAGGAGAGAAATAGAAGTTTTAATATAAAGATGTTACATACGCAATTTTTCTTCAATTATGTTTTTATGACCCCGAGCAACGCCGGGTAGCCCCGCTAGTCCAACAATAAAACTAAGCAGTAGTCATAAACATTAACATTTCTTTCTCCTTTCGAAGAGCAGCCCCTGCAAGGTGATTTGGTCACATGAAGACCAATCAGACTCCAGGGCATATCAATTTCAACAGAACCCTTAAAGAACTACTTTCAGACACTTAAGGAATTACAGAGAATCAACAAACAGCTCCAACAAAGAAAGATGTCTCTTCTCTCGTCCCGGTCAACTTGACCCCGAGCAAGGCTATCCCCCACTAAGAAATATACCGCTTGAAGAACTTCGGCGGACGACCCTTTCTTACTTCCTTCACTGTGATACTATCTTAACTGTCAGCTACCTACACCCAACAGTGTAGGTCAGTGGTCCCCAACCGTTTTATAACCACGGACCAGTCAACGCTTGACAATTTTACCATGGCCCGAGAGTACTCTAAGGTTGTTATTTTTCAACAGCTGAATTAAGTTACCAGTTTGAATTATCAGATAAGTCTGCTGCATGTTTGTGTGCCCGCTTAGACTCACAAGCTCTCCTCTTCTACCCATCCCTCTGTTGGCGACCACTACCCTAACGCTCTCTGACTGTAGTCGCTATGGTAACCCTTAAACATGTCTTTAAAACAAGATACAGATACACCACTAAAACGAATACGAATTGCATGAAAATTTTAATTTACATTTGGTAAAAGAAGAAAAAAGAAAGAAAGAAAAAAAAGATCAGATTCAGATAATAAATAAAACGGAAATAATTTATTATTTCTTGTGGGCCCAATACCAATTAATCCACAGACCGGTACCAGGCTGCGGCCCGGGGGTTTGGGACCACTGGTGTAGGTCACTCAAATAAATATATTATTTGTTATTTATAGAAGGACTTTGTTTACCTTTCGTTTGACGACCATTTATGGGAGTTGGTCTTACAACCCATGCAAAAATTAGCTTCTGGGAAATTTTTTTTTAAAGAGTTTATTATTCATTCTAATCAAACACTCGACTTGATCCCTTATATGGATAAGTGAGACATGTTTTTTTTTTTCTTGCATTGTGATAGCCAAAAGGAGTATTAGAAGGCTAAGATCAAAGTGTAGTATCTGTTTCGATGGATACTGCACCCCCATAGACTGGTATTGTCTTGGCCTTCGGGGCTTGATTTATGCCGGTCTATGGGTCTGTCCTGTGCAGTTCTAGGAGGTCCACCCTCCCAGGCTTCGCCTCCCCTCTTTGAGGAGGAGTAAGTTTATTGCTTGCTGCCTGAGGCGCCCCTACCGGGTAATGCCGACGGGGCTGCTCAGGCAATTTTTAAACCCCACTTTCTCGACCCGACCTTGGGTCACATCTTACTTGTGGGAGTAAGATAAAAACTGGCCTTGTGCCTAACTCCTGGAGAGGAGTAAATCAATACCTCTCCTCATAATGTTTTTTTTTAATTATTATTATTATTAGCTTTCTTTTGAAATCGTATATTTTTTTCTTATGGGTGATCTTATTCCTTTGACAAAAGTCAACATACTTACAGTCGGATTGATCAGACTGCGGAGCCGGCAGTCCAACTCTTGACTTATTATCATCGTCATATTCGGTTTTAACGTCTATTTTACATGCTGGCATGTGTTGGACTGTTTTTAGAAACTGACTTCCAAGCTAACCTTTCTCTGGCCAGATCTTTATTCATTCTTCCTGTATTCAAATCCATCCTTATCACTTCCTCCCATGTTTTCCTTAGTCTTCCCATGATCAAACCAATGAAATCTCCTGTTCTGCACAACTGTTCTACCAAAACTGTCCAGATGTAATCTTCCTTTAAGGTCATCAGATCGAAGTCTGTCTTTAAGACTCACATTTAATATTTTTTTAAAAAAGTCCCACTCTGACCCCAGAAATCCGTTGCTGATTTTAAAGAGGGTGGGTGCATTTTTCAAGGCATCAAAATACTGTGAATTCACGAAGGTGAATGAATGATTTAGTTTGTGTTTATTTTATGAATGCGTGTGTAAAAGGAGTGAAAAAAGGCAATTATGTCAAAAATATGCCAATGGCTGCCAAATAATACTTAGAAAGAAATGTCTTTAAATGTTGCCAAAATGGTTAAAGAATGTAGAATAAACTCATATAATCAGCTGAACTTAGTGTAAGAATTAGATTTCATGGAGAGTAGAAAGTGAACCTTGGGTTTAATTTCGGCAATCTCGTAACTCTCGCTTCCTCCTTTTTGTTCTTTAATCCTAACATTCCATAAGCGATGTTTCTGACAAAGGAAGAAGAATTGCTGTTTTCTGGGTTAGCTGTTCTTTTGAGTGGGTGATATATGGATATTTTCAATACTCTCATAGTATTCATCATCATTCAACTGTCGATCTATCCATCTCATTAACCCTTATTCTCGGATGGTTTTAGGCTTGATAAGTGGTGACTCATTAGTAAAAAAAAAAAAAAAAAAGAAAAGAATTTTATTTTAGGTAGGACAGGCAGCAAATTTTGAAACCTCACACATTACTTTTCTTAAATATTGGGCAAGTAGACCTGTTAGTATATAATTTTGTTAGTTGAAAATAACAGAAAATGAAAGTTCAGTCAGAGTCAACCTGGTGCCATCGAGGTTAGCATTGATTCGACTGCAGGAATTGACAGAAACAGATGTGACATCACATGGCTCAAAGAGAGGGTGAGTGAGCGAAGTCATCAACTCGATTGGAAACCTAGAAACGCGAATATGTAGTTTTAAAATGTCCTGATAAGATATGATTAAACAGTAATTATCGACCTCTCTCTGAATCCTCCTCTGTCTTCAACAGTTTTCTTTTGACTTGTCCTTTTTTTTCGAAATATAAAACAACTCAATTGCAGGGGGTGTTTCCCCAGTCTAGCAAGATCACAGTAAAAGTATGTACATGAGCAAGCAGCACAAGGTAAGATTATGAACTTATATGTGTATGCCACAAGATTGAAAAGAAATAATTTTAATTGGGAAAATGATTAAAATCGTACAACACGGAATGAGAAGACAAGTTTGACTGTAAATAATGTAAAATACTTTATATATTACCTCACAAAAAAATGTATGTCTTACCTGTAAGATGACATTACAGTAATCATTTGCTTTTATGTTATTGAGGCCGACAATACCTGTGGGGGGAAGAAGACAAAAATCTGTAAATAAATGATCTAATGTTTGATTAAATCTAAAGTTATCTTGTGAGATTTTAAAAGTTAGACCTAAATAACACTTAAGCTTACGTATCAAACTTTGATTCTGACTAGTTCATTTTCATTTGTTAATGTTATACCATGTTATTGGCAGTAAAATAACATACTTTGTTAGTTTATTTTTCAAATTATTCTAGTCCCACCTGAACAACTGTTAATATGGAAATATTTTTCAATTAAGAGTGAAAAGTCAAACTCGGCAAGGGGAATAACTCATACGTTTAATTGAAGAACATAAAAAAAGTTGTCTTCCTTACAACTAAAATTTTATTTCTTTTTTCGTATAAGTTAGCTGTATCTGAAAATTCACAAGTTTAAGATATAGGTTTGTTAAAAGTATTCATACTTTGATATCTTTCCATACCAGGTCTTTTAAAACGATACGATATACGTTATGTATAGGTTTAATACCAAAGCCATAGGAAATTATGATATTACTAAATAAAAAAAATATAGTATTGATTTTACATAGCATAATATTTTACTGTTCCAATTTTCTTCCTCTGTTTTGTAATTTATAGCTGCCCATCAAGTTCTTTGATCTTCCCTTCCTCCCTCCTGACCGGATTTGTGATTCTCTTACCCATTTCTTCTCAATTCTTATTGTTCTTCTTTCTCTTCCTCTCCTTTGTTTTCTGTCTGGTTTAAAGGTTTGTGACGTGAAACTTATTTGCACTATGAATGGTGTTATTATACAACTTTTCCCCATCGTACCGAATGTAGTATTGAATATCGATTAAAAAAACAAAAAAGAAGAAAAATATTATCTTTATGGAAGTTAAAATTATGGTATCGTGACAAATCTGATAAGAGAAGTAGTTAATGACAGCAATCTATATAATACTAAAACTCTGATAATCTTGCTTGTACATTGAATGTTTTAGATGGTGGGAGGAAGGGCGAATGAGATGAAAAATAATGGCAGGAGGGGAATATAGGGAGTAGTGTTAAATAGTAGCATAATAATGGAAAGGTTGGGGAGGGGCACCAAACAGAAGTTACGCAAACCATGTGATCCCCTCCCCCTCCTTTTCTCTCTTTCTAGGCTTTAGCCAGTGATAATTCACCCCTGGACGACAATCATAGTGTAGCTGTCTGAGTCACAGAGGATTGCTGCAGTTTAAAGTGGGAGACATGAGGTATGTGTTTGAACATCCACTTACTTTATTTGGTTGTGACCTGTGAGCTATTAGACCTGATTGGGAAGGTAATATAACAGTAGCAGTATAAGAGAACTAGAGTAACATATATAAATAAATAATGTAAATAAAGAAGAAAAGAGAGTAAGAGAAAAGAAGGAGTAAAGAGAGAAAGAGGAGAAGAAAATATACAATCTATCAATGTTGACCTAACGGATCATGGGTTGTCTAGTATTGATATTGAGATGATCTGTCAAAATCTTTGGCAAATGATGACTATGATTCTAACAACGAGGATGTTCATTATTCAAGGTTTGGCTAAGATAGTTGCGTATTAGCTTCCTCGCTTCTGATTTGTACATGGTGTCCATAAAGCCTGGGTACATGGTTAAAAACACATACTTTTTAAAAGAAAACAAATTTCATTCAATTCTAAATTCGATAAATAATATTTTCAACATGATTTTCTAAGTCTTTGGTCGTCCGGAACGGGGGTTTGTTCAAGACACTGCCTATTTCTATAAACATCGAGACCAATTTCCCTATGTACCCAGACTTTATAGATTGCGGTTTCAAATCCCGAAAAAAGAACATTTTTTTTAGTATTTATCAGTTTATCATTTTTAACGCCACCAATTTACAATACAATGTAGGGAAGTATGTATATATAGATCTGATATTTTGTTTGTTATTTTTAATGGAATATGGATACCCGTAAGAAAATAAGTGAGAATGACCTACCTGGCAGGTAAGTTGTGCCATCATATGCCCGAGATAATTTGGGATCTGCATCGAGTTTGATGATGTGTTCATTATTAAATGTTGGATTAAGCACATACTTAAAAAGAAAAAAGAAAGGAATATAAGTAAATGTTTTACACATCGCGTTTTGTACAAACTTCTGAAAGTGACATTTATTCTTTGTGTTGGATATGGGCCGCTCGTCCCATACTTTAACTGGACTCAATTCTCATCTTTTGACCGCGAAGTTTTTGGCATACCTGTCCGCCATTTTTAATTTGAAGGGTTTCTTGCCGATCACGGCGCAAAAACAAAAAGTGTCCGAAAACAAACCAGAGCATGAGATGAATAAATTCACACAGTTTATTGGATTCTTCGGAAAAGTCAATCTTTGTGAACCATAGTCGGTTTTAAGCATTCCAAGGGAGGAACAAGGCATCCGCCATCGGCTTAGACACCAGTCGCTAGCTAATAAACGTCCGACACAAACAAAATCCGAAACTCAAAAACACTGAGCTCACAGAAAACGGAAATCAACAGACTCATGACGTCACTCTCTTTCACGGTGGCTGGTGGACAACTCGCGTCTCCTCCCTCATATTATTCAACATTTGGGAAGGGAAGAGTTAACTTTAGTTCTGATATCAATGCATTGAAAGCACCGATTTCTGAAAATTATACACTAAAACTGAAGCATGGTTATTATTTATCTCACTAAATATGGGCCTATAAATGACACCATATCAAGGCGATCCATAATACAGGCCTGGCAAACATGCGACTTGGGTCCACAATTGGGGGCGGACATGAAGACCAAAAATACTACTAAATAATAATTACAAACAAAAGTTTCAGTAAGCTTGTGGAACTCTCTTCCTGCTGACTGTTTTCCTCCTACCTGTAGCCTTGGTCTTCTCAAGACTAAGACCAATAGGCATCTCCTGTCTTTGAGATAATCATCTTTCATTCTTGTTAGCTCCTTACATCAAGTGGCTTCATGCCTTGTCTGGAGAGATTTCCATAAAAAACACCCACCATTGACATTTTATTATAGAGTGGAGGATTTCTTTCTGAGGTGGCATGGGTCGTCTAACTTGCTACTTGTTTTCTCGCTTTACCGCATGCTCTGAAATAGTTTCATCTGGGGGAGGGGTCTAGGAAAAGGCACATGTTTTATTTGCTAACTTTTTGTGTAATGAGATGGAAGTACATATATTTATATATATATATATATATAAATAAATAAATATATAAATAGATACACATTCGCCTTTATTATAAAGTGGGGGATCTGTTATTTTTGTAGATTAATATTTGCTGCTAAGGGTTAAAAAAGGGGGGGGTCCTGAATTTTTTTATTTTTTACTTACAATTATGTCTTCTAGAGATGAGTCGATAATCTCATAGTTATCTGGAAGACAATAGAACTTTTGGGTTTGCAAATTCAGATAAACTCTGTGGCCATCTTGTACACTATGTGTGTAGGCATGCGATTTCGTTCCACGACCTAAAAAGAAAAACAAAAATTTTTTTTTTAAATTATATTAAAGGATAAAATACAATCAAATGGAAAAGAGGAAGGTGTCAAAAAAAGATTTGATAAAAATAGATTTGTTTTGTTTGTATATTTTTAGAGCAATGAAAACCTGGTGCTTATACAGATGAAGGCACATACGAAAAATGCATTTCGAAATAAAAACTGTTGCTTATACTTAAGTAGCAGGCAAAAATAAATATCGTCAGACAAATTAGGAAAAATTATCGAGTAGATTTTTAATAAATGTAAAAATCAATTTTATCGTATTTTTCTGGGCCCTCTAGCATAGCGCAGGTAATATTGAAGAGTAAGGCAATACAAGGGAGACAAATCGGTCTATCATTTCAGCATTAGTCACAACTTCTCCGAAAATGGATGTGAATGATCTTTCCAATGCAAAATACAATAAATTTGATTTTTACGTTTAAAAATCTACTCAATAATTTTTACTTATTTTTTTTTTAGGATATTTATTTTTGCCTGCTACATAAGTATAAATAACAGTTTTTATTTGGAATGCGTTTTTCATGTGCCTTCATCTGTATAAGCACCGAACACCTTTACTTATACCCGCAGAAACAGCTATTAAATTGTTTTTGTTTGTTATTTTTAATTTGAGTGATCTCTGCTGTAGACTAATGGAATACAATTGGCTGGTGATCATGTTTCAGAAATATGATTTTATGCATATACCATTATTATTATTATTTAATATATAAAGAAAGTCGCCCATGTTTTAAAAGTTGGACCTAATAGCATTTAAGCTGAAAAATCAAACTTTGCTTCTGACTAACCAATTTTCATTTGTTATTGTTGTACCATGTTATTGGCAATATAATAATGTACTTCGCTACAATCTATTTAAAAAATTAAATAGTCCGGCCCAGGCAACTGATAATATGAAACATTTTTAACCCTTAAATGCTTTTTGTTTCAAATATGACACATTCCAACAAAATGTCTATTTAATATAATATTCAACAAAAATGTGTCAAACTTCAACTTGTTTCACATCTGCAACGAGTCTGTTGGCAAGTGTGAGTAGGTGTTAGTATGATGGTGTATCAGCACACCCGTTAAATAGGTAATCAGTATCTTCCGTGTCACGGGCGAGTGTCATCTGCCTAATTCAAGAGCCTAAACTTTAAAATCTGGTCATTATAATGGTAAATAAAATTTATTTTATGATTCTCTAGTGTATTATGATTATTTGAATGCATATATTGTAGTGTTTTGTTATATATATGTAAAATTTTATGCCATTTGTTGCACATTTGCAGCATCATTTATTTTTGTTCAATAATTTTTTTTTCTCCAAAAATCATTGACACTACTTTATATTACCCCTATGAAACGTTTTTCACTTTTTTCAAACCAATATAAAAAATAAAGCATTTAAGGGTTAATTAACACCTAAAAATAAAATCAAACTCATATTTGAAACTGACAAATATAATAAGAGCTGTCTACCTTACAACTGAAGGTTTTTCTCTGTATAAGTTTAAAAATGCGCAAACAAATAGCAATTAAAAACTAAAATCAATTATAACAATTCAGAATGGTTACATTTTTCTTTTTAGAATGGATTAATCCAACTTTCATTATATCTTATTATCGGAAAAATTGATCCAATATTCAAATAGATGTATATTTGCACAACTTGAAACAAATAAGGATTGAAAATGTTTAAATAAATAATAAAATTACAAGATAATTTACCGTATGTGTGAGTATTAACAGAACATTTATGGTAATTAAAAAGGCAACAGCATAAAATAAAACAATTTTTAAAATCCTATATAAAACAACAGAATGTAATCACAAAATTAAATTCATCACAATGCATTTCGGTTTCTTTGTAAACAAGTATTCCATTTTAATCTTTTGTTAATGGTTGAAAAGAAAGACAAAAAAAATGAATTACTTTGTGACCCTTCGAAAGTTGAAAAGAATTTGGAAGCATTTAAACTGTCGAATAGAAAGTCATTTCTGGCTTTACAATTCCTCATATATTAAAAAATTGAAAGTTTTGGAAGCTATTTGCATCCAATAATTTTATAAATAGAGATTAAAATAACACTGTCATAAGAAAATTATTTGTAGTTCTATAACAATTTGAGATTTAATTAATAACATAATGACAAAAATGTACCATAATAAATCAATTCTACTTTTTTGAAAGTTAAATTTATTTATTACAGTACCTTTTTCATAATTAAAACAATTTGGTAAATAAAAAAACCCAAACTGGATAGGAAAAACAAATAAATAAAAAAAGGCGAAATAGTCCACTACCTCGTTAATGCTAAATTTCTTTCTGGCCATCAGTATTGATTTAGGCTAGCCCGTTCTACTGCGGACATCTTAACAGTCATCTCTGAACACATATACCATACACTGGAAACACATATACCATACACTGGACAAGGCTGGTGAAGCTAGGGCAGTAACGCTTGATATATCCAAAGCCTTTGACAAAGTCTGGCATGAATGTTTTCTCATGAAAATTAATTCGTTCAGTATTACTGGATGAATATTTAATATAATCAGATCCTTCTTAGCCAAACGAAAGATCCAGGTTGTTCTTGATGTTCGTACATCTAAACAACATATTAATGCGGGTGTGGCGCAGAGGTCTATCCTTGGATCATTATTATTCCTTAAAACGACCTCCCCGATGCAATTGTGTCTGAAATGTGTATATTTCTGATGACATTACACTCTATTCTCGACATATGGGAAAAACGAACACACGCATATCCAAGGCAATGGCTGAATCCTTAAAGAATGACCTCCAGTCTGTATTTGAATGGGGACAAAAATAGATGGTAACATTTAATGATAAAGCTCCTTTCCTTTAACAATTATAAGAAAACTTTTAAAACCACCGATTGCCATGGCTAATAGCATCCTACCTGAGAGTCCAACATTGAAACTCCTCGGCCTAATATTCACAGGAAACATGAATTGGAACAAATACATATAAGAGATTGCCAAGGCTGCTGCAAGGAAGGTGGGATCCATCTACCGTACTAGAAAACTTCTCTCACTTGCCAGTATGTTATATCTCTATAAAGCCACCATTCACCAATGCATGGAGTATTGTTGTCATATTTGGGCTGGTGCACCAACCACAAGCTTCTCCCTCTTAGACAAGGTCCAAATGAGAGCCTCTAATCTAATAGGTTCCAAACTATTCCCTAAGCTCCAGCCCCATGGCCGCAATGTTGTATCCTTATGCTTGTTTTACAAGTACTTCGATGGAATGTGTTCCGACAAACTTACTGCACTTTTACCCTCTCGACATAAATTAGCAATACACATGAAAAGATTTTAATTGCTGAAAATATCCCAATAATTGCATATAAAAAAAGAGCTTGATGATCTAAAAAATCTTTTTTAATTTTTTAAAATCTGACTAAAAATAAGGAAGTTATGACTATTTTTGTGCCTCGCACGATTGGATATTTTCCCCTCTCTTTTTTACACTAATTTTTCAGTAAAAATATTATATCTTTGTTAAAACACAAGATTAAGCAATGAAATTTGCCATATAAGTGTACTTTAGTACAAGGAATCAGAATATGCCACTGAAAATCTCCATAAATTAATGGTCTCCAAGTAATCTGCAGTAAATGCACATAAATATGCTGCAATACCTTAAGAATACCATGTATCCATTAAAAAAAGAAGTCAGAGAACTCAAAGTTGAATTGTAATACATTTTATGTACAAGAAACTGAAATCTAATACTAGGAATGTTTAAAAATGAATATATTGAAAGATTCCTTTGGCATTATTTTACATTAACACCTTCTGCTAAATCGCCTCCCCAAAATGAGATTCTACCTTTTTTTAAGGCAATTACATGTGAACACCCTGAAAAACTTGGCAGAAAAAAAAAAACAATTATTTAAGAGTGGGGATTAGTTTTACATATAAATTTAATGTAAAATAATCCCCCCTTTCAAGGCCATTCTAGCTTTTAGGGCAATTAATCATTTTTTTTCTATGGGAGATAAATCCTGTGAGTTTTTTTTTTGTGGGGGGGGGGGGGGGGGTCGGTGCTTTCCATTTTTTTTCGACGATTATGTGTGGTTTTAAGAGGGTCTTTGTGGGAGGAGGGGGGCACTTGGACTTTGGGTTAGTGGTAGGGCTAGGGGCAATTACGTGCGTATGAACACCCTGAAAACTAAGCAGAAAGAAAAAAAAAAAACAACAATTATTTTATAATTTAGAGTGGGGAATTAGTTTCACATGAATTTAATGCAAAATAATTCACCATTCCACGCCATTCTAGCGTTTTGGGGCAATTAATCAATTTTTTTTCTATGGGAAATAAATCCTGTGCGTTTTTCTTTATGGGGGTCTGCTTTTTAAAAAAATTATTTTTAGACTATTATGCGTGATTTTAATAGGCTTTTTGTAGTATTGGGGGCTTGCCACTCGGATTTAGGGTTAGCGATGAGGTTATGGAAGGGGTTTTGTTTTGGACGGAGGTTGTCACTCGAACCTAGAGTTAGTGGTAGAGTAATTATTTATTTCATATCAAGTTTTCAGCTTGAAAAAATATTTTAAAAATTGCACTAAAAGGCAAGAATGGCCGGGAAATGGAAGATCATTTTACGTTAAATTCATATGTGAAAATGATTCCCCCCCACCCTCTAAATTATTTTTTGTTGTCTTTTTTTCTGCCAAGACTTTTAGGTTGTTCAACACGTAATCGCCTAAAAAAGTAGAATCTTGTTATTTTTTTTAATTGGCAACTAGAAAGTCATTATTATACTGGAATTAAAGTTCGAAAGTTGAGTATATTTGAAAACCAGTATTTCTTGAAGTATTTTTATAAAAACCACAAACAGCATTAACTTTTTTAAGCACAAAAAGTATTTTTGTCTCTTTTTTTCTTCAAAACTTCATAAACGAATTTTACGAATATAACTGTTTATAACTAGCTGCTGATTGATTGCTATATCAGTAATACTAGCAGCCATTGTTGACTTTCGCTCAAAAGAGGACAATATTTTTTTGGATAGGGTAATTCAAAATTACTACTACCGAAAGACAAAACAACATACAATTTTAATTTTAATGCATAAAAGATTGATTTATATACTAGTTGGGGTACGAAAAATAGTTTAAAAAAATGTTCGATACACGTCATGTTGAAGGTTTATTTTTAAGATAACAAAAAAAAAATAATGGATCAATTAATTTTGTACCCCAACAATAATTGAAATTGATATTTTTCCTGATTGTTTTCCAAATTTCATGATGAAATTCCACAAAGCCGAATGGTACGATATCTTTAAAAGAAGGGGGGGGGGTTATGTAAATGGCCAAAAATGGCATTAACATTTTTATGACTTTATTTGCTGAAAACTCTACAAATATATAATGTAGATTATTATTTATTAATGCATATGAAAGGATATTCATTTCTGAACAAAATGGTGGTATTTTGATGACTTAAAGTGTTTTGGTTTTTAAAATATGACTATTTTAGTAGAACTACCTCAAAATCTGTGACTATCCAAACAGTTTTATGGCCGGTGGGTATTGCTACGTAAATACTCCTGACCGACCAGACAATCAGCAAAATCCCACTGTAGAGATCCCCAGATGTCGGAAGGCTTACTACTTTAATAGGTTTTTTCCTCTAACTGCTAGCCTTCAGAATTCCCTCACTGCTCCCCCTTTTTCCTGACTGTACCAATCTGCAGAAATTTAAATGTAATGTGAACAAGCATCTTGCTGCTCAGCTCCCCACTTGAGATGCCCTTGTAGATATGATCCCTAATCCACAGTAGCCCCTTACGTATCAGTGGCAACATGCCTTATTTGGGGTGAATTAAAGTAAATAAAATAAATAAAAATGACAGTAAAAAGACTCCCAGATAACACTAGGTAGGCATAGCTAGTCATGTATAAAATAAAGTTGTCTTACCTTGGAAATATTTGCCACATACCAAACAAGCGTAGACATTAATATGAGACAAAGATACAGAGCAGAGCTTTTCAAAATCAAAATCAAGCACAGATCTGAAAAGGAAAAATAAATAAATAACCACTTAAATGTATATTATGCCATGTTGTAAAATATTGGGTTGGCCAAAGTTTGTTCGTTCGTTTTTTGAATGTCATCTTTCCGACTTTATAAAGATCGTTTTGATATTCCTATTCTTCAAATCCTGTATTTGGTGCAGCGAGTATGTTGACGTCTGTGTGTAAAAAGCCTCCGAGCAGAAGAGTTCTTAAATTTCTGTTTGTATTTCAGGCCTTGAAATGGAAGATCAAGCAGAGCACTACAGAAACCTAGGTTTCTGTAGTGCTCTGCTTGATCAGGTTAACCTGCATAAAGATATGCCATGTGTATGAGGAGAATTCTGTTACAGAACAGGTGTGCCACAAATGATTTGCTGGATTCCGAAAAGGAAATTTTTCAGTTAGAGATGCTCGTCGTTCTGGCCGACCAAAGATGATCGGCAATGACCAAGTGAAAGTTGTAATTGAACAAGATTGCTGTTTGACAACCAGACAAATCGCAGACATTCTCAAGATTTCCAAATCGAGCGTGGAAAATGAATTTCATTAATATCCACTTAAAAATAACAAACAAACATTTTGGCCAACGTAATACATCAAATTTCTTGGGTCTTCTTTTCAGTGATTGTGTGTGTCGAAAGTTACCAAAGGTTTCCAAGTCTTTTAAAATCAGATCCCTTCAACAAAGCAATACCAATCATCAAATTAGTATTGCTGGTCCATCAGTCATCATAGTATGACATTGACAAATTTGCACTTTAACCCATTAAACTTTTACTTTCTAATCTATTGTTGGTTCCGTCTTTAAAATATTTATATAGTTGGAAAGTTAATAAAATAATCTTTTCAAATATGTAATTTGTATTGGCTTCTATCCATTAAATTACTTTTACAACAAGTTCAAACAGTATTTTGCTTCGAACAGCTGAAAACACAAAATCTGTATCCCCCCCCCCCCGAGACTCAATTGTACACGCTAACTTTTTTCGCAAAAGTAAAGTGGCCATCTTTATAAATATTTGTGAAATTGTACAACTAATCAGAAGACACCTTGAACTAGAACGAGAAAGTTGTTCTTTTCTTCTCCGACCCGTGGAAGCAAAACCCAGCCGAGCAAAGTTGATGGATGTTCCTTCAAAAATTATAAGACAAGCAAAAAAGGAAATGTTTTATCCATAGAAGGAGGAATTATTTTGATACATAAAGTGTGAAATGTTGATAATGTTGTAATGTCAGATTGGTTTGTGAAACCTGATTTTGGTAAAAGCGAGCTTAAAATTAGGAGCTACTAAAATGTAAACAAAAATGTCAGCACGCAACCGCACTAGTGCAGTCAGTCTAGTGGCTTTTTCTCCGCATTTCTCTCTTCCACAGACCCTATTAAGAACAATTTTGTGCTAAAAATTTTAATCAGTAAAAATTACTTCCAATTTTTAAAACAATTTTGTCTGATTTTTATTTTGAAAAACAGTAGCTCTTTCAATGAGGTTTAATTCAACATAGTATAAATAAGGTTTAATTCAACATAGTATAAATAAGGTTTAATTCAACATAGTATAAATAAGATTTAATTCAACATAGTATAAATAAGGTTTAATTCAACATAGTATAAATAATGGCGGTGGACAGACTGAATTGTCGGAGTAATTCTTTGACTTATTTGTATTATTATATACAACTGACCTTTTAAAATAATAATAAAAGCTTCATATAATTCATATACAGAAAGTGCAAAATGTTTGAGAATACACTTATTTTTACTATAGCAGGAATAGCATTTGACTTTATATTTTCTATATTTCAGAATTATCAATGGCAGCTCTTATGATTAGACAAGAAATCAAGAGGCACACAGTTATCATGACTATAAAATCGGAATTTAGCAATAAAACTATTTTTAAACGTTGCTTGATCTTATGTTTACAAAATTTGCAAAAAGTTAAAGGCTTAAGAAGATAGAAAGGTATTCGCATTATCAAAATAAGAGTGATGGAGTACTACTGTCATACCGCCTGGAGAACTCTTTCCTTTCTTTACAAAGTACAAAATCGACTGCGCAATATGGTGGGGCATGATCTCTTCCCGTCCCTACAGTCTCTTTCACACAGAAGAGATGCTGATAGCTTCTCTCTACTGTATTATTATGTTCACGATAGATGCTTGACTGAGCTCCAATCCCTAATCCCCCCATGAAACATTCACAACAATAACTCATCTAGCTACAACCACAAAAACTTTCCTTTCTTTCTCTTTCTTTACCAAAAACCAAACGAAACTTCCATGAATAATGTTTCTTTCCTAGAACATCCCATCGGTGGAACAAGATATCACCAGTCTGCTTCCCAACCGACTACAGCATGGTCGTCTTCAAGTCTAATGTAAACAAATACTTGTTGAGATGTCCTCTTGGATAATCAACTCCTCTTAAGTAACCTTCTGCTCATTCCACATATTGTTTCCGGTCTTCTAGTGGTGGTGATCTTCGTCCAACTAACAATCTCTTTAACCCTTATCCTCGAGTGACTCCTGGGCTTTGATAAATGGGGACTCATGAGTAAAAAATAAAATTAAAAATAAGAGATATTTTAGACACACTAAAAGCATTAAAACACCTGAATTTATTCGGCAAGTACAGCACACCATTGGTAGTAATCCTAGAAGATCCATGAGGTTGATTGCAAAAGAACACTGTGTGTCAGAAATAACAACCTCAAATGTTGTTCACAAAGACATCAGATACAAGTTTTATGTGATGAATAAACGTCATTTTACATCAGAAAAGGTAAAGGAACCACCACACAAGAGTCTTGGAAGGCAGGAATGAATGACAGAAAATTTTCACGACTGCTAGCATTTGCCCTCCTAGCTCCCGAGATCTCCTTTTGGACTACTATGTATAGAGCAGACTTGAGAAATGCGTTAAACACTAAATTATTCCTTAGAGTAATGCCCAATATGAACAAGGACCACCTGATCCTGGCATGTAGGTGATTCATGCCTCATATAAAACTTGAAGCAGACTTCAATAAATAAAATTACAAACAAAATATATTTATTCTTATCCTCAAAAACGTTTTCAGCAAAAGGACATTATTATCTGTTTCTAAGAGTCATTTTTGTGTATGTATAAATCTGTCCTCAAATACGGCACCCTGTATATAACCAAATAAAATGGTTAGCTGTTGGACCCAGTTTGAAATTCTGTTTATCCCACTGTATTCGTCAAGCCAATTACCACTTTTTCAATCATCTTGATCACTTCTTGTGGGAGAAATTTTTCACAAACAAAGATGTGACTGAAAATGCCTTAAGTCATTCATCAATTGATGGTGAAACATTTTTGTTTCCTTAAGGCTTCTTGTATATGTGGCACACCAAACCTGCATATCAAGACTTGGACATTGGAATTTTATTTAACTGGAATGCTTACACTCAATTCTGTATGGCAAACATGTTTTGATTGTAACAGTTTTTATTTTGATAAAGTTGAGTAAGCGGATTCATAAGCATTTAAACTTAGAGATAAAAAAACTGACATTATTTCCCTACCAATGTAATAATTTTTTTCTTCTTCTAATCTATAAAGTTATCTTATCAGATTTTCAAAGTCAGACCCAAATAGCATTGAAGCTGACAAATCAAATTTGGCTTCCGACTAGTCATTTTCGTTTGTTATTGTGGTATCACATTATTGGTAATATAATAACGTAATTCGCGACAATTTATTCTTTTTAATTACTTAGTCTGGCCCAGACGACTAATAATATGAAACATTTTTAAATAATTACCTATAAATAAAATCAGCAAGGGGATAACCTATATTTTTATTTCAATAACAAGAGTTGCCTACCTTACAAGACAAATTTTTCTGCATAATTTTTAAAATTTGTAAACAAATAAAAATTAGTAAACAGAAATAACTTCACTGCATCCCGGGCAATGCCGGGTAGGTACAACTAGTATATATGTAAAACAAAAGTGTCTGTTACCAATTTTTTTATTTTTATGGAAATCGCTCCAGACAAGGCATGAAGCCACTTGATGTAAGAAGCTAAAAATAAAAAATACTATTTCAAGGTCAACAACTAGCCAACGATAAGTGTTAGATGGATAGATTCCAACCCCAAAAAACAGCAATTCTTCTCTCTTTGTCAGAAACATTGCTCATGGAATGTGAGAACTAAAGGACAAAAAAAGGGAATTTGTTTGTCCACTTCTGTTAGTGAGATAAATTCTGAAACTGATTAACTGATCATTATGAATTTTGGAACACAGCTGCTAGGCATAAGTATGGACAATGTGAGTTTAATTTAGTTTTATGAAAGAAGGGACTGCAGGCACTTCGTAAAAATTCAGATACAACAGATTTTTATGAAATTTTAACCGTAGATGTTAGACATTAATTAATGAATAATCACAAAATTTCAGTTTCTTTGAGGTATTTTAAAGAGAGGAACAATATTGACACAATCTCTCATTTGAAAATTTAAATATTTCTGATTTGCATGAAATTTGATCAATAGTTATTATTAGATACCGATTAAGCAACATTACCTGAATTATGATTCTTCTTAAACCACAAATTTTAAACATTTAATAAATTTTGATCAAAATTCCAATTAGAATTCTAGACATAGTATCTTAATCTTCGAAAGGGGCATAAAAGTGGTGCAAAACTGTTTCTGTTTGGTGAATTAATTTTATTATTAACAAAATCCCAATCAAGGGACAAGTATTATGCTAGTATACGATAGTTCAAAAGAATCAATGATGGATAATAAAAGGCAGAAAAGATTAGAAATATTTTCACATGTAAACGGATGAGAAGTGAAAGAGCTAACAAGTTTCAAGATTTACCCAGAATTCAGTTTGACATTTTTTTTTTTTAATCAGAAGTTGTCAGTCATTTATACTGTTTAATATACAATATTACTTAAAGAACAAAAATATTTTACACTTCTACAAACCTTGAAAGATTATTAGATAATAATTATACATAAGACTTTTTTTTTCCTTACCTGTTTATCGTATCAAGGTAAGGACAAGATCTGCTTCGATCAACCGGGTGCGTTGGGGCTGAAAAATAAAAAGAATGTTGGTAGGAAATAAGACGAGAAATTCACACTGACTGATAAAACTAGTAACACCACACTATTAAAAATGGTGGCAAAATATTGAACACTCATTCCTTGTAAGGTTCATTGGTCCCCCGATTTATAAAATCGGGGGACTTATGTTTTGAGGCATGTCCGTCCGTCCGTCCGGATTTTTCTCCGCAACAGTCCATTGAATTTCTCTGAAATTTTGCATGAAGTTGTAACTTTGGTCAGGTTAGAAAGTGACATTCTCTGATTTTTGAAAAAAAATCTGGTTAGCCCCAGAGGGTCAAAAGGCCCCGAAATGACATTTCTTGCCCCAAAAACTCTGAAACTTGGCCAAAATGTGGAGGCAATTGTTTCTAATAGAAAATAAGTATCGCTGACCTTGGAAAAATCTGGTTCGCGCCCCCAGGGGGTCAAAAGGCCCCAAAATGGAAAAAAATTACCCTTTTTTCCCATAACGTTTGATCCATCCATTCAATTTTTTTGAAACTTGGCCAAAATGTAGAGGCAATTGTTCTGGATATAAAATGAGCATCCTTGACCTCAGAAAAATTTTGGTTCGCGCCCCCAGGGGGTCAAAAATGAGACATTTATAAATCGGGGGACCAATAACGAGACACACTAAGGACCTGTAATAAGTGGAAGTGATCCGTGCCACAAAATACTTCTCAGCAATCAAAAACATTGTTATGGTCAAAAGTGTGTGCAAATAAAGCACATGGTGGCCAGATTGGCAAATATTGGAATAAAATCCATAACTGCTAAAAATGATCGTCTGAGAGTGGTTGAGGGCTCGTTGGAAGTCTAATTTTATTGTCTTGATAATGAAAACAGACATTTTCAAAAACATTAATTTTTTCATGAGCCCTAAAACCATATTTAGGTATATACATCCAAAATCACTAATTTAGACATATTTTCACTATTCAGATGAACATTTTGGCTGATTTTTTAATCCATTTTAATTGATCTCTTTTCTATATTAATCCTGATAATAATTAAATACCAAAATACTAGGTCTCTATGGTGTATCTTTTTCCTTTTTTTTTTTTTTAAATATACTCATTTGTAGTCCAGTATAGAAAATGTTTACAAAATTTTCTATATCCTGTTCATTTTCACACACAGAAATTCAAAACAATTTTTTTCATGTTAGAGATTACTTTGAGTTTTTGACTCTTACAGATTCAAAAAAAAGGGAGAAAAATGCTTTGAAATAAGTTACAGCAGATTTTTTCTATCAGTTTTAATTAAAAAATGAGGATGATTTAAAAACGTTTTATTTTCACACATTTTTTACTTATCACCGAATGAATGATAGTCACCATACATCACATTTACGAAAATTAACCACCTTCAAATCGTTCTCCAAATTGAACTGTTTGATATTTTGACTTCTGTTTTTTGTTTTTGATTTGTGTTCTCCAGGCTTTGCATTTTTTTAAAATACACACTGATAGATTAAATAAAAACTTCCAAAGATAATAAATGTGTAGAGCTTACACAGCTGAAGTTATGGGCAAAGAAAAGTTTTAATTTTGTGGAGCTAAACTCCCATTAGGGGTGACTTTAATGACGGAAATTCACTGAAATTCTTTAGAATAGATATAATTTTGTCTGTTACTTCTAATTTTAACAAGATTTAACTATAGCTTAGGTGGTGGACTCTCTTTCAGGCTTGGTTAGTCTTAACAGTTCTCTTCCTTTTTATTATAATTAGCTCCTTCCATCAATTGGCTTCATGCTTTGTCTGGAGCAAGATGTTTGTTCACATTACATGTAAATTTCTGCATGTTAGTACAGTCAGGGAAACAGGAAGCAGAGATGGAAGCAGTCTTACTGAAAGAAGTTATTAGAGTAAAAAGTTTTTTGGCATCTGGGGACCTCTACAGTGAAGGGATGGGATTTTGTTACTAGTCGGGTTTGTCAGGGGTATGAATGCAGTAAGTTCATTGGAGCACATTCCACGAAAGTACTTGTAAACAAGCACAGGGATGCAACATTGTGGTGATGGGACAGGGGTTGGAACTTGGTAAACAGTGCGGGACCTATTAGGTTAGAGACTCTTTTTTGTACCATGTCGAAGACGGAGAGATTAGTGGTTGATGTATGAGCCCAGATATGGCAACAATATTCCATGCATAGGCGAATGGTGGTTCTATAGAGATGTAGGCAGGTGCAAGAAGTTTACTAGCCCGGTAAAGGGAGCCCACCTTCTTTGCAGCAGATTTGACAGTATCTTCTATGTATTTATTCCAACTCATGTTGCCTGTGAATGTTAGGCCAAGGAGTTTGACCGTAGGTGCTATCAGACATGGAAATTGATGTTTGGAAAAGTTTCTTATAATTGTTAAATTCGCTTTGTCTTCGTAGCATTAAATGTTACCATCCAGTTTTTGTTCCATTCCTCTACAGACTAGAGGTCATTTTCTAAGGATTCAGCCATTGTCTTGAAAATATGTGTGCTTCGGCATGTCAAGAATAAAGAAGCATGGTGTTATCAGCAAATATACCCATCTCCAATGCGATTGCATCAGAGAGGTCGTTTATGATAATCAGAAATAATAACAGTCTAAGTATCGACCCCTGGGGAACAACCGCATTAGTCTCATGTTGTTTGGATGTATGGCCATAAAGAAGGATCTGGATCTTTCTTTTAGCTAAGAAGGATCTGACTATATTAAATATCCGTCTAGTAATACAGTACAAATTAATTTAGGTTTAGTTTAGTAGTAGGTTAAAAGAGGGTTTCTTTTGGGGATAGGGGACTGTTACCACTCGGACTTAGAGTTTTTTTAAAATTTATATTACTAACTTTTTAGCATGAAAAGAATAGGCCCACTCTCACCCAATAAACACACACAATTCATCTCCTTTAAAAAAATTCCTGTTATATGCCCTTAAAACGCTACCCGGTTAGACAATGGCTCAGAAATGGGTGATGAATTTACGTTAAATTTATATGCAAAACTGATCTCTCACTATAAATTCTAAAATATCTTCCCACAAAGTTTTTCAGTGTGTTTACACTAACTTTTTAATGTTTTCCCTTTATATGCATAACTTAGATCTTGATAAACTCATTGTGAGATTTTCATCTATATTTTTCCCTACGCCATTTCTTTCTATTTATCGACTTGTGCCATTTTTACTTAAATTCGGTTTGCACATTGCATTATATTATATTCCACGTCCGGATTCGCGGCGTTAATATAGACTTTTACCATACAGTTTATCTCTGGTTTAGGGGCACAAATGAACCATAATGCTCGACTTATATGTCTATAAACTAATTCGGACCAGACATTACTTTTTATCCGTTAGTTTAAATTTCGAATTTTCGAGGATCACGAAGAAATCACCGGTACCGGCATTTTACATATGGAAAACAGAAATAAACATTAGACACGATGTTTACTTGAACACTCGAAAGTGATTTTGACGCCTTTAAAATGGCGGATAGAAAGTAATATCTGACTAAAATTAAAGTTTGTGTGGCCATGGGCCAATGTCTGATATTACGATGCTTTTGTGCGCCTAAACCAAAGATAAACACCATTTCTCACTGGTGTCACTAATTTAGCAAATGACCAACCCCTCGATACACGCAACTAAAACTATTAATGTTTGGAATCATTAAACAGTACGAAGTCGATCAGACGCGAGTCGATCAGCTCAAGAAGTAGGAGATACACACATGATTCTGTGTGTGATAAACTCGTTCAAATCCGATAGATTATCATTCTATTTCTAAAATATCGTAAAGTACAAGGCGGGTGATACAAGACTGTAACGCTTTTAACTAGGGCTACAAAACAAAGAACATAATATATAAAATTAACAACAATAAATTACATTCGCCTTACCTAAGTTATTTGATCTTTTCTTCTTTTTCGGTGTGCCTTCTTTGTCAGATTTTTTTGAAGATTTGCTGCTACGTTTTTTTGAGCTTACATTTTCCGCCATGATTGCCAGAAATGAATCCTGCAAATATTTACGACACATCTTCATCTGAAAGTAAACCATTAAAACATCACAAAATAACATATGTAATAATTTTATTTAAAATGTATAACTTTTTAGAACAGTTTCTAATTAAATGTTGCATAAGATTACTTTTATATTTAACTTACTTCGGACAGCAAATAATTTGGTTCTAATTTACGGTAAGTGGAAAAACGCTGAAAACACGTGTTTTAGCGAAATAGAATAGCACAAAATAAATGTTATCAACATTTTATCGCTTGTTTTATTGATTTTATATAACCCTTTTTTATCAACTAACAAAAATGTATCGTCTAATACGTGTTGATCGACATTTTAAAGGAAAACTACATTCCTTGTTGACGTCCAGTGACAATATGGATTTATTTTAAAAATAAACAAACCACAACACTTTTTATACGGTCATCTATTTATTTTTATTTTAAGCAAGTGCCTTCTTAAAAAGGTAAGGTTGAATAGAATAATTTATTTTTTAATCTAAAAAAAATATTTTCAAATGAATGGCGTATTAGTAACTATTAATTTCTTGTTTTTCAGGTAGAGTTATTGTAGTATAGAGATATGAGAATATTTCACCCAAATTTTGGATTAAATTGATTGGTCTTAAATTGTATTTTTACTCCGGAAATAGGCGCTTTTTCTGTATTTACCCACCACTTGTTTTGGTATTTTTTACGGACCAATTAAAAAAATATATATTTATATAGGGTAAACTGGGGTATAAAACACCACCTTTTTCACTGACTCTATGTTTCATCTGCATAAAATATCGTTTTCAAAGTTTCTTTGGACTATCATGGGCAAAATATATTTGTGATGTCTTTATTTAAACAAATACCAGTTAACACGTGTTCATCAGAGAAGAAAATATATTTATTGAATTATTTAAAAACTCAGATTAGTTTTCCACACATTTCAGTCACTTGGGGCAATAGGCACCACCTCGCGGGGCATTAAGCACCGGGGCTACTGTGTGCAAAAATCTAGAGTGGTATCATCAGCATAGATGTTAATTTTCTGAACAATATTCTCTGGAAGATCTTTTATATAGAGAATAAACAGTGTTGGGCCTAGAATAGAGCCCTGAGGAACACCAGCATTGATAGGAAAAGAGAATGAAGAGACACTGTCCAAAGTTACTCGCAAGCTTTAAGCAGAAAGAAAAGAACCTCATCACCAATACCATAACCCTGAAGTTTGTATAGGAGACCAGAATGCCACACTCTGTCAAACGCCTTCGAAATATCAAGCTCAATGGCTCTTCCCTCTTCTGAATTATCCATAAACCGACAGATCCGCTCAATTACAATAGTTAAAAGATCAGAAGTTGAACGAAAACTACGAAAGCCATACTGAACATCACTAAAGAGGCCCAGACTTTCCAGAAAATACATAAGCTTGCCATTGAGTAACCTTTACAAAACTTTGCTAATAACAGAGAGGAGTCCAACAGGACGATACTCAGTTGGGTCAGACCGATCGCCAGCATTTTTAAAGATAGGAACAATAGAGGACTCCTTCTAACAAGAAGGGAAACAGGACTGAGACAAACAGAGATTAAATAATTTAGAGAGGATAGAAGAAAGTTCAGGAACACAATGCTTGAGAACGACAACAGGAATTGAATCAGGACTGGTCAAGATCAGACAAAACCTGAGCAACCATCTTTGGAGTGATAATTACAGAATCAAGAGACTGATCAGTTTTCAAAAGAACAGCATCAATCATCAAGAGGAAAATTGTCAGCAAAAAGACGAGCAAAGAGATCAGCCAAAAATCATGAGCGCCAACCCTTTGAGATGAGATAGTCATGAATCCTTTGAGAATAGCTAGACTTAGCCTCTGAGATTGCTCTCTTGCAGGCATTGCTAGCTCTTCTGTAGGATTGTCTAGAATTCTCAGAACCATCCCGATGATACTGATTAAAGTAATGATTATGATGGGCAATGGCAGAAGCACAAACAGATGAAAACCATGGAGGAGAATGAGGTTTGGTTTGAAACTTACAATTAGGAATAAAGGTGTCAATTCCAACATGAAGCCAGTCAGTAACCTCCCTAGCAGCATTATTCGGAGACATACCAAAGATAGGACCCCATGGAACATCTCATAGGAAGCTTTCACATCTGAATCATACTTCCTGTTGTTGAACGTCTTCCTATGGAAAGGACAATCAATAGTTGACTTCACTAAAAAATCAACCTCAACAGCATGCAGTATTCTGCACAAGTCCACCCCCCCCCCACACACACACTAATATGTCTACCCCCCCCCCCCCCCAAAGTAATTGGTTACTGCTACTGCTGCTGCTCAGGTCTGTTTTTTTTTTTTGTTTTTTTTTTTTTTAACTTAGTTCACCCCAAACAAAGCAAGTTGCCACTGTAGACATAAGGGGCTACTGAGAATTAGGGTGAAAGTTTAGGGGGGTCATCTTAAATCGGGAGATGTGCAGCGAGATGCTTGTTCACATTAGTATTATTTACTCATCTCCAGGAGTTAGGCACAAGGCCAGTTTTATCCTACTCCCACAAGTAAGATGTGACCCAAGGTCGGGTCGGAAAGTGGGGGTTGAAAAGCCAGCGCTCGAGAGGTAAGCACTTTCACATTAGTATTTAATTTCTGCATCGTATTGGTACAGTTGGTGGAAACAGGGAGCAGATAGAGTGGGTAAGGCAAAGTGGGTGCTTGTTTGGTGCCAATAAGCTCACACAATTAGACCATTAGTCGAGACTTGATCCATGTGGTTGTGGCCTTGGGAAAGCCCATTGGGAATAACTGTAGGGTTCTTTTCCATGCGCGCCATAGCAGGTACAGTTACCCACGATATTATACAACTGTTGATATAGTAGCCACTCTTAGCGCTACCAGTCGAAAACAGCAGCCTGACAAACTGTCTAACCTGTACCCTCAACCTGTCGGAACAAGAGCGACCCAGACTAGTCATGTGAGACGTAGTGACAAAAAATTTTCCCCAAGTTGCCCAGATAGAGAGAAGGTGAGACGGCGTTCATTGTCCTAGTCAGGAAACAAGGCCAAGCACTGGGTGTCTTTGAGGTGTCCTTGTGCTAGTACCTCTGCGCCTGGCTAATAGACAAAGAAGAAGTGCAAAAGCCGGGCGATAGAGCCCATCTGTTTGACGTTGCCCTCTGGTCTGTTGTTGTTATTGAATGAATGGGGCTTCTGCACAGAGCTCATGAAGATTGTGCCTCAGGATTATCTTGTATGTATGAAGTCTTCGTTGGCTATAGCTATTCGTTAAAGATTGCAGGTTCACTCCCCAACACCGAAAGCCGCAAGGCCCAGCGGTTACATACAAAGTCAGACAAGGTTTGACTCAGCACACACAAAGGGAATGGCAGTTGCAAATGTGCAGAAGCAACATTGTTATCCTGTCTCCATGCACAACCGTGGATTTACGGTTCTGCACTCGACACGTCCTTGCTTACCACAGAAGCAGAAATGATCAATGGACGATGGATCTTGATGTTGACTCATCTAAGATTTTTCATCAGAGCCCTGTTAACCGGGTAGCTCTGACAATACCACATTGCCACCAACTCTACCACAGTGAGGAAGGATTGACCTTTAGGAGGAGGGGAGGGGGGGCTTTTGCTGCTGTGGGCTTGATTACTTTGTATACCGAAAATGCAGGTAAGCACAGTTAGCAATATCATTTTTTGGTACTTTTTAGGAAAATGTATCCAAGAAAATTTCAGTACTTGTCATCAATTCCGAGTTTCACCGGAGACTTCTGAGACTGGCGAATGTTAACGAGCTTCACCAGAAAAATTGAAAGTATTACTATTTTTTTTTGGCAAAGAAGTTATTTTACGAAAGAAACTGTTGATTTTATCTTGTATTTAAGTGTGTTCTGTAATGTTGTTACAATACAAACCAAACTGTTTTTTTACCCTAACCCCAAACTAACTCTAACCCTAACGTAACCCTTTTTATAAATGTAAAAAAAAATGAAAAGGTATCCAAAAAATTACGAATTAAAAGTTGCAAAATTAATAAGAGTATTCAAAAAAATACATATATTAGAAACTTAATCTTTTTAATTAATTGAAAAATCGTCGTCTAGCAGGTAACAGTGCCTTTTTTATTTGTATATTTTGCTAAAAGTCGGAAGTTGATTCATCTTTCTCTGTTCGTAGTCAGAACTGCTTAGGTTACGATTGCAAATCTATGAATATCTATTCCTAAAAAGCATTCTTATAGGTTTATAGTTTTGGGTTATTTTTGTCTTTGGCTAAAGTTTAAAGTTATTAAAATGTAAATAACTTATGCATGAGTAAAAATGTCAACTTTGCCATGTTATAATTTACTGCTTTGCATGATATGTAAATTTTATCTTTTATGTCAATTATAGTGTTTATGAGTTGGAATGTTGTCTCTGTCTCATTAATGATATTAAATTTAAGGATTTTTTTCTTTGAAGTTGGTAAACTTATCTAACACAAAGTTATCTTGTTGGATTTTCAAAGTCAGACCCAAATAGTATTTAAGCTGACAAATCAAACTTTACTTCTGGCTAGACAATTTTCATTTGTTATTGTTGTACGGTAAGGAGAAGAAAAAAGGGGAAAAAAAACTAACTTGCCCGAATGCAAACCCATAGAAAAAGGGAAAGCCGAAACAAGGCAGAGAGAGTAAAGGCATTATATGGGAGCACAGGGAGTGAGAACAGTTCTCATTGGTGTATACTTGCTGACGTGTCTCTATAAGAAAGGTCGAAGATTGTCACTCAAAAAAAAAGGAAAGGTTTTTGCAATATCGACGTGCATAGCTAACTGCTTTCAAGAAGGCATCAAGTTGGGGTTGCTGTCTGAGCCGATATGATGTGAAACCCGAAATTGGCAGTGAAGACAGTGCATCACTCAAGACCCCCCTTTGATGCATCTAGAAAATGTATTTTATGATTACCATGTTATTGGCAATATAATAATCTTCTTTAATTATTTAAAAAATTACTTGGTATGACCCAGACAACTGCTAATATGAAACATTTTAAAATAATCAGCTAAAACTAAAAATCAACAAGCGGGTAACTCATTTTAAATTGAAGCGTATAATGGGAGTTTCCTACCTTAATTGAAAATGTACAAATGAATAACACCGATTAGGCACAGCTAGTAAAATGTTTTAATGATATAACTTGTAATTTTATAATTATATCTCATACTGATACACGTACAACATACAGCCATTTCAGTTATTTATTTTGTTCCCCCCTCATGAAACGCGAAGGAAATTAATATTTTTATTTATCTAAATGAATAAATTGTGAAAGTCGTTTTCATTTATGACACCTATATTACCACCAAGACGGCTCACAGTTACTTAAATCAATAATACAACAATCTTTTGAAATACTATATATATATAGTAGAGGGCAAAAACCCAAACAGCCATTTGTATGCTTAATTTGCATAACAACCTTTTTATTTGGTGTTATTCATTTATAATTTTATTGTCCTATTTTTCTCTCTAATAGTGTCGTCTATATTAACAATAATTAACAAGCCGCGCATGCGTGGTCCCCCCTCGATATGTGACTCGATGTGGCGAATGTAAAATGCAATAAATTTGAGCATTTTATGGCATTTTTGACCCCCCCCCCCCTGACCCCCTGGGGGCACGAACCAGAATTTTTCTGAGGTCAAGGATGCTCATTTTATATCCAGAACAATTGCCTCTACATTTTGGCCAAGTTTCAGAAAAATTGAATGGATGGATCAAACATTATGGGGGAAAAAAGGGTAATTTTTTTCCATTTTGGGGCTTTTGACCCCCTGGGGGTGCGAACCAGATTTTTCCAAGGTCAGCGATACTTATTTTCTATTAGGAACAATTGCCTCCATATTTTGGCCAAATTTCAGAGAAATTGAATGGATGGATGAAAAGTTATGGGGCAAAAAATGTCATTTTTTGCCATTTTGGGGCCTTTTGACCCCCTGGGGGGGGGGCTAACCAGATTTTCTTTCAAAAATCGGAGAATGTCACTTTCTAACCTGACAAAAGTTACAACTTCATGCAAAATTTCAGAGAAATTCAATTGATGGTTGCGGAGAAAAATCCGGACGGACAGACGGAAATGCCTCAAAACATAGGTCCCCCCGATTTATTAATTTTCAAGGGAGGTAATGCAATATAAAATTTTTATTAAAGATATGTCATGTAAAAAGAATACTTAGAGCCAGATTAATAGTTGTGGAATGGCATGTTGTGTTTTGGTTGTATTTCATAAGTAGATATAATTTATTTCTTCATTTAAAATATTTGTTTTTTTAGATGTGCCTTTTTATGACAGATAAAATTCTTAAATCAAGGGACATAACTGGATTACTATCCAGTTATGTCCCTTGAATTAACAAGAGAAAGCGAGCGAGAGAGCCATTAAAGTTTTCTCTTCCTCACTCATACAAGTATACGACTAAGGGCCGGGTTACTAGGAAGCAAAGTCTTGTATCTTTTCTGATACTAAACTTCATCTTTTCTGTCTTCGGACAGTG
This sequence comes from Sepiola atlantica, assembly GCA_963556195.1. Lineage (NCBI taxonomy): Eukaryota > Metazoa > Mollusca > Cephalopoda > Sepiida > Sepiolidae > Sepiola > Sepiola atlantica. The sequence goes on along the minus strand of OY744518.1, from coordinate 164,265,059 downwards.
AAGGAGAAATCTTAGACTATGGCAATTTTAATATTTCGCTTAATCCAGAGTGCCTCTTTTTGGTGAAAACTGGATTTTCTCCACATTAAAAACCGACCTTGTGTCTCACTCTGCCCTCGTGAGGAGGCAAGTAAATAGGGACTATGAAACTGGTTGGTTAGAGTCGACTCTTTCGAATAACTTGAATTACTGTATTCCACCCTGGACAGTTCATCGTATGGTAAGTGGCAATGTGAGGCCATCAACTCCTCCAGTGTTTATATTATATCGATTAAACACCAAATTCTGAGATTATAACTTTTTTTAAGTTCAGTTCAGTTCAGTTTTTAGAGTGAGGCTTACTTTGTTATGTAAGTTTAACATAAAATTAATTTCTATTCTACTCTTTAAAGCCAAAAAAGCCATTTTCAAATTTCAAAGAGTCACGATAGTAAATAACATATGTCAGAGATTTTCATGACTTGATCTAATATTATTACTACTACAACTACAATTGTAACACCTTGAAATTCGAAAGTAATTTTTAAGTGTTTAAAACAGACGAATAGAAAATAAGTACCTAGGGAAAGGATTGTTGCCGCCTATGAGGGTCGCCCCGAAAAACTTTTGAGAGACGAAAAAAATATGACAATGGCAAAGAGAGATGAGAAAACACAGGGAATAAATTTGTAATTGAAATAGTTTGTTTATTTAGCTGTAAAAGTACAGGTAAATTAATTGGATCAGTTGCCGATGTTACAGGGTCGTATGCTGTTGGTCAAAACATAGACGTCATAACGATTGAAGAAACAGCTCGGCAGGTCTGGTCATTCTCTCCAATCATTGCTGGTCGGCTGTGGACATTGCATCATGGTTGGATGACTGCTGCGCAGACTAAAAAGGACGGGTAATGCATTAAATTGTAGTTAATAAGTTGTCTTAAAAAGGGAAGGTAGAAACGCACAATTTCTAGTGATTTGTTTGGTGAGATGGACGAATAGAATGCTAGTTTCTGGTCAGGAAAGAGGGACGTTAGTTGCCGTGCTTAGTCCATAGGCCGATCAGGTCAACTGATGTATAGATGGGAGGTAGTCGACTGGGAGAAAGTTGTCAAGATGTCAGAAAGAGGAGACACTAATTGCAACAGGATCAGAAACAGCAGGAGCAGCTGACCAAGGGGGCATCAGATACCAAGCCAATGGTCATGGAGTTCCCCGGGAGCAAGGGACGTAGGTGTATCTGTGCTGCCGCCATAACTGAGGCTATGTTAAATCAGACAAATTAGTGAGAAAATAAGCTAGAAATGAAAGTGGTGGCGATTAATTATCAGGTCACGATAGGCTGAAACAGATATTATATTCCAATCTTATATACTGTATCGCTTAGGTTAATTTTTCTTTTTGCTGTGTGTTGATTTAATTTTTTTTTTTTTTATGGAAGTTGCTCCAGACAAGGTGTGAAGCCACTTGATGTAAGGAGCTAAAAAGAAAAAAAGATTATTAAGTTACATAATAACAAAAAGGGAGAGGAAGGTAGAATCATTTAAAAATAATGTAGCCTTTTAACTGATGGTGATAAATTCAGACAAGATAATCTAATCTAAAGCCAAAACATTAGTGATAAATCCTCTGGACTCCAAAGAGGCTAGCCCTTCAAGAGTCCAATAGGAAAGCTTCTCACAAAGCAACCATTCGTCCATCCATAGAGTATTATTGCAACATCTGGGCTAGTGCACCAACCACTAGTCTCTCTCTCTCTCTCTCTCTCTCTCTCTCTCTGTTAGACAAGGTCCAAAATAGTATCTAACTTAATAGATCCCACTCCAACTCCAGCCTCTGTCCCATTGCCGCATCTCTGTGCTTGTTTTACAAGTACTTCAATGGAATGTGCTCCAACGAATTTGCTGAACTTTTTCTCCCTCAACCTGAATACCCCGACCAACCCAACAAGCAGCAAAATCAGGCTCTTTCACTGTAGAGGTCCCCAGATGCCGGAAGGCTTTCTACTCTAATAGCTTCTTTCCTCTGAAATTCCATCCCTGCTCCATGTTTCCCTGACTGTATACACATGCAGAAATTTAAATGTAATGTGAACAAACTTGTCGCTGCACAACCTCTTCACTTAGGATGCCCCTATAAATCTGGCCCCTAATTCACAGTAGCCCCTTATGTCTTAGTGGCAGTGTGCCTTGTTTGGGGTGAACAGAAGTAAAGAAAAGCGAGAAATAGGGAAGAAAGGGGTTACATGGTTGGCTGACAAAAAAGTCAACCTCTAAATGGCAAAACAAGCAGTTTAATGAAAAACTAACCCGAAAGTTTTTGACAATTTCTGGTTTGTTACGAAGGCGTGTCGAGTTGTAACCAGGCTATGACACACTCCTGCTATTTCAAGGAACTGTTTCTTTTAATTATTTTTTAATCATCTGAGAAGTTGGTGTTTAATCGATAATAATCCCCCTTCTCAGGTTGAGCACTATCGCTAACGACATCGCCTGTTACTATTTAGCTTAATGCAAAGCTCTTTGTAAATAAACAAATAGAACACTGTCAAGTAGCGGTCAATGTTTATATAAAAGCATTGTAGATATCATTTAGCAACAACGCTTGTCCCGTGGTCTAGTGGTAAGAGCTGCCGACTATCGACTAGATAGTTGTAGGTTCGGTCTCTGACTTGGAATGGGTGCTAGTCTAGCCGTACTGAAGAACTGTGATACAACGAAACAGTCTGTCTGTGGATGACTATATATATATATATATATATATATATATATATATATTTATGGAAAGTTAGGTATGTTTATATATTTGTATATACAGGATTTATTCCGAAACTTATTAATCGATCATTATGAGTTTGGGAACACAACTGCTAGGCATAAGGGTAGGTAATGTTGGCTCTATTTAGTTTAGTTTTATGCAAATGGAGCAAAGAGATGGTTGAAGCCCTTCGTGAAAATTTAGATACCTTTGATTTGTGTGAAATTTTAACAATAGATATTAGATATCAATTCATACATATTCCCCAAATTTCAGTTTCTTTGGAGTATTTCGATAGGTTTTTAGGGGGCATAATATGGGAACAACCTCACATTTAAAAATTCAAATATTTCAGATTTGCATTGAATTTGATCCATAATCATTAGACATTAATTAAGTAAGATTGCCTGAATTTCAATTTCTTAAGACCCGTTTCTAGAATGAAAATCATATAATGAATTTTGATTGAAATTGATATAAGGATTCTACATAAGGTTTAGTAGCATTACATTTTGATTTTAATCTTCGTAAGGTGACATAAAAGTGGTGCAAAACTATTTTGTTTGGGGATACCCGTCCTGGGACGCGTATATATATATAAAAGAGAATATTCATTTGGCTTTTAGTTTTATAAAAATTGATACATGAAAAATATTTCAAGGAATTTCATAACACTATTCAAATTTTCCTCCGATTCTATCTGACGTCACCAGGATCCAATTAACGATTCTAATTATTGTTTATAGGGGATGTATTGAAAACAAAGATCTATTTTAAAATCAAACAACTTTTCTCAAATAAAATCTTAAAAGGAATGGTGTGATGATAGAGATTAACACTCGCCAAATTTGAAGCGCCATCAATGTCTTGCTTGTCTGGCCGCTATTTACAAGAGGTAAAAAACACACGCTCAGAATTGTGGGGTTTTTGTATGTGTTAGTAATGTGCATGTATGGACACTGACCTATTTTAAAAGACGCTTTCCTCTTCATCCCAGTTGAGGATACGTCCTCAACAATCAAGGGCCGTTGTGGCATCAGCTTGCCCTGTTTTGTCGGGGTGATGTATGGTCCTATTCAGTCCTCGAAGGTGCTTTATCTTCTTTCTTTGAGAAATGGTTGGTTTATTGCCAATCGCACAAGGCGCCCCTACCATTGAAAGCAGAGTGCACTCCCTCTTCTGGTGGCCTTGTGCCACATCATTCTGCAGTGAGAAGGAAATAAAAAACGACGGGAAACACAGTGGGTGTGAATAGATGAGAAAGAGTTTCGGGCAGTTGGGAGAGGTAATTTTGTTAGTGTTGTTCCAATGGTGTCTGAACAAGAATTGCTGTGATCTTGTTGTGCTGTGGCACAAGAATTTTTCAGTTTATTACAAATGATGGTATTGTTTGAGACAGCAATGAATGTTATTACATATTGACTCTCAATTGAACAAAAACTGAAATCAGCAGTTACTTTTAACCAATCAAACACAAAAATTATTCACTTCCAAATCCCGCGTGCACTATAAAAACCCAAACACAACGTTTCTCTTTCCAATTTTTCTTCTATACCTGATGCATGTGGGTACGTTCTCAAAAGCCAACCTTAGCTCCTAACCGAAGGGCCTCTACAAACAAAATGATAGACTTTCACTGACTACTAAACACAGCACCAGCATATACCCACTGTTAACCGAACACTCGCACACAAGTTAGTACATACACTCTCTTACTAACGAAACAGGTACGCTAATATACACACACATCTTCATGGCTATCCCATTTACACACACATAAACCCACAAGGTACCAACCAAAACAAACGTGTACTCAATTTCTCCTTACAGACAAACACTCTTCTTTCACTAGAACGTTCTTGGACCCTTTTGAACTCTCATTCTCACGGAATTTTCCATCTTACATTGTCTTAACAAGTTGTCAATAAAAATTATTATTTTGTATGGATATACTTTGTCATTCTTTCTTTTGATATTGCTTTTCTCTCTACAGTATTACTTTTGGGTGATTTCCTAATTTAGTACAAACAAAGTGGCCTTTATTTCGAATCTCTGCTTAGATTTTATTAAAATTACAGATTAATTACCAGGAAAAATTGTAATCTGAAAATGTTGGGCTTAATCAGTAGTAATTGGAAGATCCTGACAAAAATTAATGTTTAGCGAGTGGCACTGATGCTCTGCCGTTTAATATCCGATTTTGCTAAAACATTTTCTACACCGTGTATTTTCTTGGATCCTTGCTATATTATTGAATTATTTATTTACCAAAATAATATGGTTGTACAATTTTAAAAAAAAATTATGCACAAGACCCTCAACAAAACTTTCCATTGTTTTTAATATCATCTAAATGAATATGCGAAAGATTTCTTCACCTTACCTATTAATATTAAAACGCTTTATGCTTATTTAATTCTGTGTAGTGTATTTTCATTCGTCATAATACATTCCTCCCAGGCATCACCTCCTCTTTTTTTTTGGGGGGGGGGGGGCAGTATAGTATACGTTAGTTCCTCACGATACCATCCTCCCAAGATTACCTTTTCCTTATTGTGTGTGTAGGGGGGATAGTATACTCTCTATTCTCTTGATATCATGCTCCCAGTCATTACCTACTCCCTGGAGTCACTGCATGTAGTTCGTTCATCATGATATCATACTCTCAGAATAAAAGAACCCCTCTCCTCTAAGCTTTTTAATTTAATTTACAAAACCTTTATAAATTACAAAAAAAATATCCATATTTTTTTTAAATAGTCATTAATTTGTTTTTAATAATTTTTCTGTCTTCTAATATATAAAGTTAAGACGATTTTCCCCTGTACCTTTTTGAAGAATAGGAAAATAACATGCATCACAGGCTACTAAACTCATCACTATATTAAACTTATTCACTCGAGCGTTGTTTTAGTAAATTTGTTATTATTTTTCTTCAGCTAACACTAAATATTACTTTTGGCCCACCATCTTCGACTCTCCTCAAAACATACTCCATATAGGTGGTAGCAAAAACTTTTCCCCCTAACACTTCAGTACTGACATTCTCCCCATCGTAATAAACAATGTATATTTTTCAAAAAAGTGTCCATTAATATTTACTATTTGTCTGCTATTAATTTACTACATTATACAATTTACTACATAATACAAAACATTACGCACACATTTAATGGACGCTCCCGCTAATTCCGCTGATTTTCAAGGATATCGGATTATGTTATTTCTACCTATTACGTATACATTTATACTCATTCTGGTTTTTAGAGAATGCAATTAACAAACATAGTTCCTTGCAGTGTTTTATTATCGAACATGGCGGCTACAATTTCTTCAGCGACTCGACTTTCAAATTAAGTCAATATTGACATTTTCTAAAACCTACACCTTTCACAAGCATAATATCCAAAAATTGGGGAAAAACATCATTTTCTTCGTATAGAAATGACCCAAAACGTGTAACTGGTGGATCCTACATTTGGTCGCCTTCTACCCGAGCATAACATAAAACACATGCCAGCATACAGGCTTCGTTTAACTGACCTATTTTCCAATAAATTTTATATTCGCTTTCTTGACCAAATGGTTACGAACGTAGATCCAAGACCGAGACGTTTAGAGTTCGATCCCGGTTTTTTTTTATATACATTGTTAAACTTTTGACAACACGGGAGGAGGGGGGGGGGGCTACAGGGCGGGTTTTTTTTTAATTCAACGTTATTACGTAGTAATTTTAAAAGAAATCAATGTAATACATAGTACTTTAACTATTGTGAACATCATTTCTATTCGAACACACATGGTTTATTAGTGCTCTGCAGGCCTCCTTAATTATATTTGTGTGTTTCAGTAGTGCTCATTTTCTTTTTTCTTTCCTCACAAAACAAAAGAAAATTTCTATACAAAGATAACAGGGGGATTGGTTTTAATAGGGCTCTGTAGTCCTCTTCAATTTTAAAAGTTCCCATTATCATAGATAGAGCAGGTGTTTAATCAAAAAGATAAATTCTGGGGAAATACCGGTAACATGGGATGGACAGGAAGACTCCTACAACCGCGTCTCCTTCCTTCCTTCATTCCTCCTTCCACAATTCCAAACCGAACATTACAATTGTCCGATGGACCTATTTGCGTTCTGTCGGATGTTGACAAATTTTAATTCCTTCTTGACCCATCGCTCGGCGTTGCTCGAGAGAAATATATCTCTTGAACAGCTGGGTCCAGCTAGTTAATAATAGGAATATATAATTCTTTGATGCTTCTGTATTACAGGGCCGAAAAAAAAATTCTATCTTTAATTTTGAAGAGTCAAATGACAGGGGGAGATAATTCAAAGTATTCCCTCCGGATTTATATTTCAAAGAGATTTTAGTGTTATGCATTTTAATGAACTTAAAGTATGCGTAAAAGGATTATTTAGGAATCAAACAATCACAACGCTTTATGGCATTCGGCATCAATAAAAATTAAAAAGATTTATTGAAATAAATTAAGCATCACAGAAAATAAAAAATAGAAAAATAATTAAATGAAATGAAAAATACAGGGTGGGCCAAAATAAGGGTCCTATCTTTAAATTTGAATAACTTGAATTTGAATAACTTCCACAAAATAAAAGTTAAACTCACCAAACTTTATGTGTGTGTAGACTGACCCTTCCGAGATTTTTTGAAATAAACAAAACAAATTTTAGCCGAAAAACACTTCTTAAAACTTACAAAAACTAAAGTATTGTTTTTTACACTGTTTTGAGTTTTTTAAGCAAAAATAATGTTTTCTAAATGAGGGTACGTTCCTTAGGGCTAATACGGCTCATGCTTGCTTCGGAAGGGGTCCTTTACTTATTCTAAAAAATAAATAAAAAAATCAATAGATAAAAAAGTTATGAATTTTTAAAAATAGGACCCTTATTTTTGCCCACCCTGTACATGAAACATGGGAAATAAAGTTTCTGAAATTAATGAAAGTTTTACACTGGGTAAAATTCAGCAATCTCTGTGAAAATAGTTCCCAGTGCAGTGTCCTTACCGAATTTTTGTTTCCACATGAACTCAAAATAACACATTTTCCAAGTTCAGAGCGTTAAAATCCATTGTTAGATAAATTCTGGGGGAACACTTTGAATTTTCTTCCCGTCATTTGACCTTTCAAAATTAAAGAAACACCAATTCTGTTATTTGACCACTTGACTTTCCGTTTTAGGCGATTGTCAAGAATAACCAATAGAAAGAAAAGATGCGCAAAAAACAACTAATAAAAGTTACTTTTCTACCTACCTGCATATTTTTTTGTGTTTTAAAGTGTTTATTTTTTAATTTCAAATAAAAAGTTCAGTCAAATAAATTGTTAGACTGAAAACTGACATTCGTTTGCCGACCGTCTACGAAGTTTGAGGATTTTTTAATGTATTTTTCTCCTTTCAGACAGAAAAGTACATTTTAATGCGTTTGGGACAGTTATAAGTTTACTCGAGAAACAAACTTCGGGGACATCTGCTTACGCCATCTTGTAAATGGAACTGTAACGCAATCAGATTTGGATGAATTATTAAAATGCAATCCAAACCCTTTAAAATACTTTAAAGCACAAAAAGATAGGCAGGTAGGTAGAAAAGTAACTTTATTGCCTTTGGTAACAGTTATTTGTAGATTATTTGTTTTTTTTCACCTCTTTTTTTCTGTTTTTTCCATTTATTCCTTTCATTATGGGCAATTCATTTTTATACTTAAACAAAATCAATTCTCAACATTAGAATATATCAAATAACACCATGAGAATAACCGTTTTGTTGTTTTTTCTTAAAATTACGAAAATGTGAAAAGAAAATGTTTTCTTTGTTTTTCTGTAGATAATGCTACAGCTAAGTTAATTGCTGCCCGGAGAGTGGGTGGTTTTTGCTAGTATATATATAAAAACGGTCTGAAAATAATAAGACGGTTTTTACCCCCGAAACGGCATGTGCAGACCGATGAAACCTGGTACACCAAACAGACACTGTAATATATATATATATATATATATATATATATATATATATATATATATATATATATTCATTGGCATAAAATGATAAGTTAGATAACAAAAGACAGATTAGTAAAACCTCAACCCTTTCTTAAAATAAACCTCCCACTGTTTTCCGGTTTGTTATAGAACCGAAAACAAGTGTATCGATCTCTAAATGGGAGTGGGACAAGAGGGAGGCCACCTAAACCCATATGTTTACTCAATGTAATTTTATTTATTTATAAGATAAAATTCAAGTGGAGGTTGGGAATAGAGGCCGCATCGTTTGTATGACGCTAAATTAGAAAATTTATTTTAGAAATTAAAAAGTAAAACAACAGAAATTATGTGTGCGACTCATCTCACACAACTTTTGCTATTTTTGCGTGTCCGCCCAATTTTAAGATAAAAAACATTTGAGCCAAATTTGGTCATTGTCATTACTATTATTTACGAATAAGACGTTCTTTGCAACAATGCATTTTATTTACCTCCTCTCCAGGAAGTTAAACACACGTTCAAGAGTGGTTTTGAAAAGCTAGTGCACTCTGGTACGGCTATCATAAGAAGAAGGCCTGTCAACTGAGTCAAGTTTTTCTGGTGATGTCATTGATAGTGGTAGTAAGAACCATTATCAATGAGGACCAGAAGTCCTCGGAACGCTTAACGCGCATGCACACGGCTATCATGGCATGCATCCATCTGTAATCAGAGCAAGTAATCATACAAGAAGACTCAGTTCCATAGGATTATTCATTCACTTGGAAATCATTGTTAAATTGTTCCTTCTATTTTACTTTATTCCCCCTGCCAAGAACTCGGCTACCCCCCCCCCCCCCCCACCCGTCACTTGGAAATCATTTTTAACTTGTTCCTTTTTTCAAACGTATTTTCTTTTTTTATAGATGTCAAGCGCGAAAGAAAATAAGAAAAATTCCAACATGGCCTCCAACGATTAAGGCATTGCATTAAAGTTCGATTTTCAAGTTTTTACAAAGTAAATTAGAATTTTATTTCTGGATAAAAAAAAAATATAATATAAGACTAATTTAATAAGTTTCATCCAAAATGTGTGCTAAAATCCAACGAAATAAGCGAGATATTCAAATAATATATTGTACATAAACTGTCCGTTTGGACTCCCCCCCCCCCAAAAAAAAATGACTGTTTTAATTGATTACAAATTCTTACTATATTTCTATCTTTCTTCTATACTCTCTAAATTATTCAATCGCTGTTTGTCTAAGTCCTGTTTCCTTTCTTGTTGGAAGGAGTCCTCTGTTGTCCCTATCTTTAAAAATGCTGGTGATTGGTTTGACCCAACTAAGTATCGTCCGATTAGTCTCCTCTCCGTTATTAGCAAAATTTTTGAAAGGTTGGTAAACGGCAAGCTTGTTTATTTTCTGGAAAGTCTGGGCCTCTTTAGTGATGTTCAGTATGGCTTTCATGGTTTGCGTTCAACTGCTGATCTTTTAACTGTTGTAACTGAGCAGATCTGTCGGTTTATGGATAATTCAGAAGAGGGTAGAGCCATTGCGCTTGACAGAGAGTGGCATTCTGGTCTCCTACACAAACTTCAGGGTTATGGTATTGATGGTAAGGTTCTTGACATTGTTGGGTCTTTTCTTTCTGATTGAAGCTTGCGAGTGGCTTTGGACGGTGTCTCTTCATTCTCTTTTTCTATCAATGCTGGTGTTCCTCAAGTCTCTATTCTAGGCCCAACACTGTTTCTTCTCTATATAAATGATCTTCCAGAGAATATTGTTCAGAAAATTAACATCTATGCTGATGATACCACTCTCTATTCTGGTGTTGCTTCTTGTCCATCTCACTCGGATCAGTTGAGGTATGCAGCTGATCTAGAAGTTGACCTGGGTTCAGTTGTGGGTTGGGGTATGAAATGGCTTGTTTCATTTAATCCAGTTAAGACTCAGCTGGTGTCTTTCAATTATAGGTGTGTCCCTTTTCTTCCTGAGATTCTCATGGATGGCTCTGCTCTTGTGGATAAATCGATTCTGAAACTTCTTGGTCTTTCTCTTTCATCAAATCTTTCTTGGAGTTCATACATTAGATCCATTGCTCTTTCTGCTTCTCGTAAAGTCGATTCTCTCTATTGTTCCAAACATTTTCTCACACCAAATCCACAATCAAACCATGTATGGAGTACTGTTGTCATATTTAGGCTGGTGAATCTCTGTCCCATTTTAGGGTTCATGATACAGTGCAGAAACGTATCTGTAATTTGATTGACCCTACCCTTTCTTCTTCTCTACACCCCCTCTCTCACAGACGTGATGTTGCTAGTCTCAGTTTTTTCTATAAATACTATTATGGCATGTGTTCTTTCAGAATTATGTGATCTATTCCTCGCTTCTTTTGTTCCAGCTTGTTTGACTCGTTGGTCTAGTGGTCTCCATCAATTCCCTGTTTTGATACCTCATTGTAATACAGCTTCCTATTCCAGTAGCTTCTTTCCAAGAACCGCAGGCTTGTGGAACTCTCTTCCTGTTGACTGTTTTCCTCCTACCTATAATCTTGGTCTTTTCAAGACTAAGGTCAATAGGCATCTCCTGTCTTTGCAATAATCATTTTTGTTCTTGTTATCTCCTTACATCAAGTGGCTTCATGCCTTGTCTGGGGCGATTTCACTAAAAAATAAAAAATATTGTAAGTAAACTGTTCGTTTTGAAAAAAAAAAATCACATTTTAATTTATTTCAATAAATGTACTATTAAATAATTATTTTGAATTATTGATTTTGTTTTACTTTACTGAATTTGTAATCTTTCATGTTTGATTTACTTTTAAGTTAAAAAAAATCAAGAAACATCATTTATTTTTTTCGGAAATGAGAGCAACTCTTATCAAATTATTCAGCTAAAACTAATGATACTGAAATGTTCATATAACGAATAAAACTACCTAAGAATAGGGAGTTGTCTTCTTGTGTTTACAAACCACGAGCTATTTCCATGCAGTATAACTGATACTAGTCTTTTCATTCGATGTAGACAAGAAGGAATGAATATTAAATCAGACAAATTATTTTTCAAATAAAAATTTTCATGTTTAAGTATTAATTTAATGTTTGCTGTCTAGCCTATGCAAATTACACGAAATAATACATTTGCACTAAGATTTCTAATAAAATAATGGGTTAATTATATTCCGTGATAGTTAATTAATAAATACTGAAAATTTCAATAAAATTGATTGATTTCCTGAATTTCGATGAATTTTTAATTGAAGGGAATGGTCAAAATGCCCAACAGATCTAATTTGTTACTTTATAGTATTACGTCATTTTCCAACGCTCTGGCCTCCTTTATTACGATGGCCGTGACTCTGGCTTACAAAAAATGCCTGAGCAGTCGCGTCGACATTTTCCTGTAGGGGCGCCTCAGGCGATTAGCAATACACTAACACTTTCTTAACGAGAAGGTAAAGCCGGGGAGAGTGGACCTCCTAGAACTTAACAGAACCATACTTCCGAAGTATTACTTCAGTCCGACAGCAACAAAGCTACTGTAGGACTGATTGTCAAAGACGTATCCCCGACTGGTACGAACACCTTTGCTAATAGAGTAATATATTTTCGGAACAAGTTGTGTAGAATATTTGGGTTCTGTTTCGGAAACGTCAAGCATAAATTTTACTGGCGTGACGTATGTACAACTGTACATTCGTTGTACATAGGTCACGCTTAAAAATCAATTTATAGTCTACGAAACTCTTAAAGCTGAATACCGCCGCTTGTTTGTTACCCCCTCCTTCCTCTTTAACAAAACATCTTTTCAATTTAACTCTTCAAAAAATCTCTTGACATTTACATTATCAAATAAATATCAAATTCTGTGAAATATTTAATCCGATATCCTTCTTTTACCATTATTTCTGAATTCATTTAATTCCATTTTAACGGTCCTGTCACACTCACATTGCACACACGTTTTTGTTTTATTTCGTATTGCCACTCAACCTTAGGATTAGTGGTAGGGTTAAAGAAGGGTATGTTTTGTTTCGTAAGAAACGAATAATAAAATCAAACTGTTTATTAAAAATTAAATTGAAATATATTACAAATTAAACATCATAATAATGGCGTATCCAATATAGAATATTGCCGAAGAAATTGGCTTTTATACGATGGCGCCAGAGAAATTAATATTTGCAAAATAAAATAATTAAAAAATTTGCAAAAATTCGACAAATTAGTAGGTGGATTAATTTTGTGTCACCACTGCGAGAAACAGACAAAACTAATCGATAAAATTTGGGAGTTAACCACTCCAATTTACCCCGTTGTCCCACGTTAACATTCACGTCAAGATATCAGTGTTAAAAAACACACCTGTTCATCTTTAACCCTATCATTTACCCAAGTCCGGGTGACAATACTGTCGTATTGTGCGTGTGTTGTGGGTCGGCCATTTTGTTCCGGACCTTTCAACTTTTAGGGGCACTTAAAGCTCAATTTCGCCTTAACAAGCAAATAAAAATAATAATAATGCAAATAAATAATCTGCGGTATCTCTATGTACTTGCATCCCCACGAGGGCAGAGTTAGACACAAGGTTGATTTTTAATGTGGGGAGAAATTCAACTCATCAAAAAGGGGCACTCTGAATTGGGACAAAAATAAAAATTGCCTCAGTCACTGACAAGGATAGAAAAGATAGTGTAGTATCAGAACAGATACTACACTTTGATCATAATCATCATATTCTGTTTAAAGTCCGTTTTACATGCTGGCATTCGTTGAATGGCTTTTAGAAATTGACTACCCCAGCAAAAAGGCCTGTTGAGTGCGGTATAACTTCTACTTTCTCCAGGCCGAGTTAATAACGTTGTAAGTCTTCTTTCTTTCTCCCTCTCTCATTCTTTTCGTCCTCCCTCTCTCATTCTTTTCGTCCTCCTCCTTCTCCTCTCGCTGGGTTTTCCCCATTTTATTTTTGCCCATGACACAATTATGAAACTTCACATTGACTTTTCTCTTCGATCGCCTAATATTCCGTCGAAGATTTCCGTGAATTTTCTCTCCGCATTCGGAATTTTTATTTTTAAAAAAGAAGCCAAGATTACATCAACGTCTCTCATCATTTAAATCTAACGTCATTTTGGTAAGAAATATATTTGGTTTCTATAAGAAAACAAGTTTTGTAAAGTTGAAAAAGAAAAGCGCACCTGCCCCCCCCTCTTAAAAAAAACTTGTTGCTAAGAAAGAATGGAAGAAAATCGCCTTTCTTTCATTTCAACGGGTTTTCCTTCTGTTCTTACTTTCATTTTGTTTATTTTTTACGTCAGCAATATTAACTCTTGACTTTTATGTTGATTTTCCACTCATTTTTACGAGTATTAATGTTTATCCATTTATAGATCTTTTTAAAGGGATATTTTGAAAACGATAAAAACGCACGGTTTTATCAAACCCGAAAATCATTTTGTTACTATTACTGTGTTTAAGATTCATAAATTAATAGGAAGTCTTGTATTTTTTAAGTAGGGAAGGGGTATTGTAGATTAATCCCCCCCCCCAAAAAAAAAATAATGAGATTCTATTTAGACGATTACGTGAGAACAACATGAAAATCTTGGCAGAAAAAAAACAAATACTTGTTTTAAAATTTAGCATATAAATTTAACGTAAAATGATCCCCTATTTGTGTACTATTTTCGCGTTTTAGGGCAGTTAATCATTTTTTTTTACTATTGCAGGTAAATGCTGTGCGTTTCGAGGAAAGGAATTCTACTTTTTTAGGCGATGAAGTATGGTTTTACAACTTTGCCACTCGGACTCATGGTTAGTGGTAAAAAAAATAGTTAATGCCCTAAAAAGTTAAAATGGCCCTGAAATGGGGGGGGGGGGCGAGTTCATTTTACGTTAAATTTATATACGAAACTGATCCCCCCTATAAATTCTAAAATAATTGTTTGGTTTTGTTTTTTCCTCCAAGTTTTTCAGGGTGTTCACACGTAATCGCCTGAGTAAAGTATAATCTATTTGAGAGGGGGTAGGTAATTTTAAAATGTATCGTTTTTGTTTAAGTAAATGTCGCTTGGTATAATTTTTATTTTTAGCGTGTTCACTAATGAATTAGTATTATTTAAAAATTAAATCAGTTAACTACCAATAATAATTTTAACATTACATGCCAGATTAAGTTTACCTTTTTCTTTATTTCCTTTCCAGTTATTTTGAAGAGAAAGTTTTATTATTATTATTTAAAATAAATAACTTGCCAACCAGACTTAAGTTTTACTTTATAAAAGTTTAGTGACTCCGTCAAAAACTAAATTTGTTGGCTAACTTATTTTGGGCAAATTCATTTTTTGCGTCAAAAAATGTTGCGTCGTTTTGAAATAGATTTTTCAAAAATCATTTTTGAAATTCCAGAAATCGGCTTTTTAAAATTAAAGTGTTCCGTTTTATCGAGTATTGATTTACTCCTCTCCAGGAGTTAGGCACAAGGCCAGTTTTTATCTTACTCCCACAAGTAAGATGTGACCCAAGGTCGGGTCGGGAAAGTGGGGTTTAAAAATTGCCTGGACAGCCCCGTTGGCATTCCCCGGTAGGAGCGCCTCAGGCAGTAAGCAATAAACTTACTCCTCCCCAAAGAGGGGAGGCAAAGCCTGGGAAGGTGGACCTCCCAGAACTGCACAGGACAGACCCATTGACCGGCGTAAATCAAGACCCAAAGGCCAAGACAACACCAGTATGGGGTGCAGTATCCATCGGAACAGATACTACACTTTGATCTTAGCCATATCGAGTAGTCATATCTCGATTTCGCCTAATTTGAAAGAAAAATATATTGTGAGTGCGATTGAGTGTTTGGTAAAGTATCGACTACATTTCTATCAAATGACGTCGTCTATGCATGGTGTTATAGTTATACTAGAGATATGCCCTACCCCTCTGACGATAGCAGGGTTAGATACCTGGTCGTTTTTTTATATGTAGGGGAAATCCAGCTTCCTAAAAAATGGGGGGGGGGCACTCTGAATTGGGACAAACATTTAAATTGCCTCAGTTCAGAAGGATCTCTCCCTCACCACCGGCGATCAAGTATAGCAATTATTAAAAATGTGATCGCAAACCAACACAGTAACAGTTTATCCTTTTCAATGGAATCCATGAATTCAAACTAAAGTTTCTTTGCATTCAACATCCGCATTAAAATCATTTTAAATCCGTTTTTGTTGTTAAAACAAAAAAAATTACGAAAAAATTTGCAAAAGTGAAAACAAAATGCTAACGTAATAATCAAGCTCAATTTATTCAGTTTTTAAAACTAAAGAAAAACCAGATTAGCCATTTTAATCTTAATAGTTGATAAAATAAAAAATAAAGAAGAAATTATTTGGTGACTTTTTGAAATTTGGAAGCAATTAAAACTGTCCAATAGAAAGTGATTTAAAATGGCTTTAAAATTCTTAGCAGTTAATGTTAAAAGATTGAAAGTTCTAGAAGCTATTAACATCCAATAATTTTATAAATAGGGATTAAAACAACATTAACTTAATTAGTTATAATTTTATAACAATTTGAGTTAATTAATAATTTCGATAACGTAATAATTAAATTTAACTTTTAAAATCCTATTTTGTAAAGAAAAGAAAAGAAACAATAGAAAACTATATAGTTAAATAAATAAAAATGAAAGTAAAAACGACACCCAGAAAAGGCCGCGTAGCGTGGCTGTCGTAATATACTATTATGATGGCTACGCGCGTAGGTATAAATGCTAGTTGTTGATTTATTTGATGGTCTTGTCTTAAGACACTATGGTTTGGTCGAGATCAAAGTGTAGTATCTGTTCCGATGGATACTGCACCCTATAGACTGGTATTGTCTTGGCCTTCGCGGCTTGATTTACGCCGGTCTATGGGATTGTCCTGTGCAGTTCTAGGAGGTCCACCCTCCCAGGCTTTGCCTCCCCTCTTTGGGGAGGAGTAAGTTAATTGCTTACTGCTTGAGGCGCCCCTACCGGGGAATGCCGACGGGGCTGCCCAGGCAATTGTTGATGGTCAGAGTGCTCACGTCTCGGGCGCTGGCTTTTCAACCCCCACTTTCCGACCCGAGCTTGGGTCACATCTTACTTGTGGGAGTAGGATAAAAACTGGCCTTGTGCCTAACTCCTGGAGAGGAGTAAATTACTATGGTTAAACGAAATAAATTATGCCGTTTTATTTCGTTTCGTTTTATATGAATAGCTTCTTCTTTTTTTTTTTTTTTTTTTATTCATTTAATTTTTACTTTTTTTCATCAACACTAACAAGCGGATTGCCCTAACGACAATCCTACAAATATTTTTTTTGTTTACTAGAAAAATAAATTTCTAAGATGTTTTTCTTGGAATCAAATGTTTTTTTTTCTTTTTGACGTTCAAAATGAGTGACCTACATTAATTTCTTAAGATGTTGTTTCTGTTTTGTCTTATCTTGTTTACTAACCCACCAGCATGCATTTCGGTTTCCTCGTAAACTAGTCAACCGTTTTAATCGTAACTTTTTTTAATAGTTAAAAGAAAAAGGGTAAATTGTATTATTGTAGATTAACACCTTCAGCTACCCCCTTCGAAAAAAATGAGGGCACATGTTCGTCTTTAACCACTGTCCGTTTTTCACAACTTTTTACTGACCATTTTTCTTTTCTTTTTTCGGTGTACACTTATCTATCAGGCTGCTAGAGAATTCCGGCGTTTTTGGAATTTTTTTTCAGATATTTTACATTTTAGGAGTGGGAATCAGTTTCCAATGTTAATTCAACGTAGACTGATCCCCCTCTTTTTGACCATCTCAATTAAAAAAAAATTTTTTTTCGGTGTACGATTACCTATCATGTCAATAGAGAATTCCGGGGGTTTTGGAAAGAAATTTGTCAAAATTGTGATTTTAAGGCGGGGGATCAGTTTTCAATGTAAATTCAACGTGGACTGATCCCCCTCTTTTTAACCATCTCAAATTTTAAAAATTATTCCTCTGCTTACAATTACCTATCATGTCGCGAGAGAATTCCGGCGTTTTTGGAAAGAAATTTTTAAAAAAATGAGATTTTAAGACGTAAAAAGTTGTGAGGAACGAACTATGGTAAAAGACGAACAAGACTGATCCCCCGTCTTAAAATCTCAATTTTATAAAATTTCTTTCTTTTCTCGTGACATGATAGGTAATTGTAAGCAGAAGAATAATTTTAAAAATTTGAGATGGTTAAAAAGAGGGGGATCAGTCCACGTTGAATTTACATTGAAAACTGATCCCCGGTCTTAAAATCACAATTTCTTTCCAAAACCCCCGGAATTCTCTATTAACATGATAGGGAATCGTACACTGAGAAAGATTTTTTAAAAAATTGAGATGGTCAAAAAGAGGGGGATCAGTCTACGTTGAATTAACATTGGAAACTGATCCCCCCTCCTAAAATGTAAAATATTTGAAAAAATATTCCAAAAACGCCGGAATTCTCTAGCAGCCTGATAGATAAGTGTACACTGAAAAAAGAAAAGAAAAATGGTCAGTAAAAAGTTGTGAAAAACGGACAGTGGTTAAAGACGAACATGTGCCAAAATGAGATTACGTGCGAAGACCCTGAAAAACTAGGCGGAAAGAAAAAAAAACAAAAAAAAAACAACAATTATTTTAGAATTTAGAAGGGATGTCAGTTTCGCATATAAATTTAACGTAAAATGACCCCCACTTCCAGGCCATTCTAACGTTTTCAGGCAATTAACACCTTTTTTTCTATTGCTATGGGAGATAAATTCTGTGCGTATTTCCGAGTGTCTATTTTTAGGCGATTACGTTTGGTTTTACGACAGTTGGACTTAGGGTTAGTTGTAAAAATAAAAGTTAACATCCCTAAAAAGTTAGAATGACTCGTATATGGAGAATCATCTTACGTTAAATTTATATACCAAACTGATCCCCCACTCTAAATTCTAAATAATTTTATTTATTTTTCTTCTTTCCGTCAGATTTTTCAGGATGTTCACACGTAATTTCCTAAAATAGGTAGAATCTCATTTTTAAGGGGGGGGGGGGTAGCTGACGGTGTTAATCTACAAATTTACCGGATAAATGTATACATGCACACACAAAAAAAAAATGAGATTTTACCTTTTTAGGAGATTTCATGTAAACACCCTAAAAACTTGGCAGTAAAAATAATTAAAAATAAAAACAACAAAAGAACACATTTTTTTTTTAGAATTGAGTGTGGGTGATCAGTTTCGCATATAAACTTAACGGGTAACGGTCTAGTTTAAAGTTTTGTAGTAAAAAAATATGTATAGGCGATGAAAATGGTTTTATATTGTTTTTTTGTTTTTTTAAATAATATTAAATGAGGAAGCCTTTCGAGTAAAAATTTACTTATTACCATTTTAAGACGTTTTAATACATTTTCCGTCTAAAATCGCAATATCGACATGAAGCATACGAAAACGTGGATTGTGGATAATTTATTTAGAAGTTTCTTGATTTCACAATTTGTATTATCTCAATAAAAATACAAAAATTAATGTCTTTCACCTTATTTTTTTCATCGTAAAGTGAATTATAAAAACAAATGCTGGTTGCGTTTCGTACTTCCATTCCGTTTTTCGGTAGACCGTACTTCTATTTTCTAGCATTTTCTATGCTATTTTATAGCATATTTTCACATTTCAAACATGTTTTTCTTCCGATTATATGGGTAATAATAAGTAGATTTTGACTCTAAATAGTTCCTCATTTAATATTATTTAAAATCAACACCATAAAACCATTTTCATCGCCTATATGTATATTTTTTATTAATAAACTTTAAACTAGATCCTTACCATTTAACGTAAACTGATCAACAATTTCCGGACCATCACTTTCTTATGAACAAGACATATATAATTTACGTCAATAACTGTCATCATTGTGGTAACGCACACCATATAAATAAGTGTCCATCATTTCACAAGATATGTGAAAAATGCAGAAAAGGAGACATTAAATGTGCAAATGAAGGAAATTTGCGCCAACAACTTTTTATATCCGCCACTATTGTACAGATTTGTCTCACGTGACTCAAATGAACGCTAATTAATTTGAGTCACGTGAGATAAATCTGGAGGATAGTGGCGGATACAAAAAGTTGTTGGCGCAAATTTCCTTAATTTGCACATTTCTGTTTAATGTCCTCTTTTCTGCATTTTTCACATTTCTTGTGAAATGATGGACACCTATTTACTTTGAAAAGTAACAAAATAAAAATAAACTGAAAAAAAAAAAAATTGTATTCATGTGGTGGGGCAATAAAATGGCAACTCTGCTTATTTTTAATAATGAAGACGGTTCTCTATTTTTAAATGATTGCAATTGATTGGTTCATTTGAGTCACATGAGACAAATCGTGGCGGAGACAAAAAGTAGTTCCCGAAATTTGTACACAAAATGTAAACACGCAGATAATGACTCAAATGACAGTGTACACACATTTACTACAATCATTTCAAATAAATCCAGCGTACATCAAATCGAGGTATTCAAACCTCAAAAAGATATTTGGATCATGGAACGCAAAATAAATAACCCGGACATACGATCCAAAATTGATTTTTGAGCTGATGCAACCGTACTACCATTCAGAGAATATAAAAAAATTAGACCACAACCCAAACTTCAATTCAGCTAACAGCTTATAACAATCTAAATGAATAAATGCAAAAGCTTTTTCCATTTATCCGAACTAAATTTATATCGAAATACCTTAGGCTTATTTAATTCAATTATACAACTATATTATTTATCTTCCTCCCACAAGGTAATATGTGACACAAGGTCGGGAAAGTGGGATTTGAAAAGCCAGCGCCCAAGAAGGTGAGCACTATGGCCTACAAAAAATGCCTGGGCAGCCCCATCGGCATTCCCGGGTAGGGGCGCCTCAGGCAGTAAGCAATAAACTTACTCCTCCCCAAAGAGGGGAGACAAAGCCTGGGAGGGTGGACCTCCTAGAACTGCACAGGACAAACCCACAGACCGACATAAATCAAGCCCCAAAGGCCAAGACAATACCAGTCTATGGGGTGTAGTATCCATCGAAACAGATACTACACTTTGATCTTGGCTAAAAGGCCAACCTCTCCTAACTAAATATTTTCAAATACGCTATATCTAATCATTGGAAAACTTCCAAAACATAGCTACCGCTATACTCATTTGCATAAACAGTTTCTAATAAATTAATATTCTATACGATTCATTTGTAATTTGATTCTCCTATTTCTTGTATACACGAAAAAGTTTTGTTAATAATAATAATGGCGAAAAACACAAAGTAACCATTTCAAATTACTCAGTAATATATAATTGTTTAATTTGACCAATTGACGTTCCACTTTTTTGTTTATTCATTTCATTATACAACCAGTTTTTAATGGGAAATTCATTTTCATTTTTATACAAAATCAAATCCCACTCCTTTGAATATCGAAAAGACCATATAAAATAACCTTTTTGTTGTTTTTTTACCTAATTAATAAAATGTGACTATGTTCATACACAGTAAATTTCCTCAACATTGGAATATATCAAATAACACCATAACAATCATCTTTTAGTTTTGTTTTCTCCAAATTACCAAAATTGTGTCTTTGTTTTTCTGTAAAGAAGACTACAGCTAGATTAATTGCTGGTGGGGTTGGGCTGGGAAGACTTAAAAGTCTTAGGAAAATTCATAGCAGTTGTTAAACACGAAGAAATAGAAAAGAAAATATGATGCATCGTTGCAGCAATAGACTCAGTCATATATATGAAAACAGCACAAGATATAAAGCTAATTCAGAGAATTAAAAAAAAATAAAATCCTCTTTCTTTTTTTTTTTAAACTTGAGTTCACCCAAGAAAAGGCATATTGCTGAGACATAAGAGCGTACTGTGAATTAGGGGCCAGAAATTAAAGGGGATCGTTCTAAGTGAGGAGTTGTGCAGCAAGATGTTTGTTTACATTACATTTAAATTTCTGCATGTCAGTACAGTCAGGGAGCAGGGAGGGAGTTCCAAAGGCTGGTACCTCGAGGAAAGAAGCATCTCGGGACCTCCACTGTGAATGGATGGCATTTAATTGATTGTCGAGTTAGTTGGGTGTATTTACGTCGAGGGGGCACCAGGGCAGCAAGTTCATTGGAGCACATTCCATTGAAGTACTTGTAAAACAAGCATAGGAGCTTGGTGGATAGTGAGGGACCTATTAGATTAGCATCTCTTTTTTGGACTCTGTCTAAGAGGGACAGACTAGTGGATGGTACACCAGCCCAGATGTGACAACAATACTCCATGCATGGGTGGAGGGTGCCTTGTAGAAATAAAGTAAATGATCTATTGGAAGAATACAAAGACTTTTCCAATGAAATCGGTATCTTGCCAACAGCTCAGCACTTTACAGGGAATCCACAAATAATTCTAGGCAGAGCAAAGATTTGTCGTTATGGAAAACAAAAATGCTCCGCTGGATGTCTATAATTACACTACTAGACCACATCTGCAATGAGGACATCCAAAAGCGCTACGGCATTGCACCGATTGAAGGCAAGATGAGGGAATGGTGGCTCAGATGGTTTGGACATGTGCTGAGGGCCAACAACGACATCGTCGAGAAAATTGCCTTTTCATTAGAAGTCGCCTGGAAATGATTGAGAGGAAGGCCGATGATGAGATGGTCAGACGTCCTGCGGAAAGATCTGTAAAACCAGCCTTCATACAGACCAAGCTTGTTATCGTGTCAAGTGGAGACAAAAATCCATTATTGCGGACCCCAACGTAGGATTAACGCATAAGAAAAAGAAGACAAATCCATCGAGATCTGTTTCCATTTCTATGAAACAAAAACTAAAATAAACAAATCAAAGAAGTTGACAGAATTCGAATTATAAAACCTCTCAGTGAACCAACAGTGAGTAAATTCTCTAGTTCTGATTAAACAAAAACAAACAACACTCTGTCTCTATTTGGACTCTTGAAACAAAACCATAAGAAAGACAACATTTCAAACTCCCTAAGGCAGAAGACATTTTTGCATAATCCTAAATACTTCACTAAGCTTGATGCAATCTAATGGCTATTGGCAAAGTCCAGTTGACAAAGAAAGTTTCTGCCGTTTAATGTTTAACACTCCATTTTAAAGATCGTTTCACACAACTGCTTTATGGAATTCAACAGTGCTGATGAAGTTTTCCAAATTAAAATCATAAAAATAATTAAATGTATAGAAAGAATAAGAAATGCTATGGATGACATTATAACCCTAACCCCAACACTTTAGACAGGAATATATGTTCTCCACTTTTTTTTAATCCAGAAAAAGCGGATTTTTGCTTAAATCACATGGATTTTTTTTTATCAAATTCTGCTTTTTATTTTTTAAGAAAAAATGATTTCTGCTAAATTGCTAGAGCCTTACCTGCTTATTTTTGTTGCTATTTGGCTGGATTTTATTTCTTGTTCTATTTTCCCCTTTCCCACTTTATTTTTCTTTCTCTTTTCCTGTTTTATCTCTCTTCTTCCTCTCTTCATTTTGTCTGGCCTTTCCTTCCTTTTCCCTCTTATAGCAGTTCTCTGTCTGAAAACTGAAAATATTACTTTTGCTTTGAAGGCTAAGACTTCAAACGATTCATGAGTGAGGTAGGGAAGTTAGATGACTTTTGTTTCTATCAAAGAATGACTTCCTGTCTCCTTACCATCACATGTGCATTCGGCGCCTTTCTCTTAATTTTCCCTTTCTTACTTGAAACTGATTTGTCAGCTCAATTAATCTGATTATTAACTTATTTGTAAATTTGCCTGTTTTTTGCTTTACCAAAATTGATATTTCACTAATTAAACATTTTACAAATTATTTTAAATGTGTTTTTACTACTTATCACTAGCACATCATGCAAGTTGTTTTAGTTTTTTTTCTTTGTGCGGTGTCCTCTCTCCACACACACACACACACACACAGAAGAAACTATCTGCCGAATATACCCATTGAACTAAGTGCAAGAGAGATGCAAACAATTGTGCTTAAAAGGACGGTTAGTATCTTAAAAAGATCATTCGGTTGGCGTTTCTAAAATAGCCGGTGAATGTCTGGCATCCGGTAGGATGCCCCATCCCCAGCAAAAACAAAAAGATAAGAAAATTGAAAAAAAAAAAGAAAGAGACCGCCTATGTCTCGCTAGATTGGGAAATTCATTTTTATTTCAGAGTTTTTGCCATTGGCTACTCACATCCCTGCTTATAGAATTACTAGTGAAGTTTTCCTAATTGAAATCACAAAAATAATTGAAGGGATAAAAAGAACAAGAAATGCTCAGGTTGACATCATAATTTGGCCCAACACTTTAAAATAACACACAAATAGATGACAAGTGTTTAAACAACTTGATAAGCATTGATTAGTTTCATAATAAATAATAATCATAAATCGAAGTACAGCTTCAATGCTTTTACAAATAACTTACCTTGGCCATCTAGTAACCAATAAAGGATTAAAGTCAGATCCAACTAAAGTATAAGTAATCATTGATATGCAAAATAGAATTGCAAAGAATTGCATATGACGAACTACCTACGTAAATTTCTATTGAAACACTCCGAAGTTACGCCAGCTTCTACAGAATGATATTTTATGGTCATTCGATAAACCTCAAATATAAGCAATAAAAAAAAAAAAGGAAGTAATTACCAGGCAACAAGTGCTGCAATTTTATGACGCAGATTTACGTGTAAAAATAACGACGAATGCTAGTAAGCACGGACTCAGAGCAATACTGGAGCAAAAAACTTTATGAACAATGGCGAACTATTTCGCTTGCATCACGAGCAACAACTTCAGCAGAACAGAATTACTATTCTGTCAAGATGAAGCAGGAAATTTCATGAGTTTATGTACGGCACTCCTGCCCCCCCCCCCTAAGTATCAAAAGATTTTTGTTAGCACTACAAAAGTATGATTTTCACTTGAACTATGTATCTGGTAAAGAGTCTATTGGTGTTGATAATCTGTCTTGCACATACCTTGAACAAAATACTTCAGAAATACCAGATGCGGATATGTGTGATGTGTCTGTAAGGTTGAGAGAAGATGTTGAGATCGCCGTTTTGTAGATGAGGTTTAGAGCTTGTTGTATGAAGGAAAGGGCAGTTGAGTAGATCTCCATCCTTCTGACCGTATTTAGAATGAAGAAAACCGGTTACCAAATGTTGTTATAAATGCAAACTTCTCCATCTCCCATTTAAGTCGATTTTATTAATACATTTTCATGAACATAACGAATATAGTTCGGTAAGTTATGAAAACAGGAATACAAAATAGAGTTTAGAATTTTTCGCCTTGTCTAGACGAGTCATGGCTGAAGACGAGAAAAGAAACATAACGTCCGGTAGCATAGACATTGCAACTCTGACTATTCGTAAAAAGGTAGAATACAGTTTGGGCGGAAGCGAAAGTTGCC
Source organism: Sepiola atlantica (assembly GCA_963556195.1). Taxonomy (NCBI): domain Eukaryota; kingdom Metazoa; phylum Mollusca; class Cephalopoda; order Sepiida; family Sepiolidae; genus Sepiola; species Sepiola atlantica. Next base: position 164,239,855 of record OY744518.1, on the reverse strand, counting down.
TTTCCCATGCAAACAGTGTTCTTATCGAACAATGTATAAATCACTCCGTGAGTGAGAATATGCTAGTGTAAAAGAAAATAGATCGTAATTATGTAACTGCCACATGTCTATCGTCAGTGGCTGCCCTCGTACTCAGATCCCAAAATTGTGCAGAACAAAAGGCAGTTGTGTAAACTCTGGTCGACGAAAAATATCAATCTGAACCCGTGGTAATCTTTGCGTTTTGTCTAGGTTGGTTGCATACGATGTTAGCTGCAAAGGAAATTTCAAAGCAACCGACAACTCTGTTGGTGACTAACAACAGGTTTATTAAAGTAAATAACAACAACGTCACTAACAATTGTTCTGGTTCGTTAAGTTGCAATGTGGGTTTTTCCATGTCGCTGTTTAAACAAACTTTTCTCTTTATCTTGTCTGAGATCTCAGACAACCGAAATAGCTTCTGGTCTAACTTTAGTTTTGCTTAATCACTCTGAGTCTACTATTCCTGTTGACTCCAAAAAAAAAAAAAAAAAGAATCTCCCATTCTTTTAGATGCCTTGTTAAATATTCTCTACGAAGAAGACAAAATTTATATGCATCAAATTGCAAGAATCACGTTGAATGAAAGATAGTTCTCTATAAGTTTCTGCTATGGAAACAATCATATTTTTCTATCAAAAATATTCTGCGTGCGAGACACGTATGCACTCGCTTCGATTCAGGTCGAACATCAATGCTTTCAATACATTTCTTCCATACAAAAGGGACCTCGAGATTTGAGTTTAAGCGGTAACAATAACACAGTCACCTTCCTCGCCCATGCATCAGTGGAAATTTTAAATATGATGATTACTATAAAATGTGAGAATGTTTCTAGGATATTTTGGGGTAGGTGGGTCAATGATTTTGATGTATCATTTGGACTACTGTTCTCATATTGGATGTTATTCTCACAACGTTTCGGCCGATGTAACCTCCGACCTTCTTCAAGTGTGGCTTATCGAACTCGAGAATCTGTACAGAATTTCGAACAGAACCCTTTATTTAATCCATGGGAGTAGCTTGCTCTCGTTCCATCAGCCATGACCGGGTAGAAGTCTTAAGTAATTCGTAATTGTATTCTTACTATTATCCGCACTGAGGATTGAACCTTCAACCTCCAGAAAACTGTCACTTTGAACTAATGATTGCTTAGGACTTATATCCGTTATGCCACAGGTCCTTGTGGATTTCATTTAAAATTCCCTACATATTCTCAAGTTCGACATAAAAAAGATTCCCGAGTTTGACAATATCCACCTTAAGAAGGTCGGAGGTTACATCGTCCGAAACGCTGTGAAATGAGAACGGTAGTCCAAATAATATAAATTATCAATCCTCATCTCAAAACTTCTAAAACAGATTTTTATATTTATTTGTTTTGAGACAATTTTCACCGACTCAGACTTCTAAAGTAATTAATTTAATCCAGTTTTCTTTCCTTGATGCTGATTACAATTGCACAGCCCTGTGTATAGAGGACATATACAGACTGTAATGAATAATTACGAGTAACTTTCCTTACTCTGACTTATCTCCCTTTTGGAGAACTCTCCTGCTTCTACTAACCACTATAAATAGTAGCACTAATACTGTACCGACATTGTGTGCTGAATAAAGCTTTCCCAAGTTACGTCTGTTCTCGTTAGTCATTACAATTTATTCAGCACACAATCAACATGGAACAATTAATGCGCCCACAATGGTTCGACGTGGAACCTGACACTTCTAACTCTGAACAATGTTGGACTCATTGGAGAGCAGCATTTGAAAACTTTTTGCAAACGTTGCATGCAGAAAATCTACTACGACCGATAAACAGTCCGGGCGTCCGGTCGTTTTTTTTTCAAGGACCTTGTCGCGTTCAGAACAGCGACACTCAGCAATCGAAAAAGAGGCTTATGCTATAGTGGAAGCACTCAGAAAGTGGAGACACTATTTGATCGGACGACATTTTAGACTGATTACTGATCAAAAATCCGTCGCATTTATGTTTAACACCAAGACAACAAGCAAAATCAAAAATGATAAAATAGCGAGGTGGAAAATAGAACTCTCCTGTTTTTCTTTTGATGCAATCTACCGACCGTACACAATGAACTGTGCCACCCAGGAATAACACGAATGACACACGTACGAACCAGAAATCTACCATATTTTTCAGATGACGTAAAAAAAATGATAAAATCGTGTACAATATGTGCTGAACATAAACCACAATTCTTCAGGCCTAAAACCGGGCCACTGATAAAAACGACACAACCGTTCGAGAGAATAAACATCGATTTTAAGGGTCCACTACCATCTAACAATGGGAATCGTTACATTCTAACCGTCATCGACGAATATTCACGATTCCCATTCACATTTCCTTGTCCAGACATATCAGCGAAATCGGTGATACGGTGCTTGTGCTCTTTATTTGCCATTTTTGGTGTTCCAGCCTACATCCATTCAGATCGATGAGCCTCTTTTATGTCTGAACAACTCAAACAATTTCTTCACGAACAAGGAGTAGCCACAAGCCGGACGACACCGTACCACCCTCAGAGAACGGCCAATGTGAGCGCTATAACGGTATAATATGGAAAAGCATACAACTAGCGGCCGCAAACCGCAAATGTCCAATTACCCACTGGGAAGATCTTCTCCCAGAATCTCTGTACGCCATTAGAACGCTCTTATGTACAGCCACAAATGCCACGCCTCACGAGAGGTTTCTTCCATTCCAACGAAGAAGCTCGGCGGGAACTTCGCTTCCATCATGGCTCTCGAAACCTGGAACGGTTCTTCTGAGACGTTTCGTCCGTCATAGTAAGAATGACCCATTAACGAACCAAGTAGAACTGATTGAGGCGAATCCACATTATGCATTGATACGACATTCTGATGGAAAAGAATCGACTGTTTCCCTTAGAGACCTTGCACCTGCAGGGGATATACCTACACTCAATATAACCCCCGGGGAGACGCCTACATCTCAAGACCCTTCTACCTTAGCTGAAGGTCAAGCTGCACCATATGACTCATCTACGAACTTAGTACAACCATCAGATACGGAGTCCATAACATCTGTAGAAAGTCAAGGTGCTCAGAACGAGCCAGAGGTGAACGATCATCCACTTGCTCCAAAACGAGCTCGTCCCCAGACTGATTCAGAACCACAACCATCCACACCCAGGAGACGGATTTATACTCACTCAGGACGGAGAGTGAAAATCAACCCCTGCATATCGTCAGACTCAGAAACCCAGAGTCCTGATTCTACTCCCGATACCAGACTACCGAGGCGTTCCAACAGAATCAGCAAAAAGCCCGGTCGATGGAACAACTTTATTCCCTTATGATTGAAATAGAAAGGGGGTGAATGTAATGAATAATTACGAATAACTTTCCTTACTCTGACTTATCTCCCCTTTGGAGAACTCTCCTGATTCTACTAACCACTATAAATAGTAGCACTAATACTGTACCGACATTGTGTGCTGAATAAAGCTTTCCCAAGTTACGTCTGTTCTCGTTAGTCATTACACAGACATATATATAATTCGATAAATCTTCCAAGTTTACTTTTTAAAAACGTCTTTATTCAGACAATTGTTTCTGCCTATTTCAAAACACATTTTTTCTTGATAAATAATAAATTCAAGATATGTTTTCAAAAGGCTTCCTTAGTGACTTTTTATCTCCAATCAAATAAAACTGAGAAAAAATCAAAACCGTTAATTTCAGTATCTATCTATCTATCTATCTATCTATCTATCTATCTATCTATCTATCTATCTCTAAACACATTTTACTACTTTTATGCCCCCTTATGAAGATCAAAATAAAAATATAATAATACTAAACCCTATGTCTAGAATCCTTATTCTAAAATCCATTACATGATTTTGATTGTAGAAAATGTCTAAAATTTAAGGCTTCAGCTTAACGTGTCTTAAGAAGAAATTGAAATTCAGGAAATCTTGCTTAATTGGTGTTTAACGACTATGGATCAAATGTAATGTAAATCTGAAATATCTGAATTTTCAAATAGGAGGTTGTGCCCATATTATGTTCCCTAAAAAAATCTCTAAAATACTCCAAAGAAACTGAAATTTGAGGAATATTTATTAATTGATGTCTAATACCTATTGTTAAAATTTCAGAAAAATCTGAGGTATTTGAATTTTCACAAAAAGCGCTTCCACTCCCTTTTTACTCCCTTTGCATAAAACTAAATTAAACTAAATATAACCCTACATTGCGACCCCTTATGCCTAGCAGCTGTGTTCCAAATTAATAATGATCAGTTAATTAGTTCAGTAGTGAATCTTGTACATACAAATATATAAACATGTACACATATCTAATTTTATATAAATATCTATATGGTATATAATTACATAAATGCACATCTGTTTCAATCGTATTTTATCAGGCCATTAACTTGATTACTTTGATAGTAAGGCAAATATATAAATATTTATTCTTACTTGTTTCTATTTTTCAGTAACCATACTCACATTTTATCATTGGATACACAGAAGTTAAGACAAGGTTAACAAAATGGACAATTTGGGAAATGACTCTGACGATTCCGTGGAATTATCGTCTGAGAATATAGTTGCAGCCATTAACTCTTTGCGCAATATCCCCTCATCGCCTGAAGAGAATGTGGATTTCCAGCTTAATGGTTCAGACATGGATAGACTTCATAGTAAGAAAATATTTCCTTCTTCTTGTTTATTACATGAGTATTTCTAAATTGGAGAGAGAAGTAAACATTTTTTTCTTAACACTTTTGAGTATGGTGGTTCATATTAAGTATCACTTGAATGATCATATTTAATGCAGGATGGTTCAAATAATGAACTATTTGGGTGATCAGTTAAGTGCTGAGTGGTTCAAATTATGTATCACTTTAAGGACCATATTTGATGCTAGGTGGTTCAAATTATATCTCACTTAAATGACCATATTTAATGCAAGGTTGTTCAAATGATGTATCACTTTAATGACCATGTTTAATACTGGATGGTTTAAATTATGTATCAGTTGAATGATCATATTTAATGCAGGGTTGTTCAAATGATGTATCACTTTAGTAACCATGTTTAATACTGGATGATTCAAATTATGTATTACTTGAATGATCATGTTTACTGCTGGGCGGTTCATGTGTACCACTTTAATTATATTTAATGCAGGGTTTAAATCGACAGTATAAGGAAATGTGCACTGAACAGGTGACTTTAATGGTATGGCCACGTTGAAAGAAAGGATGAGAGTTCTTGAGTTAGTAGATGTAGAACAGTTAAGGTAGCAGGTTCAGTTCAAGGCCAAGGAAAACATAGGAGGAAGTGCTAAAAGTGAATTTGAGAGAAAGAGGGATAAATGAAGATCTGGCTAGAGATAGGTTAGTTTGGCAGTAAATTTCTTAACACCATCCAATCCATTCCAGCATGTAAAATGAACGTTAAACCGATGATGGTGGTGTTGGTGGTTGTTCAAATTTAATGCTGGGTGATTCAAATTATGTACTACTTGAGTGATCTTAAATTCTGTAACAATTAAATGATCATATTTAATGTAGCATTGTTCAAATTATGTTCAAATCAGTTATGATCGTATTTAATTCATGTTGATGAAAAGAAAGAGATCACTTCTAAAAAAGCATTTTCCTTATTGAGCAGCTGAAGAAAATTAGTTCCATCCTCATAGATAAACAGTCAAAAGTGTCTAACCATATTTGCCAACAATTTTTAGTATCATTCAGTATATTTGGAATCATCAGTATGAAAAGAGACTTCTTCTATTCATTTAACATCACTTTTTTCTTGTTCAAGGATCAGACATTTTATGATATTATGAAAGCTCAATCTCCAGTTCTCACAATTTGGTGGGTCAACTGTCTCCAAATTGCACTCTCTGCGGTCTTGTCCAAGCGATTTAAGACATCCATACTTTTGCAACAGTTTATCCAGGAGAGTAAATGTTCCACATGACCATACCAGCATTATCTATTCATCCTTAGGATAACTTCTATGTTGGGTAAATGTAGCACTTTCAGCTGCTATATAACTTACCCTGGATATAGAAAAGTACAGAGGCAACATCTCACAAAATTTTACCCAAGCTGCCTTCACCCTTGTGGCCATATTGAGTTCACATCCACCACATGCACTCGACATATCTTCTAGATAGCAGAAAGAGTCTACTACCTTCAGGGTATTATCATCTAGTACCATCTCTTTGTGGGGACGACCGTCAATAGGATCTGCCTATCCCATGCATTTTCTACACTTGATTTGAGATTTGGGGCTTACTTACCCTTCAGGTCACTGCACTTTTTGTGGACCCACGATAGGCACAGATTACATTGTATCACATTGTTTGTAATACCCTTTTGGCACACAGAACAAGGATACTTAGAGATTGTAGACCAGAGCCACACACTTTCTTATGGTTAAGTTCATCCTCAAACCCTTGACCTCCAGTCCGTTTTCCCATATTTCCAGTTTATCCTTTAACTGTTCCAATGACTCGGCAATGATAACTAAGTCATCAGAATAAAGTAATTCCCATGGACAGCCCAACCGAAACTCTCTTGACAGTGTCTCCAAGACTATGATGAAAAGTAGTGGGCTAAGGACAGATCCTTGGTGAACTCCAACCTTGACATTGAAGCTATCACTGTAAGTGTCATCCACCTTCACTTTACTACTAGCGTTCATGCATGTACATACACTGTACGAGATAGACAAGCCACTTCTCTACGCTCATCTTACATATTACCCACCATAGCACCTCTCTGTTGACTCTGTCGAAGGCTTTCTCCAGGTTCACAAATGCCATGTAGAGTCTCCTGTCTGCACGTACATACATACCTTATAGTTGGCGAACGATGAATATGGCATCAATTGTATTCCTGCCAGGTACAAACTGCATCTGATTTATATGAACCTGCTGTCTGATGATGATGTCTGCTACATGTTCAATCACTTTCATTCCTGTTTCTAGGAGCTTTAGGCCTCTATAATTACCCTTTCCCTTTATAGCAATTGACAATTAAACTCTCACTCTAGCGCTCTGGCAAACGCTCTTCTCTTATGACAGCATTCGCTATGTTGGTTAGGATTAGAATGCTGACCCTACCAGATGTTTTCAGCATTTCAGGGATTATTCCAGAAAGTCCTGCAGCCTTGCTCTTCATTTTTGCCTAAAACATCATTTCCTATGATACCTGGGCTGATCTGTGGTGCTAGGCCTGGCGCTGGTCGCTCTAATGTTAGATGGTCCAGTTTCCAGGGGAATGCAACATTAATCAACGTTTCATAATGCTGTTGCCAGGCTCTATGCTTGGCCTCATTATTTAGCACAGCTGCCCATCATCATTCTTTATACATTTAACACCTATAACATCCTGGTTCTCCCTTTGCATCTGCTTTGCCACATTGTAGATGAAGTTACTTTTGGGGTCAATGTCACTGAACTTAGCTGAGGCGACATCATGCCTGGTGGCGTACACAATCTTTTTTGCAAGGCTTCTTGCAATTGTGTACTCTTCTCTACTGCCTCCTTTCTTGGAGCTCCTAGTAACATTGCTAAGGCCAACATGGGGAGCATACACAAGCATGTATGTGACTAGAGTCACCTATTATCAATTTGCTCAGAAGGATTCTGTCAGTGATGTGCTGTACATCGATGACCTTGTCCAACCATTTCTCTGCCAGTAAGACACCAATTCCTGTCGTACCTTGGTTGTTGCTAGACCCCAAAAACTTGTACAATTTGTGCCATCAAAGGCTATTCTTTACTACATAAGAGTTTAGCTGTGTGTCATTTTTAGGTTTGTGGTTTAAATCGGGAAGAAAATCAGAATGACAAACTTACTTGGAAGAGTAATATGTCTGACTGAATCTGACTGAAATAGAAATGTTACATAAGCAAAAATGATCACCATTGGCTCCACAACTAAATAGATATTCATATTTATTTCATGGGAACACAGGAACAAAAATGGATATAGTACAATGGGCTGATTCATGCCAGTTAGATGAAATAATATCCTGGAGTTCTTCGACTCCTCTACCGATGGCCCAGGTAGCGAGTGCAAGATATACGTCTTACCTGTTTGAGAGATAAGCTGAAACTGAAGATCCCTCGTGGTTTGGCTTTTACGCCAAAACGATTCATCGCGTATGAATCTAGTTATATGGAGAAGTGCCATATGCCCACCTGGTGAAGAGGCGATGATTACATAATCACAAGCTGAATTACCATCTTACTGCAAGTCATGTAGATCGATACAAAATAGTTCGCTCATGCAACTGCTACATAACCCCCTGCTTAGGCTTTTAGCTGATAAAACAAGAGAAACTTTATTGATAGTAGCATCACATGAGAATACAATGGAAAGGACATGAAAAATGCAAAAATAGAGTATATGACTGATAAGCCTGAACAAGACTGTCATTGTTATGCTGCCAAATGCAAAATGTCTCTTTTGCTGAAAAAGAAGCAAAAATGTCATATTCTGAGGTGAAAAGAGGAAAATGTTTATTTGTTCAAAAGTAAAAAATGTTCTGTTAATGAAAAATGTAAATGTTCATTTGTTGAAAAGGGAAAAATTATAAATGTCTTCAAAAGTGGAAAATGGTTGATTTAAGAAAATATTTTACACATGCAAGTGCAAAATTGTAGAAGGGATTAGTTAATTTCTTTAGGAAATGTAAATGTTCAAATGTGCAAAGTTTTACAAAACTATTTTGGCCAATGGACATGTCTATCAAAACATGTAGTGGTAATGTGAGTGGGAAGACATGATTAGGATGTATCTGAAGATACTATATTAGTTAACTCAAGCAATGTTATGGTGGGTGGAACATGGGGTTCCAGGGTGGCATTGTCTATAAATGACCGCTTATGTCTGTCGACCGCCACAATCTCTTTAGTTCCTCCAATATCCAGAGTAAAGCGCATGATACGGACCGTAATAAGGTCGTGTTAGAGGTGGTTTAACAGAGTCATTCCTAACAAACACATGTCCCATGATAAAATGTCTTTAGGGACAGCTGACTTGATGCTTTGATGACGAGTGTTCATGGGTGGTAAACTGCTGAAATAACTTTTAAGTCTATTAACATAGAGCTCCAAATCCACTACCGTTGACTCTGAAGGAGTGAACATATGACCAGGTAATGAAAATGGTGTACCGTAAATCAGTTCGGATGGGAAATATCCTAAGTCTTCTTTCATAGCAGAGCGACAGCCGAGGAGAACAATGGGAACTTACTCCATCCAATACTGTGGATCAGGAGCTGCACATAATTCGACTTTTAATTGTCGATGAAAGCGCTCAATCATTCAGTTGCAAGCTGGGTGGTAACTAGTAGTCCTAGTACATTTAATACCAAGTATGTTGAATAGATCTTGGAATAGGCAGGATTCAAACTGTCTGCCATGATCAGTGGTAATTGTTGTTCGGACACCATAACACGAAATCCAGCCTGCCATAAGGGCACATGCTACAGTTCTAGCAGTATTATCATTTAGTGGGATGACTTCAGGCCACCGTGAAAAACGATTAATACAGATCACTAAGTAAGAATAGCCTTGGCTGACCTGCCAGGATCCAACCAAATCAATGTGTATGTGTTTGAATCTAGCATCAGCGGTGCTGAAAGTTCCTAGAGGGGCTCGTACATGTCTGTATACCTTCAATTTCTAAGCAGTGATTTTGCGTCTCATGAAAAAAAAAATAAATAAATAAATAAAATATTTAACGACATTCTGGGCACGTCTACTTCACTTATGTGTCACTATTTTGTTCATACAAGTGGAATTCTTGTTTTATACTTCACCAACAACATCTTGATAAGCAACTCACTGGTAATGTATGACATTCGTACATGCTTAAGTGGAAACGACATCAGCCCTAGTTAGATGGGAACGGTGGAGGTCTTGGACTGCCAAAAGTGTTCAAGTTGGTAAAGGATAGGCATCCAGCCGTAAAATTGCCTTAAATACAATGTCTAGTCGAAATACAGCAGGAAAAAAGAAAGGCAGTGCCAGTAGCACTAATGCTGCTGGTAATGTCTTGGGCTTCGTAGATCCCAGGATGCGTGGATCTTCAGGGCCTATGGATTCCATCAAGCCTTGCCAAAGACAGGAGTGGAGAGGAAGACTTAGATTTCGAGACTAGACAATCAGGCCCCACCCTCATCAGAGGATTAATTGTGGCCTGATTCAACAAATAAACCGGTTGATGATGATGATGATGATGATGATGATGATGTTAGGCCAGAAGAACCAGGATGAAATGAGTTTCACTGAGGCAAAAACACTGTTGTGAGCCAATCCGTGTAAGGAAGAAAAAACAGTCCTTCGATGATTGTCTGGAATGAATGGGCTTATCCGCTGTAGTGATGGGCATGTACTGAAATTTGCAATTGACAAACTGCAGAGATGAAAGGTTCAGATCCTCTAAAGATAGCTGGTCAAGAGCCATTTGACGATGGTCAATATCTTCTGGGTAGACAGGATAATACGTCTGCAGCAATGTTCTGTGAACCGGATATATGCCGTATGTCACTGGAGCACTGGGAAATGAAGTCCAAATGTCTAGATTCACAAGGGGAATATTTGTCCGGCTTAGCACATAGAGTGACCGTAAGTGGACGATAATCAGTATAAATGTCAAATTGCCGAACTTCCAACGCATGGCTAAAATGTTAAATAGCTAAGTAAATAGCCAAGAGTTCATGTCCGAAAGTGCTGTAACAACTTTCAGTAGGAGTCAATCTCCGAGAAAAATATGACAACGGTTGAATCTGTTGCTGATGATGTTGTTGTAAGACTGCGCTAACAGCTGAACTGGAAGCATCGACGACAATAGAAAATTAAGCATCAGGTATGGGATGTGATAGCAATGATATATCTGCAAGCTTTTTCTTTGCCTCATGAAAGGCTTTAAGCTAGCAGTTAGTTATCAAGTGAAATGGGTTCATCTTCTTTTTATTTTTCAACAGATCCGTCAGAAGATGAAGTATGTTTACACAATGTAGAATGAAACGTCTGTAATAATTCAATAGTCCAAGAAAATACATTTAACAGGGTATATCATAACATGATAATGCTGCAAACGTTCAAAAAGAATAGAGAGATGTTTTAAATGTTCCTCCGGTGAGGAGCTAGCTATCAGAATGTCGTCTATATAGTTATACACAAAGTCTAAGACTACCTCATCCATAAAATGTTGAAAGATGCTAGCTGCATTACGTAAACCGAATGGCAACGTCAAAAATTCAAAAGCACCGAAAGGAATAGTAACAGCGATCTTAGGAATATCTGCAGGATTAACCGGTATTTGGTCGTAAGCCTTAACAACATACAACTTTGAAAATACTTTACAACCGTGCAAGAATGAAGCTAAATCTTGAATATGGGGGATAGGGTAACGAGCGGGAACAGTAGCAGAGTTCAGCTGACGGAAATCTCCTGTAGGATGCCAGTCCCCAGAACGCTTTGGAACCATATGTAAAGGGGATGCCCAAAGGCTAGATGAGGGTCGAATAATACCTAGCTGGAGCATGTGATTAAATTCATGCCTGACTGTTTTTAACTTCTCCAGAGATAGGCGGCAAGGACAAGCAGCAGTTGTTTCAATGAAAGGCATAGTAGAATGTGCAGGTTTGTTTATTTCAAAAGTTACTCAGGAAAAGAATTCAACAACACATCATAGGGGTTATCAGCAGAAGCTACAAAAAAATACAGGACTAGTGAGCTGTTCGGAAGCATTTCTACCAGATAATGATAGGCTAATGCTAGAATCTGTCAGTCTGCATCCACACATGTCCACCATCAAGTCCAAGTGGTGCAAGAAATTAGCACCTAAGATAGGGGTGGGGACGTCAGCAATGATAAAGATCCACGTGAAATCTCTGTTTAGTTGCAAGTCCAAGGATCGTGCAACTTGACCAAACGTGGTCAACAAGAAGGAATGAGCCGAAGTAGTATTAGAAAAAAAATACTCTATTATTCGAATGACTAAAAATGGCACGCGTAACTCAGCACGCTGTCAGTAAAAGAATGTCGTTATAGCCTAATTCAAGACGCAATACATATTTAGAAAAAATATGTGAAAAAACGTTAATGCGCATCCATAATTCTGACAACACAAGTCTACACCATAAAGGATGACTTAAAATTATAGTTATTTCAATGCGATTAACTTGAGTGTGAGGTAGTAACGAGAAGATATCTTGGAATCATCCACGAGCAGCAATATGAATGTCATGTGGTGACTATTTAAAAATGAGCGGGAAAGCAGAAGAAAAAAAATGTTATTATTATCCCAAGAATTGCAATAAATCTTAACTCAATCGTAAATTAATAGCAATGGAAAATTTATTTTTTTACTAAATCAACAAGATTTAATCGCTATTCCCTATTTTTCTACCTTCAAAAACAGGCTAGAAGTCTCCGAAAAAAAAATCTGAATGAAATGCAAAAAATAAGAATAAGAAACAAATGTCAAAATGTACTTACCGATTGTTGATACTGGCAGGAATCGATGTACTTGTAAATCATCGTTATAAATAGAATGTTGTAGTTTTCATGGTAGTTTTTAAGTCTTTAAACTGCCGAATATGATGAAAATCTATAAAATTTATGGTTCGCCATGAAGAAGAAAAATGTCTGACTTTTTCTTTTTTATTTATTTTATTTTCTTTTTTAAAGAAGGTTGTGCGTAGTCTGGAAACAATCGGGGTTACCAATTTTAGCTGTGGGTCATTTTTAGATGAAGAGGCGATGGTTACATAATCTACACACCGAATTACTATCTCACTACAAGTCACGTAGACCGATACAAAATAGTTCGCTCATGCAACTGCTACAAGAGCTATCACTGCACTATCCTCACGAGTATTGGCAGGAAGTTTCAGGAAGAATAGGAATTTCTATATTATCTGTAGTGTTAGCTGCCAGAATAACAGATGTGTTTTCCTCGACAAACCTGGTTGGAAGTTTCAAAAGTCCGATGATGATTTGGTACCTCATTTTCATCGGCAAATTGTTGGTAAAGTTAGTAAAAATCAACTGGATTTAGTTGAAAATGTAACAATTCAGATTAAAGTGTAGTATCTGTGCACATGTTTGGTTTTGTATCTTTTGCCGCCAAAATGGAGGGAATGCCAAAGAGGCTGACATTTTAAAATGGCTGATTTGTCTGATTGTCGAAAGGTACTGGCTCCCTCAAATTATACCGAACATATGTCATATTGTACCTGAGTGGGGAATTTGTTAAATCTCAACAATAACTCACGATAGTGGCCTCCCCTGCTTCTGTTTAATTACTGCTCATAAACAATACAGGGGCAAGTAACCTCAAAATATTTCTCTGTCTACATTGATTTGATATCTTTCATGTTCTTATGACAATGGTATTAACATATATATGATATTTAAAAAATCAAATTTGATGCATAATGCTCGGGACTTCGACCCATTGCTCTATTTCTTCTGAGTCACTATCATATTCGGTTTAACGTCCATTTTACATGCTAGTGTGTGTTGGTTGGCTTTTAGAAATTGACTTCCAAACTACCCTATCTCTCACTAGGTCTTTATTTATCCCTTTTTCTCTCAAGTCCATCCTTATCCTTATGTTTTTCCTTGGCCTTCGCCTGCCAACTGACCCAGCTACCTGAACTGTTCTACATCTACTAACCCAAGAATTCTCATACATTCTTTCAACATGACCATACCAATGAAGTCTCTGCACACATCTCTCTATACTATCTAGATTTAATCTTCTTCTGAGGTCATCAGATTTAAGCCTGTTTTTACAACTCACATTACACGTCCATCATCTCATTTGAGTCTAACATGAAACTTCATCATGTGGTGAGACCCCAATTTGAGATCCTTAGTTGGTATTACTCCTTTATCTATTCCAACCCGGAGTGATAATACCTGCTGGAGTCCCATCTTCAGGTTAACTATAATTTGTTTCTATTTATGACATGAAACTGCATCTGGTTGTATACATATCATGAATATCTAGTTATAATATTTTAGAGACTTAAAGTCATACAGGTTTTCTACCAAAATGACTGAATTCAATAAAGAGTTGATATGCCTTATGTGACGTGTTGAGAAAATCAGTGTGTAAATCCTGATTTAAAAAAAAAAAAAAAATGAAATGAATATCAGGTTTGAAACAGTAAAGATAGAAAATAAAAACACTGAAAAAAATATAAACAAACCTGTGCATACGCGTCACATTATGTGCATACGGCTGGGAGAGGAGGAGGAGGTTGAAGCACGCATAATGTATCACGCTGCTTGCCTTTTCTCCTTCTCCTTCTTAATATCACCAAACAAAATAAAGAGGTGGGGGGTGACGAGGAGGTGTGGCCTCGAATCATATCAGCTGCTGTATTTCTTTTCATCTTCTTCACTCACAACTGTAAGGACTTAACAGGAGTAAGAGAGGGAGAAGGTGAGCGTGTAATGTTATAAAGAGAAAGAAAAGGAAAGAAAGTAAAAAAAGGGAAATTGGAAGAATAAGTAGACAATATTTTTGCTTTGAGTGGTCATTTTTAGACAGGCGAGTCTGGAATTTTGAATCAAGAAGTTGAAAGAGTTGAGTTTGTGGTTCCGGATTGATATGATGGTGAAACAGATTGGCGTTAAAGAAAAATGATTTAATGAGAAAAAAAAGACAATGAAGAAAAACATATGATTGATAGAAAAAGAAGGATATGTCCTAAGCATGAGGAGAGAAATTGTACACAGATAAGTGGACTTAAAAACTATTGGCAGTAACGGTATTTTACGTTTTGCGGATGATGTTTGATCTCTCTGGCCAGAAACATTTTTGCATTATGATTTGCATTGAATTATATGTTTGTTGTTTTATAGTGTTAAATGTGCTTGTCATTTTTAATCACTGCCTTGTGTCCATATTTCTTTTGCCAATTATCTCATTTTGTCTGTTCCACTGTTAAACATCATCATAGAATTCAGAAAACTTCTCTTCGAGCGAAATTCTGGTGAAATATAGATGTTAATTTTGTGTCGTTTTGGTATTAATACGGCATGTCACATAATTGAGGTGCTCATTCCGAGTGTTTGCAACATTACTTGGAATACTTCCTCGGGGAATCGATACAGGTCGTCACATTATTTGTGGAGCTCATCCAGGATATCACACTTAAAACAAAAGAATATCTTTAACAGTACAAGTAATATGAAAGAATTGCTTGAAAAACTAATGTAGAGATAATATCCTTTCTAAAAGCATTGGCTTTATATGGAACAATTTAAAGATCTGATGAATGAAAGTGTATAAATATAAGTTAATATTTAAAAATAAATGCATGAAGCAAATTTAACATAGATTTACATGAGGAATAGTTATTTGAAGAACTTTAAGGGTAAAAACTTATTTTATTTACCTCTCCGGGAGGTTAGACACAAGGTCCTGGTGTTAAGTTGAAAAAGCCAATGCACTACGATTAGCACACTCTGATTTACAAAAAATACCTGAGCAGCCCCGTTGGCATTTTCTGGTAGGGGCACCTCAGGCGATTAGGCATAAACTAACCCTTTGTCAAAGAGAAGGTAAAGCCTGGGAGGATTAACCTCCTGAGACTGAACAGGACCAGCAACAAAGTCACTGTTGAACTGATTGTCGAGGACGTAAGGGTAGATCATAATTTTATATATATATATATATATATATATATATATATATATGACCTACTTGTTAAGTTAAAGACTTGGAGGAATGCTATGGATAATAAAGGTCTGAAAGTGAATGTTACCAAGACCAAAGTGATGATCAGTTGTTGTAATGTTGGAAAGCTCCCAACAAGAGTAAAGTTCCCTTGCTCAGTTTGTGGAAAGGGAGTCAGGTACAATTCAATTTTTTTGTGATACCTGTAAGCATTTGGTACACAAGAAGTGCAGTGGAATTACTGGTAGGTTGAGAAAGGATAACCAGTTTGTGTGCAAGAAGTCTCAGAAAATTGATAGACAGGGATTGAAGCTCAGTCGATCACCTACCATGAACATAACAATACAGTAGAGGGAGAGGCTAGCAACATCTCTTCTCTGTGAAAGAGGTTGTAGGGACGAGAAGATATCATCCCCCACCAGATTGCAAACTCGATTTTGTAACTGATCAGAAATCGATTATTTAAAAAGGCGGCTCAACAGAATTTGTTTACATTGGAGTTGAAAACGGCAATGTTATAGTCAGTCGGGAAGCAGCCCCGTGGTACTGTGTTCTCTAGACGGGCATTTCTAGGAAAGAAGCTTTACTCATCGAAGTTCCGCTTCGCTCTAGGTACACAGAAAGAGAAAGGAAATTTGTTGACAGTTGTTGTAGCTCGACGAGTTTTTGTTGTAAATGTTTTACAAGGGAGGGGGGTAGTTGAAGCTCAGTCGAACACCTGCCGTAAAAAAAAACGATAGGGTAGAGAAAAACTAGCAACGTCTCTTCTGTGAGAAAGAGGCTGTAAGAGGGAGAAGAGGACATCGCTCACTAGATTTCAAAGTCGGTTTTGTACTCTGTCAAGATAAGAAAGAGTGCTCCGAGGGCACCTCCCCAGATCTGGCAACAGTACCTTCCCATCTTAGGATTTATCTGACTCTTATATATGTAGAGGATTACATCAGGAGTGAGGTACTTTGTGGAATGATCCAACCATTTTTTTCAGCAATCTTAGCAACAGATTGGATGTAAGTCTTCCATTTTCCAATGCTATGGTTCACCTGTGCTTCCATGAACAAACCAGAAACAATTAAGTCAAGAATGCAACCACAGCGTTTATATAAAAAAACTAAAGTTTTGGGTATTATTCTATTCCTGCACCCTATGCGAATTCACTCAAAAAGATAAATTAAATTATACTTTTTTTAGTTAATTACATGTACACAGCTTAACAATATAAATAAATATTATTACAGAAACAATTGTATTTCAGCCTTTACAGTTTTCTATATAAATTTAATTTAAAATGTATACCCACTTCCGGATCATATAGAACTGTTGCGAACATGTAAACAAATATTTCTTGGTGATTTTCTTACTTTCTTAGATATCAAAGGTTCATACTACAGGAGGAGAGGGATTTTTAATTTATTTTTATTATTCATTAAAAAATTCATAATTAAAATAATTGCTTATTTTCTTCTGGTGAAATAGGCTATACTTTTAGCAATCACTTTACACTCACATTGTGCATACCTCTTCTGACTTCAAACTTTTTTTTTTTTACACCCAGACTTGACTTAAGGTTTAGGAAGGGCATTCTTTTTTATGTCTTTTAACATTGACATTTTTTATACTAAATTTTGATCTGGAGAATTGACGATAACATTTGAGAGACATTGCCTTTTAACAATCCGGTTTACTATAAATTAACCTTTAACAGTCCCATTACAACCACGTCACGAACAGCTCACTGTCTATTTCAATTTGGTTTTAATATAGTCACTTTCTGGTGTTTGCTACCAGATCAGGCTGTCTGAAAATACTGGCTTCCTGACCTAAAATGCACCAAACATTGATGTTATTGTTTTTTTTTCTTTTCCCTTTTGCAAAGGGAAAAGAAAAACAATCATGTTCTGCAAAGTCAAAAAACAAAAACAACAATTTTCCTCTACAAAACAGCCAAACCAAACACCATAAATAAATATTGAAGATATAAAGAACTTGAAGCATAAAAACTTTTACCAAACTGCTCAGATTTGGCATCAAATAACCTGTAAAGGGTTGATATGCCATAAAACAAAACAACCAAACAAAACTAATATAGCCACCCAGACTTAGTCAAGGATGAGTGTTTGTTTACTTGTGACTTTTGACATATCTGCTATATAAAGTAGAGAGGTTTTTTCCCCTTTACCTTCTCGGAGTATAGGAAAAAAACCACATGCACCACAGCCTACTAAAGTAACCACTATATTAAATTTATTCACTCAAGCATGTTTTAGTAAATTATTTATTACTGTTTCCCAGCTAACGCTAAATGTTAGATTTAGCCCACCATCCACATCTCTCCGCAATACCAACTCCATAAAGGTGGTAGCAAAAACTTTCCTCCCTAATAATTATGTACTGTCACTCTACTCATCGACACCGGAAATTAATTAACACAGTTTAATTTACACAAAACAGTCCATCCTTATTTATTACTTGCCTGGTATTAATTTACTACATAATATACAGCAATACGCAAAAACTTAATGACCGCTCCCTTCCACTCCGATGATATTCCGCGAATATCAGATTACGTTATTTCTAATTCTACCTATGACTTCTATATTAAAATTCATTCCGGATTTCAGCGAATGAAATTAACGAACACAGTTCCTGCAACATTTCAGCATTCAACATGGCGGCTACAATTTCTTGATCGAATCAACTTACTATTTATTTGAATAAGCGCCAAGATACTGCTAGACCCCAATACATTTACATTTTGAAAATCATACATGTTTAACACGCATATTATAGAAAACTTGCCTAATTAAATGACCTGAACCGTGTCATTTTTTAACTTTATATTTGTCGGCAGAAACTGCTAATAAACAAGCTTAGCTTAATTAGCCTATTTTCACATTCCTTATATCCCGAAAACGTTGCGCAGTTGTTAAGAAGGGAGGTTTCATTATCGACAGTTTCAGCGTTCGATCCCATTCTACTGTTCCACTTTTTCTTTTTTTTTTAATTTAAAACATTCGTCAACACGGTAGAGGGGGGGGGGGCGAAGAAAGAACTATAGGCCGTTTTTTTTTTATTTCGACGTCATGCAATAGGTACTACTATCTCCCGTGCAATGCCGGGCGACGGCTCCCGCTAGTTTTATACTAAAGTTTGATCAGAAGGATTAACTAATGCAATTATGAATTAATAGTGTGTAGGGCTCAACTTTTACCATAAAACCTACTTTTTTAAGTTCAATCCATGAGAAATAATTTTTAATTTCCTTTAGTATTTATTTGGACAAATCTCAGTACGAAAGATGGGAATGATTCCAGTAAAGTGGATAAATTTACGAAATTGTTTTCAAATTGCTATGTTTAAAAATCAGTTTGTGCCTGTATGGGACATACTCATTATTTTTATTGTTTACTATTAATCATTTATTGTCTTAATACATGCATTATTTTAAATTGATCACATCTAAAAAAAAAGCACATTTCACACTGTATTAAGGATTCTGGTGCTTTTGTGCTTCCATACAACAACAAAAAATTATTTAAAAATTCGCACCTGGTGGTTCAAGATACTGAAATTGCAAATTTAGAACTTTGATAAGTTCGATATACAAGAATTAGTTAGATTTTCAGAAATATTTGGTTAAATTAATAATTTTTCGCCCAAACAATACCATAATAATTAAATTTCACTTTATAAATAACAAAAATAAAAATTGCTCTACCTGTGTCCGATTTCAAAAATTGAGTCAGTTAGATTCACAAAGTTTGACAGAGATAGCTTTGAATCTAACAAATCAATATTTGATTACAGACTTACTGCGGGCTGTTTCTGTTTGAAAACAGAAACGACTAAAACAATACTTATTTGAAGACTAAAAAACGGACAGATTTTAGAAATACATGCAAAATATAAAAACTACTGGGCAATTCCAGGTCTGGATAGCTAGTTTTTAATAACTTTGAACTTAGTAGCATAAAATGTATTTTGTTTTAGTTACGTCAGAATTTTTTTGAAATACAATTTATGTGTTTGAAGGTAACGTGTTATTTAAAGCTGTTAGATTTGAATGGTAGTATGTCATGAAAGAGCCAATCCTGTTTGGATGAGCAGCAGGTGGTTTGACAACCCTGCTTGTTAAAAATAAACTGCAATCCTGAAGCTCTATTTAAGATCAGCTACTACCCTGGACCCTATGTAATATTATCTGCTACCCTGGATCCCTATGTAAGATGAGCTACTATACTGTACCCCTATGTAAGATCAGCCGCTACCCTGCACCCCTATTTAAGATCAGCAACTACCCTGGATCTCTATTTAAGATCAGCTGCTACCTTGGACCCCTATTTAAGAACAGCTGCTACCTTGGACCCCTATTTAAGAACAGCTGCTACCTTGGACCCCTATTTAAGATCAGCTGCTACCCTGGACCCCTATTTAAGATCAGCTGCTACCCTGGATCTCTATTTAAGATCAGCTGCTACCCTAGATCTCTATTTAAGAACAGCTGCTACATTGGACCCCTATTTAAGATCAGCTGCTACCCTGGACCCCTATTTAGATCAGCAACTACCCTGGATCTCTAAGATCAGCTGCTACCTTGGACCCCTATTTAAGAACAGCTGCTACCCTGGACCCCTATTTAAGATCAGCTGCTACCCTGGATCTCTATTTAAGATCAGCATCTACCCTAGATCTCTATTTAAGATCAGCGGCTACCCTGGACCCCTATTTAAGAACAGCTGCTACATTGGACCCCTATTTAAGATCAGCTGCTACCCTGGACCCCTATTTAGATCAGCAACTATCCTGGATCTCTAAGATCAGCTGCTACCTTGGACCCCTATTTAAGAACAGCTGCTACCCTGGACCCCTATTTGAGAACAGCTGCTACCCTGGACCCCTATTTAAGATCAGCTGCCACCCTGGACCTCTATTTAAGATCAGCTGCTACCCTGAACTTCTATTTAACTTAAATAGTGATTGAAATTAGTTGATCTTAAAATTTAAGATATCTAATTTCAACTTGCCAACAATCACTCTTATTTACTTACCTCCTTACGAGAGCAAAGTATGACACAAGGTCGGTTTTAATTTGCACCCCAATGTTTTAATATTTATCTCCCCGAAAAGTGTTTCTTTAGATCAGGTAAAAAAAATTTATACGGTCCTCTTCAGCATTCTTTTACAAGTGATGGTGACTTAGGCGATAGGAAATCGACCCATGTTTCCCATTTTGGAAGAGGTAATGCTTGGGTGGATGTCTACTTCAGATTGAACAGATACTATATTTTGATCTCTGTAAAAAGTCATGGAAACGCCGAAGAACCTTTGTTACTCTGAACCACACTTACAGACCAAAACTTAACAATTAAAACTACCATGAGAGTTTTTATACTGCACTGCTAGAAGAGACCCGTGGAACTGCTATTGGTTTACTTGGGAAATATTTACTTTGGTCCCAGTGTGTTGGCAATACACATTATACCACTATGTCCTTTTCCCTTTCCCGTCTTCCTACTGTCTAGCATGCATGTCAAAATTCATAGATGTTTTCCTTATCATTTTTTCTCTTTCCTCTGCCCTGTTTTTTCTATTTCTTTTTTAGTCTATTTGTTGTGAGATAAAGGTTGAATTTTAACTAGCGGATATTTCAACAATCCAATATTTTTGGTGCAAGGAAAATAACTCGATTTCCACTTTCGTTTTTGCTTATGGCAGTCATCTCCCCCACTGAAATAACAAGATAACGACTTCATATCAAAATCGTATTTCTTTTCGTCATTTGATTCTTTTTCAGATGATCAAACAGTCCCCGAACCTTTGCGTAACCTTCTTTTTGTCTTTACTTTCTTCCTTTTCCTTTATATTATGTTTCTTTTAATTATTTCTTCCTTCTTCTCTAATGTCTGTTGTTTTTGTAATTTAAAAAGAAAATATATTCACCTATTTCTGAGGAAGAAATATAAAAAATCTCACCGTATGAGTTAATTTGAGTGCATTACTTAGTCTATCTTTTTTCAGTACATCTTGTTGAGTAAGAAAATAAAAACCGAATTCTTATTATAAAAGTAAAAAAGTAATTATTGCTAAAATAAAAATGAAGGGGTTCACATGTGTCAGGACTGCATTCAAGATGTTATCAGTTTGACTAACAAACAAAATGCCTACACAATGATTAGCCAATCAGCATGTTAGCCATGAAAGTAAACCTTTTCTAGAATATTCGATGTGATAGTCTATAAAAGCTAAGACAATGCATCAGAATTCCACGTCAAAACAATTCACTCATTTCCTGCCAACAGATTTGTGCAGCTTTGATCTCAGCAAGAATCTTTAACAAAATACTATTTGCTATGTTCGTTATGTGCGTGAAACTCTCAACCAGACAACAAGCATCAGCATTGCACACATCGACAGCCACATAGAAGGAACAACAACAAACAGCATTATTTAATCAAAAACTTGTTGACGCCTTTCACACCAAAAAAGTGAGCAATCCAGCAACACGGCTTAACTGCTAACTCTGATTAACTCACACCTACTTCTCGCTACTCAATAAACTTTCCGCTTACATAAAGTGAACACGAGACATTTCACCTGCATAGAAACTCTCATACTAATGCAATTCGCATACACACATTCAAACATCCTCAAATATCTTTCTTTCAATAAATGTTATTACATTCTAACCACTGTATTATTGTGGTTTATTATCTTGATCACTTGTAATTTGAACTTTTGTTTTGCTTGGCATGTAATTTACAAGACCAGAGACACACGTAAAAAATCTTTACGTTAAATTTGTGCCTACCTCTAAAATCTGTATTTATTTATTTTTTAAATTAAGAGTTAATCAAAATTTTGATGTAGAAAATGGTGTCTGCGCTCTTCAAGTGCTTTTATTGGCAATATTTATTATTTATTTTTAGGGGATGCATATGTGACCATTGTTGAAGAGCCCCAATCTCGGGGGTTTCGATTTCGTTATAAGTGTGAAGGACCTTCCCATGGTGGCCTTCAAGGAGTAAATAGTGAGAAAGGGAAAAAGTCATATCCAACTATTCAGGTAAGGATTTCTTTTGGTATAAATTTTTATTCATCTCATTGTATTTTAAAACATTTTATTGAAAGTCAATAAAACACTGAAAGGTCTATGGGAGTCAGAGCCAGACACTCAGACTCTCAGACACATGAGGCAGTCAAAGTAAACCATCGTTTTCGGTCTGAAGCCAGATCCACAGCGTCCCTCCAGCTTCTTCTGATTGCGATCAAATGTCTAAGTTAATTGGTTTAGGAGTTGGAGTCAATGAAAATTGTCCAACTCTACCAAACAAGCAGCAACAAAGTGATATGTATATTATTTGTATTATTCGAACTACTGTTTTCATCTTAGATGTTATTTTGATGTTTTGGCCAGTGGAACCAA
Organism: Sepiola atlantica; assembly: GCA_963556195.1. NCBI lineage: Eukaryota > Metazoa > Mollusca > Cephalopoda > Sepiida > Sepiolidae > Sepiola > Sepiola atlantica. The sequence continues at coordinate 164,216,684 of OY744518.1, read as the reverse complement.
AACGAGAACAGTAGTCTGAGTAACTCTATGAGATAAACGAAGAAATGCAGATATTAGGAAGAAGCTTAACGTTAACAGATCCATCAGCAACGTTATTCGATAAAAGAGGTTATCCACATAGGTTTGGACTACTACCTGCTATGTAAAGAAATCATATAAAGATGTTGTTGAAGAAAGATCAAAAGGATGATCATCAAAGAGATGTGCCAACCAGATAAGAGTTGAAACTGGTATGACTGGTGTTGACAACTGAAAAGCCTTGCCCAAGACAGATAAATGGCTGAATGTAATATTCAAGCATGTGGCAAAACTCTCTTGAGTGTGCACATGTCAAATAAGTTAAGTCTTTTTAAAAAAAAGATGACCGACCATTTAATAATGACTCAAAGATTTTTATATTTAAAAAAAATTAAATTCTTTAGATTTCATTCATTAAGATAAAAAAGAAAACATTGAATTCACAGAGCCATGAAAAAAACCTGCCTGTCCTCTTTAAAAATCAAAATCATATAAATAATAGTGTACACCACTCCCCAAGTTTTCGTGACGTCACCAGTTCAGCCGTTCCTTGGTTCGGTGGGTCACCCGATACTGCTCGGGAAAAGTCGCCACCCTGATGAAGGTCACAGGTGTCGAAACGCCTGGTCCAGCGATCATTCACTCCCACATTGTGTTTGTTTAAATCAGTGAGCGATCAACCGAGTTGGATCCTCAACTTGGTATCGCTGTGAAGTGAAGGGTCATTTCATGCAGAACAGTTAAATAAAAGGAATTAAGTCTGTAGCGACATGGTCTGTTGTGGTTTTCTTAGAAGAATAATTATTTAAAAAATAAAGAAAAATAATTTACACTTGTTTGTTTACAAAGCAAGGCAACTCGGTAATATTAAAGTTCAACTCTGTGTTGTTTTTTAGTTGGACCCACGGACTCCAGTAATTCTGGGCGACTTGATTGTTAGTCAGCGAAATATGTTCTAAGTTCTGGACGAGAAAAGAATACAAATGGACTGATGTTATGTTATGGGGGGGGGGGGGGACAGAAGCAAGCCCTTTCGTTCTCTCGCTCACTAACTCACTGACTGACTGGCTGAGTAAAGCTGTTCTGTCTTCTCCTTTTATTGGGGCCCTACTGACCGAATTTTCCTTTGTCTCTGAAAAACAATTACGACCTTATCTTACACAGAGAAGTAATTTATTTTCCTCCATTGGGGTCTATAAAAGCAACCCTATCTAACAGCTGATAAAATTTTCCTTTGCCTCCGAAAAACAATTACTGCCCGCCACCAGCCTTGTCTACTCAGAGAGTAATTTATTTCTCCCTATGGGAGCTCATAAAAGCACTCCCTTCCCCCAGCTGACCGATACTCCTTTGTCTCTGAAAAACAAATACGGCAGCCATTAGGCTTTATCTACATTGAGAAGTGTCAATAAAAAATATATATAGCTCAATTACCTATTGCACTTGAGAAGTAATTCTATTTCTTTCTCTAGAGCTTGGTAAAGGTGACCTGAGATTATATTATCCAGCTGTCCACAGCTTTTGTTAAAAACTGCCCAGCATCGAGTGATTTTAAGGTTTTCCCTCTTTTCATTCATACGAGCGCTAGTTCTAACGTCCGTGAGGCTGTTCAATACTGTCACAATAGTATATATAAATGATTACTAGTAGAATAAGAATATTTTGAAGTCAAGCATTTGAGTTACCGACTCCATGACTGCTTCTATTGAGAGTTGCTATTTAAGTATCCTAGTATTCATAAATTTATTATATCTGGCATCTCAACGTCATGTACAACCATGTCTACACTTCTGATTGACCATTGTACCCCAAACGCATGTGCATCTTCTTATGGGCCGTGAAAAGGTTCTAGTGTAGTCAAGCATGAAGCCATAGTCCACAGCAAAAGTTGACATACATAATAAAGAAAACATGCAGATACAGACATTGTATACAAGCAACTTGTTGACCATGGGTGTGTGCGTCATTAGGGTCTTGTCACTAGTGTCTCTATGTCCAAGCTAAACATCCATCTCTTAACTTCCGTATCATTGTTCACCACCCTTTGCCATCCCTCACCATGAGCTCTGTCACCATTCTAGATCCCTCGCCATGATCATTTTCGTTCTACCCTAATAGCCAACGTCTTTCTCAGCTTACTTTAGCCAGAAACTAGAGACATCCAGGATTTTTGCAACATCTGCGGACTGAAACCACACTTGATGATCTCACCATTACCCTATCTCATGTTCAGAACTAGAGATAGGCGGTTTTACCGAAAAAACGCGGTTTTTCGGTTTCGTCTCCATACCGAATACCGAATCGTTTTTTTTTTTAAACCGTAACCGTTCGGTATTGTGTTTTTACTACAGTAAGCCACCATATACAAGGAAACACGGTTGAAAAGATTTTCCGATTCGAATAAAATTGAATATTACCAAAAAATGTTATATTAGTAAGAGGACAGATTGAACAAATATATGATAAAAACATGTAGGAAGAAATCTTTGTTTACAGTTTGTTTATCATTAACATTTTGAATTTTCAAATGAAAAAAAGAGAAATACGACAGACAACATGACATCGTATTTTTAGCATAAACTATTTTCAAATGAAAAAGAAAAAATCAAACGCGTTCCGTATGATGTCGAAAATCTATTTGATTCAACTCAAAATTGTAAAATAATTATTTATGTTTGTTTCAGAGTTATCTAAAAAAATAAGTTATTAAAATGAAATTAAAAAAAAAATACTTGTTGTAAAAGTAAATAAACGAAAAGTAGCGAGCGAGTATAAACATTTAAAAAGAAAAAAAGTAGTTGCCAATGCAACTTCATTTTCATCATCATTTTTGCTTAATTTTATTTGTAAAATTATTTTGTTTGTTTAAATAAATTTTCGTTTTTTAATTTCTTGCATTTCTGAGTTATATTTTAGCTTCTGATGGGTTAAAGAATTAGATAGAATGTATATTCAAACTCAGTTTTATTCTTCAGAAATCTTTCATGAATCTTTGGTCACTGTTTTAACGAGTTAACTGTTGAAAAGGTATCAGAACTTTGATTACAACAGTCAACACCTTAAAACTTATATGATTCATATCATGGAGAATGATTCAGTCACAAAATTATCGAAACAGTGGCATAATTCAACTAAACGTTGAATAATAACTAATCATCACACAAGAGAATGAATAGCTTCCATAGTAAAAAGATTTTTTTCAAAAAAACCGAAAAACCGAACCGTAAACCGAGGTTTTAAGGGAAAAAAAACGATACCGAAACCAAAATTTCAAAACCGCCCAACTCTATTCAGAACATCATAAAAACCTTGACACATCCAAGGTATGTGAGCCTGATCTTATACCAGTACTAGTAATAAAGAAATGCTCTGCTGAACTAGCCCCTGTCCTCTCCAAACTCTACAACAAATGCCTTCAAGAATTCTAGAGATAGAACTGACACTCAGAATTATCCCTCATCAGTCTACTCACGCTCTTCTCTTAATCAATCTAGCAATAGTCTGTCACCTTGTTAATGCTAAGCTTCTTTCTGACCATCAGTATTGATTTAGGCGGTCTACTGCAGATATCCTAACGGTCATCTCTGAACGCATATACCATACATTGGACAAGGCAGGTGCTTTATATATCCAAAGCATGGCCATACCAATAGTAGGGATGGCCATGATCCAAAGCCTTTGACAAGGTGTGGCATAAAGGGCTTCTCATACAAATTAATCATATGGTATTACTGGATGAATATTTAATATAATTAGATCCTACCTATCCAAAAGAAAGATCCAGGTTGTCCTCGATGGCTGTTCATCCAAACAACATGACATAAATGCAGATGTACCCCAGTGATCTTTCCTTATACCTTTATTGTTCCTGATTTTCATAAACGACCTTCCTGATGACATTGTCTCTGAGATGGGTATATTCGCTGACGACACCATGCTCTATTCTCGTCATGTGGGCAAAATGGACACGCACATATCCGAGGCAATGACTGAATTTTTAGAAAGTGACCTCCAGTCTGTAGTGAAATGCCGTCATAAATGGATGGTAACATTTAATGCTGCTAAAACAAAGCTCCTTTCCTTCAATAACTACAAGAAACCTCTTCAACTACCGATTGTCATCGCAAATAACACCTTACCTGAGAGTCTAACGTTCAAACGCCTCAACCTAACATTCACAGGTAACATGAATTGGAACAAATACATAGAAGACATTGCTAAGGTTGCTGCAAAGAAAGTGGGCTCCCTCTACCGTGCTAGAAAACTTCTCACACCTGACAAAGCCACCATCCACCCATGCATGGAGTATTGTTGTCACATCTGGGCTGGTACACCATCCACCAGTCTCTCCCTCTTAGACAAGGTCCATAAAAGAGTTTCTAATCTAATAGTTCCCTGACTATCCACCAAGCTCCAGCCCCTGTCTCATTGCCGCAATGTTGCATCCTTGTGCTTGTTTTACAAATACTTTAGTTGGAATGTGCTGCGATGAACTTGCTGCTCTGGTGCCCCCTGAATGTAAATACACTCGACCAACCCGACAATCAACTAAATCCCATTCATTCACTGTGGAGGTCCCCAGATGCTGGAGAACCTTCTACTCTAATAGCTTCTTTCCTCGAGCTACCGAGCCTTTGGAACTCCCTCTCTGTTCCCTGTTTCCCCCCACTGTACCGACATGCAGAAATTTAAAACTAATGTGAACAAGCATCTTGCTGCACAGCTCCCAATTTAGGATGACCCCTTAAACTTTCACCCTAATTCTCAGTAGCCCCTTATGTCTACAGTGGCAATTTGTCTTGTTTGAGGTGAACTAAATTAAAAAAAAAAAATTTACAATCTTTCTTAATTCTCTATCTTGCCCCCCCCCCCCCCCCACACACACACACTTTGCCTGTGTAGTTCAAAGGGCCCGTTATTTTTAATGTTCTTTTGTTTGTCATTCATAGATTCCTAGCTAATCTCTTCCGATGATCTTGGTTGTAGGGGTTGGGGCAGTCCATAGTATCATGAGATCTTTATTCCAAATTTACTGCAATTTAACCAATAGTTTTCGAGCCTATAAGTGTAATAGTAGTAGTAGTATTTTGTTTTCTCTATCCCATTACACATTTGATATCCCAAAAGCTCTTCATGCTAAATTTAGTGCAATTCTGTCTGATACTTTTGGACACTCTAATATTTATTGTTAGTAGTAGATTTTTATAGGTAGTAGTAATAGTAGTAATGAAACTTTCCTATGATACACTCGGTATCCCAATTATTTTTCATGAAAATTTGGTCTCATTCACCCCAATAGTTTTGAAGACTATAAATGTTTGTTTTTAGTATTATTATTATTAGTAGTAGTAGCAGTATCATTTTACTCCTCATCCCCCAATGACACACCCAGCATTTGAAGGATACTTCATGCTACATTTGTTGCAATTCTGTTGAGTAATTTTAAAGCCTATAAATAACCAATAGACAAACAAAAAATACTAAGTAATAATATAGATTACTAGCTGAAGTACCCATCTATGTTGGGTTTCTCAAATTTTTTCCTTTCTGCACGTCAACTGGAAAAATGTGTTTTTACTTTAAATTGTATTAAAACAGTTAAAAATTACACTTTTAAAATCAGTAAATGTTAAAAAACAATTATAAATTAGTTCTCACTGAATAAATAATATTTATGGATAATTACAGTTTTTTATGTATTAAATCAAACATTCAAACATGGCATATATCACTATAGACTCAGACACAGTATTTATCACTATGGACTCGGACACTGCGTATATCACTATGGACTCGGACACGGTGTATATCGCTATGGACTCGGACACGGCGTATATCGCTATGGACTCGGCCACGGCGTGTGTTGCTATGGACTCGGCCACGGCGTGTGTTGCTATGGACTCGGCCACGGCGTATGTCGCTATGGACTCAGCCACGGCGTATGTTGCTATGGACTCAGCCACGGCGTATGTCGCTATGGACTCAGCCACGGCGTATGTCGCTATGGACTCGGACACGGCTTATTTCATTATCGACTATGATGTGTCATGGACTACCAACTCAGACATAATCTCGTGCCACATATTCATAAAAGATTGAAAATTCCTAGTCTGCTCCCAACTTATGGCCACATTCATTAAAAAATTTAAATTCCGCACTTGTTCTCAATCTAGAGCCACATATTCATTCACTGTAGATCTCAAATGAAAGACGCATTTCGAGTCTGTTGCTAAGATCGCTGGTAAGATGGTTGGATCATTCTACTGCTCTATAAAGTATGTGACCCCAGATGCAATCCTCTACCTATAGAAGAAGTCAGATATGTCCAAAGATGGAATACTGCTGCCACATCTGGAGAGTTGCCGCACAGAACACGCTTCCTTGCCTTGACAAAGTACATAATCGACTTTTGTAATCTAATGGGGGAATGATCTCTTCTCTTCCCTACAGCCCCTTTCTCACAGAAGAGACGTTGATAGTCTTTCTACTCTATTGTTATTTTCATGGTAGGTGCTCGACTAAGCAATGTTAACAAGTACTTTTAAATAATCAAATCCTGCCCATTTCACCCATTGTTTCCAATCTGCTCATAGTATTGTTCATCATTCAACTGACAATCTCATTAACCTTTATCCTCAAGTGGCTTCCAGACCTTAATAAGTGGTGACCCATTAGTATACCACTATCAAATACTTCAAATGGTTCCGAAATGAAAGAATATCTAAAAATTATCAGATTTATCCTAAACACCCTGTACTTCATGCAAATCACTTATTCTTGCTATAATATACTAAAATTCTTTGCCCATTTATTAAAGTATTGAGTTTTTTAAGCTACTTACATCCAATACTTTAAAAAATCAACATTAAAATAACATTACCTTAACTTCTGAGCAATGCCGGGTAAGAAACAACTAGTATATATATATATATATATATATATATATATATCTTCTATATAAAGTTAAAACGTTTTTTCCCCTGTACCTTCGGCAAGAGTAAGAAAATAACCACATGCGTCACAGGCTACTAAACTCACCACTATATTAAGCTTATTCACTCGACCATGTTATAATAAATTTATGATTATTTTCTCCATCTGAAACTAAATATTACTTTTGGCCCACCATCGTAGACTCTTCCCCAAAACATACTCCATAGAGGTGGTAGCAACAACTTTTCCCTCTGATATTTTACTACTAACACTCTCCCCATCTACACTGGGAACTAATAAACAATGGATACTTTATTAAAATGTAACCCTTATTTTCTATTCATCTGCTACTGATTTAATACATAATACAATACATTCCGCACAAATTTAATAGATGCTCCTTCACATTCCGCTAATTTTCGAGATTATCGGATCACAATATTTCTTACTATAAGTATAGACTTATTCTCATTCCGGTTTTTGCGGAATACATTTAACGAACATAATTACTTATAGTGTTCCGTGATTCAAAATGGCAGCTACACTCTCTTCAGCGAATCGACTTTAGCCATTTCCCTTATCACTTTGTTTTCTTCAGGTATAATTTCATTTTTTTACTTAATTTCATACATAACACTGTTAAGACTTAAAAATCATTTTCTAAATACTTACAGCGTAAAACGAACTGCATACCACTGATACCAAATCCATGGAAGCACATAATATAAGTTTCTCTACGAACCTTACACTATTTTTACTAACAGACAACACAAGTTCATTGTTTCACTTTCAACCATCCATACAAACCAAACATTAATCCAACATTTGTGTTTTCATTTTTACGCTAGGTATTCTTCGTTTTATTTGTGTGTGTGTGGGAGGGTATTTTACGTAAAGCATTTTCTTTTCTTCTTTACATTTCGCTATTATAACCGTCCATTCTCTCTCTCTCACACTTTTCTTTCGCTCTCTCTCTCTCTCACTATCTCTCTCTCTCTATATATATTCATTCAATTTCTAAAAAAAGTGTTTATATTTTCACAGCCAATGAACATTACAAAGATACGTACATTTCTTTCTGCTCACATATGATTTAAATTAGCATTCATTGATTTATTTATGTATATTTTCATAATGACGAATAATCTTCCTTTATTTAACTCACAGCAGTTAAAGGCTTCAAAATCAATTTCGAACGCAACTTTATTTACTTTCTTCGTTGCTAAAACTGCTACTGATAATGTGACCTATTTGCTTTCTCTCAGCATTTTAATAATAGATATTATACATGTGGCCAATACCAAATAATCAGTTTTGTCGTTTTACACTCATACTTGCTTCTAACAATATTTACTGACCGATATCTCAGATTTGTTTTGCATTTCTAGCTCCATACGAAATTGGGATTTACGTGACTAAAATAGTAATTAATCAACACCTTAATTTGCGCAATTCAGATCAAAATTGATTTCATTTTTTTTTTCTTTTAATTACTACACAATATATATTTATCATATTTGTCTAAAATATAATTTACTTACAAATATCCCGACCCGAAAGTAACCTTTTCCATAATCAGTCAGTGAAGGAGATATCCTGCTACACGGTGGCAATTTCTATTTATTTTTCAACTCAGAAGTAATCCTTTTCGTAGGTAAATAGATTTTCCACAATTCCAAACCGACATTTCTTCTAAACATTAAAATTGTCCGATGTGACCTATTTGCGTTTTGTCGGATGTTGACAAATTTTAATTCATTCTTTTATATTTCTCCTGGGCAACGCCGGGCGATGGGTCCAGCTAGTAATTATATGAAATGTTATCCACAGACCAACTGTCTTGCTAGATATGCAATCGCTTCAAGCTGGGATTTAAACCCAACTTTTTCAAGTCAGAGATTCTACCCATTAGGACATCTGCACAAGCTACAAGGAAGTGAAATCTTAATGTTTATAAACACTGTCAGCCACTGAAGAGTGCTCCATTCAATTTTATAAAGAGTTTTGCATCATTGCTGATGGTAGCTGGCGATTCCACTTACCACAGTGCTAAATCCTAAAAGGGTTGGTATCATATGTAGCCATTCACAGACAGTTTTGCTCTACCCAAGCTCTTCGGTGTGGCTAGACAGACAGCCACTTACAACAGTTATCGAAACTTGATTGGTTTTTTGACAGTTCGAGATTCTAACTCTTAGGCTGTGTACATAAGCTACATGAGATTCAAAATAAATTCCTTGTGATAACGTACCACACAAAACCTGTATTACTCACTACTGTACCTACTCAGCGTTGCCCAAGAATAATGACTGACTTGTTTAAGAAGAAATGGAAAATATGTTTTTTAGATATTAATTTTCACAAAAGTCAAGGGAAAAACTCATTACATGATTACTTCCCTTTTAAAGTATAAGAATATTCGGTGAGTAAAGTAAAGTCTCTACTCTAAAGGTTTTCTTTTCCGGAATAAGTATTTTCAGAAAGAAACTGGTGCGAAATAAAATATATTCATGCCAATAACATAGTAGAAAAAAGAAACAAAAAGTAGGCTAGTTTGAATCAAGTATCGATACGTCAGATAGATTGCTATTTGAGTCTGACTGGATAACTTTATATGTTAGATTATTAAATAATTCGATTGATTCATAATTTACACTTGAAAATAGCCAATGTTATTTGACTGTTTTCAAATTCCTGCTATTTGCTTTATTCATGAGTCATTGGTAAACTCTATCCCACAGAACTGAATGGCACACCTATTTTAACAATGAAAATAACATTTTATTACAGTTTTGTTTTTGTTTTTTTAATTTTTTTTTAATTTGTTTTTAGTGAATAAATTACAAACTAATCATACTATGTTAATGTAAATTTTGATATATTTTATATTAACTTTACTTTTAAATTTAAAAGTGAAAAGTGAAATCATTTGTCAGATTGTTAAATATGCATTTGCCATTTAACAAAAATAGTTTTTATAACATTTTGAATCACAGATCATGAAAATATTCAATTTAACCTTTGATATACAAATCATAATTAATATTGAATATATTGATTTTCAAGTATCAATATTTATTTGCTATGTAACTAGCTGTCCTGATCCAGCGTTGCCCTGGAGTATTTATGCTTTCATTTTTTGTTTTGCATTTCATTTTAAAGTCTGGGTTTTATATTTTTTCTTACTGAAATTTTATTTACAAATAAAACGGAAATCTTGCAAAATTACTTTCGAAGTTGTTCTTGTCCGTTTTGCAAATTACGTAAAAGACAGAAAAACACAAAAGAAAAATTAAAAAATTTGCTTAATATTGTGATCAAAAATGACATAGTTTAATTATTGAAAAAATAAGAGAAAATGCACTAAATCTTGCCCGACCAAGGTTCAAACTCACAGCGTCTGTCTTTAAGTGCTGTGTGCTAAACCATCGTACCACTGAGATAATCTTAAAGTTTTAAAGTCATTTTAATATATAGACTATGGGTATTTTTGTCGTTGTTATTTTTTCCTTTCTTTTGTCGAGTTGAAAGGTGGTTAGAGGCAGGGGAAGTTAAAGAAAATGTTGGTTTATAATTATTTATAACGCTTAAATGCACAAAGTGCTCATGTCATTTCCGTCTGATGCTAGGCACATGGCAGGGCGCAGGAAAGCAAAGAAGGACAGAAGGAGACACTTAGCTAGAAGCGCGTGGCTTAGTTAATTGTAATGTTTTTTACATCTCAAACGATATGTCTGTTCGCTCCGGATTTTCCATTCAGGCTCTCTACGTTCTCGACGGGATTTATTAAGTGATGTGTTAACATGTATTTGTACATCCGTTTGTTTGTCTACTAAATGCATTTTGTATTATATGGGTTTTCTGTTTTCATGACTGTTTATCTACATTTACATATACATACCGGATGAAAAAAAATATATAAAAGAATGAATAGAAAGCTGCACACCTGAGGATCCTTGTTTGTTGAAACTTGGCTTCTGCTTGTATATTTGAATTATATATATATATATATATATATATATATATATATATACGAGGTGTTTGGGATAAATTTGATAATCTTTTGATATTCTTTCATTTCAGAAACATTTGAAGTATTTAATAGTGGTAAAGTGCAATGGATAGCTGTTTCTGTGTACTGCTGGTGGATTCGAGAGCTGGAGACCATGGACAACTAGAAAGCATCGGAATATTGGAAGAGAGTGATCTGCATTATGATCATTCATGTCGAATTCAAAAATTCGGAAATCTTATCTGCAGCTCAGTGTTCCTTGAATATCTTGAGATGTGAGCTGAATAACTGTGATCGAGATGTGGAAGTAGTGGCTAGCAGGAAGGATTATAGCAGGTGTTTCTGTGTCCACACAATGAAATTTGTCAAGAAACTGCAAAATTATATGTGACAAGATCCAGGTATGGCAATGCGGACCTTGGTGCGAGAGATGGGCATGAGTGTCGACTATGAAGAAACTGCTGAATGAGGATCTTTTGCTACTCCTAATACATGAGTCGGAAGGGCCAACTGTAAAGGACATGTCGTAATACCCAGTATCTTTAAATAGAGTCTCAGGAACTCAAAAAGAAACTCAGACTCAACTAAGGTAGCTATATTGAGTTGCTTTCAATTGTTGTCAAGCGCTTGGTGAAGAGGGCAGCTGTGGGAAAGCCATACATGTGACAGCAGGACTTAGTTCTGTATCACGCCTTTGATATAACTCAAAAGTGGCTGTCTGAGAACTACCATGACTTCACCAGTCCCAACATCTACCCCCCCCCCAAACTTACCTGATTGCAACCTCATGGACTATTATGTGTGGAGTGCAGTTGAGAAAGACAATAAATGTACCACCTGCAACAGCAAGCACGAGCTTATTGCCAGAATCAAACTGATGTTCAGGCGTCTCTCGAAGGACACTGTGAAGGCTGCATATTCCAGGTTCAGGTTCTGCTTCAAGGTTGCTTTGTCGAGTGAGCTTTATTGGGCAATAGATCCTCTACGAGATGCATTTGAATTTTGAGAATATATCAATTATTAGCCGAGATATGACACTTTTTCTTTCCTTTCTAGACAATGTCAAATTTATTCTGAACACTCTGTCTATATACATATATATGCTGTGTTTATTATATTTTTAGTATACATATACAAATGTGTATATTATATATACTTTAACATCTCATTTCGGCCATTTCATACTTTTAAATTTTCATGTAGGATTGTTGCCGTGAAAACAACTAACAACAATCTTACTTGAAAATTCCGAAGAAACATGAAAGCCCATTGTGAGGTGGTAAATTATAATATATATTTTAAATGCCTTTAAATTTACTCAAAAATTGGGTTAATAATAGCTCAATAGTGTTTATATTACTAGAGCTCAAACTATAATTATTAAATCTTTCAAATTTACTTTTTACATCTTTATGCATACAATTGTTTCTGCTTAATTCAAAATACACATTTTTTTCTTAATAATAATAATTCAAGATATGTTTTCAAAAAGCTTCCTCTGTGAATTTTTATCTTTAATCAAATAAAACCCAGAAAAATCCAAAACCATTAATTTCAAAATTGTTCTCTTCATATATATATATATATATATATATATATATATATATATATAAATTTAATAAATTTCATTTATACAATTGTTTAGGCCCATTTTTCAAGATGTTTTCCCCACAACAAATTCCCCTCCCCTAAATAGAACCATCAAAATTGTTCTCTTCATTTTATTTATGTATCCCTTTTTTTTCAAAGCAAACAAATGCAAACATTTCTAGTTGCATCTTTTATGTAGGTAAATAACCAAAACTAATATTTATGGGCAGAAACAATTGTATGAATAAAAATGTTTTCTTTTTTTAAATTCGGAATATTTATTAAATTATATTTTGGGCTCTAGTAATGTATACACTATTGAGCTATTAATCCAACTTTTGCATGAATTTAAAGGAATTCAAATAATATATATATCTCAAATTTATGTGGTGTTTGTTCTATCTTTGTAGATTATGAACTATGAAGGGCCTGCAAAAATCCTTGTCAGTTTGGTTACTAATGACGCGGTACCAAAGACGCACGCCCATGAATTGGTTGGCAAGTCTTGTAATAAAGGAATTTGTTTAATTGATGTCAAAGAAGCTAAGAATCCAATTTGTCAGTAAGTGCTGGAGGATTTACATGAAAATTTATTTTAGTTTATCAGTCTGCCTATCACTCTCTATACTAATCTAACACATCACTCAATAAGTCTTGTGCCTAACACAAAAGCAAAATTCGACTTTATTCATCAACATAGTCTCCTTCTAGGGTGAGACACTTATTCCAACACATCTAACAATTCATTGCCTTTTTTGTAGAACAATTTGTCTTTGGCCACAAAACGCACCTCAGTTTCTGATATCATTTCTTCATTAGAGCCAAATCTCTTTCTCTGGGGCATCCTTTTGAGGTCTGCAAACAGTGAGTTATCGCTGGCGGCCAGATCTGGAAAATAGGATGGGTGTGGAAGCAATCCAAAGTGCAATTCATGTAGTTTTGCCATTATTACAATCAACTTGTGACACAGTGCATTGTCTTGGTAAAATATCACCTTTTTTCTTCATTTGTGGCCATTTATTTGGTGATTTCTTCCTTCAAACGTACCAATAATGCTATATAAAATTCGTCATTGATGGTTCTTCTTTTCTCAAGGTAATCTATGAACAAAATATCTTGTGCATCCCAAAATATGTAGTCCAAAACCTTGCCTGCTGATCTTTGCATCTTTGGTCGCTTTAGATGGCTTTCACCTGCTGCTTTCCACTCAGATGACTGCTGATTTGAGTCCAGAGTGAAGTGGTGGATCGATGTTTCATCTATTGTCCCATACTGGTGTAAAAACTTCTTTTTGTTGCATTGAAACAGTTACAAACAATGCTCCGAATTGTCGACGTGTTGTTGTTGTTTTTGATCGACTGTTAGCAAACACGGCACCCACTTTGAACACAGCTTTCGCATTGACAAATGTTCATGCACAATGGTGAATACATCTTCGCCTTCTAATATCTTCAACTCCTCTGCTATCTCATGCAACTTCAAATTATGATCGGCCAAATGAGTTTGTGTATTTTTGGGTGTTTTCCAGGACAACTACCGAATTTATGTGACCTGAAGGTTCAGTATTATTTGTATCTGTGCGACCACGTTTAAAGTTAACATACCATCTCTTAACCATTGTTTCTGACATAGCAGAAGCTGAATAACACTTATCAAGCCATTGCTTTGCTTGAACAGTATTTTTTCCATCAGAAAGCTGGGGATGGCATGGTGGCTGAGTGGTTAACGACGCGGACTGAGGACCTGGGTGTGTCGGGTTCGAATCCAGTTCGTTCCACAAAAACACTTTCATCAAACCCCACACCTGACCTTGTGTCTAACCTCCTGGAGAGTAGGTAAATAAAAATACTTAAGTTTGAAGAGTCAGCCATAGAATACACTCCACTCGAGGTAATATGGTAAAAGAGCAATCGCTCATGGATTCTTCATAATTTTTTTTTTGCTCTACATCGTCGAGATGGAATTGGCTGTGGCGCGTTGAGATGGGACCCCCAAACAATTAGCCATTTCAACAGGCCACTTTCTCTGTACAAATAAGCTGTGTATAATTTTATATGCTCAAGATTCTCCGTATTTACCCTGGTAAATCATGTTTATTCTCGATTGTGTTTAGTGACTGTTAAAATAGACTTTTGTTTTTGATAAACTTTGTTTTTGACAAACTTTTTGTGCGAGAATAAATGTACGTTGCTTATATGGGATGGCAGTGGTTAACGACGCGGACTGGGGACCTGGGTGTGTCGGGTTCGAATCCAGTTCGTTCCACAAAAACACTTTCATCAAAACCCACACCTGACCTAGTGTCTAACCTCCTGGAGAGGAGGTAAATAAAATACTTAAGTTTGAAGAGTCAGCCATAGAATACACTCCACTCGAGGTAATGTAGTAATAGAGCAATCGCTCATGGATTCTTCATAATAATTTTTAATTTTTTAAAGCAATGTTTTATCAATACACGAAATTCTGATTTTTCCATTGTTTTGAAAATTTGCAACAGTAGCTTCACTTTAATAACTGTAATTTGTAAACTAATAATCCGATTGAGTCAAATTTTGACATGTGCCATTTGCAGGTTAGTACCTTATAAAAAATTATATAGATTTTTTATTAGTGGTACCATCTACATGTCAGGCTCGAGACATATTGAGTTATATATTATCTTTAAACAAGGAAGAGGTAGGAATAGCATTATATGGAAGCGGAAGGAGTGGGAACCGTTCTCATTTGCTGATGCCTGCTGAAAAAAGAAAGGCCGAAGTTTGTCAGAACACGATTTTTTGCAATGTTGGCACACATAGCTGATAGCTTTCAAGGAGGCGATTCAGCGCGTCCGGAGTCAGGTCGGGGTTCCTGACTGAGCCGTTATGATGCGAAACCCAAAATCAGCAATGATGGCAGTGCATCACTGAAGATTTCCCTTTGAGGCATCTGAAGAATGTATTTCATGATTATTACTATAGGTCTCAGTTTTTCATGAATAGTTATATTGTTGGGGGGATTTTTTTAATCAAAAAGAGTTATTTATAATTCAAGTAGCCATAAAGTCACTTAAAGGGCAGCTTTTTTTCACCCATTTTTTAATATTTCATTTAAATCAATAAAGTGTCCCATGGTTCCTCACTTTTTGATCGAAATCTTTTTTTCTTTTTTAAATAAGAAAAACCTGATTTCTGCCAAATTGCTAGAGCCTTACCTCCTTATTTTTTTGTCGCTATTTGGCTGGATTTTATTTCTCCTTATCTCTTTCTCTTTCTTCCTCTCTTTCTCGCTTAATCTTTCTTTCTCTTTTCCTGTTTTTTCTCTCTTCCTCTTTCTATCTTGTCTTGCCTTGATTTTCCCTCTTATGATAGTTCATTCTGAAAACCGAAAATGTTAATTTTGCCATGAAGGCTAAGACTTCAAACGATTCATGAAGAGAGAAGGGTAAATAACTTTTGTTTCATCAAAGAATGATTTCCTGCCCCCTAAATCTGACATGCGCACTCAACTTTAACTGCATTCTTTACACGTGTGACAAGCCGACAATGTATTGTTGTTTTCAGTTTCTGTCTAAATTAATTCTTTCCCGTCGGTCAAATCGCGTTTTTAGCATCCTATCTATATTTTGTGCCAGGATTTTATTTTTAAATGCGTAGTTTTTAAATGTCTATTTCCTATCATAACTATTACATTTAAAACAGTTATCCTCATTCTTTTTGTTTGTTCTACCTTACAGTGTTACACTGTGACCATACTGGCAAACAGATCGCCAAACAAAACAGTACACACTGTATGAAATAAGATGATTTATTAGAAACACAATTCTTTTTTAAAGAAATAGTTTTGAATTCAAAATCTTAAAAGTAAATTAATTCAAAATCTTTCACAGTTGGATCAATTAGAAATGCCGAACAGCTGTATTCATAAAAAAAAACATGTTCTTATTTTGGGATTTTTTTTTTTTGTTATATGTTTATTGAGAGAAAAGCTAACAAGTTTTCCTCTTGGTGTTTCTGGTGCTATCAGATCAGGCTGTCTGAATATACCGGCTTCCCGACTTAAAATTCACCAAACATTGATGTTATTGTTTTTTTTCCTTTCCCTTTGCAAAACTCAATCATGTTCTGCAAAGCCAAAAACAACAATAATCCTCTACAAAACAACCAAACAAAACATGATGAATAGATATTTGAAGATATAAAGAACTTGAAGCATAAAAACTTTTACCAAAATTACCAGATTCGGCATTAAATAACCCGAAAAGGGTTGATATGCCGTAAAAAAAAACAACCTCTTGGTGTCATTTGGTCATGTTTATTGCTTACAAGCAACATCAGATTTAATTTTAAATTAACGGAAAAATTGTTATCATTTTGATTGGTGGAGAAGTTTTGAGTTACTACTGTTACATAACGAAAACAGCAAGCTTTAACAGAGAGAAAAGTAAAGTTCAACAGTCAACCATAATTATAAACACAGAAGTTGGCGAAATGATGTGACTTTTGGAAGAAAGAGATTCTGTCTCTTTCCTAGTGACACACCAAGCAAAGTAGACACGAAAAGTCGTTCGCTCTCCATTTAGCCCCATTGAGTGGAGGTGTGGGCACACAACGTGAATTTATGAGAGCACGGCACATCCATCTGATATTCTCTCTCATTCACACGCAGTAACCCATGTAGTTAACGTGTTTAATCGCTCTATTTAGTTTTCTTGTGACTGTTTGATGCTGTTAATAAATCTTATATAAAATGAATTGCTACCTTTGTGTGAAATACCCGAGATGTTGAGACAACAAAGGGTATAATGACACTACTATTGTTTGAAGTAGTGATGTGACGATTCCAATATTTGTCCTGATTCCTATACAATTACCGATTCTGTTCTAAATTCCCGATTCCGATACAATTACCGATTCCGATTCTTTTAAAATCTCTAAATATTTAGCTATAGAGTGTTATTTTTTAAAAATTATTTTCGGATTACCATAAAAACCCATATATTTTCGCAAACGTAAAAATACACTTGGGGGGATCTATAGATTTAATTTTACTGGTAATTTAAAATAAATAAATAAATATATATATATATATATATACATATATATACCATTTTATCATTAGTACCAGCAATGGTAAATTAAGTTTAAACAAAAATACAGAAATAAAAATAATTAAAAGAATTGTGTTTGGCATCGGAAAATAGGCACAAATTTTTCCGATCCTGATTCTGATAGCCCAAAAAGTTCTGATTTTTCTGATTCCGATTAATCGTCCCAAAACTAGTTTGAAGATCATCTACGTTGCACGATGGAACATTTTAATTTGTCATGATTCAACTGATTTGCTTGAAACGGAATATCTTTATCAAAAATTGCATGTGTGACAATAAAGAGGAACACCTATCGACTGAGAAAAGAATGCGATGCTTCGCATGCTGTGACTGTCCATCCACCAGAGTGGGAGGGGGCTTCTCTTCGCAGATGAAGCCTTTTATAGTTGCAACTAATTCGCATATGTGGGGATCAGCCGAGTTAAATGGAAGGACTAAAATGGAAGATGGGCAGTTGAATTTTTGAGAGAACATTGAAGTTGAGATTTGTAGGTGTCCGTTGTGGTGTTGTTGAAGAGGAGTTTTTTTAATTTCGTTACAAGGATTACAAGAGTATGAAACGTTCATATTTGGGTTTGCTGCCAGCCCTTTATTCCTTAACTTTGTTGTTAAACATCCCATTCAGTTTGTGTTAGCAGATGAGACTTAGCAACTTTTATGTGCATAACTTTATCAAGACCCACACTTCCCCTGATGTTTTGTTGAATTGGTATCCAAATTCAATGACAGTTATGAAAGGGTGATTTATGCTTGAAGTCATGTAATTCCAATAGGAAGGTCTTGATTGCTGGTATGAGGGCAGATAATATTTTTGTCACTCACAGTTCTCTCTTGGAGAAAGTGTTGGGATACTTGCATGATCTTGTACAAGATGATGTTCATATTGCAATCCATTCTTTGGAAATGATGGCAGATACCAAGACAGGTATACTGTCACAGAATTCATCTGTTTTTGACCCACTTGGGTTTTGTTTACCTGTAATGAGTGATGAGAGAATACTCCTCAGTGACTTGAGATCACAAAATTCCATCTAATCTCCAACACGTTTTGAACAAGTTATTTAACGATCTTGTACATTTGGATAGGTCAAGATTTTCTAGATTTGTTGTGCATTCCACTGATTAGTTGTATTTTGTGATGCTTCTCAAATGGCTTTTGGTTTTGTGGCCTACATCTTTCAGGGTGGGTCAGCAAGTTTGATGTTTTTCAAAACTAAAGTTGCCCTTTGACAAAGAGGACTTTGTCTTTTCTGGAATTATTGTCTTTTTCAGGATGAAATGTATTCCCAATATTTTAAGAAATTTCCTACAAGACACATCATATTCAGTTTACTGTCCGTTTTACATGCTTGCATGCATTGGACGGCTTTAAGAAATTGACTTCCAAAGTAACCTATCTCTGGCCAGGTCTTTATTTATCCCTCTTTCCCTCAGGCCCATTTTTATCACTTCCTCCCATGTTTTCCTTGGCCTTTCCCTATGAACTGACCTCAACATTTCTCTTCATGCACCACATGTCCTCAACCCTCACTGGCCAGGTTTCACTTCCATACATGATCACATTGCGTACACATGCCTCATAGACTCTTTCCTTGGTTAACAATAGTAAAACTCTGCTGGTTAGTAATGGCAGAAGTTCCATGAACTAATTCCATCCACTCCTAACTCTTGCAATCACACTAGCACCTGCTCCACCCTGTGCTCCAATGGTATCACCAATGTAACAAAACTTCTCGAAAACCTTAATAGTTTTGCCATCAAGATATATTTTCTCCACATCTGAGGTCTCATCCATCTCCATTGTCTTACACTTCTTGCACACAAATTGGTTATCGTCTCTCAACCTACCAGTAATTCTAATGCACTTCTTGTGTACCCAACACTTACAGGTACCACAAAAATTGAATTGCACACAACTCCCTTTCAAGAACTGAGCAGGGGAATTTTCCTCTTATTTGGGAGCTTTCCAACACTACAACCACTCATCATCACTTTGGTCTTAGTAACATTCATTTTCAGACCTTTAACTTGACAAGTAGGTCATTTATTATTTCACAGGCAAGTACTAAATCATCAGTATAGGGTATCTTTTCCAGTCAACCTGTACGGAAGTCTCTGGACAATGCTTCTAAGACTCTAAGACACAAATGAAAAACAACAGACTCAGTACAGAACTCTAATGTACTTCTACTTTACATTAAAGCTATCACTAAATGTGCTGTTAATTCTAACATGACTTAGAGCATTTCTGTACATTGCTTTAACAACCTTCACTAACCACTCGTTTGCCCCTAGTTTACGCAAAGTTCACCAGACAACGTCTCGTGGCATGTTGTCAAAAGCTTTCTGAAAATCCACAAAGGCAAGATACAAGTTCTTCTTCTTACCAAGGTACTTACTTTTGTTGCATTTGTCTCAGGATAAATATAGCATCGGTGGTATTTTGCCCAGGCATAAAACCAAACTGCATTTCATCTATGCTTATCTGACTTCTTATTCTCTCAATCACTTTCAGGACTTGATCTATCAATTTTAAGCCTCTGTAATTACCTCTATCTAGTGCTTCCCCTTTGCCTTTGTAACAATTCACTATTGTACTAAGTTCCCAGTTTTTCAGGATAACCTCTTCTTTTATGATCTGATTTGTCAAGTCTGTGATCATTCTAATGCCTGTTTCACCCGCAGCCTTCAACATTTCTGCAACAACACTTGAGGGTCCTCCAGCCTTACCTTTCTTCATCTTATTCACAGCTTCCTGTACAATTTCTTTCTCAAATTTTCACAGTTCCATGAAAACTCAGTAGTCAAGCAATTTCTCATAGTGACATTTCCAAACACCCCTCTTATCCTGTTCATTTGTTGCTAACACTTCATTGTCATTTCTAATTCACTTCTATCCAACAATATCCATATTTATCTTTGCCATCTGTTTAGCTATCCTGAATACTTAATTCTTTTTGTCATCCCTTCGTAGTATATCTGGAAACCTAGATTTCTCTGTCTCCTTATACAGTAAAACAGGTCATTGCTGCTGGATGCACAGGTTGTGTTTTCTTAAATTTTGTTTAAAAATATAAAAACAAAATGTGTGTTTACTCATAATCGTTTGAAGGACATCCGGGAAGAAATTGGGAAATTGATTGATCAGATTTTGACGTGGTGTTCAAATATATGATCACTTTAGATAACTTGTAAGATCTGATCACCAGATGAATTACATTGGACAAGTTCAGCTCGGCTATGTGTGTGGTTCATGTGGCAGAGCATGTCTGTCAAGGACTTTTATTGAGACACATGAGATCCTATGGCAGGAGCCAACTACACAAGTGTCAAACAAAAGTTGAATATAATTATGTACAAGTGGAATCTAGTGGCCTCGTACGTCATATCTGCAGCAAGACTTGTAAAAATAAGTTGGGGCTGATGAGCCATTTGCTTGCCCACAATCAGACATAGCAATCTTGTAGGATGGCCTTCTTCCGTAAAGAAGTGATAATCACCATAGATCTCGATTTATATAAAGTTAGGTATGTGTATATGTTTATATATTTCTATGTATATGATTCACTCCTAAACTAATTACCTGATCATTATGCATTTTGGAACACAGCTGCTAGGTATAAGGGTGGGTAATGTGGGTTATATTTAGCTTAATTTAGTTTTATGCAAAGAAGCCCTTCGTAAAAATCAGATTCCTCCAATTTTTGTGAAATTTTAACAATAGGTATTAGACATCAATTAATTAATAAATATTCTCCAAATTTTAGTTTCTTTGGAGTAGTTTAAAAGGTGTTTAGGGGGGCATAATATGGGCACAACTTCCCATTCGAAAATATCAATATTTCAGATTTGCATTAAAATATAGTCATCAGACAAATTTGGAATAAGGATTCTAGACATAGGTTTTGTATCATTATATCTTGATTTTAGTCTTCATAAGGAGACATAAAAGTGATGCAAAACTTTTCTGTTTGGGGAGAATTAATTTTACCAGTCCTTGGACGGGTATTCTTCTTGTGGATATATATGGTAATTTAAAAAAAAAAGTTAAATTTTATTTGCGTCTTTCAGGTTCCAGAATATTGGAGTAATGCATGTGACAAAACGTAAAGTCTCAGATGTCTTAAAAGAGCGGATTTTAGAGTCGATGCTTCTAAACAAGCGCATCAGCAGTGGAAACGTGAATGATGAAAACATCCAATTAAATGGTAAAAAGCATTTTTTTTGTTTTTCTTTTTACTTTTTTACGTCATATATTAAAGGACGAAAACGCAATGTAAGTTGTCAAGAGTTCAGAATTTAATTCATCTGAGTCAAAAGACACAAAAAAACGCAAATATCAATTAGCATGCTAGGAACTACAATAGAATTTGTTTAGTAGTGGAACGAACACATGTATAAAATGTAGCTGTTAAAAATAGACAATGTTAGACTCTGACTCTCTCTTTCTCTCTCTCTCTCTTTCTCTGCCTGAATAATGTACTTGGTACAATTAATATATGTATTTTGAGAACAACCGTCTTCAGCTATATAATAAATGTGAATGTACTGGTTGTCCAGATCGCTTCAATAATCACGTATGCAAATTTAATTTTATGAGCAAAGATGGGAGGCTTACTCTTAATAATAACTAATAATAATCATGGAAAGGAAAGAATAATCATGTATGCAAATTTAATTTTATGAGAAAAGGAGATGTTTAATCTTAATAACTGATAATAATAATAAAAAAAATTTTTTTTAAATATTTACATGGTTGGAAAAAGAATAAAATAAAAGTAAGATCTCGTTTGCTTAACTGATTTTCCATTGATAGAAAAAAAAACTTTCGATTTTTCTTTCATTTAATTAATTTGGTGATTTCTATTTTTAATTTAATTTTGTTTTCTTAACGATTAGTTTTATCAGTAATCTAAAGTTAACAGGTGAGAAATTAAAAAAAAATAGTACAACAAATAACTTTTACCAAACGTATTAAAATTTTACTTTCTACCGACCTGTATAATTTTAAAGTGTGGAAGCTGATTGTAAGATTTATTATCTCTGAAGTTGTTATCGCTAATTTGACTATTCCGAACACGAGAAAATCAAAATTACGTCAATTTTTTCTTTCTTTCTTTTTTTTTTAGGTGGTCGCTAATTTCATGCTTAAAAGATAGTAAAAAAAATAGCTTACCCTACTACTAACCCTAAATCCGAGTGGGAGGCTTACCGGTCAGAGTTAGTGGTAGAGTAAGTCTTTTTTTGACTATATTTTTAAAAGAACAAATCACCACCAACAACAGAGGGCCAATTAGCCATTTTGATTCTTATGTGAAGAAAGCAAGAGCTTTCAACAAAATCTAATTTTGAAATTAAAAAAAACTTGAAAAAGTATGTAGATCAGTAGGAAATTAAATTTTAATGCATTTGGTAAAAGTTATATGTTGTGTGTATATATATGTATATTTCCATTTCTCGCCTGTTAATTATACTTACCGATTAGTTTTGTCTTCTTTTTCTTATTGATTAGTTTTATTTCATTGACTTCAAATAGTGAATAATAATTAAATTGCAAAGTGATAGTGAACGGACGAAGTCAGCTAGTCTTAATTAATTGTGAATAATGACAAACCAACCAGACAACGACCTCGTGAAGAATCGGCCACCAGAAACGTTGTCCAGTCCTCCAGAAAAAAATCCATAAGTAAGTCATGCAAACTCTTTATCAAGAAGTTTTTTGACTATCATTATCATCATCATCCTACAAACCTTTGAGAATCTAGAGTTATGCAATAATACTTTTGAGACCTGTTACCGCTAAAAACTGGCTAAAACTTTTGGTGCACTAATAAAAAAGAAATATAGAGCTTGATTTAAATAATTACCAGAATTAAAGATACCAACGTTGACAATTTTAAGATCACACATACTACACTAGTTTGGATATGTGGATCGTCATGGTCAGTGGATTCACCAACGTACCAAGATTGTAGCCCTTGATCAATGGGGGGGAGAGAGAGAGTGCCCATGTAACTTATAATATACCATCTGTAGATAAATAAGATCAAATAGATGAGAGGCACCCAGAATTAACAACAACCAAATGGACACGTTTTGTCTTAACACCAATATTTTTATTTTTTTTACCTTTTGACTTCCAGTTTTATTCCTTATGATAAATAAAAGATTTTTATGGCAAAAAATCCAATATTAAAAAAACAATTTTTTAGTACAATCCAATATTTTTTGTGTGACACCATCTCTGCACAAGATCTTTTTATTTAGATTTTTAAAAAATATTTGCTTTTGTTTATTCATACATTTTGTTTAAATAAAGTTTTAAAAATAAAACTATGTATTTTTTATTTTTTTTATAAATCTCCAAAGTTTACAAGACAAAACGTTTTGTAAATTAAACTATTTAAAAAAAAAATGTAAAATGTGCATATAACAAACCTAGCTTATAAATAAAACTATGTATTTTTAGACTATTAGTAAACTTTTTGTAAATAAACTCCTTATTTTTTTTTTTAAATACGACATATTGTTTTGTTCATAATTCCATCAGAAGTAGAAACAAAAAACGGTGTTTTTTTTATTTTTTTATTTTTTTAATTTTTTTTAACATAGTTCACCCCAAACAAGGCAGGACGCCACTGTAGACGTAAGGGCACAATGTGTCCTTTTGGTTGTTGCCCATTGTAGGCTGCCTCAAATCCATTTTATTTAATAAATACTGTTATCACTACCAACATATTTATCTACGTCACGCTTTTAACTGATATGAATAGAAATGGTTAACACCCATATCCTAGACATGAAAAGTAGAAGCTAATACAACAAGATATCTCAACCAAATTTTAAAAAGTTAAAATATATTAAAAAAATCTAAGCTTTTTGAGTTAAGGGCAAATTTACCCCCCCCCCCCCAAAAAAAAAGATTATATTTAAATGGTCCATCTATACATTAATATCGTGATCACTACTTCTCATCATTAACCATTATAATACCACAGAATTTACATAAATATAGCTTTAATAATTATCTTACATATAAAGTAAAGTGAATTTTTCCCTTATTTCATTGACTATTATAACTTTCTATCCAAAAGCTGCATTTGCATTTCTGTTTCGTATGTGTTTCAGTTGCTTATCGGTAATTGCTTCTAGAAATAGTTATTGAGTTTTGTTTGCTTTCAACAATGTTTTGTCTATATATTATCCGGTCTCCTCTTTCTTTTTCTGCTTAATATTTTCAATATGGGTGTAGGAGGTATTACCCCCTCAGTAATAAGTCATATTCCTTCCACTCGTAACACTGTCATGATATGCGGAAGAGCTCTTCTTGGAGTACATTTTTAGATTTACACTGCGCATTAGAACTATTCACTCTTAATCAATGTGAACACTAGCGCTTACAAGATTATTACATACACAAAATTGCAAAAATATGTTTTCTGATTGTATACAGTACAAATCAAGCCGCCTGCCTCACCAGCCGACATTGTTAGAATATACATACAAAAAAATTTTCAACACTACTTCATTCATTACACCATTTTCCAAGTTTTACAAAACTATTTTTCTCTTTACATACGATCCTTCACAAA
This sequence comes from Sepiola atlantica, assembly GCA_963556195.1. Lineage (NCBI taxonomy): Eukaryota > Metazoa > Mollusca > Cephalopoda > Sepiida > Sepiolidae > Sepiola > Sepiola atlantica. The sequence goes on along the minus strand of OY744518.1, from coordinate 164,191,450 downwards.
TCAGCCATGTCGCTTTAGCAGCAGTTAAAAAAAAGTCCTATTTTTATCATAGGAACACTTTTGTGCATACGTCCTGGCAGCTGCCTCCGCATACGATTCCGATTGGAGGCGTGCCCAATTTACATTTTCCTTTTTGTTTTCATAATACAAAAATTATCCATTTCGTTTGCATTGGATAATTTAAAATGAAATTGCCAACATTTTAATTATATTTTATTTTTCATGAGTTTCAATACCTTCAGAATTTACAGATAAATTATGTAGGAGAGAAAAAATTGTAAATAGGTGTCGGAGGAACATGATACATGTTAAAAATAAGAAGGAAAGATAAACTATTACCACAACTACTACTATTTATGAAAAAATGTTTTTCCGCTTTTAGGCCGTACATCCATCTCTTCTCTTGTATATAAAGTAAAGTGAGATCTTCCCCTATTTCATTGACGTGTATAGCTTTTTATCCAAAAGCTGCATATGCATTTCTGTCGCTTATTGGTACGTACTTCAAAAAAAAAAAATTCATTTCATTCAAACAACAAATAATTCAATACTTCAAGGTTGGGAACAGGAGTTTCATGGGTTACTCAACTTTCCTTGAAAACCTAGGGGTATAAGTCTGCTAGTGATAATAATAAAGATAAACAAGATCTAGGAAAACAGCATGGATCATCAGTTCTGTATCCGTTTTACATGCTTGCATGCATTGGACGGTTTTTAGAAATTGACTTCCAAACTAACCTATCTGGCCAGCTCTTTATTTATCTCTCTTTCTCTCTAGTCCATTCTTATCATATCTTCCCATGTTTTCTTTGGCCTTTTTCTGTGAACTGAACCTGCTACCTCAACTTTTCTACATCTACTAACCCAAGAATACTCATCCATTCTTTCAACATGGCCATACCATCAAAATCTCCTGTTCTGCACACATCTCCCTATACTGTCCATATTAAATCTGGACAAAGAGACAAAGAAAACAGTAAACCACATCAGTAAATGAATGTAGCAAGCTGGTCCAAAAGGAATATAAAAGCAGACCTGACTGGGTTGGGAACGTAATCCTCTGGAAACTGTGCAAATGACAATACTTTGAACACACAGACAAATAGTACAAATTGGAGGCTGTATTTGAAAATGAAGAGCATAAAATCAGACAAACTCATCTAAGCTAGAAGACAAGACAAGAAGGGGGAAACAAATGACAAATAGTTGATTTTACTGTCCCAGCTGATTATAGTGAAGCTGAAGGAGGTAGAAAAACTAATTAAATATATGGGACTTGTCAAATAGCTGAAGAGGCGATGAAACATGAAAACAAAAGTAATACCGGTAATTATAGCAACACTAGGAACAGTTCCGTAAAACCGGGAAAAAGACTGATGGAATCAGAAGAAAGATTAACACCGTACAAACCACAGAACTAATTAAAACAGCTGGAATTATTAAGAAAAATTCTTGCGTGCGGGAACCAACCCACATAATTATTATCGTCATCATTTGGTTTTGGTATTTGAGGTGTTGCAATTGTTCCAGACTCTAGGTGGGCAACACCAGGCAACATCTAAGGCCTTCTCTCCATATCACTCCCCCCTCCATGTTTTCTTTGGCCTTCCCCTCTGAACTATGCCTGCTACCTTAACTGTTCTACATCTACTGACCTCAAAACTCTCATCCATTCTTTCAACATGGCCATACCATCGGAGTCTCCTGTTTTGCACACATCTCCCTGTACTGTCCAGATTTATTCTTCCACTGAGGTCATCAGATTTAAACCTGTTTTGTAGACTCACATTACACATTCATTGTATCATTCTCATATCATTTCCCTCCATGCAATGCATGTCATCAACCCTCACTGGCCAGGTTTCACTTCGATACATCATCACACTGCATACAAATGCCTGATAGACCTAAAACCTAGAGTAATAATAATAAAAATAATAATTAATACTTGGTTTAGTTCAGCTATATAAAAAAAAATTATTGGTTGTTATATGTTGAATTCTATGTCACTATAAATAGCATCCTCTGAGAAAACCTATGTAAAGGATTTAGTAGCAAATAGATTTTTAATTCTGATTTCGGTTTTATAGCATAAACTACTAAAACTGCATAAGCTGTGTGTCTATCATAATTTATATCAAACACTATTTTTATTATAACTTAACACAAAAAAAAGTTAAAGCAATGTCTTTGTTACAAGTTATATCGAGCACTTTTTTTATTAGAACTTAGTACTGAAAAAGCATATCTTTGATATAATTTAAAACAAATGCTTTTTTTTGCTAGAGCATATTATAACCAGCCGCTTGGTTGGATTGGGCCTCTCCAACCTCCCTGTCTAGTTGAAGTAAAGGCTGAAGTTGCAAAAGTTTCAAATCATGTGATCATTTAGCAATCGAAAGACAGACTGCTCAGCTACCAAGATCCCATCCTTAGACATCACAGGCCACCATCCACATTCAATAGATGGTTCTGTTGGGAGAGTTCTAACCCTCTGCAGATGTGCAGTTGGTATATTCTACAACCTGAGAAGACACAGCGTTTCAATTTTCCATATAAAATCTTACCTATAAGTAATTCTATTAACGGAGATGTGTGCAGAATAGCAGACTCTGTTGGTATGGTCACATTGTAAGAATGGATGAGAGTTCTTGAGTTAGTAGATGTAGAACAGTTGAGGTGGCAGGAGTGCAAGAAAAACATGGGAGAAAGTGATCAGGATGGACTTGAGAGAAAGAGTAATAAAGACCTAATCAAAGATAAGTAAGTTTGGAAGTCAATTTCTAGAAGCTGTCCAACACATGCCAGTATGTAAAACAGACTTTTACCGAATATGATGATGAAAAACACAAACTTTTAGTCGGCGGATCAAATTTTAACATTTTAATCATAATCTCTGACTTGGCATAGATGGATACTAAACCTAGTATATAATCATTCAATTAAGGCTTATTTTATGGACCTGAAAATGTTGATTTTGTGGTGAATTTGATTGTCAATTCAACTGACTAAGAATGACATCAGGACATTTAATTTTTTGCCTTTAGGAAGTCAAACATGTAGCCCACAGGCTTTTTTTCTCTCTTCCTCTTTCACTCCTTGTATTGCCTTGCCTTCCATTTTCCCTCTGTTCTCTCTGAAAACTAAAAATATTAATTTTGAATGACTTCCTGCCTCCTTCCTCCCACATATGCACTCAGTGGCTTTTTCTTAATTTTGACTAGTGGAAATTGATTGGAGTTGTTCAAGAAAACAGTTTTTGTTTTTTTTTGCGCGGCTCTCTCTCCACACATGGGGGGTGGGGGTGGGTGATTTGGTCAGGAAATTCATCTCAATTTCAGCTTTTTTTTTGCCGTTGGCTACTCACACCCCTGATGCAGTCATGTCCCATAAAATCTGCTATGCCAAAGTCAAATCCTACTAGTTCTATTATTGTTGTTTACATATTAATACTTTTGTGATATATGTTCATCATTATTGGGTCCCTGGTTTTGGGAAATCATGGCGAATATGCCTTTGAAGCAACACATAGATGCTGTGTTTTTACCACATTTGCAGTCTGGAATGTCATGTTTCAGATTTTTTAAATAAGGATTGATAATTTTGAATATTTTGGACTACTATTCTCACCTTCGGTTGTTATTTTCATGACTGATGGAATGAGAACAATCTTCCACTACCACCAGCAGCAGCAGTTTAACGTCCATTTTACATGCTGGCGTGTGTTGAACAGCCTTTAGAAATTGACTTCCAGCTTACCTATCTCTGGCCAGTTCTTTATTTATCACTTTTTCTCCTAAGTCCATTCTTATCACTTTCTCTCATGTTTTCCTTGGCATTCCCCGACTAACTGACCTTGCTACTATCTACTAACCCAAGAACTCTCATCCATTCTTTCAACGTGACCATACCAATGAAGTTTCCTGTTCTGCACACATCTCCTTATACTGTCCAGATTTAATCTTCCTCTGAGATCATCAGATCTAAGCCTGTCTTTAAGACTCACATTACACATCTATCGTATCATTCTCATATCATTTCTCTCCATGCAACACATGTCATCAACCCTCACTGGTCAGGTTCCAGTTTGACTATGGATTAAATAAAGGGTTCAGTTCAAAATTCTGTATAGATTGCCCAGTTTGGCATAAAGATTTCCAGGTTTGAAAAGATGCATCTGCAGAAGGTCGGATGTTACATCGGCCGAAACATTGTGAAAATAACAACCAAAATGAAAATTGTATTTCCCTCCAGGTATGGGTAAAATAGCAACTTGTGTTAAATTAATTTTTACTTATTTATTTTTTAAAACTTTTGTTCACCCAAAACAAGGCATATTGCCACTGAGATAGGGACCAGATTTATGGGGGAGCAACCTGGTCGGGGAGTTAGGGAGCAAGATGTTTGTTTACATTTAAATTTCTGCATGTTGGTACAATCGGAGTGAAGGAAAGGATTTCCAAAGGCAATCAGTCTGGGAACAAAAGCTATCACAGTCAAAAAGCTTATGACATCTAGGAACTTCTATGATGAAGGTGTGGGATTTTGCTGTTAGTCGGGTGGGTCTTGGGTATTTTTGTTGAGGTGGGGGTTACACGTGCAGCAAGTTCATCAGAGCATATTCCATGGAAGTACTTGTAAAACAAGCACAGAGATGCAACACTGCAGCAATGTAACAGGGGCTACAGTTTGGCAGACAGTGCGGGACATATTAGGGTCAAAATTATTTTTTGCACCCTGTCCAGGAGGGAGAGGCTAGTGGCTGGTGCACCAGCCAAGATGTGGTAAGAATACTTCATGCACAGGTGAATGGTGGTTTTATGTAAATATAAGATACTGGCAGGTGTGGAGAAGTTTTCTAGTCCAGTAGATGGAACTTACCTTCTTTGCAGCAGATTTGGCTACAGGTATTGAATCATTTGTGATAGATATTCTCTTTCAACATTAAACAACCCAAAAATTGGGTTACGTGCGGTAAAACAAAACAAAAATGAAAGCCCCAAAATAAAAAAATTTGGCAATTGTGCCATATAGTTAATAAAAACGCAAGAAAATTTAATTATCTATCACCCTGTGTAGCTTTTCAGTTTTTGAACTTTTTAAGTGTTTTTTTAAATTTTGTATTGCAGCCTAAAAGGCTTGTAAAAATAGGGATTCCAGATGGCATTGTTTCTTTAATTGATATGAAGGTTTGCTTGTGTATATTTAAGAATTGAAAAATCGAAAATTAAAGAAGAATAAAACTAATAACTCGCCAATCAGTCAAATATTTAATTTTCAACCGATCTGTATATTTTTAACTTAATGAAACTGTTTTTAAGCTTTTTTTATTTCAAAATATTTTGCACTATACCGAACCATTCGACTTCACATGGCCATCCATATTGTTTTTACAAGCCTTCTAGGCTGCGATACAAAATCTGAAAAAACAAACACTTAAAAAAAGTGTCAAAACTGAAAAACTATGCAGGTCGATAGAAGATAAAATTTTCTTACCTTTAGTAAAAGTCATTTGTTGTAAATTTGTTTTCTTTTGTTTCACCCCTTTTTTTCTTGTTATCTATACTGCACAATCGGCAAAAATTCTTTTGAATATTTTTTCTCTTTCTTTTTTTCAGATGCCGAAAATAAAGCAGCTAAAAAACAGGCAGATTCACAGGCAAAAAACATGCATCTAAATGTTGTGCGGCTATGTTTTCAGGCTTACATACAGGACAGAAATGGAAACCTCACAATCGTACTGCCATCTGTCATCTCACACCCCATATTTGATAGTAGTAAGTATCCAAGAGATTTGCATACCCATGATTGCAGTAAGTAACTTACTAATGTGCATACCCTGCATATGATAGTAAGTATTTTATTTACCTCCTCTCCAGGAGGTTAGACACAAGGTCAGGTGTGGTTTTGAAAAGCCAACGTACTAGGATTAGCGCGCTTTGGCCTACAAAAAATGACTGAGCAACCTCGTCGGCATTCCCTGGTAGTGGCAGTTCAGGCGATTAGCAATAAACTAAACCCTTCTCAAAGAGAAAGTAAAGCCTGGGAGGGTGGACCTCTTATGACTGAACAGAACCATACCTCAGCCCGACAGGAACAAAGTTATTGTCAGACTGATATTGAGGACGTATCCCTGACTACTAAGAACACACCTACTCAAGCTGTGCCAGGTAAGTATGATAGAAAGTATCCAAGAGATTTGCATACTCATGATTGTAATAAGTAACTTACTTATTTCACATCCTACATATGACTGCATTAAGTACCCTAGTGATTTGAACACCCAGCATTTGATTGCAATGATACCACAGGGCTGTTTCTCATGATCATTTCTAAGTCCAATGTTTTTTTGTTTTTTTTATTTATATTCACCCCAAACAAGGCAAAATGCCACTGTGAATTAGGGGCCAGATTTATAGCGTCATCCTAAGTGGGGAGCTGTGCAGCGAGATGTTTGTTCACATTACATTTAAATTTCTGCATGTTGGTATAGTCGGGGAAGCAGGGAGGTTATTCCAAAAGCAAGCAGTTTGAGGAAAGACGCTATTAAAGTAGAACGCTTTCCGACATCTGGGGACCTCTAAAATCTGAAGTGATGGGATTTTAAAAGTTGCACCTAAATAGCATTTAAGCTGACATATCAAACTCTCCATTTGTTATTGTCGTACCGTGTTATTGGCATTATAATAATGTATTCTGTTACAGTTTCTATTAAAGAAAATCATGTAGTTCTGCCCGGACAAGACAGTTGATAATATGGAAACATTTTTCAATTATCACTTAAAAAACAAAATCAGCAATGGAAATAACTCATATTTTTGAATGAAGAATATAAAAAGGGCTGTCTGTTTTATAACTAAAATTTTATTTCTTTTTCTATACAAGTTTAAAAAAATGTGAAAATCGGACAATCTCATTAACTCTTATTTTTGAGTGACCTTTGGGTCTTGCTAGGTGGTGACACATTAGAAAAAAAAAAGTAGCTAAAAGATTGGCACAACCTGCATATGATTACAATAAGTATCCAAGTGATATGCATACTGATGGCAGTAAGTAGCAGAGAGATTGTCACACTCTGAATATTATTGCAATTAGTATCAGTTAGAGATTTGCACATACTGCATATGATGGCAGTAAGTAGATGATAGATTTGGATTTCCTATATTTGATTGCATTGGAATGTAATGATATTGTGTCAATAGTAAGCTCCTATTTATTTTCTTCCCAACGAGGGAAAAGTTACGCACGAGGTCAGTTTTTTATGTGGGGGGAAAAATCCAGCTCCCGGAAAAGGGGCACTCTGGATTGGGTCAAAAATAAAAAAATTGCCTCAGTCTAGAAGGATTCCTCCTTCACTGACCTAGGACAGCAAAGACGAAGTGTAGTATCAGAACCGATACTATACTTTGATCCTAACCAAAAGGGCCAAGGATATAACTACCATTTATTGTTGCTTATTTTGACAGACGGATTGTCATTGGTGGTCAGTCATACTATTAAATGTCGGCCTTAGTTTTCTTTAAACGTCTCAATGGCATCTCGAAGGTGTGGAGTTTAGTTCCTTGTACAACGAAATAAAAATCTTCTTTTTTTTTTTTTTAATCTGGAAAAAAACAACCAAAGGGTGGAATGTAAGATACAAGACTTATTGGTTTCTCCTGGATCGTTGATTACCCTCACTCCCATCCACAACACTTTAGCCGTGATACTTTTTTTCACGATTGGCTGCTACCCCTCATTCCACCAATAATAAATACAAGGACAAATTTTCTACTTTTTATATAATGTTTTTTAATTTTGTCTAATTACATCTTGACTTGTTGTGAATTAGGTGAGTAGCAGTCCGCTTAATTCTCCCACCTCGAAAATCCGTGTCCACTTTGTCCTAAGTCAGAGTCAACGATATGAGTTCTTCCTTTTGTTTCTTATAAGAAAAGGCCAAATCGCTAGAGCTTTACATGCTTATCTTTTCCACATTTGGCTTGATTTTCTTTTTCTTTCTCTTTCTTCCCCCCCCCCTCTCTCTCTCTTGCTTTATCTTTCTTTCCTTTTTCCTGTTTTTTCTCTCTTCCTCTTCCTTTCTTCATCACGTTTTTTCTAGCTTTGCTTCGTCTTCCTTTCCCCTCACTGAAAATGTTAATTTTTGCCATACGTCAAACGATTCATGGGTAGGGGAGGTAGAAGATTTTTGTTTCATCAAGGAATGTCTTCCTGTCTCCTTTGAAACATATCAGTTTTAGTATTAAAAAAAAGTTATTGTAGATTAACACCCTTTGCTAAATAACCTTTCCCCTAAAAAAAAATGAGATTCTACTTTTTTAAGGCGATTATGAGTGAACATCCTGGCTCCATAGGTTAGGAAATTGGTGGGCGGCCGTGGCCCACTCAGGTTGAATAACTTGAGTAATCTTCCGTTTTTGCCTCCCAAAGTGTAGTATCTGTTTTGATCATATATTCCCCTCCCCCTCTTTTTTTTAAAATACACAACACGAAAAATAGAATCTTCTGTGTTTATTAAAATGTATTGTAAAAAAGACGAACGCTATAAGATTTTATTTTATTATGCATTCTGCCCTCGTGGGGAGGCAAGTAAAGTAAATAGTGACACGAAAACATTTTAGAACGAGAATTCAAAAAGTTTTGTAAATAAAAGGATAAACGCATTCTACATTAAATAATAAATATATAATATATATCCCCCTCCCCCAATATAAATATTAACATATTTTAAAAGAAAAAGTATTTTGGATGCTTCGATGTTTCATTTGTTTATTAAAAAGTTGTAAATAGAGTGTGCGTGTGCATGGCCAGGTAAACCGGAAGACACCAGTGAAGACAGAAAAGCGTCCCTTTCATTTCTCCATTGTTTTGGGGTCCTTATTCCCTGTATGGCCTCATTTATCTATATATATAAAAGTCAATGTTTGTTTGTTATAAAAATCGATATGTTAACAGAACATGTAAATAAGTTTCAATAAGGATTACATTTTTTCAAATGGAATCAAAGAAAATTTTTAATGGTGTCTTTAGATAGACACCATTAAAAATTTTCTTTGATTCCATCTGGGGTCACTAGGGGCAATTATCAGTTATGTCCATAAAATAACTGAAATATATTTTTTGAAGTTATTTATAGTTTCAACATAGATTACATATTGAAAATGATCTTCATTTTTAGTTTGTTATATATGTACTGATTTCACAAAAATATATTTTTGTTAGTAAAAAAGAAATTGTTTTTCCAATTGAAACGTATATAAAATTTAAAGCTCAGATATCATCAGAACCCACCGCAACCTTCTGTTTTATGTCAGATTTTTACGGTCTCTCCCAAGTAAAGTTTCACATGATCAGCACTTTAATATCAATACAAAATATTTTCATTCTTTTTTTAAATTGTCTCTTTCATCTATGATCTGCCACCCTAAATCTCCCCTTAAATGGATAGGAAAGAGAAATTCTTATAAGAATTGATGAAGAAAATGAAAATAATAGAGCCTAGCCTGCCAATTGAGACTTGTTCCGGTTCTCTAACACCATTACAATCCGTACAGTGCCCACTCCAAAATTAGATCTTTATGCCCCACCTAGTATTTATAAAATACAAGTAGAGACTGGGATCCCAAAATAAGAGACACCAATATGCTAGAAATCGATCATTGTACAAATTACTCCAAAACACCAAACATTCATCAGATTAAATATTAAAAAAAAATAAGATGAAAGAGAATATGAATATGAAAAAGGCAGTCGGCGTCAAACGATAAAGCGGAGACATTAATCGAAGTAAATCCATCCGCAGTTGTTCAAAATATTGCTGAAAAGTTAGGTGACAATTCTGGACCACCTACAGCATCTAGGTACATTAAAGAGACTCGATAAATGAGTGTTGCATGATATTTACATAATCAAAGAAATCATCGGTTTGACGACCCATTTTTCGATTGTATTAGCACATGAAACGAAAAATGGATCATCTATTATATAGAGATGTTGTATTTTGTGTCTTCCCGTATAAAATTCAGTAAAGTAGTGTCAGCACATCAAAGGTGCCATGTATGTGCACCCGGCATTGGTCAATAGAAAAGGTCCAATCTTGATGCACAACAATTTTCTGTCACATGTCTCACATATAACTTTGTGGAATCTATACAATTTGGGCTATGCACTTCTGCTTCTCCCACTGTGTTCGCTAAACCTCTCACCCACTGATTACCACGACAGTCCACCCCAAATCTGTAAGGTTTATATGCCCCATCCTGTACATGTTGATTTCGATTACATATTTCTGAGTAGCAATTATTATAAAAAGAATAGTTCCACTTTTTTTTTGGGGGGGGGGGGTCCGTAGTCCTGATCAACAACCTTCCCTAGAGCTGGAGTCTTAAACAAAATATCCGGATTGCAATACCTAAAATTGCTTAAGGGGTAGAGGGATTTTCCTTATCGCCCGGTCTTTGGACTCCTTCTTTGTCTATTAGCTAGGCGCAGAGTTACTAGTGCAGGGACCTTTCAAAGACACCCAATGCTTGACCTTGTTTCCTGATTAGGACAATGAATGCTGTCACTCTTTCACTCTATCTGGGTAACTTGGGGAAAAATTTTTGCCGCTATGTCTCACATGACTCGTCTGGGTTGCTCTTGTTCCAATAGGTTGAGGGTACAGGCCAGACAGCTTGTCTGGCTGCTGTTTCCGACTGTCAGTACAGGAGCCCTAACTCTTAGGTAGGGCTAAGAAAGGCTGCTCCATCAACAGTTGTATAATATAGTGTATAGCTATACGTGCCATGTCGCGCATGGAAAGGGACCCTACAGTTATCCCCGATGGGCTTTCCCGAGGCCACAACCCCCATGGATCAAGTCTCGACTAATGGTCTGGATGTGTGAGCTTATTGGCACTAAACAAGCACCCACTTTGCCCTCCCCACTCTAACTTAAAACCAAAATGACAATACAAAGAAAAAATTTTATTAGTTTTTAAATTTTACCACGTTTTTGTACTGAAAGCCCAATCGTCTTATGCAAGAGTTCAATATTTAAATAAGTTATAGATTCAGCACTGTATTTTCGTTTTTAGTTTTCGTTTATTTACCATTTTCATCTTTTTTTTTTTAAATTTCTTTTCTCAGAATCCCCTGGTGCTGCTGCTCTAAAAATTTGTCGTATGGACAAATGTGGTGGATGTTGCATCGGAAATGAAGAGGTGTTTCTACTTTGTGAAAAAGTTCAAAAAGGTAATGTGCTATGATATGATATAATAATTGATTTGACTTCTTCTTTTTCCCTTTGTTTTCTGTAATTACTCCTTCAAAACAAGTCAGTTTTTTTTTATTTGCTTATCCCCTTTATATTTCACTAGCATGATTACTTGGCGTTGCCCCCGGGGGGTGGGGTATAAAGAACAAAATAGAAGAGTTAAAAAGTGTGTGTAACATCTTTTTTTAACTTCTATCTCTCTCTACCCCCTATCTCTCTATATATATATCCCCCTTTCTATCTATTTCTTTTCTCTATCCCATCCCCCTCTCTTTTCTCTCTCTCTCTTTTATTCTATCACTCTCTTTATCTCTCTATCACCCCTCTCACTTTCTTTGGTAACTGGAAAAAAATCCATGACAAAATCGCTCTAAATGTCACCCATCCCCGCATCCCCCGACTAATTAGGTTCCTATTGACCCCTGAAAAGAATAAATATTTAAAAAAAATGTGACTTTATTTCGTCTGAGGCAATGATGAAAAAGAATATATCAGCTTTGTGGGTGTGTCTTGTGTAGTTTTTTACTTTTAGCTTGACACACACAGACAATAATTTAGTGAATTTGAGAATAATTTTTTCTAAAATTATCCACATTTTGGAAGTTTCATGGGTTTGAAATTTATCCTGTTATTATCCTGAGTATTTCTGGTAGAGGCATTACACACATATATAGGTATACAGAATTGAAGTAAAAAATAAAATAAAAATATAAGTTTTATTTGTAATTATGCCAAAAACTGTTTCATTTACATTCTCACAGCATTTAATTTCGTAAAGTTAAATTTTACTTGCAAATGAAATCATTTACAGTCATTAGATAAAAAAGATATGTTTTTCTCAGTATCTGTTTCAATTTGGAATTTTGAACACTAGAGATGGGCGGTTTTACCGAAAAACCGCGGTTTTTCGGTTTCGTCTCCATACCGAATACCGAATCGTTTTTTGTTTTTTTTACCGTAACCGTTCGGTATTGTGTTTTTACTACGGTAAGCCACCATATACAAGGAAACACGGTTGAAAAGATTTTCCGATTTGAATAAAATTGAATATTACCAAAAAATGTTATATTAGTAAGAGGACAGATTGAACAAATATATTACTGCAATTACTGCTATAAACACGAGGCGATTTTTGTTTATTTTCATTCTAGAACGAATTTTAAACATTTTAAAATATGAATATAGAAAATGTTGTTACATTTTTCGTACCCAACTAGTAAATAAATTAATCTTTCATCTTTTTTTATGCATTAAAATTATAATTGTACGTTGTTTTGTCTTTCGGTAATAGTAATTTTAAATTATCTTATCCTAAAAAATATTGTCCTTTTTTTTGAGTGAAAGTCAACAATGGCTGCTAGTATTGCTGATATAACAATCAATCAGCAGCAGCGTCTTGTAAAGCTTTGTAAAATTCGTTTAATACTTCTTTAAAAGTAAGATAAAAATACTTTTTGTGCTTAAAAAAGTTAATCCTATTTGGTTCTTTTATAAAAAATACTTAAAAAAATACTGGTTTTAACTCAACTTTCGAACTTCTAGTAGTAATGAATTTCTAGTCGCCAATTTAAAAAAAAAAATTAAGATTCTACTTTTTTAGGCGATTACGTCTTAAAGTCTTGGCGAAAAAAAGAAAAAACAAAACAACAAAAAATAGTTTAGAATTTAGAGTGGGGGATCAGTTTTGCATATAAATTTAATGTAAAATGATCTCCGATTTCCCGGCCATTCTTGCCTTTTAGTGAAATTTATAAAATAAATAATTACTCTACCATTAACTCTAGGTACGACTAACAAGCCCACCTCCTAAAAATGCCATCTTGAACGTATCGTACCATTAACCTTAAATATGAGTGGCAAGCCACTCCTAAAAAACTCCCTTAACCCTAACACTAAGTCCGAATGGCAACCTCCACCTAAAACAAAACCCCTTCCTTAACCTTATCACTAACCCTAAGTCCGAGTAGGAAGCCCTAATCTTACAAAAAAGCCCATTAAAACCACACATAATCGTCTAAAAAAAAAAAAAAAAGCAGACGCCCATAAAAAAAAACGCACAGGATTTATTTGCCATAGAAAAAAATTGATTAATGCCCTAAAACGCTAGAATGGCCCGGAAATGGTGAATTATTCTGCATTAAATATATGTGAAACTAATCCCCCACTCGAAATTCTAATTGAATTGGGTTTTTTTCTTTCTGCTAAGTTTTCAGGGTGTTCACACTTAATTGCCCCTAGCCCTGCCACTAACCTGAAGTTCAAGTGGTAAGCCACAAAAACCCTTATAATCGTCTAAAAAAAAAGAAAAAAAAAAAAACAAGAAAAACGCACAGGATTTATCTCTCATAGAAAAAATAATTAACTGTCCTAAAACGCTAGAATGGCCTTGAAATGGGGGATTATTTTATGTGAAACTGATCCCCACTTTAAATTCTAAAATAATTGTTTTTGTTTCTTTCTTTCTGCCAAGTTTTTCAGGGTGTTAACATGTAATTGCCTAAATAAAAAAAGTAGAATCTCATATTTTGGGGAGGTAAGGGGGTGAGTTAGCAGAAGGTGTAAATCTACAATAATGCTAAAGAAATCTTGCAATATATTCATTTTTAAACAGTCCTAGTATTAAATTTTAGTTTCTTGTACATAAAATGTATTACAATTCAACTTTGAGTTTTCTAACTTCTTTCTTTTAATGGATTCATGGTATTTTTAAGGTATTGCAGCATATTTATGTGCACTTAGTGCAGATTACTTGGAAACCATTAATTTCTGATTTTCAGTGGCATATTCTGATTCCTTGTACAAAAATACACTTATATGGTAAATTTCATTGCTTAATCTTGTGTTTTAACAAAGATATAACATTTTTACTGAAAAATTAGTGTAAAAAATGTGACGAAACGCATATGGTATTAAAGAGATGAAAATATCCAATTGTGCGAGGCACAAAAATAGTCATAACTTCCTTATTTTTAGTTAGATTTAAAAAATTTAAAAAGATTCTTTCTTAGATCATCAAGCTCTTTCTATATATGCCATTATTGAGATATTTTAAGCAATTTAAATTTTTTCATGTGTATTGCTACTTGTAGGAAGAAATCTTTGTTTATCATTAACATTTTGAATTTTCAAATGAAAAAAAGAGAAATACGACAGACAACATGACATCGTATTTTTAGCATAAACTATTTTCAAATGAAAAAGAAAAAATCAAACGCGTTCCGTATGATGTCGAAAATCTATTTGATTCAACTCAAAATTGTAAAATAATTATTTGTTTGTTTCAGAGTTATCTAAAAAAATAAGTTATTAAAATGAAATTAAAAAAAAATACTTGTAAAAGTAAATAAACGAAAAGTAGTGAGTAAGTATAAACATTTAAAAAGAAAAAAAGTAGTTGCCAATGCTAGTGTCACTTTATTCGGATTTTTAAAATTATTTTAAACATTAGGCATTTCATTGTTTACATTTGAAAAGCCACTTCATACATAAATTGTAATTTCTAGAGAACTATCTCTCAACTATACCGTTTTCTCTCCCAAAAATGGGTTATTCAAAAAGTAGACTATGCAACGATTTATATTTTACTAAATTGTTAATATGGTATTTATTTAGAGTTGACAATTTATTCGAAAGTTTAATTATTAAACTTTAATCCAAGTCATGAATTCTATGACTAAAATTACCTTAAAGCTTAAAAAATGACTTTAGGTGAATTAATAATTTCTACTTTTTTTTAACCATCCTTCCTTTTCCCTTGGCGCGGTTTTCGGGTGTACTACTAGTCTTTTACGCATGTCTATAAAGTTTTATTACCCTGTCTTAAAAACAAATATTAACCCCCAACACGCACCAGTTGACAGAACTTCGAGCACACAAAATGACAGACATCCCAACAGTCAACACCGGCAATTTGAGAAGTATGTGGTGTGTTTATTTTACGCGACAAGACACAACGTCTTGCAAACATTTTCACCTATTAAAAAATTAAAATTTTTATCTGTCAAATAATTTTGACAATATTTCATTTTCATCATCATTTTTGCTTAATTTTATTTGTAAAATTATTTTGTTTGTTTAAATAAATTTTCGTTTTTTAATTTCTTGCATTTCTGAGTTATATTTTAGCTTCTGATGGGTTAAAGAATTAGATAGAATGTATATTCAAACTCAGTTTTATTCTTCAGAAATCTTTCATGAATCTTTGGTCACTGTTTTAACGAGTTAACTGTTAAAAAGGTATCAGAACTTTGATTACAACAGTCAACACCTTAAAACTTATATGATTCATATCATGGAGAATGATTCAGTCACAAAATTATCGAAACAGTGGCATAATTCAACTAAACGTTGAATAATAACTAATCATCACACAAGAGAATGAATAGCTTTCATAGTAAAAAAGATTTTTTCAAAAAAACGAAAAACCGAACCGTAAACCGAGGTTTTAAGGGAAAAAAACCGAAACCGATACCGAAACCAAAATTTCAAAACCGCCCAACTCTATTGAACACAATACAGAAATAAAGTATTCTTTAATATTTTGAAAATAGTAACTAAAACAGACCACAATTAATAAAAAAGAAGAAAAAATGACTTGTATTTAGAAATAAACATAAAAAAGCAAAGTGAAACTTATCACATTACACAAAGAACTAAAAGTTCATACAAAAAAAGGAAATTACTAGTAAATGAAGCATCTCAAGATAGTAAATTTAGTTTCATTGTAAAACATGTTCAGAATGCCTATCCCATGAATACTTGGGATAATCAGGGAAGACGTTAAATTATAATGTTATCAAAACAGTGAATCATCACTGAAATTATCATAGTAGGAACTTATGACTAGGGTGTTTATTATCTCGAGTGAACATTAATTCTGTAGGATCTCAAGTGGTCCGATTTTGTAGCATGAGCTGTCATATCCAAAAGACATTATTTCAAAGACAACAGCCAATTACTTAAGTGGTCTTTTCTCTTAGCTAAATATTTTCCCATTGCAAACCCGTTATCTGCAGCATGCACCTATGCACCCCACTAAAGATGCATCATTGTGCATGCTTACAATCTAGAACCCTCTTCACAACTGAAGGTTAGAAACTATGTCTTGACAAGTAATTCTGTCCGCAACCATTCTTTTAACTTCATACATGTCTACACTCTGCACGAAGCCTTCATTTCATTGCACCATTTTCTCCTCTGACAATCTGTGTCCCTGTTGCTTTCAGTATATCCTGCCAGAATCAAACATTTCTTTATCATAAAAGACTGACATTCACTCCAAATCTAAATTAAAAGACATATATCCAGTCAGTTGCTAAAACCGCTGGAAAAATGGCGGGATCATTCTACCGCTCCAGAAAGTCATTGATTCCAGATGAAATCCTCTACTTATAGAAGAGTCAGATACGTCCAAACATGAAATATTGCTGTCACATCTGGGGAGATGTTGCACAAAGCAGTCGTTCTTGCCTTGTCAGAGTATAAAACCAACATTGAAATCTAGTGGAGGATGATCTCTTCTCTTCCTTACAACCCCTTTCTCACAGAAGAGACTTTGCTAGCCTCTCTCCATCGTTATTCTGATGGAAGATGCTCGACTGAGCTCCAGTCTTTAGCAAGAACTTGTCTTATCGCCGCAACCAAAAAAGACTTTCTTTTCTTCTTCAGAAAAGTAGAATTTCCATAGACAGAGCTTTCTGCAAGGGCTTCCCACCCGTGGAACACATTACCGCAGGACTGCTTCTCTACTGATAACAACTTGGTCATCTTCAAATCAAATGTCAACATGTTCCTGTCATGGACAGCCCCAAAAGTAATCTAACGCAGTTCATACCATTGATCAATGTTAGTACTCCTATGTTGCTACTACTCCTGCCTAGACCGAGGCAGTACGCGTTTCGTATACTCCGTGTGTAGAGGGTTGGTCGTGTCGTCCAGTGATGGTCGTCTCAGTGGATGAATTCTTTCTTCTCTGCCGTCGTCTGTTGTCTGCAATAAAAGCCATGTCGCTCCCGAAGACAAACTCTGCTTTTAAATTTAATTCATTTTATTCAAGCGTTGTTATTTCAGCTGGGGGAAATTCACCACGCCGAGAGAGATGGTAGAGAGCAAATCGTACTTTATCGTAGTTAGTTATTAATGTTTTCTTAACTATTCCTAGAGAGGGGGGGGGAGGATTCTCGCGCTTGTCTTCCCTGAAGGGAAATATTCTGTGTCTTTACATTGTGAATCGCATGTCCTCTCAGTTCGCTCTCTGAATCAGACTGACTAAAAACTCGCTTCTCACGAGAACGAGTGACGTCACAGATCCCTTTGTTTCCCACGCAAGGCCCGCGATGTCACAGAGCCTCTCACAGGTGTAGAGTGACCCCTAATCTGGGGTCTCGTCACACGGTAACCTTGTCAGCTCTGACTGTGAGAACAAGCCCTGTTCTTCACTCGACTGCCCCGCGTTAATTCGCGCAAGTCAAACCCGATCTCCAACAGATACGTCCATTCACATAGGGCCATTATCTAACACCTATAGTGTTCCTTATCTTTCGGCTGGCATTCATTCCCATCTCATTAACCCATATCTTCGAGTGGTTCTTTGCCGTGATAAGCGATGACCTCAAAATAATTTTTTTTTAAATAATGTAATTTGATGGCAAGGGGGAACTCAAGCTGACTGGAGTGCTTCCACAGCTGCAGAAAACTACTGGCAATTCAATTGATCAGAGAACCGCCTAAAATGCGCCACCGTGCATGTTGATATTTTATGTACTAGATGGCCTTTGACCCTTCAAATGAGTTCACCTGCCACTTGTCAGGTCTTGTTTTTTATCCTGTTGGGTGACTAGTCATTCTCCTCACCAGTCAAGATTGATAGGGGAAGCAGTTTAGTTGTCCACGTCATCGTCATCATCATCATCATCATCATCATCATCATCGGTTTAATGTCTGTTTTATACATAATCCTGTAATGAAATTAAAGGAACTCCTCTTCTACAATACCGCAACAAACGACAAATCTCAACTCCAATGTTCTCTCTCTCAGCTGTCCAGAATTCAACTGCCTGTCTTCCCTAATTTGTATTTCTTAAAGTAGTTGTCCTTCCTCATATGCAAATAAATGCCACCTATAAAAAAATCTAACTCCGAATACAAGTTCTTTTTTCCACCAAAAAGCGAGTGTCCAACATGCGAAACAGTCCACGCGCTTTGAAGCTGGTAACCTTCATTTTCTTCTCCAGTACACAACATTTACTCCTTTTTTATATTTTAAACCACAACAGCAATAGGATAATGGTAAATAAAGAGAAAAGAAAAAGAAAAAGGCTAAAGTAGTAGTAGCAGCAACGCAAGAAAAGAACAGCATGACGTAAATAAATAAATAAATAACTTAAATAAAGAAGAAAAGAAAAATGCAAGATATATATTTTAAATCTGTAATAATTTAGTGTATTCAGTAATGTACAGTTTAACAAACTTGACACAAAGGTCACGGGTCATCCAGACTTATTTTTTAAATTCCTAAAAGCACCCAAACAACGACAAATCTCAATTCCAATGTTCTTTCTCAGCTGTCTAAAAGCTTAACTGCCTGTCTTTCCCAATTCTTCCTTCTTAAAGTAGTTGTTCTACTCATATGCAAATGAATGCAACCTATAAACAATCTAACTCCGAACACGCATTCTTTTTCCAACTGAGAATCGAGTGCCCAACATACGAACCAGTCCACACGGTTCAAAGCTGGTAACCCTTCATTTTCTTCTCCATTGTTACAGTAGACAACATTTAATCCTCCCTTTATATTTTAAACCACACGTCTTGGACGGCCTTTAGAAATTTACTTCCAAACTAACCTATCTCTGGCCAAGTCTTTATTTATACCTTTTTCTCTCAAATTCATCCCTATCATTTCCTCCAATATTTTCCTTGGCCTTCCCTTGCCAACTAATCCTACTATGCCAACTGTTCTACATTTACTAACTCAAGTACTCTCATCCATTCTTTCCACGTGGCCATACCAACAAAGTCTCTTATTCTGCACACATCTCCCTATACCATCCAGATTTAATCTTCCTCTGAGGTCATCAGATCTAAACCTGTCTTTAAGCTTTACATTACACATCTATCATATCATTCTCATATCATTTCTATCCTTGCAACGCATGCCCTCGACCTTCATTGGCCAGGTTCCACTTCACTACATCATCACACTGTATACATGTGCCTGATAGATTCTTCCTTCGGTCGACAGTGGTAACGCTCTGCTGGTTAGTAATAGCAGAAGTTTCTTGAACTTACTCCACTCCACTCAACTAATTATGTATTCATACACATAGACATGCAGTAGTGTTCATTGTTCTTCAGGTGAATTTCATTTTCCAATTTCAGATGACATAAAAGTTTATTTCATAGAACTGGACCAAAATCAACATGTTATTTGGAAAAAAGAAGCCGATTTTGGACCCACGGACGTCCACAAACAAGTAAGCATATTCTTCATTTGCATCACAAAATTGGCTCTACTGAGTTCAAATCCAATTCTTCTAGTTTTGTGGGATTTCGCTATCGCAGGTAGTAATGGTAACTCTGATTCTTCATTCTTAGAGTAGTATCGGCAAACCCTTGTTATCCATTTCGAATCTTACATGCACTAATACTGTTGGAAAAAGGATGAACCCCTAATTTCCCCCTAACTATTAGTAAAATAGCAACTTGCTCAATTACTTGAATATAGTGAAGCATTTCCAATAGGTATTGTGTTTCAGCATTAATCAACTCAAAACGTATTGATTTGTCGTTAAACAGACAACTCAAACGTTTGCATTACTATTATTATATGATTATGTTGCCAATAACACTGTACAATAACAACAAATAAAAATTGGCTTATCAGAAGCAAAATTTGATTTTGCAGCTTAGATGCTATTTTGGCATGATGATGATCATCATCATTATCATTATCAGCAGCAGCAGTAGCAGTTCTTTTTTATTAGCGTGCAAGTTGAGGTGCATCATCTACATTAATAGGCTCCCGTCCAAGTAGCTGGCTAGCTGGACGCATGGCAGATCTCACTCCACACCTCCAAGAAACTCTGTCATGAGGATCAACTGCAGAGAGCTTATACGCTATGCGATCTCTCCACAGCAGTTTCCTCCAAGGCAACTTAGATCGGCCTCTCAGCTATCAAATCTCAAGCTATCTTGATAGCACCACTCGAGCATTCCACGTGTTTATACCAACAAAGCTATTTTTCTCTATTAATGATGTCAATGTCCATGAGGACAAACTGTTCAGCAGATCTTGCGACTTTGAAAATCCGACTAACTTAATTTTATTGAGTAGATATGCCTGATTCAGTTTTCCTCATGGTGAATTCCTCACCTCACCCCCTCTTTTAAAAAAATCTGTGCCTTGTGTTCTTGGTTGGATTGCCAAAGGACATGACAGACACCAACACAGACTATAAAATTGGCAGCCGGAGTTCAAATCCCATCAGATATATTGTAATCTTAGAGTACAAAATCGACTACGCAATCTTTTGTTCTCTACAGCCCCTTTTTCACAGAAGAGATATTGCTAGTCTTTCTTTACTCTATCATTATTTCCATGTAAAGTGCTCGACTGAGCTCCAGTCTCTGGTTCCTCGATGTAACATTCACAACAAGAACTCTTCTTCTACCACAACTCAAAGGAACTGTTCCTTCTTCCTTCGTGTGCCTAGCACCAGATGGAATTTCCATGAACAGCGTTTCTTTCCAAGAACTTCCCCTCTGCGGAATGCATTACAACTGGACTGTTTGTAAAGATAAGATGCCTAAAGGGCAGTTTTTTTGTTTAACTCTTGCATATAAACCTTCTGACCCAGCATTCACAACTGTCCTTTGTATGGATAGATGTGGTAACCCTGTAGAATAGAAACAGAAAATCTCATTCTAACATTTATACCAACTTTATTGGTCATCTTCATTAAACATGTAATATTACACAATGTGTTAGTAATAGAGGATAGGTCCATGAGTCTGGACAAAGACAAAGGTTTGAGAGTTCATAATATGTAGGACAAATGTCCTGTTTGTAGGGAACAGAGAAAAGTTCATAGTAGGAGAATGTTCTTAATAAGTCTATATGTACGTGTTAGTTTAAAGGCAAGTAGTTCTTATATGGTTTGTGTGTGTTGAAATAGTATTGGAATAAGTCCACGTGTATCTGATTAGCCATATTGGATATTGAAGCCTTTTTGTCGACGCTGAGAGCCTGTGACTCGGCAGGTTTTGGTTTGCGTCCCAAGAGAGGAGTTTGGTGGTTGAACTCAGCGATGTGCGTTGATTACACAGTAGAGGCCTGCATATGGCTAAAAAGAAAGAATAGTGGTGAGCACTCTCTTAAATAATCTCCGGGACAAGTGCTCTGCTCACATCAGAGATTGTTTCTGATTGAGCAAATCAGAATCAAAATTAAATGTTTAGTCCAATCAGCGCCCCGCTTACATGTCAAGCAGATATTTCAAATATCGTTAATAGCGGTTGTTGCTTCCGTTTGTAGTACTACTGCGACAATCCTTGGTTGATATAAGTAGAATCTGCATTCACCAGGTGTCAGATTAATGATGGCGATTGTCTACTGGTAGAACTAGAAAAGTGTTGTCTACCTTACAAACGACTCTGTAGTTGATTGTAGAGCCGCAGTAACTTATTTCTCCCCCTTTTCTCTGAACTGCTTCTTGATATTGGCTAGAAAATAATCTCAATGACTTAACAAATGCTGTTGCTAAACCTAACAACCGGTTTATTAAAATAAGAATATGTAAGTGTTCTTGTAATGCTTCTACTTCTTATAAAGGTCTATGTAGACACAATGGTCTCATCATCGACGGCGGAGGAGGATCAGGTCTTGAAAGGGATTGAGACAATAAGTGAGCAGCAAATAAGAAGTCAGATAAGCATAGATGAAATGCAATTTGGTTTTATGCATGAGCATAATACTACTGGTGCTATATTTATACTGAGACAAATGCAAAAGAAGTGCCTTGGTAAGAAGAAGAACCTGTATTTTGCTTTTGTGGATTTACAGAAAGCTTTTGACAGAGTGTCAAGAGATGTTGTCTGGTGGGCATTGCATAAATTAGGAGAAAATGAGTGGTTGGTGAAGGTTGTTCAAGCAATGTGAAGAATGCTCAAAGCCATGTTAAAATGAACAGCGCATTTATTGAAAGCTTTAATGTTAAAGTGGAGTACATCAGAGCTCTGTACTGAGTTTGTTGCTTTTCATTTGTGTCTTGGAAGCATTGTCCAGGGAGTTTCGTACAAGTTGTCCAGAAGAGCTCCTGTATGCTGATGACTTAGTACTTGCCTGTGAAACAATGAAAGTTTGTTTAAGTTCTAAACTTTCAGGAATGCTATGGAAAGTAAACGCCTAAGAGTGAATGTCACTAAGACAAAAATGTTGGGTACACAATAAGTGCAGTGGAATTACTAGTAGGTTGAGAAAGGACAACCAGTTTGTGTGCAAGAAGTGTAAGACAACAAAAACGAATGCGAACTCAGATATGGAGAAAATATTTGTGGATGGCAAAATTATTGAGGTTAATCAAAAATGTTGTTACTTTGGTGATACCATTGGAGCACAGGGTGGAGTAGGAATTAGAGTTGATGGAGTAAGTTCAGGGAAGTACTGCCATTTCTAACCAGCAAAGTGTTGCCACTGTAAACCAAGGGAATAATTTATCAGGCATGTATACACAGTGTGGTTATGTATGGAAGTGAAACCTGGCCAGTGAGTGTTGAGGACATGCGTTGCATGGAGAGAACTGATATGAGAATGATACATTGGATGTGCAATGCATGTCTTAAAGACAAGCTCAGAATGGATTGACTCAGAGGAAGATTAAATATGATAATAATGAATATTATGATTCGATTTAACGTCTGTTTTACATGCTGACATGTGTTGAACGGCTTTAAGAAATTGACTTCCAAGCTAACCTATCTCTGGCCAGGTCTTTATTATCCCTCTTTCTCTCAAATTCATTTTTATCACTTTCTCTCATGTTTTCCTTGGCCTTCCCCTGTGAACTGGGCCTACTACCTTATCTGTTCTAGTCTACTGACCTAAGAACTATCATCCATTCTTTTGACGTGGCCATAGCATCAAAGTCTCCTATTCTGCACACATCTCCCTATACTGTCCAGATTTAATATTCCTTTGAGGTCATCAGATCTAAGCCTGTCTGTAAGACTCGCATTACAAATCCATTCTATCATTTGCATATTATTTCTTTTCATGCAATGCATGTCCTCAACACTCTCCGGCCAGGTCTTATGTTATGTGCTATACTTCTTAGTGTTAGTGACAGGTAAGAAACTACTTTTACCTGTTTCTATCTACGTAAGCTTTCAGCTGCTGTTTCTCTGTTAGTAGGGTTGATAATGCTGAAGAATGAAAGTACCAGCTTCAATCTCTGGTTCCCCTTGTAAAACATGCACAACAAAAACTCATCTAGCTACAACCACTGTAAAAGAAATTTCTTTTATTCCTCTCTGTACCAGGAGCTAAACGGAACTTCCATAAGCAAAGTTTCTTTCCAAGAACTGCCGTCTGTGGAACACAGTACCATGGAGTTGCTTCCCACCTGACTACATCATGGTTTTTTTTCAAGTTCAATATTAACAAAATCTTGTTAAGCTGTCCTTTTAAGTAATCAAATTCTGCCCAGATCCAGTCATGGTCTGCAATCCTCAAGGTCTCACCATCCATCTGACATAAACTCATTAACGGTTATCTTTTAGTGGCTTGACGAGTGGTGATTCGTTAATAATCAAAAAAAAAAAAAAAGTACCGTGACGGTTGTGAACTGATCCAATAATCTGATCGACAAATACAAAGAAACCCTACCATTCATCCCTGATCATTCGTATGATTAATTCTAAGTGATTCCTGCTTGCCTTCTATAAGGGGATTCTTTATATTAATAACTCCTTGGCCTTTTAGCCAGGAGCAAAGTGTAGTATCTGTTCTGATACTACACTTCATCTTTTCTTTCCTCAGCCACTGAAGAAGAAATCCTTCTAGATTGAGGCAAGTTTTATTTTTGTCCCAATCCAGAGTGCCCCTTTTTAGGGAGCTGGATTTTCTCCACATTAAAAACTTGTGTTTAACTGTGCCCTTGTGAGGAGGCAAGTAAATAAGAACTTTCCCATCTTTCCCCTCATCTCTTTTGTAATTGATCATATGTAATTTCTCACTTACCCAAAACGAAAATGTACTATCGGTTTAGATCAGGGAATTCTTTAAGCTGATTCTAAAACTTTCATTTCTAATATTTGGACATCATATCATTATGCCTAGATTTATACAAACATCTTTAAATGTGCATTCTTGCCTTCAGAGATTTTGGTAATTTACAAATTTTTGGATTATTCGGATTACTGTTCTCATCTTGGATGTTATTCTCACAACATTTCGAACGATGTCACCTCCGTCCTTCTTCAGGTGGATCTTGTCAAACTCTGCAATCTTTCTGTTGAACTCCGGATTCTGTACGGAATACCGAACAGAACCCTTTATTTGATCCACGGTGGTAGCTTGCTCTCGTTCCGTCAGCCATGACCGGGTAGAAGTCTTAAGTAATTCGTCATTAAATAAAGGGTTCCGTTCGATATTCCATACAGATTCCCGAGTTCAACAAAATGCACCTGAAGAAGGTCGGAGGCTACATTGGCTGAAACATTATGAAAATAACATCTAAGATGAGAACAGTAGTCAGAATAATCTAATTAATACAAATTATTAATCCTCATCTAAAAAATTCCGAAACATAACCACAAATCTTTGTCATCCACTCAATTGCTTTCTTAGTTCTGGAGATTTTGATTTTTAAATTCTAATAATTTTTCTTTGGTTTTGATAAAACTGCTTGTCAAATTTTGAATTCAAATCCTTGCTGAACTTCTCTCAATGTTATTCTATATTTTCAAACTATTTTTTTTATTTTTGTTCTCGCTTCAATCCATAAGTTGTACTCTACATGCAATTAAATATTGATTCAGAAGTTACTGTTACATGTGGAGGGCTGTTAGAGCTTTATTTTGTGGAATTTTGACCAATAGTGTTGAACCCATAAATGTCTATTATTAGTAGTAGTAAGAGCAGTAGTATTATTATAATTTTGATCCTCCTATGACACATTTTTTAGGTCAAATTTTGTGGAATTTTGACCAATACTTTTGAACCTATGAATATTATATAGCAGTAACAGGAGTAGAATTGTAACCACTCTATGCCACATCAGATATGCTAAAGGTGCTTTATGCCAAATTTTGTACAATTCTAATGAGTAGATTTGGCATGAAGAACTAATCAGTATATAGGGAGGTGACAATGGTTAAGTGGATAATGACGTGGACTGACGACATGGGTGTGCCAAGTTCGAATCCAGTCGGTTTCAGAGTATCACTTTCACTTAGGGATGTTGGCAACCTCTGCATGGCCCATCCTGCAAGATGGTTTGGTTGTTTTGTTTTATGGCATATAAACCCACCTTGGGTTATTTAATGCCGAATCCGGTCATTTTGGTGAAAGTTTTTATGCTTCAAGTTCTTTATATGTTCAAGTATTTATTCATGGTGTTTGGTTGAGTGAAAGGGAGGGAGGGAAATTGTTGTTTTTTTGTTTTGGATTTTGAAGACCATGATTGAGTTTTGCAAAGAGAAAAAGAAACAATAAAACATTAATGTTTGGTGCATTTTAGGGTCAGGAAGCCGATATCTTCGGACAGCCTGATTTGGTAGCATCGGCCCTCCTGCAAGAATACCAACAACAGAATCAAGCCGGTCAAGAAAGTTGTACCATGCTGCCTCATACAAATTTACTTATTTTTAATCAGTAGGTTGGGAGCCTATAAGTGTTTATTGTTTTAATAGTAGTAGTAGCAGCAGCACTTTTAACATTTTTACTTCCCTATGGGAAACTCAACATCTCAATGATGATTTTGGTGTAATTCTGTTGAATAGTCTATTAGGACATGTGTAGTGGTGGGTGGATCCATTGTGGCCCCTGGTGAATGGGATGTTGGCGTCCATTTAAGACATAGGAAGAGATAACCAGGGATACTGTGAAAGTCTAAAACCTGGACCAAAACCTATTTGTGGAACGGACACTCTGCAAAGATAATTTGAAAGAGGCGACCAAAATGTCCAATACTTGTGACAAGTTAAGATGTTAAACTAGATGACGATGAGTTTTGGAGCCTATCAGTGACAAATAGACATACACAAAATACACAAGTAGAATATTTTTACATGATTCTAACTTTTATCTTCATTGTGATTGTTAAATTCACAGTGTTTTGACTGCTGTACTCTCTAACCTTCTTGGCTACTCGAACTGTGCATGGACTACGTGACCTGCCCTATGAAAGTCGACTCGAGAAGCTTAACCTTTTCTCCTTTGATCGCCGATGTTTATACAGTGATCTCATTTTGGCCTACAATCTCCTCAATGGCCATTATGATCTCCCTCCGGAGCTATTATTTACTCCTGCACCAGAAAACGAGTTCTACACGGGCATTACCAAAAACTGTTTTACCGACAGTTTTGATTGAACCGGAAGAGGGCTGCTTTCTCAGTCAGGATTCCAAGACCTTGGAATAGACTTCTAGGAGACATAATCTATAATCTAGATCAGGAGGGTCAAACATATGACCCGTTGGCTGGACACGACTCACTTCATTGATTAGCTTGGTCGATAGCTTGATTTTTTATTTTTTTATTTTTTTTTTAATTTTTATTAATACATATTAAAATTATTTAAAACATATTAATATATATATATATATATATATATATATATATATATTAATTTTTGTTAGTTTTAGTTTTATGTTTGTAGTTATTTTACAATTCCATTGTCTACCTGGATCTGTAATGAAATGATACAATGTTTTCGTCTGTTTTTTTTTGTGCTGAAGAAAGGATTATTAAAAAGTTTTCGAAACATATGTACACAAACATGTTTTGATCTTGAATTTTTGGAACATGTTTACATAATATTGATTATGCCATAAATTTGTTATAGTTTTGAGTTATATATATATATATAATATTTTTTAGTTAATTCCCAAACAAAAATTAATAGCAAAATGTTTTGAGATCATTTTATTTTGAATGTCGTATTAAATTCTGGTTTATTCTTTTCTCCTTTTGTACAACAGCCCCAAAACAAAGGATTATGAATAAAAATGACTTCTCATCAGAAAGCATTCATGAGAAAATGTACCCACTTGGACAAAAAATAAAAAATAATTGTCATATTTTGTTTCAAAAACTTGTCTTTTCAAAGTCCAGTTAAAACAAACAAATTTGGATTATTCAAACTACTAATTTTATCTTGGTTATTTTCACAACATTTTATCCGATGTAACTTCCGACCTTTAGATACATCTTTTCGAATTCAAGAATTTTTGTCAAACTTGGGAATCCATACTACACATCTAAAAACAAGATTAGGTTTAAAGCTCCGTAAATTAATACTAGAATTGTTCATATGGACCCATGGCACAATGGATAAAGGTGCTGAAAATCAGTCAGTTCTAAGTGATAGTCATCTGGAGGTTGAAGGTTCAATCTTCAGTACAGGCAATTACTAAGAATAAATTTTAAAAATTGCTTACAAGCTGATGGTTGATGGAACAAGTACAATCTACCCCCGTGAATTAAACAAAAGGTTCTGTTCAAAATTATGTAATAGGTTCCCAAGTTCGACATAAAGATTCACAAATTCGAAAAGATGCACCTGAAGAAGGTCAGAGGTTAAATCGGCTGAAACGTTGTGAAAATAACAACCAAAATGAGATAAACATTTTGAGAATGAAATGTGATAATAAATTTTGTGTAAACTTTAGTGCCACAATTACTCTTGGTTGTAAGACAATGTGGCCCTTTTTACTTTAGGGTGACACAAAGTAAGAGAGATACTTCTCTGAACTATTTTTTTGCATTTTTTCAACAATTGATTTTAGCAAAGATTTTCTGTATTTTTTTTACGTTTATTATTTATATCAACTTATTTTGTAGATTTTCTTTTGTCAAAAATTTATTTGAACTAAATTTTTTCAACAATTGATTTTTATTTACGAAAAAATCAAAGATTTGGCTTTAAAATGGAAATGAAGAAAAAGATTTTATCGACTAATTAAAGGAAAACAACTTATTTTCCATTAGAAGAAACAAAGAAAAATAACACTAAAATGCAATTTCATTAGCTATTAGAATTTAATATTTTTTGGAATTCATAAATAAAAATAAGAAAGAAGAAAAATGTCTAACTTCGGACGTCCTCATACCACTAAGGAATATATTGTAGATCATATATTCACTCCAGTCAAAATTAAAGATTTCGACTGTAGTTTTTACCTAAACTAATTGAAAATGAAGTCCATATCACAGCATTCTTAGGTTTAATAGTTAATTCTAGCCAGTGTGGAGCACATGAAGTACCCAGGAATTTGACCAAAAGAACAAATAATATAAATGGATGGCGATGGAAATGCTGTAGGTGTAATTGTTGGTAATTAAGTTATCTCCCTTACTTTGCCACCCTAAAGTAAAAAAAAATGCCAAAAATATTATGACCTTTTTGCTTCCTTTCTTAAAAGTATCTAAAGAATTGGAAGCATTTAAATTACTCTGATGATAGTTGTACTCCCTTACCCATTATAGACAGGTGCTTCACTTCAGTCATTATCATACTAATCTCATTTCAAGGACTATAAAACCTATGTTAGTCATAAAATAAACATTCTTTCTTTTTTTTTTTCAGTATGCAATCGTTTTTAGAACTCCTCAATATCAAAATATCAACATAAAAGACCCGGTAAAGGTGTTAATCAAGCTGGAACGGCCGTCAGACGAAGAATGCAGTGAACCGAAAGTGTTTACGTATTATCCTCAGAATCCAGGTGAGATTCTATTTTTTCTCCTTTTTTTTTTACTAATGAGCCATCACTTATCAAGGCGCGATGGCATTCGAGGATAAGGGTTAATGAGATTGTCAGTTGGTGATGTTTAAGAAAAGTGAAAGCCATCTTATTACGTATGAATGTGGAACAGCAAGGATTCGGTAAGTGCTGTGAAAGTATAATACGTGGTGAAGAAATTGTGACACAGTATAAACCAGTTATCTGTGACTTTAAGTTGAAAAAAGCTCATGAAGTAAAAAGAAAGTTTATCCTCAGGAGAAAAGTGTGGAGGTTGAATGAAGAAGCTGTGAAACGCGAGTTTAGAGACCAAGTAAATGAGCGCTCGGTTACGAGATCCACTTCAGAATGTGTGGAAGAAGAAGGTAAAAAGTTGAAGGATAGACTGTTGAAGGTAACAGGCTAGACTGTTGAAGGTAACAGGATAGACTGTTGAAGGTAACAGGCTAGACTGTTGAAGGTAACAGGATAGACTGTTGAAGGTAACAGGCTAGACTGTTGAAGGTAACAGGCTAGACTGTTGAAGGTAACAGGATAGACTGTTGAAGGTAACAGGCTAGACTGTTGAAGATAACAGGCTAGACTGTTGAAGATAACAGGCTAGACTGTTGAAGATAACAGGCTAGACTGTTGAAGATAACAGGCTAGACTGTTGAAGGTAACAGGCTAGACTGTTGAAGGTAACAGGCTAGACTGTTGAAGGTAACAGGCTAGACTGTTGAAGGTAACAGGCTAGACTGTTGAAGGTAACAGGCTAGACTGTTGAAGATAACAGGCTAGACTGTTGAAGATAACAGGCTAGACTGTTGAAGGTAACAGGCTAGACTGTTGAAGGTAACAGGCTAGACTGTTGAAGATAACAGGCTAGACTGTTGAAGGTAACAGGCTAGACTGTTGAAGGTAACAGGCTAGACTGTTGAAGGTAACAGGCTAGACTGTTGAAGATAACAGGCTAGACTGTTGAAGGTAACAGGCTAGACTGTGGAAGGTAACAGGCTAGACTGTTGAAGGTAACAGGCTAGACTGTTGAAGGTAACAGGCTAGACTGTTGAAGGTAACAGGCTAGACTGTTGAAGATAACGGGCTAGACTGTTGAAGGTAACGGGCTAGACTGTTGAAGGTAACGAGCTAGACTGTTGAAGATAACAGGCTAGACTGTTGAAGATAACAGGCTAGACTGTTGAAGGTAACAGGCTAGACTGTTGAAGGTAACAGGCTAGACTGTTGAAGGTAACAGGCTAGACTGTTGAAGATAACAGGCTAGACTGTTGAAGATAACAGGCTAGACTGTTGAAGATAACAGGCTAGACTGTTGAAGATAACAGGCTAGACTGTTGAAGATAACAGGCTAGACTGTTGAAGGTAACAGGCTAGACTGTTGAAGGTAACAGGCTAGACTGTTGAAGATAACAGGCTAGACTGTTGAAGGTAACAGGCTAGACTGTTGAAGGTAACAGGCTAGACTGTTGAAGGTAACAGGCTAGACTGTTGAAATTAACAGGCTAGACTGTTGAAGATAACAGGCTAGACTGTTGAAGGTAACAGGCTAGACCGTTGAAGGTAACAGACTAGACTGTTGAAGGTAACAGGCTAGACTGCTGAAGGTAACAGGCTAGACTGTTGAAATTAACAGGCTAGACTGTTGAAGGTAACAGACTAGACTGTTGAAGGTAACAGGCTAGACTGCTGAAGGTAACAGGCTAGACTGTTGAAATTAACAGGCTAGACTGTTGAAGGTAACAGACTAGACTGTTGAAGGTAACAGGCTAGACTGCTGAAGGTAACAGACTAGACTGTTGAAATTAACAGGCTAGACTGTTGAAGGTAACAGGCTAGACTGTTGAAGGTAACAGGCTAGACTGTTGAAGGTAACAGGCTAGACTGTTGAAGATAACAGGCTAGACTGTTGAAGATAACAGGCTAGACTGTTGAAGGTAACAGGCTAGACTGTTGAAGGTAACAGGCTAGACTGTTGAAGATAACAGGCTAGACTGTTGAAGATAACAGGCTAGACTGTTGAAGGTAACAGGCTAGACTGTTGAAGGTAACAGGCTAGACTGTTGAAGGTAACAGGCTAGACTGTTGAAGGTAACAGGCTAGACTGTTGAAGGTAACAGGCTAGACTGTTGAAGGTAACAGGCTAGACTGTTGAAGGTAACAGGCTAGACTGTTGAAGGTAACAGGCTAGACTGTTGAAGGTAACGGGCTAGACTGTTGAAGATAACGGGCTAGACTGTTGAAGATAACAGGCTAGACTGTTGAAGGTAACAGGCTAGACTGTTGAAGATAACAGGCTAGACTGTTGAAGATAACAGGCTAGACTGTTGAAGGTAGCAGGCTAGACTGTTGAAGGTAGCAGGCTAGACTGTTGAAGGTAACAGGCTAGACTGTTGAAGGTAACAGGCTAGACTTGTGGCTGGACGAAAGAGCCTCCAAGACATAAGGTAACATAGTGGTGGAATGAGGAAGCTGAGAAGTGTATCAAAGAAAAGCAGAAATGATGGAATGAGTGGAGAAATAGTTTAGTGATGAAAGATATTATCTGGTGACAAAGCAGACAACAAAATAGAGCGATATACAAGCCAAAGTGGAAGTTGAGTAAATTAGGTTTTCATATATACTACAAAGAGATGACCAAAAGAACAAAGTATTCGGTATAGTTAAACAGATGACAGACAAATATTGATTTTGTTGGGGAGAAGTGCATTCGAAATGACAATTGAGGTCTACCAATAAATAAACAGGACAAGAGGGATGCTTGGGAATGCTGTTATGGGAGATTGTTGAATCCTGAGTTTTCATTGAATCGAGACAATCTCGAAGTTGCAGAAGCAGTATATGAACCAGCCATAAGAATTGAGAAAGAAATGGTACAGGAAGCTGTTAGTAAGATGAATAAGAGTATGGTTGCAGGATCTTCAGGTGTTGCGCAGGAATGTTGAAGGTTGCAGGTGAAACATGTATTGAGATAATCACTGATTTGACAAATCAGATCATAAAAAAGAGGTTGTTCCAAAATACTGAAGTCTTAGTACAACTATGGATTAAAATTGATGTATCAGGCTCTCAAAGTGGTTGAGAGAATACTTAAGCAGCAAATAAGAAGTCAGATAAACATCGATGAAATGTAGTTTGCCTAAGGGAAGTACCACTGATGCTATATTTATCCTTAGACAAATGCAAGAGAAGTATCATGGTAAGAAGAAGAACCTGTATTTTGCTTTTGTGAGTTTGGGAAAGCTTTTTATAACGTGGGTATTTATCTACCTCCCACAAAATAAAATGTGACACAAGGTCGGAAAGTGGGATTTGATAAGTCAGCACCCTAGAGGAAGAGAACCTGTGACCCTCAAAAAATGCCTGGGCAGCCCCGTCGACATTCCCCAGTAGGGGCACCTCAGGCGATTAGCAATAAACTAACCCCTTCTGAAAGGGTGAGAAGGCAAAGCCTGGGAGGGTGGACCTCCTAGAATGGCACAGGACAAACCCATAGACCGGCAGAAATCAAGCCCCGAAGGCCAAGACGATACCGGTCTATGGGGTGCAGTATCCATCGGAACAGATACTACACTTTCTTCTTAGCCAAAAGGCCAAAAGGCTTTTTATAGAGTGTCTAGAGATGTCTGGTGAGCTTTGCTTAAATTAGGGACAATTGAGTAGTTGGTGAAGGTTTAGAAAATTGCATTTGAAATAAAAAAGCTCAATGAAAGAAAAAAGTTATTTTGAATTGATTCAAATTTTAAATTAAAACATGCTTAAAATATTCAAAGCTAACGTTTTTTTAATTTTGCAAATGGTTGCTGTTCGTATATCATTATTTGATTGGTTAATTTGAGTCTGATAGTTTAAAAAATGTAAACATTTCGCTGACAACATCAAAGATATTTTTTCTTTAGATAAAGATTAGATGTTAACTTGTAAGCAGCTTCTTATGGTCAACCATTCTGTGAAGTTACACGATCCTTTCTGTTGGGGGCGAGGAAGTCATAATTCACATTTATACTGTCATTTGATTTATGTAGGAGAAAACATAAATATAAGGATTATTTTCTTAATTATTAGATTTTTAAATTTTCGTTTTCCTCGCATTATTCCAGGAAATCATAACAAATTTCAGGGGGTAAGGGAGTGGGAGGGGGGGGGGGGTCATACAATTTCCCAGGGACTCATTAAAATGAAATTTGTGGGTCACAGGACTCAATAGATTAAATCTTATTAGCATTATTGCTTACTATTTATTGGTTTTATTCTATTTCAGATGAAGATGACATTGATAAAAAACGTCGAAAGGTTTTGCCTCAAATACCAGATACTGATAATATTTTTCCAAACTTTAACCTTTCACCACATTCAGAATGGAATACTACATTGTATGATTCATCATTCCAGTTTTCAAATGGGGGTAAGTAGCACAACACGATTTTATTTACTTTGAAAAGCTTTTAGAAATATTATTAAGAAGCACAGTTACACAACAGAAAACCGTTTTGGCACCAAGTGTAAATTCAGCACCCCTTGATCTGTCAGCAACTGAAATGAATGCATTTAGCACGACACCATATCTGACATCATTCAAATGCCACACCTTTCTAAACGAAAACAAATTGAAATTGAGTATTATTTGTAAAAAATTCTCCCCTCTATAATATAGACTAATGTGTATTTATTTGTATATATATATATATATATATATATATATATATATATATATATAATAATAATAATAATAATAATAAGCCAGGTAAAACATCCACAGGGTAGTAATCCAAAGAATTTCAACCAGGTTTATAAAAAGTGCTCAATATCAAATAGAGCTTTTATATATGATTATTTTTATTTACACAGACATGTACAAAATCTGCGACACTGGCATGTCGATGTTATCGATCCACAGCTATTATAAACTGAGATCTCATCAGGCAGAGTTAGAATCCGATCTTAACCTTAGATCATATTTGGTTCTTTCCAAATATGATCTAAGGTTAAGATCGGATTCTAACTCTGCCTGATGAGATCTCAGTTTATAATAGCTGTGGATTGATAACATCGACATGCCAGTGTCGCAGATTTTGTACATGTCTGTGTAAATAAAAATAATCATATATATATATATATACAGAAAAAAACAAAATTGATTATAAAACTGAATACACACAAAACAGGTCAGAAGTCCGATGTGAGAGTCTTGAATATGTATGAATATTTTACAGACTAAGAAGAATATTTGTTTGGGAATGAAACTTTGTTTACTGAATGAATCAGTTGCTCTTAACGGTAATTCATAACGAGATGAATGCGCACACGTTTACTTTTTTTAAAAGACAGCAGTTTTCTTTGCCAATCGGTACAATTCCAGTTTCTATCAACTGTTTCAGTTTCATTCATTTTTTATGATTTTTAAATTAAGAGCGGAGAACCACTCAAAATATTAAAAGTATAACACCTATAATTTTACATGCTTTTATGTTTATACATATCTTGCCATATACAAACCAAATAATCAACGGTCATATTTTCAACCCGTTTGTTTAGAAGTTGACCATTTTGATTAAAATTAGATCAAAATGGTCGACTTGTAAATACTACCTTTGATTATTATTCGTATTTGTAAGGTAATATAAAAGTGGTGCAAAACTAGGAAATCTCTGCAACCTTTGAAAATTCACTGCCATAAAATATGATGCCATGCGCCCCATAAGCAGTGTTGAAAAAAATGTATCTAATATCTTAGCATAGTGCATTCTTACGGAAAAAGACAGATGGTATATCACATATTATCACTGGAGTGGGGTAAATATTTAATTGTGCCTAACAAGAATAACTTTTTTTGTTTTTATTCAGTTCTACCTAAAAAAGAATGTAAATAAATCGAAGCCATGTTCAGTTGCATAATTAGTTCATGCGTGAGAGTACTGTCGTGGAAGGGGATGGCTGGTTGAAGACATTAGTTTCACTGTAAGCGTTCCTCGACTCGTAAGAGGTGGTATTGCTTTCAGCTACTAGTGGAGGGGAGTATGTAGAGCCTGTCTTCGTCCCCTCCAAAAGATTGGCAGCAGGCTGATCAACACTGACTACACAGGTTCATCACCGACCCAGACGACATACCAGGGGCTGAGCTGCCACGAAGGCAATGGACCAATCTGAACCGCCTGAGAACTGGTGTGGGCCGTTTTTCTGCCACAATGAGAGACTGGAGCCTGAGAGAGGGTGCTACCTGTGAATATGGCCACCCAGAACAGACAGTTACGCACGTCATAGAGGAATGCATGCTGTTCAAACCACCCAATGGCGAGCAGGGCATAGCGGACCTTGATGACGAGACGAGAACCTGGCTTGCCAAGACCGAGCTGCAGCTTTGAGGGAGCTGGCACAAGAAAGAAAGAAAGAAATTAGTTCATGAAGAATTTTTGAGATGAGGATTGATACTTTGTATAATACTCAAGATGAGAACAGTAGTCCGAATAATCAAAATTATGAAGTACTAGACCACCCGTGACCCGTTGGGTCAGTTTGTTATATTAGCTATGGAATTCATGTATGAGCGTGACACTTGTGGCATAAAGAAAATAGTTTTTTTTTACATAACAGCAGGCTTTCTCGCGTACGTAACGAAAACAGAGGGAGTAGGAGTGGTGAAATCTATGAGAGGGAAAGTGGGAGGTGGTTTCGTTCACCGACCGCTAGTATGGCTGATATTAATAATGAGTGTTGTTTTTTTGTTTGTTTGTTTTTGTTTTTTAAAAGGGAGGAGTTTTTTTGAAACTGCGACAGACTTTACGAAGTCCTCCCGTTGAATGTTTTTAGCCGTGAAGAAAACAAAAAAACTATTTGATGAAATTAAATGAAATTGTTTATATTAAAAGCGATATAAAAATTTCCAGAATGAAAAATTTCATGCGTTCGTTAATCATAATAGAGAATAACGGAATTGGAATAACAGATTGAAGACGATGCTATTTACGCATGCGCAACCGGATGTTGAAAGCTGAAAGCTGATTGCAAACATACAAGATCAATAGACTTTTAGTATTATATTTCAAGTCTCAATTTCTTTTTTTTTTTTTTTTAACTTTTTGTTTTAAAACCAAGTAGTCATAATAAAAATGTTACAAGTATAAAAGGCTGCTTAATAGTTACATTGTATGTCATACAGGGACGTGAGTTCCCCACTTTTTAGCAGAATTCCACTTTTTTATCATCCCGGAAAAACAGATTCTGGCGTAAATCGCTAGAGCCTTACCTCCTCTTTTCATCGCTGTTTTACTGGATTTTATTTTTTCTCTCTTTCTTCCTCTCCCTCATATTATCTTTCTTTCTCTTTTCTTGATTTTTTTTCTCTCTTCCTCTCTCTGTCTTGTCTTGCCTTCCTTTTTCGTTTCGTGACAGTTCTCTCTGAAAACTGACAATGTTAATTTTGCTGTAAAGACTAGCTCTCAAATGATTCATAAAGGGGTGAGGAAAGTTAGACGATTTTTGTTTCATAAAAGAATTACTTTCTGTCTCATGAGCATTCAGTGTTTTAGTCATTTATAAAAAACACACAGGTCTCTTTGGTCGACAACAACTGTTCCCATTTTTCTCCCCCCCGAGAAATTTTTTAGTCCTTAAGAAAATCCACAAGAGTCGCAGTCGTAGACAGTCAACTAATACATAATTTTGAGTTTCTTGTTTACCAAGACTGATATTTCATTAATTAAACATCTTTCAAATTATTTTAAATGTGTTTTTTACTACTTATCATTAGCACAACATCTAAAGTTGTTTTTAGTTGTTTTTTATTTGTTTTTTTTGCACTGCCCTCTCTACACACACACACACACATACACACACATGGGGAGGGGTAATGTGATTTCAGCTTTTTTTGCCATTGACTACTCATCTCCCTGGTCATAGCATTTTGATTTCATTTTTCTGTTGTGAAGAACAGAAACTAAGTTAAGAGTAAATAATAAACTGTCCTTCACAAAATCAAGGGAGGCGCGAGAGCGCTCTATCCCTTAATAGACTTAAAAAACGGCCTATGCTGGAAATCTCATTTCTTTGATCAATCATAACTCAAAAACCAACAAACCAAATTAGTTAAAACTTTGCACAAAATTTTTATTTAATAGGTTCTATAAGTGTGTAAAATTTCAGCATCATTAGTTAAGGCAACCCAGAGATCCAGAAAGGTCAGGCGTGATTTTGTGTTATCCGTGTGTACGTACGTACGTATGTATGTGCCACCCTTTATCTCATCAACTATTTGATGGATTCAGCTGATTTTTGGTAGAGATAGAGGTTCTAGTGTCTAGTTGATGGCATTTTAATTTCAGTTTACCATATACCTTAGTTTTCCAGAAAATTCCAAAAAACCTTAAAAATGACCATTGTATTGAGGCATAGCCTTTACAAAAGTAGTGACATTCCATGATAAATGCCAGTATACTGAAATCATATGCCCTTAATAGGGTTCAGATGAAAATTCATATACACTAAATGTACAAAAGCAAGGAAATTCCCAAATTTTTACACTTTTATTGTCATTGAGGGTATGCGAGCACAACAGGGCTATGTATTTTACTGGTAGGAATTTTTCTTCAGCGCACCTCACACACTTCATCCACTCATGCATAGAGATTTATACTGTAGTGATGTGATAATGAAATGGTTTGGTTGATATGTAGTCATACCTTTAATTAATGACAATAAAAGTGTAAAAATTTGGGAATTTCCTTGCTTTTGTACATTTAGTGTATATGGATTTTCATTTTAACCCTATTAAGGGCATATGATTTCAGTATACTGCCATTTATCATGGAATATAAGTGAACTTGCATATAAAAGACAAAAAAACTCACCCTATGACACTTATTGGATGAATATGTGTTTTGGTATTTAGTAGTTAGAATAAAAAGTAAAAATTATCAAATCAGTAATCCTCATCTCAAAAATTCAAAAACATGTTCAGAAACTGATTTTTTAAAAACTTTTCCCTCTTAAATTATAGAAGACTGTCTTCAAAATCACTTTTGATTGTCGAAGGCTATTAAGTAAATATCATTTCCATATATTTTCACACCGTTTTTATAAACTCAAAAACTATCATTTCTTTGTAACAGTATGAAATTAGAAACTGATTTTGAAGCTGTTAAACTATTAAATTTACTTAAAAGGTAAAAATACAGCATTATTGTTCATTTATGTTCTTCTAAAAAAAAAAACAACATTTACTCATGCACCTCAGTCGTATAAAAGAATAATTTTTTTTTTCTCTGATAACAAAAGAAATTAATTTTTTTTTAATGCTCGTATCGAACATGCCATGGAAACAAAAGGTTTGATCATTGCTTTATGTTACTAAATGTTAGTTTTCGGGTAATAAATTTAAATCTAGCAGCAACTCAAAACTGTAGTCTGTATGAGTATACTGGTTGTCTTAAGCAAGTTGATTGGAATCTCCTCCTTGGTATATTCAACAGAAGTTGGACTCCACAAAGGGTGACAGAGCACAGAACCAGTGAATAATTCTATTTTTTTATGGACAAACAAATTAAAAAATAAAGAAGGCAGGTGAAGTGCATTTCAGCCTTTGTGAGCAATTACCTAGAGATGGTGTCTCGATAAAAATACTGGTCCCTATCACCTTACTGGTTTGGCGTCAGGATCGGCATTCGGCCTATAACAATTTTGCCTTAATTAATGAAATATCTCCCAAAAGAAATTTGTCAAACTTGAGGCTGTATAATTTGAATGTTGCAAAGTTGCATAGAAGGTCAGGAAAGATTGTTGAGTTTCTTGAGAGAAGATGTTATTGACCTATATTGTCTCCAAGAAACATAGTGGAAAGGTAAATCTGTCAGAATGATTGTGGGAAAGAATGCAATTATAAGTTGTTTTGGATTGAAATCGAAAACGGAACAGGCGGTGTTGGTTTTTTTATTGCAGAAAAATGGGTAGATAAAGTGATTGATATAAATTCTACTGTTAAAGTTGATGTTTGGTGAAAAACATTTTCACAGCTAACAATATGGTTTGAGTGAAAATGTGAAAGATGTTTTTTTTTTTTTGTTTTTTTGTTTTTTTTGGTGCTTCTTGCTTAAAAGTCCGAAAAAAAGATTTCTTTGTCTTTTAATGTTTAAGAGGTAAATAAGGGGCAGTAACTCTTATCAACTGTTGTTATTACATACGTAATTTACTGCCACATTCAATTAATTAGTAATAAATGAACAACAAAGTATACGTAAATGGAAAATTTAATCATAAATAAATAAATTTCAATATTTTGCGAATCGGTAATTTCGATTTATCAAATATACTGTTACGTCTAATAGACATTTTACTTGCACAGTATCCGCTCGTACAACGCCAATGGAAGCCATCCGTTTTCACTCGTGATGGCACAAGTCGCATGTTATGCCCACAATTACAGGTCTCTTCTCCAGAAATAATTCCATGTGCTTGCAAAAAATCTATCTGTTTTGCTTTTTCTGAAGTAAAATATAGTACGTCTTCAAACTGGAACAATTTCAAATCCATGATTCCAGTTGAAGAGAATATCAGGCTTGATAGAAATTAACGATAAAGTCTGGCTCAAAATTACAATTAAGAGTTACTGCCCCTTATTTACCTCTTAAACATTAAAAGACAAAGAAATCTTTTTTTCGGACTTTTAAGCAAGAAGCACCGTTTTTTTTAATGGAAATCATTCCAGACAAGGCATGAAGCCACTTGATGTAAGGAGCTAAACAAAAAAAAACTACTTTAAGGTTAACAACTAACTAACGGTAAGTGTTAGATTTCGACCCAGAAAACAGCAATTCTTTGTCAGAAACATCGCTCATTGAATGTGGAGACTAAAGGACAAAATACTTTCTACTCTCTTTTTATGACAGGCTTATTACAATAGCTATTAAGGTTGGTGAGAAGGAAGTACTTGTTGTGGAAGGTGCTTTGAATGGGCATGTTGAAAAGACCTCTGGTGGTGTTGAGGGTATTCATGGAAGAAATGGATACGGTAATAGGAATACAGAAGAAGAAAGAATCCTGAAATTTGGTTTTAGCATGGATACGTTTGTTGCAAATACTATTTTAAAGAAAAGGGAAAGCCATCTCATTGCATATGAATCTGGAACAGCAAAGACTCAAGTAGATTATTTGTTGGTAAGGAAAAGGGACAGGAGTGATGTGAAAGTAATACCTGGTAAAGAAATTGTGACACAGCATAAACCAGTTATCTGCGACTTTGAGTTAAAGAAAGCTCATGAAAAAAAAAGAAAAAGCTTATCCACAGAAGAAAGGGGTGATGGTTTAAGAACATGTGAAATGTGAGTTTAGGAACCAAGTGATGGAGTGTTCAGTTAACAGATCCACTTCCAGAAGTGTGGAAGAATAGTGAAAGAAGTTGAAGGATCCACTGTTGGAGGTAACAGACCAGACTTGCAGGTGGAATAAAGGGCCCAAAGACATAGGGTGACATGGTGGTGGAATGAGGAAAGCTGAGAAGTGCATCAAAGAAAAATGGAAATTACAGAGTAAATGGAGAAAAGGTTTAGTGAATAAAGATGTATATTTATTTGCAAAACTAACAGCAAAAAGAACAATGTGGAGGTTGAGTAAGTTAGATTTCCATATATACTACAAAAGGATGTCAAGAAGAATGAAGTATCCAGGATAGCTAAACCGATGGCAAAAAGAAATATGGATATTGTTGGAGAGAGGTACGTTTAAAATTACAATGGGGTGCTAGCAAGAAACTAACAAGAGAGATAGTTGGAAATGCTATTATGAGAAATTGTTGAATACCGAGTTTTTATGGGACCCAAAAATGCTTGAAGTTGCAGAAGCAGTATCTATTCCAGCCATAAGAATTGATAAAAAAAAATGGTACGGGAAACTAATTAAGGTGAAGAAAATGTTAGGCTGCAGGTATTGTTGAATAAATGTTGAAGGCTACAGGTGAAACGGGCATTGAGATGATCACAGACTTGACAAACCAAATCATGAAAGATGTTGTTCCTCCAAAAGACTG
Organism: Sepiola atlantica; assembly: GCA_963556195.1. NCBI lineage: Eukaryota > Metazoa > Mollusca > Cephalopoda > Sepiida > Sepiolidae > Sepiola > Sepiola atlantica. The sequence goes on along the minus strand of OY744518.1, from coordinate 164,150,220 downwards.
GAATCTTAGTACAATTGTGAACTGTTACAAAGGAGGAGCTCTAGATCAGTGGTCCCCAACTGGTGGGCCGCGGACCGGTGCCGGTCCGTAGACCAATTGGTACCGGGCCGCGTAAGAAATACAGTTTAGAAATATAGTTTGCATACATGTGCGCAGTTTTTAAAGCTCTTTATCTCAGTTTGTACGCTTTGTCATAAGATTAGTCATACGCTTTGTAAGCTTAGTCACTAGTGTTGTAAGTGTGTTTGTGTGTCTTGTGACTCATGTTGTGATTGCTCAACAGCAGTTGGCTGCCTTCGGCGTGACCTTGACAATGAGTCAAACGCTGTCTTGCGCTCGCTTATACAGGTTGTACCTGTATTTTATTTTGAAAGGAATGTTTAAAGTAAATTTTTAATGTAAACTTTTTAATGATATATTTATTATTATTTCGAGGCTTTTATTTTCATGTTATGCTGTTGGTACGATGCTACATGTAAGTTGCAAGTAAACAATCTACCCCCGGGCCGCGGTAAAATTGTCTAACGCTTACCGGTCTGCGGCAACAAAAAGGTTGAGGACCACTGCTCTAGATCATTCTAGATATAGGTAATTACAGAGGCTTAAAGTTGATGGATCAGGTCCTGAAAATGGATGAGAGAATAACTGGACAGCAAATAAGAAGTCTAATAAACATAGATGAAATGCAGTTTGGTTTTATGCTTCAGCGAAGTATCAATGGCGCTATATTTATCCTGAGACAAATGCAAGAGATGTTGTCTAGTGTGCTTTGCATTAAGTGGAGATTGTACAGAAATGCTCAAAGTCGTGTTAGAATTAACAGCACATTTAGTGACAGCTTTAATGATAAAGTGGAAGTACATCAGGTTCTGTACTGAGTCTGTTGCTTTTCATTTGTGTCTCAGAAGCATTGTCTTGGGAATTTCATGTGAAGCAATCGAAGGTCTATTTGGAGGAAAGCACTGGAAAGTAAAGCTCTGAAAGTGAATGTTACCAAGACCAAAGTTATGATCAGTGGTTTAGTGTTTGGAAAGCCCCTGCTCAGTTTGTGGAAACGGACTTACGAACAACTCAACCTTTTGTCGTACTTGTAAATATTGGGTACATAAGAAGTGCAGTGAAATAACAGGTAGTTTGAAAGATGATAACCAGTTTGTGTGCAAGAAGTGTAAAACAATGGAGACAGATGAGAACTCAGGTGTGGAGAAAGTATATTTGGATGGGGAGGCTATTAAGGTTGTCCAGAAGTTTTGTTACCTTGGTGATTCCACTGGAGCACAGGAAAGAGCTGGTGCTGTTGTGATAGCAAGAGTTAGAAGTAGATGGAATAAGTTCAGAGAACTGTTGCCATCACTAATCAGCAAAACATTACCACAGTCGACCAAGAGAAAAGTCTATCAGGTATGTATATGCAGTGTGATAATGTATGGGAGTGAAACTTGGACAGTGGGGGTTGAGGATATGTGTTGCATGGAGATAAATGTTTAGAATGATACAATGGATGTGTAATGTAATTCTTAAAGACAGGCTTAGATCTGATGACTTCAGAGAAAGATTAAATCTGGACAGTATAGGGAGATATGTGCAAAACTGGAGACGTCCTAGGTGTGGTCACATTGAAATAATTGATTAGAGTTCTTGGCTTAGTAGATGTAGAACAGTTGAGATAGCAGGTTCAGTTCACAGGGAAAGGCCAAGAAAAACATGGGGGAGGGAAAGTTATAAGGATGGATTTTAGAGAAAAGGGGATAAATAAAGACCTTGCAAAGTAGGTTAGTTTGGAAGTTAATTTTTAAAAAGACGTTCAACACATGTCAGCATATAAAACAGATATTAAACTGATGATGATTATTATTTTAAAATAGTCTGACCTAATTGGTTGTTTTTAGTCATTTATAAAAACACACAGGTCTCTTTGGTCGACAACAACTTTTCCCATTTTTCTTCACCCCCCCCCCCCACCCACCCCAGGAATTTTTTAGTCCTTAAAAAAAAAACCCCAAGAGTTGCGGTCGTAGACAGTCAACTAGTACATAATTTAGGATTATGATTAGGTTAGGGTTAGGGTAAAAGATAACAGTCAACCAGTCGTCCTCTACCTTTTTTTAGGCATAAAATTAATTTTCGGTTAAATCAATTTAAGTTTAACGTTGTCTTTATTTATTTTTTATCGACTTCCAATGGAATAAATGCTTTGGTGGTTTCCGACTGTTTACGTAAATCTGCTTTGGCAAAAGTCAGTTTTGTTTGGTTCAAATGCTGTAGAAGTACCTACAAAAGTACGAATTGATTTTGTTAATTCTTATCTGGTTTTAATAGCAACTTTTGAGTTCAATTCCTTGTGAAATCGCTTATCGGTTTTCATCCTATTCTATTTTCAGTTTGCGCTCATCCCAATTCATCAGTTAGTTTAGTCATGTGAGTAAATGTCAACTTGGGGTAAGACAAACAATTCTCCTCATTTATACAGGGTGGGCAAAAATAAGCGTCCTATTTTTAAAAATTCATAACTTTTTTATTTATTGATTTAAAAAATTTTTTTTTTTTAGAATAAGTAAAGGACCCCTTCCGAAGCAAGCATGAGCCGTATTAGCCCTAAGGAACGTACCCTCATTTAGAAAACATTATTTTTGCTTAAAAAACTCAAAACAGTGTAAAAAACAATACTTTAGTTTTTGTAAGTTTTAAGAAGTGTTTTTCGGCTAAAATTTGTTTTGTTTATTTCAAAAAATCTCGGAAGGGTCAGTCTACACACACATAAAGTTTGGTGAGTTTAACTTCTATTTTGTGGAAGTTATTCAAATTCAAGTTATTCAAATTTAAAGATAGGACCCTTATTTTGGCCCACCCTGTATATGAACTAGCAGGGTACACAGCATTGCTGGGGGGTATAACAAAATAAAAGAATAAAAAACGTCTCTACCCTTCTCTATTCCCCTCTGTATCTATCTCTCTGTATCTCCTTCTCCAGTTAACAAAGATTTACACTTCTCTGACGGAGCAGGTATTACATTTTAATCGTAGTCAAAAGGCCAAGAAAGTGTAATTTAATTTGAGTTTCAGATCAAAGGTTGATAAAAAAAATTTCAAAATCGCTCTAAATGTTGACCCCCCCCCCTCCCCAACTAATTTTGTTTTTTGTGATCCCCATGAATATTTTTTTAAAAGTGCCCATATTCTGTCCGAGGCAATGCTGAAAAATAATGGGCATTTTTAACAAGAGCCAACAAAACAAAAAAGGACCAAATATACAACAAATAAATGTTACTAAAGGCAAGATAAGTTACTTTTACACTGCCCTGGATAAGTTTTCTTTTGTGTTTTAACTTATTTTAAAGGTTTTTTTTAGTTCAATACAAAACTAGTGTCAAGTTAGAACGAAAAAAATGGCTGACATTAGACGGTCACATGGAGTCTCGATAATCGCTCAAAAATCGAAAATTACACAAAAATACTGGTAATAAAAATATACAGTTCAATTGAACATTAAATTGTTGCACAATCGGTGACAGTTATTAACTGTGATTCTGTTTAATTTTTGCGTAATTTTCGATTTTTGAGCGATTTTCGAGACTCCATGTGACCACCTAATGTCAGCCATTTTTTTTTCGTTCTAACTTAAGAGTTGACATTTGTTTTGTATTTAACTAAAAATGCTTTAAAATAAGTTCAAACAAAAAAACTTATTCAGGTAGGTAGAACTAATTTTGCCTTTGGTAATATTTAGTTGTTGTCTCCCTTTTTTGTTTTGTTGACTCTTGTTAAAAATGCCTAAAAGAATATGTCGGCATTGTGGGTGTGTCTTGTGTAAGTTTTTGACTTTTAGCTAGACACACTGACACCTGTCCTTTATATATAGAAGACAAGATGTTGTTTTTTTCATTGTAGGTCACTCCCAGCTACTCCATTTTTTTTTATGTGAGTGGCTGCAGTAGGTGAATTATCATAATCTATTCTATGTATGTTAGGCTTTTTGTTTATGTTTATAGTCATACCTTTTTCCGAGAAAAAACTGTCTAAAAACCCACATATGTTTGTGAGCAAAGTGAAGTCTAATGTTTGGCTGTCTGATATGTGGTAACAGGATGTAGAAGTGTGTCATGTTGTGGTTACTAAAGAAGTCATAGTATTAGGGAGGGGTGGGGTATTTGTATGTGAAACTGGTTGCTCTATTTGTGAACTATAATTGAGATATGGGGGGGTCGTCATGAACAGGTTGAGAAGTTTTGTTGTTTTTGTTTTTTTTGTACAAAAAATAAAATCCCCCAAAACAGATTATTTATAAGTAGTGTGTGTGTGTGTGGGGGGGTACCTACTTTGTCAATAATGAGTGCATTTTAAAAGTGGGCTGGTGATACCAGATCAGGCTGCCCTGTGGCTCCCTGAGACGAAATTCACCTACATTGACGTTTTTTTTTTTTTTTTTTTTTTTTTTTTTGTAAAACTTAATTATGTTCTACAAAACCAAAAACAAAAACAACAGCCCCTCTCCCTTTCTCCCTCCCCTTTTTTATTTTATTTTTAGAACTTGAAGCATAAATCTTTTACTATAATGACCAGATTCTGCATTAAATAACCCAAAAAGGGTTGATATGCCGTAAAACAAAACTACCAAACCAAGAACGATGATTAAACATTTGAAGATATAAAGAACTTGAAGCATAAAAACTTTTACTATAATGACCAGATTCGGCATTAAATAACCCAAAAAGGGTTGATATGCCGTAAAACAAAACTACCAAACCATACCTTAAAAGTGGGTACTTATATAGATCAACCCCCATCATGCCCCCCCCCATTAGCTCAGTAAAGTCTGATAACCAGTAACGACAACAGCTGAAAAGCGACCATACACTGGTTTTTGAAATGGAAAACGAACAACAGCAAACAAACTAAACACAATGTTATTTACATTGCATTTTATCATTATTTTTTTTTTACTAGTGTTTTTATATTGTTGCTATGTTTTGTTGTTGTTTTTGTGTAAATTGTTGCTTTTTATTTTGTTTTGCTGTTTGCGTGAAATTCAATAACTTCCAAAAGCAAATAAACTGTTTGCGTGAATGAAAAATTAAAAAACAAAATAACGCTGGAAAACATTTACCAAAAATAAATATAAATAAATAGCAAGAATGTGAATATATCAGTTAAAAAAACATGCAAGGTACATTTTTTTCATTTTCCATTTCAGGATAGTGGGTTTCATTTTGTATGGTCGCCTTTTAGCTGTTGTAACTAATTACCCATTTTGGCGAGCACCCCCTCAAAAAAAACTTTGTATAACTTGCGTTGTTTCTTCAAGCATTACAAACAAGGCGGATGTATAGGACCCCCCCCCCACACCCCCTGAAAAAGCAAACTTTTGGTAAATTTATATTTAACCCCTTCCCTTCGCAAAAAAATGATATTCTACTCATTTTAGGCAATTATGTGCGCACCCTAAAGAACTTAATGGAAAGAAGAAAAAAAAAAGAATTAAGAATTTAGAGTGGGCGATCAGTTTCGTAAATAAATTTGACATCAAATGATCCCCCATTTCCGGACCATTCTAATATTTTCGGGTGGTTAACTAAATTCTTTTACCACTCACCCTAAGTCTGCGTGACAAGATTGTAAAACTATTTTTGCGTGAAGAGTGATTTAGCTGAGGGTGTTAATCTACAAATTTACGACTAATTTTTAATGAATTCTATTTTTCTTGTTGTTTTTTTTTCTCAATTCCTCGCATTAAGCAACAACTTTTCAGAAATTTTTTGGTACAAGTACAGAATTGTTAACAATTGAGAACTCTTAAACTTATTGTGGTATTCGTCCCCCCCCCCCCCCCCCCGATCCCAATGTTTACAAACATCACAAACTCATACACCTCCTTCAAAGTCACGCCTCTAAAAAACCCAGAACAACTTTGCCCTTGTACTTTTCCACTGAGGGAACCAGCAGCAGCAGTAGTCGTGGTAAATTTCCACTCTTCCTGAAAGATACGAATAGGTTGGCTTTTACCATCACCCACGCAGTTCAGTTTCCTACATCGCTTTTTAACAATAATCCGAAATACCAGCATCTGAGAAGTGGCTGGGATTCATGTAAACACCACGGTCAACTAACTTTCCAGCTATTTTTGACCATGATAAATTCGCCCAGGAATTAATTTCAGTTATTTCTTTGCTTCATGGGATCGCCGGTCGTCATGCCGTTTCTCATAAATACATACGGCGGGTTTTCAACCTAAAAGTGAGTTCAGCCGGGGGGGGGGGGGGGGGGGGGGGGCTCAGGAGGCTGTCACGCCCAACTGTGTGGACCAGTCGTCGATCCAGTACACAGATGAAGAAACCACCAGGATCTACAATCAAACAGCCCTTTTCAGGGCCACACTACAAACTACTGATAATGCGATTCACACTTTGTATGTATACATATATACCATATATATATGTGTATACATATACATATATATGTGTATACATGTGTATATGTATACATATATATATGTGTATACATGTGTATATGTATACAGATATATATATATATGTGTGTATACATATATATGTGTATACATATACATATATATATATGTGTATACATATATATATATGTGTATATGTATACATATATATGTGTATACATATATATATATATGTGTATATGTATACATATATATGTGTATTCATATATATATATATGTATATACATATATGTATACATATATATATATGTATACATATATATATATGTATATACATATATATATATGTATATACATATATATATATATATATATACATATATATATATATATATGTTTATACATATATATACATATATATATATGTATACATATACATATATGTATATATATATATGTATACATATACATATATGTATATATATATATATGTATACATATACATATATGTATACATATATGTATACATATATGTATACATATACATATATGTATACATATACATATATATATATATATATATGTATACATATACATATATGTATACATATATATATGTATACATATACATATATATATATGTATACATATATATATGTATACGAATTTAGGAAAACTCGTCACAGGAAAATTCGTAAACGGAAAATTCGTAAACGGAAAATCCGTCACTTTTGGCCAAGTAGGAAAATTCGGCAATTATCGAATAAATATCGATTGAAAATAGATTTTAGAACCGGTTTTACAGGAGATATACTTGTACATACGAGGCTACCCACCTCACCAGTGGAGAACATTTTTTCATATTATTTTTTTGGTACTTGTGCAGTTTACGAACCGGGCTATTTTTTAGATAAGATTTTCAAGTTAAATTAAATTTTTACTTCAAAATCACTGTGAGAAAAAGTGGTTAATCCATCGTTTCACAACTAAAATGGCAGACAATGAATTGGCTGTATTTTTCTGATTTTTTTGTTCCGACCATACAACGATTTATTTGAAAGAAGAATTTCTTTTTTTAAGTATTAAATAAAGTTGTTAATTAAAACAAGTTTTAGGCAAGATGAAATAAAAACACTGAATTAGTTAGAAAACAATTTTGCTTTTTTATTTAAATTTTCTAAGAATTTAAAGCCAGTTACTCGATTGTTTATAAATTCCTTTCAAGTTTTGCACACACACGAAGTAATTGATGTTTTGTCAATTAAAATGGCTGACTTGTTTACGAATAAATCTAAATGAATTATGATGAATTTCATCTCGTAACTTAATTACGAACCAGGCTTGAAATAATAACATTATTTAGACAACGATTTTTTACATGAGGAGAATGGGGGGGGGGGTGCTTTGTTAACTATTCTGTACTTTCACGTAACGATTTAATAAACGGAAGATATCGTAAAAATTGAATTTAACTTGAAAATTTTATGTAAAAAATAACCCGATTCAAACCTTTAATTTCGTAACGTAATTACGAACTGGGTTGAAATAACATTATTTAGAAAGCCATTCTTAACATGGAGTGAGGGGGGTTAACTATTCTGTACTTTTACCTAACAATTTAATAAACAAAAGATATCGTAAAAATGTAATTTAACTTGAAAATCTTATCTAAAAAATAGCCCGGTTAGTAAACTGCACAAGTACCAAAAAAATAATATGAAAAAATGTTCTCCACTGGGGAGGTGGGTAGCCTCGTATTTACAAGTATATCTCCTGTAAAAACGGTTCTAAAATCTATTTTCAATCGATATTTATTCGATAATTGCCGAATTTTCCTACTTGGCCAAAAGTGACGAATTTTCCGGTTACGAATTTTCCATTTACGAATTTTCCTGTGACGAGTTTTCCGGGCACCATGTATACATATACATATATATATACATATATATGTATACATATACATATATATGTATACATATACATATATATATGTATACATATATATATATATATATATATATACATATACATATATATATGTATACATATATATACATATATATATATACATATACATATATATATGTATACATATATATACATAT
>OY744518.1:164051712-164136712 GCA_963556195.1 Sepiola atlantica | reverse complement strand
CCGGACAAAAGCCAACCTAAAGAGATTTAGCCAGAAAACTGTTCAGTCGTCGCTTGCCGAAGTCGAGGAAAATGCTGAAAGAATGGGTGAAGACATAGAAGACAAAGGAAAATGTGTATTAATGCTGTTAAATTGAACAATAATACTGGAAAGTCTTGCAAAACTGATTGTGTTAGTCAAACTAATAAAAGAGTTATTTAACGTCCAAAATAGACGGGGCCCATGAATTGTTCGGATTCTCAAGTCGTTGACTACGAACGGGTTCAAAAAGAAAGAATAAGGGCTTTTTGATTCAGCTCGCTAAAATTGTTTGTTGATTGGTCAAGGGGAATCGTCTTGGCCAATCAAATACGGTCTTTTTTAGAGGGTGTCGTTATGGACAAGAAGAGGGAGAAAAAAAGTTTGTTTTTGTATAAACCGGAATTCTTTTTTAAAATGAAATAAAAACATTTGTGTCCATAAAAAAAAACTACTTACAAATATTTATTGATAATTATAAAATATTAACTCTAAATATGAATTTTTTTTTTTTAAATATTTTTAAAAATTAATTTATTTTTATGTTGGTGGGTTTTTGTCCGTTTTTGAATTATTGTGGTGGACTTTTGTCATGGCCATCGAGAGTTGACAAGGCCACCGAGAGTTGACAAGGCCAAGCTACTAACTTCTTGCCCCCCCGCCTCTGACGTCACTGCATTGCGTGTCAAAACAATGGCCGTCGTAATAACAATAAGAAGGCATTTCGACTTCTCCATTCACTAAATAATCCATCAAAATTCAGGAAATCAACCAAATTTAATGAAATTTTCAGTATTTATTAATTAATGATCACTTTTTTTGGTATAATTTTTAAACAAATTTCAAAGTATGAATTACTTACGGTTGATTGAGTTAGAAGTTTAAATAATGGTAATTCTGTAATTCAGTTTTTTGCAGTATTTGATCGTGAATTATTATTTTCTTTAAATTTATATTAAATAAAGATCAGTTTCAGGATAAATCGAATCGTGTTCCTTTCTTTTCTTTTTTTACATGCAATTTTTAAAGTTTTCTAATGCTTTGTTTTAAATATTTACAATATCGTATGGTCAACATGTTTTGATATTTTGGATAACTTTAGTAAAGGTGTTTTTTGTTTACAAGAAATAATACATTTGCACCAAGCTTTATAATAAAGTAATGGATTTATTATATTCCGTGATCATTAATTAATAAATACTGAAAATTTCATTAAAATTGGTTGATTTCCTGAATTTTGATGGATTATTTAGTGAATGGAGAAGTCGAAATGCCTTCTTATTGTTATTACGACGGCCATTGTTTTGACACGCAATGCAGTGACGTCATTTTCTAGCCAACCGGCCTGTAGTAACTCTCGGTGGCCACGCTTTTGTCCGGTCACCCAAATGAACTATCATACACAACTTTTGAAGTGATGAACTCGTAAAAATACATCAACAAAAACACAAACAAAACAAAAAATCCCCGTTTTAGATGATATTAATTCAACAGTATTTTTAACAGCGATGTCAAGTTATGGTTTTCTTCTTTTGCTTTAACTGTTTTCAAACGTGTCAACGAAAAATATCGAGGAATACATGGTGTGCGGACAAAAACCCACCAAAATAAGTCAAACATGGACAAAAGCCCACCGACGTAAAAATAAATTAATTTTTAAAAATTAGAAAAAATATTTTTCTATTTAATTTTTTTACAATTCAATTATCAATAACTCTTTGTCTGCAATTCTTTTGTCGTGACAAAATTTTTTAAAGTTCATGTTTAAATGTCTTTCCGGTACTTTATATATATATACTGCATTTTTTTTTACAGATTACATCATAAAAAACACATACCTTTTTTACTACTAACCCTAAGTCCGGTGGTAAAACGAAAAATACATTTTTTTTTAAATTATGTATTATTCATCGGAAAGAAAAAAACAATTATTTTAGATTGAAATTGGGGGATCACTTTTGCATATAATTTTAGCATAAAATGATCCCCCATTTCCGGGCCATTCTAACTTTTTAGGGCATTAACCATTTTTTTGTTGCGATGAGAGATGAATTCTATGCATTGTTTTTCACCTAATTTAGTTAAAATGGTACCGGTAAAAATGGCACAAGTTAATAAATAGGAAAAGATGGTACAAGACGAAAATATAGATGAAAATTTCACAATGAGGTTAGCAAAATCTTGAGAACAATACGTAAAGGGAAAAAATAAAAGTACGCCCCCCCCCCCCCCCAAAAAAAAAGAAAATGAGATTCTAACTTTTTTATACGATGACGTCTGCACACTGAAAAAAAAGAATCCAAATATTCTTTAAATTTAGAGTAGGGGATTAGTTGCACATTCAACTTAAAATGATCCCCCCTTTTCGGGCCATTCTAACTTTTTTTACCACTAACACTAAGTCCGATCGGCAAAGTCGTAAAACTACATGTAATCGCTTTAAAAAGTAGAAACCACCAACCCCGCCCGAAAAATAAAAATGATTAACTGACCTAAAAAGTTTGAATGGTGAATCATTTTATGTTAAAATTATATGCAAAACTTATCCCTCAATTTCAATCTTACATAATTATTGTTTTTTCTTCCCGCGAAAGATGGGTAATACTATACATAATTTTTTTAAAAATGTATTCTTCGTTTTACCACACAGACTTGGGGTTAGTAGTAAAAGGGTGCGTCATTTTTTTATGATGCAATCTTTTAAAAAAATGCAATTTTTACAAAGTACCGGAAAAATATTTAAAAATGAAATGTAAAAAATTTTGTCAAGAAAAGAAAATTACAGACAAAGACTTATTGATAATTGTAAAAATAATAGATATCAAAATATTTTTTTAAAATTTTAATAATTAATTTATTTTTACGTTGATGGGCTTTTGTCCTACCACGGAACAGGGCTTTACGGAGCCCTCTAAAAAGGAGCGCGCTCCTTTTTGCTGGAGCGAAGGAGAGGAGGGCTCATTTTATATTCAGCGGGAGCAACTCCATTTGCGACTAAAGAGCGGTGGTTTTATCGCTCCTCGCTCCAAAATTATTTGATTTTTTTTTTAAACATTAGTTTTTTATCGAGCAATATAAAGGAAAAGTAAAGAAAGTCTGAGAGTTTAGTCTGAATTATTTTTTTAAATTATATCTCTGGTAGAGAGAGGGAGGAGGCTCAGGCGGAAGACGATTTAATTGTAATGTTTTTAACAATTTTTTTTTTAATTGTTTTATTCGTTAACCATCCCCCCAACCCCGTCAACTTGCTATCAAGCGATGAGACAGATCAAAGGCGTCATTAAAGTTTTTATTGCAATCAGTGACTTGAGCGTTCTATTTCTTTGGAAAGATTAAACATTTAAGTTAGGGGTACGAACGATTTTGACACCATCTGAGTTCAGGTCGGGAGGGGGGCGAGAGAGAGAGAATTCAAAATGTTTACTAGCTGACCTGAGATAATAACTAAGACCCTTTTAAAAAGTACACTGCTATCTTTCTGTTGAATAAAAACTCCGAAAATTAGCACTCTAGATAGGGGAGGTAAGTTGCCCAATCAAGGTTTCAGAGTACAGTCTACCCTACTATTTAATTCATATAACTTTGGGGGGGATATATGTGGATTCATACCGTTCCTAAGTGTATTAGTGAAAGTTATGTTGTTTTTCTTCTCTTAGACTAGATAGTCTGCTTGACTGGATAGAAGTATGTATGTATAATACACAATTTAGGAAAACTCGTCAAAGGAAAACTCGGCAACGGAAAATTCGTCAATGGAAAATTCGGCAACGGAAAACTCGGCAATTTTGGCCAAGTAGGAAAATTCGGCAATTATCGAATAAATATCGATTGAAAATAGATTTTATAACCGTTTTTACAGGAGATATACTTGTAAATACGGGGCTACCCCTTCCCCAGTGAAGAATATTTTTTATATTATTTTTTTGGTACTTGTGCAGTTTACGAACCGGGCTATTTTTTAGATAAGATTTTCAAGTTAAATTAAATTTTTACGATATCTTTTGTTTATTAAATTGTTAGGTGAAAGTACAGAATAGTTAACAAAGCCCCCCTCACTCCATGTTAAGAATGGCTTTCTAAATAATGTTATTTCAATCCGGTTCGTAATTACGTTACGAAATTAAAGGTTTGGACCGGGTTATTTTTTACATAAAATTTTCAAGTTAAATTCAATTTTTACGATATCTTCTGTTTATTAAATTGTTACGTGAAAGTACAGAATAGTTAACAAAGCACCACCCCACATTCTCCCCATGTAAAAAATCGTTGTCTAAATAATGTTATTATTTCAAGTTACGAGATTAAATCCATCATAATTCATTTAGATTTCTTCGTAAACAAGTCAGCCATTTTAATAGACAAAACATCAATTACTTCGTGTGTGTGCAAAACTTGAAAGGAATTTATAAACTATCGAGTAGAAAGTCATTTAAACTGGCTTTAAATTCTTAGAAAATTTCCATGTATTTAAAAAAGCAAAATTGTTTTCTTGTTCTCAGGAAACGAAAATTTACGTATAATCCTATACTTCGTCCGACATGTTCTCCTATAACTCTCAAAATATTAGCGAGATTTTGTAAAATATTATCTTACGGTCTTACACTTAAAGTGACATCTCAACCCATATTGACGAGATCCTTTGACGCCCACCCCTATCCTTCGACCACTCATTGGTAGAATAGAACGTTTATGAAAGAAGGTATATTTTTATTATGGAGCGCTGAAAAGGAGCCGCTCCTTTTTTATAGGAGTTGGAGCAGGAACAGCTCCTTTTTGAAAATGGGGAGCGTGAGAGGAGCCAGCTCCAATTTTGGGCGTTGGAGCAGGAGCGTGAGAGGAGCCAGCTCCAAAAGTAGTGGAGCGCGTAAAGCCCTGCACCGGAATACATAACCATAAAAACCAACAATTGGCAATTTAACTCATAACTGGTTTAGTGGTTAGTGTTTGATTTTTAATTATAACTTTTAGTAAAAGTTTTTTACTTATACTTAATAATAATAATAATAATAATAATAAGAAGAAGAAGAAATAATATTATTATTACATACACGAGGGTTGGGGTTTTAAAAAGAAAAAAAGGAAGATATGAAACAAAAATGAAAGCAAAACATACTTCGGGTGGGGTGGCTTCAGCTATGAGCAAAGTGTAGTATCTGTTCTGACATTAGACATCTTTTCTGCCCTTGATCGGTGAAGAAGAAATCCTTCTAGACTGAGATAAATTTTATTTTTGTCCCTATCTAGAGTGGCCCTTGTTGTGGAGCTGGATTTTCCCAACATTAAAAACCGACCTTGCCCTCGTGGGGGGGTCAAATTAATAGGGACTCATGGGCATCGCAGATTAGGTGCAGCTAGTTTTTAATAATTAAATTATGAAGTTCGTAACGAAACTTTTGAAAAAAAAATTAACCTTGTGTCGAACTCTGCCTTCGTGAGGAGGCAAGTAAATAGGGACTAGTTCCTAACAGCTAAATTATATTTTTTCAATTCTATTCTTCAGTTGAACTGGTCGGTTAATTTGTCGTTTCTTAGCAAAAATGTCGGACAATGAATCGCCTGTATTTTTGTTCCGACCTCACAAATGAGTAAGTAAACCCAAATAAATTATTTTGGACTAATTTCAAATTTACCTTCAATTATTTTAAAGGAAATAAGGTTGTGAAATTAGTCCAAACAATTTATTCACTGTTTACTCATTTGTTCTTGGCCTTTTGGCTAAGATCAAAGTGTAGTATCTGTTCCGATGGATACTGCACCCCATGGACTGGTATTGTCTTGGCCTTCGGGCTTGATTTACGCCGGTCTGTAGGTTTGTTCTGTGCAGTTCTAGGAGGTCCACTCTCCCAGGCTTTGCCTCCCCTCTTTGGGGAGGAGTAAGTTTATTGCTTACTGCCTGAGGCGCCCCTACCGGGGAATGCCGACGGGGCTGCCCAGGCAATTTTTAATGGCCAGAGTGCTCACCTCTCGGGCGCTGGCTTTTCAAACCCCACTTTGCCGACCCGACCTTGGGTCACATATTACTTGTGGGAGTAAGATAAAAACTGGCCTTGTGCCTAACTCCTGGAGAGGAGTAAATAAATACTCGTTTATGTACCATAATAATATTGTTTATTTCTTATTAAAATTGTGTGACCGCCACTGTACGTGTGTGTGTGTGTGTGTGTAGGTGGATCTCTCTTCTACGTCTACGTAACTTAATTTTTTTTTGACTATTAATCGATTATTTGAAATCAAAAATGGTCTTTACATCATTTGTAAGAATAAAACTATAAATAAAGGGGGCGGACAGGAAGATAAAGAACAAAAAGAGAAGCAGATGACTACGTTAAATAACGCCTCGACAAAACTGTTTCAGTTTCAGTTTTGAGTAATAGAAAAAAATTCCCTTTTTAGATATTTATTTAACAATTATCCAATCAAGTTGAACTTCCCTTCAAAGGTCTCAACGTTGTTCATTGAACGACGACAACGAAAAATATCCAGCATTATTGTGACCATAACAACTGAAACTTGGTAAATATATAATTATAACTTTTCTTTTACTATGAATCGAATATTAATTGATATCAAAAATAAAATAAGGAAAAACAAAAACAAATGTTTAAAAATCCGGTAATCGTGGCGATTAGCTTCTTGTACAGATTTCGATAAAAAAAATTGTGGGTCAATTTGTCGTTTCCTACTCAAAATGACGGACAACTCTGACGTAAATGAATCGTTTGCGTTTTTCCGACCCCACAAATGAGTAAGTAAACCCAAATAAATTGTTTTTAACTAATGTTCCAACTGTATTTCCGTTAAAATAACAAGATAAATTTTAAATTAGTCTGAAACAATTTATTTGGGTTTACTTACTCATTTGTGAGGTTGGAAAATAGCAGACGATTCATTAACGTAAAATTTACCAAATTGTGTATAAATCCTATTAAAAATAAACGATATAGTTTACAACCCAATCTCCGGCAACTTCGCGTCATCTTCCGGCAGGTTACGTAAGCAGACGGTAAAAACCGACGCGGAGACTGCCAGTGCCAGACGATAAATTCAAAACACTGCGTTGTAATCAAACAGGACAAAAACACTGGGGGGGGGGGGGGATATAAAGCAAGAGGAAAACAGTCACCATATGTTTAATTATATGAAAAGAATTGGGTTTTTTTTGTTGTTTTTTTTTCAAGAAAAGTTTCAAATAATTCTGGAGGGGGGGGGGGATAAAACTAAACAACTGGTCAAGTTTTTTTGATTACGACGAAAACAGGGAAACAACCCTAGCACTAACCCTTCCTCTACTCCTTCCTTTCTCTTCTGCTTCCTTGTCGTCTGCGCTCATCGCAACAGAAAACTTTCAGAGGTACCCCTCAAAGAACAAAAAAACAAATTCAGCGAAAAAAAAAAATTTTAACCATTAACTTTTCTTAACCTTATTAAACAGTTGTTTCCCTATGTTTAAAAAGAAAAAAACTTTTTCGAGTTATTTAGTTTTATTCGACCCCAAAAAAAGAATTATTTATTTGAATCTTTTTTTGAAAAAAAAAAAAACCCAGTGTTTTTGTCTTTTTCATTACAGCGCCGCGTTTTGAATTTATCGGCTGGCAATCTTCACGTCGGCTCTTTTCGGCTGCTTACGTAACCTGCCGGAAAATGCCGACGCGAAGTTGCCGGAAATTGGTTGTAAATTGTACATTCAAGTATTTTAAGGTCCCCAGGTCACAACTCTCATTTGACTATTTGATGAAGCCCGAATAACTCTTTCTCACCTCATTCACGAAATTTAATTTACAAAATAATTTTGTTAATAAACAAACCTGGATAAAAGTGCAGATCCAGAAAATAGAAGAAACAAAACAAACAAAAAATATACAAGTAACTTTCACCAAACGCGTTAAAATTTCATTTTCTACCGATCTGCTTACTTTTAACGTTCTGAAACTGTTTTCATTTTTTTTTTTTTTTTTTTTTTTTTTTTTTTTCAAATTAAATTTCGTTCCAAACTCGTTTCAACACACGAGAAAACAAAATGGCCGCTTCTGACTTAACTGTTGGTGGGGCTTCGTTCCTGAAAAAATAATTTAAAAAAAGACTACACTACCACTAACCCTAAGTCGGGGGTGGGGCTTGTCACTTAAACTTAGAGTTAGTGATAAGCTAAGTCATATTTTTTAAAACTATTCATTCAGGAATGAAAAATCACCAACATGTGCCATTTTTTTCTCGTGTGTCGAAAAGAGAGCTTTGAACCAAATCGAATTTTGAAATAACAAAAATGTTATTGGTACATCTTTTGAACCAGAAAAAAACGACTTTTTGTTCGGCATCTTCCAGCTGTTTATGTAAACAGCCGGAAGATGACTAAGCGCTTAGCCAATCAGAAGGCTCAAGAAGCAGACGACAACTCTAGGTCTT
This sequence comes from Sepiola atlantica, assembly GCA_963556195.1. NCBI lineage: Eukaryota > Metazoa > Mollusca > Cephalopoda > Sepiida > Sepiolidae > Sepiola > Sepiola atlantica. The sequence goes on along the minus strand of OY744518.1, from coordinate 164,128,291 downwards.
TGGCGGATATGACTCCGCAGAAAAGAAATGTCGACACTCTCCTTCCCACGTCTGCATTAACTCCAAAAGAAAATCTGCAAAATTTTTGAAAATTACTAAAAAAAAATTATTTGAAAAAAAAAGCTTGTACAACTTTTGAACCGGACAATAACCGAACTGGGTTTTTTTAACCTTAATCCTAACCTATTCCATTTTTTTGTCCCGTTAAAAAGCTGTACCAGTACACCCCCCCCCCCTCAAACAAATAAAAACGAAAAAAATTTGGTGTTTCATTGATTTTGTTCTTTACAATATTCATTTTTTTTAAAAACACAATCTAGCGGTGAAAAAATCTTGTGAAAAAATTTTTTTTTATTGATTTTTTCCGTCAAAAGAAACAAATAAATTGTTTTTTCTTGTTTGAAAGAAAAACGTCTCGTTTTGATTTTGACGCCGGTTCGTTTTGATTCGGCTTTTTTCGACTGTTTACGCATTTCTGTGTCAACAAAAGTCTGTTTTGTCTGGTTCAAAAGCTTTACCAGTACAAATAAGAACAACAACTTGAACACAGTTTCAGAACGTTAAAAGTATACAAGTCAGTAGAAAATTAAATTGTAATGCATTTGATAAAAGTTATTTGTATTTCTTTTTTTTTTTTTTTAAGAGAATGGGTGTGCTTCAAGCATTACTGGTAAATAAGTATATGGGTATTTGTTAAGGCTTTTCACATACAATATCAGTAAATATAAAACTTACTGTTAATATTATTTTTCACCATCCCGGATTTTATTAATATTAACAGCAAGTTTTATATTTACTGATATTGTATGTGAAAGATGATTTTGTAGATTAATATCACAAATAGTGTCTTCAATTATTTGTTTTTGTTCATTTTCTCTTTCACTGTTGTAGTTTTCTACATTGCTTTCAGCCTTAGTAAATACCTACCTACTTATGTGTGTGTGTGTATATATATATATATATATATATTATAAAATGAAGTAATAAAATAAGGTGTCAATCAAATTTTATTAGAATTCAAAGTTCAAGCAAAGTATCCTTAAGTCCTTAGCTCATGAGTTTTCAAAGATAATTCTTCTCTTCAGAGGACCATTACCGCAGTTATACCACTACAGGTATTTTATTACTGCGGTAATGGTCCTCTGAAGAGAAGAATTATCTTTGAAAACTCATGAGCTAAGGACTTAAGGATACTTTGCTTGAACTTTGAATTCTAATAAAATTTGATTGACACCTTATTTTATTACTTCATTTTATATTATAATATTAATGCTCTATCCAGTATATTGAGCTTCAGTTTTTATCCGGATGTTTCACTAATTATAAGATATTAGTTGACGCTTATATATATCTTTTGTTGGATTGCTTCATATATATATATATATATATATATATATATATATATTCGATTTCTCGGCTGTTAACTATACCACACTTTTACCAAAACCTGTATCTTGTAATTTAATGTCCCAAACCAAAAGAATATTGTTTATAAACAATTAAATTAACTCAAATAATATTTTTTTCATAATTCTTACCCGAAAAGAATATTGTTATTAAATTAATTAAAATTAAATTAAATTAATAATATTTCCTTTCCTAATTCTTACCTGGATATTTAATTTTACTTATTTAAATTGTAAATAAGTGTAAAATACCTTCTTTTTTTTTTTGCTTTTCATTGTCAAGGTTATTTAAAAAAAACTAAAAACAATTATATTACACAAGAAGACAAGTTTACATTTGTAGAAGGTACATGATTGAGAACTACTTTGCTTCGTATTTACACGCAATCTCTTGCGTTGTAATTAAGTATGTGGTTTGGTTGTCTAACACAGATGTGCAAACTCGCATAGAAGTATATCAGGCAATTAGAAGACTTCTGTGCATGTCTGCCTTTCTTTATTTCCACCCAGCCTTAATTTGACGCCTTTTATAATCAGTTCCAATGTGACAAGATGCCATATTGCCATCCTTACCTCTCGCAATGACTTGGTGTAAGGCAAAATACAAATTCCCGTTGAAAACTACACACCAGAATTCAATCCCTTTTCTCTAATATATGCCGGCCGAACCAACTTGTCCTATATTCTTGTGTTCCTGTGTTGATGAAACTCTTAAGTAAATCATAAAGAAGATGTTTGTCTTTCTAAATGTATCTCTGGTGACACTTTTCTTCTTCTTCATCTCAAGCAAGGCCAGTCAGATGAATCTCCAACAAGCATCTCAACCTTACCAACAGCCTCTACACATTTGTCATTTTGCTTCTTTTTGTATTTTCTTTAGGGAGATTGTACCATAATTCAAAAATGTAATAAAATTATTTTCCTGATAAAACCATATGGAAAAAGCCCACCCACTCTTAGAGAAATAAGGAGCCTAGAATTAATATTATATATTTTTTTATATACACTAGACTCTCAGAAAACAAAAATATATAAAGATATTATTCACCGGAAACATTGTTTTGAAATGTTACATAACGAGGACCTTTGTTTGAATGGAAAAGTTGGAGCGACACCTAAGGGTCAGAGGTGACTCCAGATGGAAGTCGATGAAACATGTGATTTTTTAACAGATTTTCTGTCTCTTGGCTGGTGAGACTTCAAGCAGGAAAGATGTATCCCCAATGTAACTAGGTGTAGCCGGACAAGTTCTCTCTCTTTCTCACACGTACAAAAATAACCTGTCTCTATAGTATTTTCTGTGACTAATAAACGTTTATTAAAAACTAAACATCGGTGTCCGAATGATTTTATCTACAGATAAGCAAGGACCTGTGTTCCCAACGACGACACAGGTTTAATAATTGTTTATACACACACTTGCAAGCAAAAATATGATATTTGCAAATCAACCTGTCCTGTAAAATAAAAACTTCATATACTTTTTGAACTGTTAAAAGTGAATCTTCAGTGTTGCAACGAAATTCGACACTTGACAAATAGAAAACGAAGTAGGCACTAAAAACAAAAGTTTTATATGCAGAGACCCAACAGTTTATTTAGCAACAGTTAGTTATATACTACATTATTTTTCAATGTAACTGCCATTTCAAGGTTGGTGTGAAATGAGTTACACACTTTGGCAACCATGTTCTTGTCTGTAGCAGCAAACACCTCCACAATGGCAGCCTTCAGTAAGTCGACTGTGTTGTGGCCGTGATTGTTGGCCTTAATCACACCCTAGAAGAAATAGTCAAAGGGGTTGCAGTTGGGTGAGGAAGGCGTCCACAAGTCCAACAACCAGTAGTGAGAAACGTTATTGAGCAGTCCCACCTGGGTTGTTTTGGCCTTGTGTGCAGGAGTGGAGTCCTGCTGTAAGACATAGGGGCAATCTTGTCCATCCAGGCTTCACCATGCTCCTTAGCACCTTTTGGTAGATAGTTTACTTTTTGTGAAGTGTCAGAATTTGCTGCAACTCCCTGTATATAAATTTTTCTGTCAACATTTTAAGTAAGGGGATCTCCCCCTTACACACACCCACACACATCCTTGGCCCTCATTCCCAGTTGATCTGTTTAGAAATAAGTAACACTGGGCTTTGAACATTTCCATTTTTGTGTGTTTTAATAGCTTTAATGGTGTTTATTAAATTAATTAACATTTTAATATGTTTGCTGATTTTTTTGTTCAATTTCTTACCCACGTTCTCTTCTGGCGGAAGAAATGTACCAAAAATCTTTAAAACTATTTTTCAGCAGCCAACAATACGAACTACAACAGTCATCAGAATTTTTCATCTTACGCTCTATTTGATTCTGGTAAGTCTCTTTATCTAGTTCCTTCATCCCTAAAAACAATTATTAACAGGACTCTAAATAAAAAAAAAAAGTGGTTGTTATTCATCAAAATAAAGAAAACCATTAAAGAAAAAGAACAAAAATAACAATAAGAAAATTAATAATTAACTTAATTAGAAGAAAATTAAAATCGCTAATAAGAGGAAAATTAATAAATAAGTTAATAAGACAATAATAGAAATTAATAATAATATGAAGATAATAATAAAAAAAACTAATAATATGAAGAAAATCAATAATAAAAATTAATACTAATATTAAGAAAAGTAATAATAATAAATTAGATTTGTTCCTTGATGTAAGCGTTGGGTAATTTGAATTTGTAAGTTTGAGAAGCCAAAACAACGCGCATATATACATATACATATACATATATATATATATATATATATATATATATATATATATATATATATATATAGATAGATATATACATTCATTTAAAATCGACTTAGTTTAACGTCTTCTTCAGGACCAGAAACAATTTTTGTCACTAAAAAAAAATCACTGTTGAAAAAACATGGATTTTCTCGTGACACCATGTCGCAAGGAAAGAAAAAACAGAAAATATTCCTCTGAGGTCATCAGAACTAAGCCTGTCTTTAAGACTCAAATTACACATCCATTCAAATACATATATACAAATGGAATGTGCTTTTTTTAACTCACATGTTTTGGAGTACCAACCTGCCACCGTTTCTTTTTACCGCAAATCTCTCCATGAAATTCCAATTATCATGGTAAAACATACTCAGAACAGTCATAGCGAGAATTGAAGCAGTGTTTTAAACACCGACCTGTTAGGGATCAGGGGTCTGTTTGTTTTATCAAGACACAATCTCTAAGTTAGTTACAGACCAAGGTCAACAGTCCTCACTCCACCGAATTGGTTGTGCATAAATTTTAAAGCATATCAGAATCGGGACTTTCTTTTTAGTATTTTTGTCTTTGGTTTGGAAGTTGTTCTAATATTTAAGAATGGCAATAACTTGTGTCGGATAGCACTTCTATTTCTAGTTGCTTCCATTTCTAGTTTTTTTAGGGATAGACGTTTTGGTTAACCAGCCTTGAAACTCTCCCCCCCCCCCTCCCTATTACTCTCTTGAAGGGCTTACTTTTTACCTAGTCTGTTTTGAGTCCAGGGGATTGAATGCTGGTGGTGGGGTTTCTTTCAGGCTTTGTTTCTCTTGAAGTGATTCTACCTTCCCCTCCCTTTTTATTATTATGATTAGCTCTTTACATCAAGTGGCTTCATTCCTTGTCTGGAGTGACTTCTATTAAAAAAATTTTTTTTAATTTTAATCTGTGTTTGGTAAGATCGTTTCTCGTGTTCTTCTGAATAGATCTAACATGACCACACATCAGATTTACTACCAGAGACACAATGCAGTTTCAGTAGCATGAAGTGGAAATGGATGAGAACTCAGATGTGGAGAAAATATATCTGACAAAGCTATTGAGGTTGTTCAGAAATCTTGTTATCTTGGTGATACCATTGGAGCACAGGGTGAAGCAGGTGCTAGTTTGATTGCAAGAGTTCGAAGTGGATAGAGTAAGTTCAAGGAACTTCTGTCATTACTAACCAGCAGTGCTATACCACTGTCGACCAAGGGAGGAGTCTATCAGGCATGTGTGTACTGTGTGATGATGTATGGAAGTGAAACCTAGACAGTGAAGGTTGAGGACATGCCAGCATGTAAAACGCACGTTAAACCGAATATGATGATATTCTCACTGAAACAGGTCCAGGAGAAGTATACAGAACAGTATGCCGTACGTTATGTCTATCAACTTAAGTAAAGCCTTTTATAATGTTTTATGAGGGAGGCTCTGGTGTGGTCTGCTTAAGCGATCTAGGCACTTCACACTGCCATACAAGCAAACATGTTGATGTGTAACACCCAGTTAGATGACTTCAAGGTTACAAATGGAGTTCAATAATAATGAAATCATTGGGTGCAGTGCTCAGTTACACCAAAACTCATCGAAAGTGTGCGAATAGTACATAGTATAATGAACAATTGTCAGAGAAATGAACAGTGTATGAGTCATGATATACAGGTGGCATGTGTATAGAGAGGGTACATCAGGCGTAGTTTTGACCAATTTCGGGAAGCATGAAGGTTTTAAAGGATGCTGTGTCTCGGCCACCAACTTTCTCTTTTTCTCTCTTTCTCTTTCTTCAAAGGCTTAGATCTGATAATCTCATAGGAAGATTAAAGGGAGATATGTGCAGCACCGGAGACTCTGTGGTTGTGGCAAATTAAAAGAATGGATGAGAGTACTTAGGTTAGTAGATGTACAACAGTTGTGGCAGGGAAATGCCAAGGAAAACATGGGAGGAAGTGATAAAGATGGACTTAAAAGGAAGTGATAAGGATAAACTTGAGAGAAAGAGGGATAAATAAAAACCTGGCAGAGATAGGTTAGTTCAGAAATTAATTTCTAAAAGCCGTCCAACACATGCCAGCATGTAAAACGGATGTTAACTCGAATATTATTATTATTTGTACTCACTAGGAGTTCTTACAGAGGTCATCATCAGAGATTACTCACTGATAATAACCGGTGGTGTTTCCTGGAGCCTGGGTAACAACAAGTCTCCTCAGATTTCCAGTACTCTCCACCTCTTTCGATTACACTCTGCACTCTTCCAATGTAGGTCTGGTTAGTGCTTTCCTTCCTCGGTCTTTCCATTCTTCTTAACTCTTCATAGCTATTTTATGTGGTATCAGCCGAGGCTGATACCTGGGAGGGGGGGGGGGTGCACAGATTTCTTGCAGTTTCAGTTCCCTTGGGTTCATATGGTGTTCCTTCTGTGGCTGGTTAGTGTTTGTAGTTTATGTGGATTGGTTTCTGCATTCAAAGATTTTCCTTAAGATTTCAGCTGTTTTCATCATTGCCGTCCGTTGTATAGTCTCAGTCTTCCCCTTACTTCCAATTTCCAGTTTTTCTGGACTATTCCTAGTGCTCCTACAATTATTGGTATTATATTGACTTTCTTCATGTTCCATATTCCATTCAGTTCTCTGCCAAGTTTCATGTATTTGCTTCATTTTTCCGTCTCTTTTATTTTTACCCTGTGGTTTGCTGGGACGGCAAAATCTACAATTTGGCAGTTTCTTTTCTTCTTGTTAATTATTATGACGTCCGGTCTCCTTGCTTGGATGACTTTATCTGTTTGTACCTCCATGTCACATGATTTTGTGGTTTTCGTTTTCCAGCATTGTCTCCGGTTTGTGTCTGTACCATTTGTCTGCATGTTCAAATTCCAGTCGTTTGCATAGTTCCCAGTGTACTGCTTTCCACACGCAGCCATGTCTGTTCTTGTATTCTTTGTGGGCTAGTTTACTGTATTCATTTGTGATGTGGTCTACCATTTCGTCTCTTTGTCCACAGCCTACATTTACTGTCTTCCTGGGTTTTATCTATCTTAGCTTTAATGTAGTTCTAATCACATTCTTCTGTGCAGCTGTAAGTAGCAATTCCGTTTCTCTGTTCAAGTGTCCTTTTCTTAGCCATGTTCAGGTGTTTTCATGATTCTTTTCTGTTGTCATTCTTATGAATCGTCCATGCAGCTGTTTCTTTTCCCATTTTTCTTGTCTTTTTGTTTCTGGTTTCACTGTTTCCTGTATTGTTCGTTTTGACGGTGTATCTTGCTGCAGTGATCAGTCTTTCTGTGTTCTGAGTTATGCATTTTTTCAAGTTTTTTTTGTGTCTTCCATACAGTCATCTATACTTACCAGTCCTCTTACCCCTTTGTTCCTCATCACATAGAGTCAGTCAGTATCATCTTTCAGATGTAGTGCATTGTGCATGGTGATTAGTTTCCTCATCTTCTTGTCAAGATGCACAAGTTCTTCTATGATCCAGCCTATGAATGGTCCAGAGTATCTTATTAGGTATACTGCCCAGGTGTTTATTCCTTTAACTAGATTTCTACTATATAGTTTTGTTTCTAAAAGTTTCCTTAATCTTCTCAGGTATTCTTTTCCAATCTTCTCTTTCATTTCTGTAGATTTGATGGTGTCTGCTTCCAGAACTCCCAAATATTTGTAGGTATCATGTTCACCAAGCGTCCTCCTCTTCTCTTGGTTGGGCAGTTCCATGTCCTCCGATGTCTCCAGTTTTCCCCTTTTCATCTCTAGCAGTGCACACTTTTCCCTTCTTAATTCTATTTGAATATTCTGGTCGTGTTTATCAGCTATTCCAGTTGCTTTTTGCTGTTTGCAAATAGTTTCAGGTCGTCCATATACATGAGGTGGTTTATTCTTTGTTCTGTGTCTGTAAACTTGTATCCAGCATCACATTTCCTAAGTTTGTAGTTGAGTAGCATCATTGCGATGGTAAGCAGTAGTGGTGATAGAGAGTCTCCTTGGAAGATGCCTCTCTGTATTCTTATCTCACTCAAGTGTTGTCCTCCAGCTGTCAGTTGCAGTCTCCATGTTTCCATTGCTTTCTTAACCGGCAATATTATTATTTTGTACATTCTTAAGCATTCAATTCTCCGTGCTTGAGGGATTCTGTCGTAGGCTTTCTTGTAGTTAATCCATGCCATGCCTATGTTATTTTTCCTGCTTTTTTTTATTATTATTATGATTATTATGTTGATGATCATCATCTTTCTCTTTCTTAATTAATCCATCAGTGATAAACCAACTTAACTATATATATATATATATATATATATATATATATATATATATATATATATATATTTAAAAAGTATAAAATCATTTTATACAATATAGAAACATAAACATAGAAACATAGATGAATTCTGGTAGAAGGACATGAGTCATCCTATGGCACCAGCTCCTTGTCTTCATCTTTGTATGCGTCCAGTGACGACAGCAGCCTTATAATTGAATTTGATTTCTTGGTCAATCCAGAACTTATCCAACCGCTTCTCAAATATCTTTACAGTTTCGGCTTCAATTACACTTGATGGCAATCTATTCCACAAATCAACACAGCGATGGCTGAATGAATATTTTTTCAGGTTCAAACGTGCCTGTTTCTTGTAAAGCATCTGACTGTGTCCCCTGTTTCCCACTCTTGTATTTTTTCTAGTCAATAGTTTATCTGCATTGAAATCATATTTTCCAGAGAGTAATTTATAGCACTCAATCATGTCCCCACGTATTCTTCTATAGGCCAAACTTGGCAATTTCAGAGCTTTCAACCTTTCTTCATAACTCTGATCGTACAGTCTTGGAACAAGTTTAGTAGCTCGCCTTTGTACATTTTCTATCATTTCAATGTGTCTCTTTTTATATGGTGCCAACACTTGATTAGCATATTCCATATTAGGTGCATGTACATGTGTGAGGGCATCAGGTATAGTATTTTGTGAAACATGAAGATTTTAAATGATGCAGTTTCTTGGCAACCAACAACTGATGCAGACAGTTCCATACTTCCGCAGTTCTGAGGATGATAAAATGTTTCCGAAAGTCATGGGAGCTCTTGAAGGCATGCCAACGTGTGTTAAACACATGGTGATCAAAAAGGAGCTCAGAGTTGTTGTTGGCGAGATGGTTAATAATTGTGTGGATGTTTACTAAGTTAGTTTCTAGACATCGACGCTTCGATGAATCCAAGCCCAGGAAAGCAAGGTGTCCAGAGTATGGCAGGTGTCTGATGGAGGCTATTCGCTTGGTTGCACGTCTCGTAACAATAAAGCAAGGTTGCATGCTTGCACCTACACTCCTTTTTTATCTGACAGATATGCTTGAGGTAGCATTCAATGAATCAGCTAAACAAGTATATATATATATATATATATATATATATATATATATATATATATATATACACATACATACCTCCATGTCTCACTCCCACTACTTGCCTCCCACTCTTTTTACATCTTCTCTCCACCTTCTCCTCTCCTTAATAATTAATTCTTCACTCCCCACACATACAACTTCCACTCACATTTCCCCCCACTCCCTCTTCGCCTTACATCTTCTCCCCTCACTGGATTACCTTTCACGCTTCACTGTATAAAAACTTTGTTTTCTGCTCAATAAAGCATATTCACACTGTAAAAAAAACTGGAAGCCCGAAATAACTTACTGATGAGTTTTATTTAACTTTTCGTTGCTTACTGTCACAAATAGGATAAAATATTCACTCCTAATATACTACCAAATGTAGCATATTCCATTATTAACGAAGGAGGAGATGGCTATCGGTTACTTTTTATATTACATTCTCTCTCACCTACCTACTTATTCGTAGGGAACAAAGTCATCCCATCGATCTGGCCTCCTGCAGGTTCTTTGAGGGCGTCTTGGTTGTTCGCGCCCAGCATCCATCTCTAACCTAGGCTCCTCGTAACCTGACAACGTTTTTGGGCTGGGTTAGGGCTAAAAGATCTTGCTCCGAAACGCTGTCGTTTTCTTTGGCGCTTCAGTCGCTTGGTGTCTTAAGATGGAGTACCTGTCTCAGATATTGGATGAACCCGTTTTCATGGTACTCATCGGTCGTCAGAACTAGAGTCAGATTGGACTCTGTTAGAATATTCAGATTCGTTTTTTAGGGATTCTAAACTTGATGTACATGACGCAAGATCACCTAAGTGGGTTGGACTTGTTCCGTGAACCAGAGCTGTATATCCCTCTGCAGCAGTTCTACATTCAGATACATTCCTTGCCGGGGCTAGATCCCTTAAGGAGACAGTAGATTGCCTTCCTTCCGAATTTTGGACTAGTGCATACTGGGGGTTCGGTTCGGTTAATTCTACCTCGCTCACTTATCAGTCATGTTTACTGTGATGAACATGGCGTTTTAATAAAACTGTTCTAGGCTGTGCAAGCCACGAGGGGAGTGAGGTACCTGCTGAGCTTCGTCATGGGAACGAGAAGAATCTCTCATGTGGAGTAGCGTTTGTTGCTGTACATAATAGAGTCCTAATAGCGTATAAGGCCATGGGGATGAGACTTTCCCAATCAGAGATCAGACTCTTGCGATTTACGTCCGCTAACTGTGCTGTCTTCCATATTATGCCATTGTATCTTTCGCACTATCCGTTTCCTTGAGGATTGTGAGGAGTTGTTTGACTTACAACTACTCTTCGTTCATGCAGAAATTGCTTGATTTCATCCGACATAAAAGCAGATCCACGATCTGAATGGATATATGCGGGCACTCCAAAAACGGCAAAAATGGAGCAGAGACATTGAATTACTGTTGCAGCGTTATGTCTGGTCAGGGGATGACGAACGGAAATTTTGAGTACTCGTCTATTATTGTGAGCATGTATTTATTTTTAGTTTTATATAGTAAGGGCCCCTTAAAATCTAGGTTATGCCTTTTAAAAAGTTGTGTGGCCTTAATGAGTGTTGCTGGAGGGGGTTTGTAGAACCTGGGCTTATTTTTAGCGCATATTCGACAAGAGTTTGTAATTTCTTTTTACATCTTCGATAGAATATGGCAAGTTTCTGCTTCTGACTACATGAGTCATTCTTGTGATACCTAGATGACAGAATTCCCTGTGTATATTCTGAAGATCATCTGAGCCGGTTACCAGGCCACATACCCTTGAAAGCATGTCGACCGTGGCATTCTCCTTACCAGGGTGGTAAGTGACGGCAAATGAGTAGCAAGAAAGCTCCATTCTCCATCTCGCTATCTTCTCAATTTTTATTTCGCTCGTTGTTTTCGGGTTAAACATAAACAAGACCGACTTTTGGTCAGTGATTAATTTAAAATGTCGGCCGATAAGGTAATGCTTCCATTTTCGTAATGCCTCAACTATGGTGTACGTCTCTTTTTCTATCGCTGAGTATCGTCACTCGGACCATGAAAGTGTTTTTGAAAAAAAGCTACAGGACGACCGGATTGTCTCAGCGAGGCAGCTATCGCACAGTCGAAGGCATCCGTCTCAATTAATAGAGGGATAAAAGGATCCACAGCAGAAATGGCAGACTGAGCAATGTTCCTTTTCATGTTTTGAAATGCTTTGATGGTGGAACAGGACAAAGGAAAAGTAGATACTTGCGTCAATGGGTGTATTTTTTCTGAAAAAGACGCAACCCATTCGGAGTAGTGGGCGAACATACCGAGGGCTCGTCATAAGGCTGGCATGTTTCCAGGGATTGGTAATTTCATTAGGAGTTTCAGTCGCTCGGGATCCGGCGTCATGGTGCCATTTTTGACAATTTATCCCAATAGATTGATGCTTTTCAAGTTGTAGGAACATTTTTCACTGTTTAAAGTCAGATTATATTTCTTGACGGCAGCCATGAATCGTTTACGGTTTGGTCATGTTCGGCTTGCTTATATCCGCATACTGTGACATTGTCTATATACGCAACAGTACCCATCAATTTTTCATTGGAGATTATTTCGTCTATAACCCTATGGAATATAGCCACACTGTTTGTTATCCCAAAAGGAATTCGGCAGAACTAGTATAGGCGACCGCAGGCCTCAAATGCCGTGTAGGCAGGGCGATCCATAATACAAGCCTGACAAGCATGTGACAGGGGGGCCGACATGTGAAGACCAAAATCACTACTAAATAATTACAGAGGAAAGTTTTTAGCAAGAAATTTCTTTGTAATGTCCAGTTATTAGCAACTATACATATTATTAAGGAGCAGCTTACAATAATTGATTTATTTCCATCAAATCAAATGTAAAAGGTACAAAAATATAAAAACAAAAAAAAAATCACTTTATTCACTATGAGTTAGACACAATTTTTATATTTAAAAAATCATGAATCAATTTGTTTATATTGACTACTGATTACAGAAAATATAATGACATAATACAATCAGAAAGCATATTTAACATATTACAAAATCAAATACTTTATGAACAAAATAATGTTCAAAGAAATAATTTTGATAATTTTTACAAAATTTGTTGTTTGTTACATATACAATTTGTATTTACAGAAGATGAAGAAAATGCCTATTTCTTCATGATACGATAATACATATTATACGCAGTCTTAATAATAAAATCAACTTACATTAACAAGAACATAACACAAATAAAATATATGTAAAAAAGGGGGAAAATTGAAAAGATCTGATAACTGTTCGGAAAATTATGCATTATCAATACTAATTATGTTATGAGAATTTTATAAACATCTTTGTTTTATAAATAATATTTTAAGATCATTTCAAAACTTTTAGTGCTCGTTCTTGAATTGCCTTAAGTGAATCAAACAAACAATAATTAAAAAAATATATTGTATAATATAAACCCATGCTCTCTTTTCATATTGAAATGATGCATATCAGAAACTGATATAAGATTTTATTTATGATAATTATTTTATCTGAAGGGAGAGGGGGTCAATCACTCAAGTAAAATTAAATTAACAAGTTTAAATACTTTTTAAGCTTCAATTGTACTATAGAGACTGTTGAATTTTATTGCCCATTTCGCTCAGTCTTTGCCCAAATGTCAGATAAAATTGATTTTTGGTTTGGTCAAATTTGTCCTGACATTTTTTTAAATTTATTTATTAACAAGCTCTTTTTTATTTTTTATTTTTTTTTAGCAACAATAAGTCTTGTTTGACTATTTAATAAAGAGAGATATTTGTGCTCTGTTCTGTTACTTAAATCTGAAAAAAAAAAAAAAGATTTTACTTTGTTTAGGCGATTACGTGTGAACACCCTGAAAAATCTGGCGGAAAGGAGAAAAAACAAACAAACAATTATTTAAGAATTTAGAGTAGGGATTGGTTTGGTATATAAAATTAACGTAAAATGATCCCCTATTTCCAGGTAATTCTAGTTTTACTTTTTTAGAAGAAGTTGTCTAAAAGATTTTACCAATAACCCTAAGTCCAAGTGGCAAGGTCGTAAAACCACACAATCGCTTAAAAAAGTAGAACCACTATTGGCCACAACCCCCTAAAAAATAACGCACAAGATTTATCTCTCATAAAAAAAAATTGGTTAACTGCCTAAAAATGCAAGAATGGCCCGGAAATGGGGGGATCATTTTACGTTAAATTTCTATGCCAAACTGATCCCTCGCTCTAAATTCTAGAACAATTGTTTTTTCTTCTTTCTGCTAAGTTTTTCAAGGTGTTTACATGTAATCACCTAAAAAAGTAGAATCTCATTTTTTTAATGCACAATTTTCCAAGCAGTTATCAGATGTTTTACATTTCCTCCCTTTTTACAAATATTTTATTGGTTTTATATTCTTGTTAATGTAAGTTGATTTTATTAAGACTGTGTATCATGAAAAAATAAACATTTTCTTTATCTTCTGTAAAAACAAATTGTATATGTAACAAACAAAAGATTTTGTAAAAATTATCAAAATTGTTTCTTTAAACATTATTTTGTTCATAAAGTATTTGATTTTGTAATATGTTAAATATGCTTTCTGATTGTATTATGTCATTATATTTTCTGTAATCAAGTAGTCAATATAAACAAATTAAATCATGATTTTTGAAATATCTAAAATGCGCCTAATTCATGGTGAAAAAAGTGATTTTTTTGTGAATTAAGTTCTTTTATATTTTTGTACCTTTTACATTTGATTTGATGGAAATAAATCAATTATTGTTAGCTGCTTCCTAATAGTAAGTATAGTTGTTAATTACTAGACATTATTAAGTTAAATAAATTGTAATAAAAACTGGAAGCCAGAATAACTTACTGATAAGTTTTATTTAACTTTTCGTTGCTTACTGTCACAAATAGGATAAAATATTCACTCCTAATATACTACCGAATGTAGCATATTCCATTATTAACAAAGGGATGAGATAGGTATCAATAACTTTTGATATTACACCCACCAAATAAGGATGGGCGTGATATCTTGATTCTGCTTTAGATATCTGTTTGTGTTCTTAATTTTACTAGTCTGTTGCTATGCTTATCCTCTGTGAACGTGCACACCTGCCCGTTCACTGCACAGGATATGATTGTCTGCTCGTTGTCTTTATTCAGATTCAGAGTTTGATTTCAACCCTGGCCTTAGTAGTGTCAATCGTGTGGTCTTTGTCACTGCTGCAACAAAAAGATTTTCTCTCCAAACAAAACTACAACTCCACTTTAAAACAAATAACAAAGTTTTATTTTTAAAGGTTACAACGATATTTTTCAATTGAACGACAGACTTGCAATAAGAACTGAAAGCATAAGTTCAACCAAACATAAACAGTCCATCAGTTTAGAGCCCAAAGGCCCATCTGTCTTTCAGAACCACAGAATCCCAATTCAACCCTTCTGTCCTTCTGCTGGAATAGATGTAGATATCACTTTAACTACACCGAGAGACCACTCAAAATTATCAGCTGTTAATCTATGGACATAAAAACTGACTGACCATGAGGTTACCCATCTGGTATGAACATTACTTTTGGATAATCTCAAGTGAGTCATAATCACTAGATGGAGCCTTGTATCGAAGAAGTGGTGGTCTCTCTTGTCTTAGCTAAATATTTGTCCCACCGCATGCCCGTCGTCCACAGGCATTAAAACTATTCACTAAACATATTGCCTTGCGCATGTTTACACCACTATTCCATACACTGATGTTCCATTTTGTCTGAAATTTTCATTTCATGTTTTAAACTCTCTCATGTACACTAAGTTATCAATATAGAATGTGAGTTACGCTATTTCCTGATGATAGTTTACTAGTGTTGTAGAACCATGCCCGTCCCTCGACAACCCCAACGCTTGTGTGCTGTGGTTTTCTGTTCGTCTTCATCTTTCATTTTGGCTGTATTGTCTCGGCGATCGCCAAGGACGCGTGCACTGGTTTACAAGTATACAAAAACAAAACAACGCAGACTGACACAAGAAAGAACACAGACTCCGATACCTTGTGTATAAATAAGTTGTACTCTGGGTGTGTGTGTGTGATACTGTCGCGGAAAAAGATGCCTACATCTTAGTTAAGTTTCAGTGTATCAACCAAGACCCAAGTGAGATAATTTGGAGTTCAAGGCATCACCGTCGCACAGTTGAAGTCAGCTCATCTTAGGTCTGTGCTAATCTGCAATCTCCCTCGGCTCGCTCTAGTCTAACTCCATTCGCCCAAGAGCGAAACCTTTCGGGGGCGACCTCCCTGAGCTGCCAACTGATGCAAATTCGTCAACTGCTGTAAACTAAACTGCCCTGACGCCTCAATATATTAACTTATACTGGAAATCCTATGTCCGGTCTTTTGTCTTAGTCACCGCTACCCCTGATCAATAGAAACTGACTACTTCCGTGCTCGCCTTATCAGTCACTTCCAGCTAACTATTCATCCTACTTCCGATCGCCCTTGTGCGCCTTGCTGAATCATTTCCTCCTATTGTCTGGGATCTTAGCAGTGCAATTGAGATTCAGAAACTAGTTGACGCATTTTCTAGTGCAGCAGCAATGCAGTTTAGTAGAAGATCAACACCAAGAAGACTGAACGCCTCTATTGATAACTGGGATTTCTAATTACTCATGCAGAACCATCGGATGTTAGAATCAACAATGAACAGTTGACATCATCATCATCAGTTTAACGCCCATTTTACATGCTGGCATGTGTTGGACAGCTTTTAAAAATTGACTCCCAAACCAATCTATCACTTCCTTCCATGTTTTCCTTTGCCTTCTGCTGCCAACTGACCTTGCTACCTCAACTGTTCTACATCTCATCCATTCTTTTAACATTGTCATACAAACAAAGTGTCCTGTTCTGCACACTCCTTCCTATATTGTCCAGATTTAATCTTCCTTTGGTGGAGGTCATCCTCTCTTGACTCCGTATTGTCCACACTAAAGCTGCACATTCACTCCTGCTTGAGCAGAAGGAGCTACCATGCTGTGCGACTTGTCAAGTCCCATACACAGTGAAATACTTTGTTAGAATGTGTCGATTTTGCTCCCATGCGACACAGATACTACACTGTTACTATGAAGGAATTATTTAATGACATGAAAATGAAGATCATAATGTCTTTTTTGAAGACGGTGGGTTTATACCCAAAAATCTAATATCTATAAGTCCAATAAACCAAACTGCCCTATGGATTAAAATAAAAAATAATAATCACTTGCAGACGGTTTACTCACAAAATATACACAAGAAATTGATCTGCAGACTGAACCTGTTAACTGTTTAAAAAATATTATGAACCTCTAGCATAAAATTCCTTTTTTTTATAAATGGAGTTGGCATTAAATAACCCAAAAGAGTTGATATGCCATAAAACAAAACAAAGGTCACCAACCAGGAAATACTGGAATGTGTAGGCCTACCATCTGTTAGGCATGAACCCTTTGCCTACAATATTCCATTAGAAATTAACAATTCAAACTTAATTTAAATCATACCTTGTTCTTTTTCCTATATATTTTAACTACACAAAGTGCATGTCACAATGTTCCTGAGGTCCAAAAGTAGATTAAGTTTGAAAAAAAAAAAGTTTTGGTATTTTTTATTATCACACTCATCCTAGAAAAACTCGGAGGAAGTGGGTTCTCATTTTATGTTAAATTTATATAGGAAAGTGATCCCCCAATCTAAAATATATATTTTTTTTAAATTCCTTCTTTGCATGCATTTTTTCAGGTTGTTTACATGTAATCGCCTCAAAAAAGTAGAATCTGATTTTTTTAAGAGGTAAACTATTATGTGTCTTGTAAAAATTTACCTAAGTTTTTTTTGTTTAATTCATCTAATTAGCCGCAATCTACAATCACTTAACCAAGTGACCCATCTCTCTTTAAGATCTTTTAAATTTTTGTTGTTTGTCCTCTTTGCTCTTATTTCATACATGCTCTATTTCACTTTCACTCACGTCTCTTTTTAAATCGCTGAGTTTATTAAAAAAAAAAAAAAAAAGGCAAACTACCAAACCTTGAAAACAAAATGTTAATCTTGTTGCTTAGCGTCTTCCTCCTCCTCTTTCCCAGCGAATAGATAATAGTACTACTATTTTGCTTTGAAAAAATTATTTTCAAACGCTCCTTTAAAAAACCCGCAAAGCAACAATATTTTAAATTACGATTTCAAATTTATTTACAAGTCAATTTTACTTCTAATCCCGTTTAATCCAATTAAATTAATATACGAAAAAGTATTTGATGCTTCAAGAACTGTACAAAATCAAAACTTAATTTATTTACTTTTTACATAACCAATTTTGCCGAGTCATTTAACACTCTTCCTCCTCATCCCCTCACTTTCTATATTAACTAATGGAAAAAAATGGTAGGGATACGATTTTAACTCATAATTGGGGCAAGAGAGAGAGAGAGCGAGAGAGACTAATTTGGGGTTTTGTCTTTTTATATTTTTAAATGTAACTGGCTTTGCAAACTCACTTTATCTCGATTCAAACTCAATGGCTGACCCAACGGATCACGTTTTTTCTTTCTAATAACGTATAATCGTGTATGTTTATCTAGATCTCAGAATCACTAGCCTAGTCAAATAATACTAAACCAACATTCAAAGATACAGTAAAAAGATTCATGATAAAGTGAGTTTGCAAAGCCAGTCAAATTTTAAAAAACAAAATCCAAAATTGCTTTCTCTCTCTCCTTCTCTCTCTCCCTCCCTCTCTCTCTCTAAGCATCTTTTAACTGCCTGCATCAATTCCTGGCTGCCGAGGTGCTGCATCCCTTAAAACCCTCATACTTCTTGAAATTTACTAAATAAAACTAGACCTGATGCATACACACATGTATATCATGACTTATATACTGTTCATTTCCCTGACAATATATCGGAGACGGGGACAACGTATCGCAGACACATCAAGGTTCTGGAGAGGTTCCACCAAATGTGTCTCAGTAGGATCCCAAATATTAAGTGGCAGTCATATACACCAGACACCAAGGATATAGAGCAGGCTGGAGTGCCGAGCATAGAAGTGCGTATTATACGTAGTCAGATGCGCTGGACAGTGTACTTAGGATGGGAGATAACAGGCTCCCTAAGCAACTGTTATATGGAGAACTGATGCATGGAAAACGTCCGAGACACAAACCTAAGTTTCGTTTTAAAGATGTAATAAAAAAACAACTTGAAAATCCTTGATATGAACGTGGAGAACTGGAAGAGGATGTCTCTGGAGCGAAGTGCAAGTGTATCTATGATGGCTGTAGCAGATTTGAGACAAAGTGTATGGAGTACTCCATCTTTAAACATACTTTACAAAGTAATCAGTGCCAAACATCCCATCATCATTTCAACCTTACCATGTGTGTCGTTTATGTGGCAGTCTGTCTGTCAAGAGCTGGTCTACCGAGTCACATGGTAGGGGCCTAATAAACAAGTGTCAAACAGAAATTTAATATAGTTACATACAAATGGAAACCAATAACTTTTTAATATAAGTCAGGCCTGCTAAGCCATCTGCATGCCCACAACCTGGCATTGCAATCTTGTGGGGATGGCCTTCTTCTGTAAAGAAGTGGCAATCATCATATATATAAATACACATTGCTCTTTATTATAAGGTAGAGGATACATTTTGTGTGATTATAATATATAGGAAAACAGCTTTAAGGAGACAAACGTTGATTAACTCAGCTTTTATATAATAAATGTTTGATTTTCATGAATAAAGACTTGTAGGTTTTGGTTTGGCTATAATGGTTGTTTTTTATTTTATTTATTTTTTCCAGGTTTATTTGGTGATTCTTTGATGAAATATCCCGCTTCAAAAATGAGTTTAGAAGCAGTAGACGAAAGCAGATCTGATGACTTGGAAACCGACTGTCAACCTTGTAATTCTTCTACTCTGAAACCATATACACCCATGATCTTCACAGACAAACAAAATCCATTGAAAGAGGGAAAAACGTTGAAAAGTGAATCTCACAAAATCAAAGAAAATGAAGATATTACTATTCTAAAAACTAATTACCAAACAGAAAGCAGTGAAGAAATGAAGAAATTGCCAAGTGACATTAAAATTGAACGTAAGTAGTTCTGTCGCGTTAGCCCCCCATTCTGTACTCATCCGAAAATGCGAACAGTGTTTCAGCAAAAACAGAGTTGAAATAAGAAAGTTTTGCTTTTATATATAGCTTACAATTTATTGTAGTAGAATGTCGACATTCTCTTGGTACACTCCTGCCTTACAGATGCAGTCAACTCCCCATCCCTCGCTGGAGGGAGTAAAAGGCGGAACGTCTGCTCATTTCGATCGTTAGTCTTACTTCTTTGGTTTTTTTTCTGATTCTCTCTCCATCAGTGGCGTAATTCTGAAAAGTTTTTTTAACACATTCTTCAAATGGGCAGGCCTCAAAATACTAACAATAAAATGTTTATATTTTCATTTTTGTCTCAAGCTTGAAATTATCAAAGCAATCACAGTCGCATTCCAAACCTGACGTCTACCCACATTCTTGACCTACATCTTGTTACCATCTAAGTAATAATCATTATTTACTATCCTGCTTTTTCGATCACCTGGAGTAATCTCATTAAAAATCTGATACTTATGCAGATTAGGACCCAAGCTAAAATCGACTTTGTATCAGTAGTTTCCGGATGTTTACATAGATGGCCGGGAAAAGCCGAATGAAAAGTCAGTTACCTGTGTCCAAAAAATCTAAATTGAGGCTGGATGTGTTTTACACATTAAATTTTATTTTTTTTTAAGAAAAATATCACTGAACAAGTTTTAAAACGGTGTTAGGGGTACTTAACTCAATTAGGACCCAATCTAAAATCGACTTGGCATTGATTAGGGTTAGCTTGGGTCCTAATCTGGATAAATACCAAGTTAGAGTTATAAAAATTTTTTTTTTTTCTGCATGACAAAGTTTTTTTTCACTAATTTTTTTCTTTGGCTATCAGTTTTTTCCCTGACAAAATTGAATCACTCCTTCGGGAGATGTAATAACCTGTGCTAACTTGATAAAATTCATTATCGCTTGGATCAATTTTTATTTCCAATTAGTGAATTTTGCGATTCAATCAATTAAAATGTTAACTTGTTGTATGTTTATTTTCTCGCATTCTGATTGGATAAGCGATTCAGCATTTTCCAGACGTCTAAGTAAACATCCTGAAACTACCTATACCAAGTCGATTTTATCTTGGGTCCTAATCTGCATAAGTACCAAAAATCTAACCAACTGTGGTATCGTCTAGTTTGCCTAATGGGCAGTGCCTGTCTTGGTCTGAATACCATTCTCTCAAATGGTTTACTGGATATCCATGGAAGGACCACAAAGACAATCATTTTAACTTAAAATATATTTAGGCTAAGTAGTTTGTAGAAGAGTGGTAACTTTTTGAATTTTGTTCTCAAGTATGTAGCGGAGCTCTCTGGAGTATGCACATAACCTAATCTCATCTAATATATTTTATTTGATAACTATGGATGTATGTTTTATGTGTTGCTTCTGGCTATATTCAGTAGGGCACCAGGAGTCTAAAGCCCTTATTTAGCAGAACCTTACATTAGTATATATTTCATCACTAAAGTTCAAACTGCAACTGATCATCTTACTTCAAATCTTTCTCTGTCACATTATTTATTCTTCTTCTTGTTCGTTTAGTGTGTCTCTTCCACTTCAGATGTAGCTTGCACGATTGCCATGACAACACAAATGATTTTCTCCATTAAACTATCATTTACGTTGGTTTTAATGTGCCATTTCTTGAGGTCATCTTTGACCGAGTCATTCCAAGTCTTTCTCGGCCTGCTTTTGCCTCGCTTACCCTTACTTGGGATGTGTGTACATCTGTCTATCCAACCAGAACTTCCTTCAATTTCACTGTAGACAGTTGCAACGCAGAGCTAACTCTAGCAAAAATGAAATTAAAATATCAGTCGATACTTTCAGTATGAAAAAAAGGTTTGTAGATTAACATCCTTTAGCGTTTTTGGACAGTTAACACTTTTTTTTTTTACTATGGGAGATAAATTCTGTTAATTTTTTATTTTGGGAGGGGGAGTCTATTTTGTATATGATTACATGTGATTTCACAATGTTTTTTTTTTTGTTGGGGGGGCTTGCTACTTAAATTTAGTGTTAATAATATTTAAGGGAGTTTTTTGGGGGTTGTCACTCGAACTTAGGGTTGGTTGTAGGGTTAAGGGAGGTTTTTTAGGGGTTGGGCTTGCCATTCGGACTTAGGCTTAGTGGTAGAGTTAAGGAAAGGGTTTTTTAGAGGGGTACCACTCGAACCTAGAGTTAGTAGTAGAGTAAGTAATTTCTTTATTTTTTTTACTAACTTTTCAGCATGACCTTTCTCCTCCCAACTCCCCCCCCCCAAAAAAAAAACGCACAGAATTTATTTCCCATAGCAAAACATTTTTTTGGTTAACTTCACTAAAAAGCTAGAGTGAGCCGAAAATGGGGAATCATTCTATGTTAAATTTCACCGGGTGATGGGTAGGTGGTGGTGCCCATGGTTGGGAAATTCAACTTGATTTCAGCTTTTTTTGCCATTGGCCACTCACATCATTGATCTTCTGGAGGTTAAACATTAAATCTTTACTACAGAATAACAAAACAACCCTTCTACTCGGTTATGGCTGACAGAACAAGAACAACCTACCCCCATGGATTGAATAAAAGGTTCAATTCTGAAATTTCGTATAAGTTCCCCGAGTTCAACATAAATATTTTTAAGTTCGAAAAGATGCACCTGAAGAAGGTTGAAGGTTACATCGAATGAAACGTTATGAAAATAAAAACCAAGATTAGAATAAAATAATCCAAATTTTTAAATCCTCACTTCAAAAATTCTGAAAAAAAATAGTTATGTTTTCGACAAAATTCCACCAAATAAAACCTCTTACATATCTCTGCTGGAGCTAAACTAAAAGACATCCTTTTGACGGCTTCTTATCTCGTATAGATAAAAAAGAAGTTTTTCCCCTTGACTCCAGCAAAATAGAGCACCCTCTTTAAAGACTTCATTTTGACTTGCTTGTAATGGTCATCTTTTATTTCTTTGGCTAGGTTTTCGGGATGAGTCTTTGTCAAAATATATGGAATCAAAATTGAGTTTAGAAGCAACAGATGAAAATCAAAGTAATGACTTGGAACTGAAATCACTCCCCACCGATTACTCTTCCACCATGAAGCCTCAGACATCCGTGATCTTCTCAGGTGAACAAAATCCATTGAAAGAGGAAAAAGAAAGTTTGAAATTTCAGTCTTTCAAAACCGAAAAAGAAACTGAGATTAATATTCTTAAAACTCAACACGAAATTGAAACCTCTGAAGAAACCATGAAATTGCTGTCTGACATCAAAATTGAACGTAAGTAATTTTTGTATATCCCTCGATGGGAGCCGTCAATGTTGTTCAACCTTCTTTCTCATTAGCCAGAGATGTCTCTGGAGGATGTTCTCTTGGGTGATTAGTGCATATATGATAATGTTTTTATTTAGAACTAGCAGGGCTACCCGGTGTTGCCCGTGGGAGTAGTAATTTGTTTCTATCAATAACAATTGATTTCCTACTATTGTCACATACAAGGGAAATGGTACTGTAAAAAAAAAAATGGGCAACACCAGATGGGCCTGCTAATATTCTCAAAAAATATTATTTTAAATCTTAAACAGCCAAAATAATTGTTTTACTTTAATATTAATACTGCTGTCATTATTTATGTATATACTAAGTTATTTAATTCAAAATTAACTTTGTCATTCTTCTTTCTGTGTGTTTTAAGGATGATCAACTCTTTGTTTCTAAATAGCATTTATGCCTTTTTTTTTGTTTTCATCATGAAATTTTTAGCATTATTAAACAATCATGTAGTGGAGATGATTCAAACATGTGATAAGTCACTCACGCTGGTCAAAGCATCGATGACGTGTGTGCTGTCTCAGCAGCTGGCTATTTTAAACATCCGGAACAGCGAGCTGTATCAGCTTATGCAAATACACAGCTAGTCAAAACCGGTTTATGTAAATAAGTCGTTTTGGGTTCAATATAAACAGGTATAATTCACCATTTCGGCAGTCAGCTTATTATTATATAGATACGAAGAAAAAATGCCCTATCTTCTGAAACCTCTACATAATTGCATATTTAAGATAAGCATTCGAGGTTTGGTTCTGCTGTATTTGTCCAGCATTTGCAAAACTCCTGGATGTTTTCAAAATCGTGTAAAATTGATTAAATCCACACGCAATAAAAAACAGAACAAACCTAAAACTGACACTTTTAAGATTTCCCTAATATTAGTTTTTTCTCAATCGTGGTCATCTTGCTTATAGTGAAGATGATTTGAATACTGCCTCCAGTGATAATGGTCAACCATGTCAGTCAGAATGCAGGCGATTTATGTGCTTTCTGTGATGGAAAGGCGGGACACTTACTATTCTAAACATCCGGGACAGTGAACCATGTTGGTTATGCAAATACTTTGCCTTGCACGCAATCAGTGGTATACAGACATCCGGGGCAGCAAAGCGAGTCGTGGCCGATTATGTAAATGAGTCGTTTTGGGTTCAGTATAAACAGGCATATTTCACCATTTTGGCAATCAGATTTTGAGCCTAATACTGTTCAGATCATTGTTCTTGGGAAAGTTCATTTTAGTCGAGTTGCCAAAATGTTGACCCTGCAATGTTAATTACTGTAAACTTTTTTTGTGGAAATGTATTTCATATGGTTAGGAGAGCAAAATTAGCTTGGTTGCTATTTGTGTAACATTCAGCATTTTTCAGAATTCAAGATGGCGGCCTCAGCTACTTTGATTTCGACCAATTTTCAACTTTTCATCTCGATGACATAGAAGGTCGTGTAATACCTCTTTTTATGGGTTTTCCGGGATGGGGAGTCCATTTCTGAAGTTATTTTTAGGAACCGGGTTCGATGTCAAGGTCAAATCAAAGTTCAAAGGTAAAAAAATTTCGCATGGGGGGGCCAAAATGGCTCCCCCTATCAAATTTTTCTAAATATCTCCTTAACGAAAAAGGCGTTTCGGCCGAAATTTCTTGACTTTGAACAAAATTTATTTCTACACATTCTCTGAAAGTTTCAAGTCAATTGCTTAAGGGCAAGTTGGTCAAACGATCACTTTGTCAGAGCCACTATGAGCAAATTTTTCCTTTTTTTTTCGGTCGCGTCAAGTATATATAACAAGCAAACAAGTGTACATCTATTCATCATCCACATCCCCTTCTTCGATGTCCATCTGCTTCCTGACGAAAGGACTACAGCAGATGTCTCCTCCCTCGCACTTGCAGTAGTCCGTGCATGAAAGGCTTGCGCTGTTGCAGCTGCAGCGTCTACTACTGCATGCCTTGACATCTGCAGTGCAGCTACAGCTGACTACATCCAGGAGTGCTTGGGGAGCAAGTGGCGCTGTTGAGACGGCTGCTGTGATGGTGGATCCTTCGATGTTCCAACCAAAGTTGGCAATATTTTGAGCTTCTTCGGGTGGATCACGTTGGTCTGCTGCTTTCCACAGTAGCATCTGAAGATGAGCTCGGAGCATGTGAAGCTGCAGGTTTGCATCAGTCGGTGGGAGTTTCTTCAGTGGCGGAGGGTTCTTACGGCCACGGTACAAGTGAACACATGCGTCATTCATTGTTGTAGACCTCTTGTGTCCATAGAGGGGTAAGAAGAAGGTGTATGCAGTCTCCTGGAGCTGAGCGTGGGTTACGCCAGGCTGTCCAAGCACTTGATCGAGACCTGGCATATCTACCTCTAGGAGCTTCAGTGCTGACTGTTTTCCTTTTCCAAAGGGGTACGACACTGTATCACATCCTGACAGTGCGTGGACACCGAGAAGTTGGCTGCATTTTCTGGGGCCTAACTGCTGAACAGTTTTGTTGATGTCCAAGACATCGCCATTCCACTTTTCCATCTGAATTTTGGCGACAACTCGCATCCTCGATGTCCAGTACACTAAGAGAACGAATACATCAGTGTCATTGCTGAGGATTCGGATGGTCTGGGCGCCTTCTGCAACCGCTTTCAGCATGTAGCTGCAGAGGGTGACGTCTGCCTCAGCATGGGTAACGACACAGTCCAACTTGTTAACCAGTTGGATGTTGTGTGCAAGGGGATAGCTGCATAGAATGTTGTTGAGCAGATTCTTGTTCTTGGAATTGTGAAGAATAACTTCTCGGCATGGAAGGGGGGTGTTTGGGGTTAGCCGGACTTCCTTGGCTGATCCTCTTCTTGTCCGCTCATGGTCCTTTGCGCTGGGAGCTTCTTGATCATATCTGTCGAACAGAACGACTTTCTTGGAGACAGGAGGGTAGTGGGCCAGTCGAGTTCCAAAGCTTGCAGCCAGGTCACCTGTAGTCCCGGAGACTGGCCAGACAACGTTGTACAGAAGCTGGCCGCCATCAACTAGCACCACGTCTGGAGCAGATGGAGTCTTGACAGAGACACCGAGAGAGTGGACGAGCACGGCCTTGTCACCCTTTCTCAAGCAGCCGTACTCGTCGATCAGGGCTGGAGGGACAGGACTCAGTTCAAACTGGAAGACATCAGCCATATCAATGCCGCGCTGCTGCCCCACGACTATCAGCCGCCCGAACAGTGTCTCGACGTCGTAGATGGCCTTTCCT
Organism: Sepiola atlantica; assembly: GCA_963556195.1. NCBI lineage: Eukaryota > Metazoa > Mollusca > Cephalopoda > Sepiida > Sepiolidae > Sepiola > Sepiola atlantica. The sequence goes on along the minus strand of OY744518.1, from coordinate 164,101,991 downwards.
TTGACAGTGACTGCCTTCTTGAGCGACTCCATTGTTTTGACCTTCTTCTTTATTGTCTTGTGGAATTCGCTGCTCAGCAAAGTGGAGAAATGCCTGCTCTGCTCACCCCCAATGGCCAATGCATCTTGAACGTTCACTGTGTCTGATGCCACTTGGCCATTGCAGATGTTATAGACACCTGGTTGCTGGTCATTGAGGGGGTGACTGTACTTTTCCAGTTCCACTGCAATCTTCCTCCGATCGGTCTCGTCCAGTCTCCTTCTTCCCTCCCCTTCCTCCTTGTGCTTATTCTTGTTATCCTCCCCATCTGCTCTACCATGTGACATCTGCTCCTCCCCAGCTTCATCGTACATATGTTCCATGGCGATATCAAGGTGGGCACACACACTGAAACTGTTCACCCACACAGCCACTTGCTCGGCACTCGTTGAAATGCCCTTCATACCTCCAGAACCCTTTCCTCGCTTGATATAGGTTTGTTCTCCAAACTGATTTGCTGGTACTGCAGTCCCGCCATCCGAATGCCGACAGACATGCGCACCTGCCAGTAGGTCCTGCTTGACACGCTGGGGAAGGTGCTCCATCTGTCGCACATACCAGCTCAGGTAGCGAGCATACTTATGATGACCTGCTGCGAAGAAGTATGGCAGCATTGCCTTAAGACAGTGTTGTTGGAGAAGGAAGTCACCATTTCGCTCTGCGCGTAAGAACATGAGAGACAACAGTGTAGGCTTAATAAGGCAATCCACCCATAGCCTCCCGGTTGGGTGTTCTCTGGCCGTCTCCAGGTAGACATCCAGCTCCTCAAAAGTCTTGGCACCATCCGAATAGAAATTCTTCAGCAACACGGCAGTGATGAGACGGTATGCACGAAGAGCGTTGGTCCAGGCCTTTCCGGATACTATGCTGGTGATGCCAGCAAACGCTGCGCTGATGAGAATCTCCACGCCAGATGCCTTCATCAGCGTTCCTACACAGCCCAAGAAACTCATGATTGTGTGCATCATACCCGGGTGTAATATTACGTTGGTCCAGCGCAGCGGGTCATTCCATTGAATTAGGCATGCAGTCTGATACAGTTGGAGGTCGACTGTGAGGTGGGTGTACTGCATCCCAAAAATATTGAGAGTCCTCTTGAGATACACAAGTGTAGTTAGTACAGTGTCGGGGTGAGCAGGTGGTGAGTCGATCATCGGTCCAAACACGACCAGTGTCTTGGGCTTCTGGGCAGAACCTGCCACCAATCGGTCTTGCTGAGCATTGAAGCCTGCCCACTCAAGTGGCCTGTCGTTCCCGTGAACTTGCGACAGCCATGCCGCATCTCGCTGCTGACTGAAGATTACTGCCGCGGACTGAAGGTGCGACTCTTCAGTGGACAAAGCTTTCGTCAGAAGCAGAGGTTGGTTCACCTTGGAAGGCCCCGTGTAGTGCTCCAGCTGTATACACTGCTGCGTGAATCGCACAGAAGACGCTTCGTGTTTCTTGATTCGGGGGATATTCAGCTGCATCATGCCTATGTTTCCTGTGTCGATGATACCGGTTGGATGCTGGGTGTACTCCATCACCATGGCGTGGGTGCTCTTCATCCCATTGGGGCTTGAGATGTACAAATCGTAGTTGTCAGCCCAGCTGAAGATAGGGTCGATCTCCGTGCTTAAACCGAGTTTCTTGTGGTAATGTGAATGGTTGTCCAACACAAACTTGGCCACTGACTTACGAAAGCGCAGGACTTCATCGTATGTGCTTGTGATGCCATGCTCATTGAGAGTCTTGATGAGCTCTGAACTACCATGCTTGTGGTGTAGTTTTACAGCGAGCCCGAGTGTAGTTTGGTTTCTGCCAGCACCACAAATGTGTTGCTGAATGCACTGAGCCAACGTTAGAGATGGCTTGGTGATGGCGCCTTCTGATACAAGACTACATACCAGTTTAAGAAGAGTTGCACTGGTGCTCTCAATGACCTTGTGACGAGCATAGTCACTGAGATTGTATTCCCCAGGCCTATTTGTTGCCCTGACCTCGCTGCGAATCGTCCTTGCTAGCTTTTCCACATCGTCTATTTCGCTGCTGCTACTGCTTTTCTTTGCAATTTTGATAAACTGTCCGAGGCTGGCTTTAAATCCAACAACGTTTTCACAACCCTCAATGTCAGTAGAAGCAGTTTGTCGCCGAAGTAGGCTGTGATGCTGGACAGGAACTGTCTTCTTGACTCAGTGCCCGAGGCAGCGACGTAGATGGAGTAAAGCTCCGATGTCGTCCACGTCTCTGTCATGTTTTCAGCCATCGTCGTAACCACGGACCTCAGTGCCTCCTCCACAGGCGCCATCATGGGTGGTCGAGATACAGGAACAACTCGAAATTGATCGTAACAGGGCACATGGTATTGTGCATCAGAGGCAGGCAGATCAATGACCCCATGGAGTCGAGCAGCTACCTCATTAGCCCACTGATCCTGTCTCTCATCACAGAGGTTCTCCAAGTGTTCCTTGAACGTAATATTACTACCTCTATCTAAAGTTGTACACTGTCTGACCCTCACCCAGCTGTGTGGGTTCTTACTGTCTTTTGGCTTACACTCATTCCCACAGAACAAACAGTCTCGCTTGAAAACAAAGTCACCACATTTAGACTTCAACAACCTTTTGAAACCACCACTGTCAGTCGGTACACGCTTTCTTTTTCCCTGTTCCTTGTTTCTACTCCTCGAAGTATAGGTACAGTAACATGATTTGTGAGCTAGAATATCACTTCCAGACAGAGTTTTGTACAGATCATCGTGCTTCACTTTGCTTGTAGCGATGATTTTCTGCACAGCCACCGTCTTGAACGTTTGTAGATCTCGACTGCCGTTACATGGAGCGAACAGGCACTTCTCTCCTCCAGTAGCCATGATATGACGACTGATGTTGGGATGCTGATCACGCTGGTTCGTCACACTATGAAATGAGAAAAAAAGGTTTTAAAAAACTGATTGGAAAGCGTGGTAAGAACATGTAATGTAATGGCGGAACTTTGCGTGTTAAATGAACTCCTGCTCAACCTGCAAACAAATGTCAATGCAAACATCAAATGATACCCAGCTACATGTAGACAAATGAAACATACATGTACCTACCTGCCAACCCAATAAAATCTGACATGCTGGAATAGGCAAGCAACAAACCGCAGTCATATAATCCGTCAATAGAGGTAAATTTTCTCCTAATTTAGGTCAAATTTGACGTTTGAACTTTGATTTGACCTTGACATTGACCCCATATCCCAAAAATAACTTCAGAAATGGACTCCCCATCCCGGAAAACCCATAAAAAGAGGTATTACACGACCTTCTATGTCATCGAGATGAAAAGTTGAAAATTGGTCGAAATTCAAAATGGCTGAGGCCGCCATCTTGAATTCTGAAAAATGCTGAATGTTGCACAAGTAGCAACCAAGCTAATTTTGCTCTCCTAACCATATGAAATACATTTCCACAAAAAAAGTTTACAGTAATTAACATTGCAGGGTAATGTATAGGAAGCATAGGGGCGGCAACTCGACTATTTGTGGTGTATGTGTGTTTGAGTCCCATGTGAAATATTATTCTGTTTATTCGTGTTTAATGCCAGTTCGAAGAGGTTGCTTGCTTCAGTTGAGTTTTCCTCTCAATATTTTAACAAGACCTCTAAAAGAACTGCCTTTTTGTGGGTCCTATTTTCTGTCCGATGAAAGTCGATGCACAAGTGGTGCCTTGATCAAGTTTTATATAAACAAAGCAGTTATTATGTATATGTGGCGATGGTGCAGAGAGACCAAGGGATAAGCGACCATGACTAGCATGCACCTGCTGCAAGGAAACAGTGGCTGCACGCTGGAGGGAACTTGGTACCACTTGATTTTGAGGTGATGGTTGTGATTATAAAAAATAGACGCTTTTGGCAGTCCAAAATAGCTCAATAAAAGGAGTGAGATTTTTGTGCTCGACAATAAGATGTTTTTGGGACGCCACATCGTTCGTGTGTATTTTGGACGGTTGTCGGTTTATCTCTTGTTTTGGATTGTTGTCGGTTTATCTTTGGTTGGTGAAGAGAAGAAAGAAAAAGTACTGCTGCTGATACTAAGAGCGAACATCTCTGTTGTTGTTGAAAAGAAGTAAATAATCTGGCACGAGTGTGTGTTCTTTCAGTATATTCACATTGATCGAGTTGTTTGGTACTGGTACAGCTTTTGAACCAGACAAAAACCGTTTTTTTAACCTAACCCATAACTACTTTTATTGCCTTTGCTAACGGTTATTTGTTGACTATTTGTTTGTTTTTATTTATTTTATTTTTCTTAACCCTTTTTTTCTCTGTTGAAAATTCTTGACAATTGCCAATTTACGATTTATTCAATTTACAATTTAACTTGTTATTTGCTTTTCTCGCCTTCTCATTGGATAAGCGCTTCGGCATCTTACAGCTGTTTACGTAAACACTCGGAAAAAGCCGAACGAAAAGTTGGTTTTGTCTTGTTTAAAACCTGTACCAGTACCAAATTTGTTTATTTACTTATTTTCTTCATCTGTCGAAATTTAACCAAAAAACAAAACAGGCATGAATTTGCATCTTCATCTATTTCCTGTGTAAGTGTATTCTGTAGCTGGTTTATAATTTAAAAAATATTGGGGGGGGGGGGATGTCTTGTAATGTGCTGTAATGTTGTTGTGTTATTCTGCATTTTTTGGCTGTGTGATTATCATAAAATTGTCAAATTGCTTTTAGCCATTTCAGATCTGCAAACTCCAAAGGAAAAACATGGTTCAAGAGACGAAATTCTTCCCTGTATAAAGTTTTTTATGGCGTTGCGTAGTTTTTGTGCCAGTGGAAATCTGAAAGATTTGTTGAAGAGTAATAAAAATTTACTGCTGATTCCTGACAAATACGGAGATAAGTAAGTTCTTTTGTGATTTTATCTTCATGTGTTTTTATTTCTATTTCTGTGTCCGCAAGGACCAGTGGCGCAGTGGATATAGTACTAAGTTAAATTCAGTTCCAAGTGATAGTCATCTGAAGGTTGAAGGTTCAATCCTCGGTGCGGGCGATACGAAGAATTGCAAATTACTGAAGACTTCTTCCAGTCATGGCTGCTGGAACAAGACATGCTACCCCAGTGGATTAAATAAAGTGTTCCGTCTAGATTCCCGTCAGAAATATTCTCGAGTTCGAAGAGAAGGCCGAAACATTGTGATGATAACACTTAAGATGAAAAATGTAGTCTGAATAACCAAAATTATGTGTTTTATTTGGGTTTTTTTTTTGGTTTTTTTTTCGTTATTTTTTTACTTTACTCTTTTTCTCTTTTTAATTTGGGAAGAATTGATTTTTATTATGTTTTATCATTATCATTATAATGTGTGATCATCTCAAAGACTCAAAAAATGATGCTTGATACCTTCTTGCTAAACACTCAGTATTATAATGTGAGGATGAAGTGTAAAGTAGAGTAATCCAGAGCAAGGAGTGGCACCCTCTCCTACATCTCGGTGTAGTAACCATCGAAAAGAGATGTTCGGGTCACCCTCAACTACAGTCGATCCATTTATTTATTTTTTATTTATCATTATATATTGCTAGCAAATATATCATGTTTATCATTATATACCAATGAGTGTACACCCATCGCGAAAAATGGTAGAAAATGTTTGCACTAATATTCATATTCATATAGAATAACATCTTAGCCAGTGAAGTTACTACAAAAGAAAACGTCTCAAACTGGAAAGTTTTAAAAAAGAAGAGAAGAAAAAACTATCAATTGGTATAGAAAGAAGAAAGGGGGGGAAAAAACAAAAAAACATCTAATTATGAAAACAGGATTTCTTTCCAGTAGTGGTGTGTGACACTATGGCTGCCGCAAAGGTCAGGGCCCAGTCAGGATAGGAAGTGACTAATCGACAAAGACAAAAGAAAATACAGGATAGGAAATGACTCATCGAAAGAGACAATAGACAATTTGGGAGTGGTCAATTTCCATTGTTCAGGTCACTAAGAAAATAACACTGGACACGACATTTTAGGAGTGACAGTGTTTTACGACACCTGACTACAGTAAGGTAGGTTAGTTTTACGACAGTTGACGACAGTAAGGTTTATGACAAAAAGTTGACGAGTTGAGTTTTCGTAGAGAAGCCGAGCAGTTAGGATCTAACCTCCCGAGAGTTAGGATTGAACTTCTTGAGAGAGCGAATCGGACCGGGAAAACGATGAGATGAGCTGACGACTTGAGAAACGACAATGGGGCCTCGACAGTCACACACACTCATAGTTCAAACTAAATTATACACAACGTATATGTGTTTGCGTTCTTTATCGTGAGTGGGGTTTCTTTTATTTTAACTTGTGGGCCAGTGCTGTGCCCTCGACGATTCATCAGTGGATAGACGACACGGCTAAGACGATGAAGACAAAGAAGGCCACGGAAACACAACGTTGGGGTCGACGGTTGTTGGGTGGGGCAGCACGTGGTTCTACAGGTGATTGGTATCTAACTTGCTATTTGCTTTCTCCCTTCCCCTAAACACTTGAAATGGTTTGACACGTTTTTATTTGTGTGACAGGAGAGAAGTCTCTATTATAGAGCAGAGCTACCTCAGACGCAGTATATTTGTTTTATTTTTATTTATTTTTTTAAACTCCAAAAAGATTGGACAGAATTCCACCTAATTTTACATGAAGCACCTTTGATATGTCGGATGTATCATTAGGGATGGGTGTGTTATACTATTTCTTTTATTACTGCTAATAATAATAACAACAAGACTACATAGCCTCTAAAAGTATTAGACATAGTTGCAATACATTTAGCATGAAGTGGCCCTTGGATGCTGTGTATGTTATAGGGGGATCAAAATTAAAATGCTGCTGCTGCTACTAATAATTATAAATACTTAGGCTCCAAAACCATTGGTTAAAATTCTGCCAAATATGACTGAGATGTAATAAAATTAAGAATACAATTCTGATACTTAAAACCTCAATAACCTGCTACAGATCTAGACTAAAATCTAACCGTTAAATAGCTCAAGATGAAAAATGTAGTCTGAATAACCAAAATTATGTGTTTTTATTTATTTTTTTTTATTTGTGATGATGATTGTTTTTTCTACATCCAATCTGATATATAAAATTATCTCGGTCGGATTTTAATAGTTGGACTTAATAGTCAGCATTTAAGCTGACAAATCAAACTGTGATTCTGACTCGCCAATTTTCATTTGTTATTGTTGTACCATGTTCTTGGCAATAAACTAACGTACTTCGCTGAAATTTATTTAAAAAATACTTAATCTGGTTTGGCAGTTGGCTAATATGGAGACATTCTTGAATAAATACCTAAAAAGAAAAATCAGCTAAGAAGAATAACTTTTATTCTTTTATTAAGAGTTAGTGTCCCTTATTTGCTTTTTTTAACTTCGATACTAAACCTGACAAGAAAGGTAGGGTTATACAACATAGAAATATTTACAAGACAAATTTGAACAAAATGGATCCCAAACAACACCGAGTCAATACAGCTAGTTACTAATATTAACTAGGTGGACCTGTGTAAATTACACAGTATTTGAAATCAGTGCACCAACATGTTTAGTGCACCACTTCATTTTATAAAAAGAAAAGAAAAGTGTCTTAGTCGAATGACATTGAAGATGAAAATAGTCGTAATTTGTAAAAGTTACAGTAGTTTCATAATACTTTGATATAGTTTATTTTTTTCATTCATTTATTCGAACTGAAATGTTAAAATCTGTTACTGTTAATCTCTCTTCCATAAATAAATGTCAGCTATAACTTTTAAAAAAAAAAATATTTTTAAAGTTTTTAATACAATTTAGAACATTTTTGATGACATTGCATTATTTTATTTATTTTTTATTTAAAAAAGAGGAACTGTTTTTTGTTTCAGTATCATTGATAATATGAGCTTTCGTTTTTTCAGTGAAAATGGTAGAATTTTTCTCATGTGGACCGGCATCTCTTTCCTGATTTCATCTCTCTTCTCTTCTCCCATCTTTTTATCTTCTTCCTCCTTCTCCCGCTTCCCCTTCTTCATATCAAGACGTGTTAAGAAAAGGTACAATAATATTAACTGTAGGCACTCCATGGAATTTCCATGGTGCTTTCTACATCAGTCTGTCTAATTTACTGTTAATAATAATTAATTCTTCTGTGATAACCCTGGTTTTCGTAGACATAGAAGTTACAAAATCTGTTAGTAACATGTTTTCTAGTTGTTTTCTTGAATATAAACATAAATTAAAGAAGAAAACTAAAATTTCAAAAAATTGAAAATTCTCGTGTACGCGGACCTGTCAGATTTTGCCATTTTCAGCAACTTTCTTTCGTCTGTGATAACCCTGGTTTTCGTGGACATAGAAGTTACAAAATCTGTTGGTAACATGTTTTCTAGTTGTTTTCTTGAATATAAACCTAAATTAAAGAAGAAAACTAAAATCTCAAAAAATTGTAAATTCTCCTGTCAGATTTTGCCATTTTCAGCAAGTTTCTTTCTTCTGTGATAACCCTCATTTCCTAGGACATAGAAGTTACAAAATCTGTTGGTAACATGTTTTCTAGTTGTTTTCTTGAATATAAACCTAAATTAAAGAAAACTAAAATTTCAAAAAATCGAAAATTCTCCTGTCAGATTTTGCCATTTTCAGGAAGTTTCTTTCTGTGATAACCCTCATTTTCTAGGACATAGAAATTACAAAATCTGTTGGTAACATGTTTTGTAGTTTTTTTCTTGAATATAAACCTAAATTAAAGAAAAAATTGAAATTTAAAAAAATTGAAAATTCTTGTGTACGCAGAACTGTCATATTTTGCCATTTTCAGCAAGTATGGGTGTCATTTAAAAAAAAAAATAAGCTAGTACTTAATTTACTTTTATTTCCCGAGTTAAATAATCTTTTCTTCCAGGTGTTTGCTTACTTGCCTGTACCAAAAATCATCATTTTGTCTTTCTTTTCTTTTCTAGCTAATATTCTCCAAATTTTAATTTGGCTTATATGAATTTTCTTATTTCTGTGTTTGACTTAAATGTGTTTAATTATTGATATATACTGTCTTATTGACTGTCTATTGATTTCTCACTGGAGAAATTCTTGAAATCTTACGCTGGCCTGAAGTTTTGGCTGTCTTTCTCTTATTTCTCCTTACTTGCGAGAGGGAAACCTATCTTCAACTTTCTGTTTCCTCTTTAGTATACAATGAACTTATATGTACATATATATATATACACACACATTATATATATGGAAGTTTTTTTGTTTTTTTTATATATATAAACCTGCGACAGCTAGGAAATATCTGACTAGTACACGGGTGCAGGCTATTTTTTCCCTCTCGAAGTGTTGGACCATAAGACCTTGTAAGGCCATCCATCTAAGAGAAGGAAATCTCTGACAATAAAACCTTGCTACCAACTACTTACCCCGTGGCAGTAAACCGTTGAGGAAGGAGGCCTCCTTAGTCCTGATCGACAATTTTCCTAGAGTTGGAATCTCGAACAAAATATCTGGTTTGCAAACCTACGATTGCTTCAGGAGTAAATAGGTTCTGCTTATCGCCGGCCCTTGCACTCCTTCTTTGTCTATTGGCCAGGCACAGAGGTACCAGCGCTGGGACATCTCAAAAACACCCAGTGCCTAGACTTGTTTCCTTACTAGGACAATGAACGCCATTCTCTTTCTCTCTATTTGAGCAACTTGGGGAAAGTTTTTTCGTCACTAAGTCTTACATGACCAGTCTGGGTCTCTCTTGTTCCGACAGGTTGAGGGTACAGGTTAGACAGCTTGTCTGGCTGCTGTTTCCGACTGACAGGAAGAAGGCCAAACTCTTGGGTAGCGCCAAGAACAGCTGCTCCATCATCAGTTGCATAATACTGTGGGTAGTTGTATGTGCCATATCACGCATGGAAAGGGACCCTGCAATTATCTCCGGTGGGCTTTCCTGAGGCCACAACCCCCATGGACCAGGTCGAGACTAATGGACTGGTTGTGTGAGCTTATTGGCACCAAACAAGAACCCATCTTGGCCAACCCACTCTATAATCAAAACAAACATGTCATTACAAAAAAATAAAAGCAAACCTAAACCAGACATCCAACAAAAAACACTTTCGCCTCCACCCTTGAGGCTCGCATTCACAAATATCCGGGGACTTAGAACCAAAATCAACGACGTAGAAACCTTTCTCCTGACAAACTCCCCAGATATCCTAGCTCTAAGTGAAACTAACCGTCAATCCTCAATCTCCTCTCACCACTTTGACATGACTGACTACCTCCCACTCTACTGTAAAGATTCTGACAAACATATACACGGGCTAGGAGTTTATGTTCGGAACACCCTCCCCCTGACTAGAGAACATAGGTTAGAATCAGATGACCAAGATTACATGTGCTTTAGATTGACTTTACATCACAGTGTCAGTTACTTATATTTCTTATACCGTTCCCCGTCGACCCAGGACTGTACTCTGCTAAACTCTGTCTCTGAAAGCATAGATAGAGCACTCTTAATTGACTCGAATGCCAAGATACATGTATTTGGGGATTTTAATGCCCACCACCGCGACTGGTTGGGATTCTCCAGCCTTACTGACGTAGCCGGCAACTCTACGTATAATTTCTCCTTAGCTCACTCCCTCTCTCAGACTGTCGATTTTCCGACCTGCATCCCCGATCGAGTAGACCAACAAGCCTCACTTCTAGACCTTTTCTTGACGTCAATGCCCGAGGCATGTGTGACGAAAGCTCATAGCTCACTCGGGAATGCTGATCATATTGTGCTAATGATACATATCACCCTAAAAAGTCGTTCAAAAGCTGATGAATCAATCAGAAATCATATCAGTGACGCCCCATGGAGGGAAACCTTCTCACTCCCTGCCGACCAGTGTGCAAATGAATTAACTGAATGGGTCAAAGCAGGCATTGAAGCCTATGTCCCCATACGAAAATTCTTTAGCAAGCCCCATTCTCCCCAATGGTTCACCTTGGAATGTGCAGCTGCCATTGCTGAGAGGCAACAACCATTCTGTAAATTCGGCCGCCATAAGTCAGTTACTAATAGACATGTTTATAGAGTCCAGAAATAATTGCACGGCCGTGATAGGTGAAGCAAAGAGAAGGTATAATGAGTTAACAAAAAAACGCATTTAGTCACAGAAACTAGGTACTCGTGATTTCTGGAAAATCTATAATAGTGTAGTGAATAATGGTCAATCAACAATTCCCCCACTATCAAACCACAATGATGTTGTTTGCACGGCCACTGATAAGGCTGAACTACTTGCTGAGCGTTTTGCTTCTAACTCCACCTTGGACTCAGAAAACCACCCCCTCCCCAAATTCCCATTGCGGACCGAACCCACACTTGATAACCTGGTCATCACCCTATCCCAGGTCAGAGACATCATAAAAAACCTTGACACCTCCAAAGCTTGTGGGCCTGATCTTATACCTGCAATAGTAATAAAGAAATGCTCTGCTGAACTGGCCCCTGTCCTCTCCAAACTCTACAATAAATGCCTAGCTGAATCTTGCTTCCCCGATAGCTGGAAAATTGCCTCTGTGGTACCAGTCTACAAGAATTCTGGGAATAGAACCGATTCTCAGAACTACCGCCCAATCAATCTACTGCCGATCTTTGCTAAAATCTTTGAATCCTTCATCAATCTAGCTATAGTAAGGCACTTAGTTAATGCTAAACTTCTTTCTGACCGCCAGTATGGATTTAGACAAGCACGATCTACTGCAGACATCCTAACGGTCATCTCAGAATGCATGTATCATACACTTGACAAGGCAGGTGAAGCTAGGGCAGTAGCGCTTGATATATCCAAGGCCTTTGACAAGGTATGGCATAAAGGGCTTCTCCTGAAAATACGCTCATACGGTATTACTGGGCAATTACTTAATATAATTAGATCCTTCCTAACCAAAAGAAAAATCCAGGTTATCCTCGATGGCCGTTCATCTAAGCAACATGACATAAATGCTGGTGTACCCCAGGGATCTATCCTTGGACCTTTGTTGTTCCTGATCTATATAAACGATCTCCCTGATGACATAGTCTGAGAGTGGTTTATTTGCTGACGACACCATGCTTTACTCTCGCCATGTTGGCAAAACAGACGCGATCATATCCGAGGCAATGGCTGAATCCTTAGAAAATGACCTTTAGGCTGTAGTGGATTGGGGTCATAAATGGTTGGTAACTTTTAATGCCGCAACGACAAAGCTCCTTTCCTTCAATAACTACAAGAAACCTCTCCAACCACTGATTGTCATCGCAAATAACACCCTACCTGAGAGTTTATCATTCAAACTCCTTGCCTAACCTTCACAGGTAACTCCCTCCCTGCCCCGTTTCCCCAACAGTACTGACATGCAGAAATTTAAAATTAATATAAACAGACATCTCGCTGCGCAGATCCCAATTTAGGTTGACCCCACCCCCTACCTTCTCCCCTTTTCTTTTTCTCAGTAGCCCCTTACGTCTACAGTGGCGGCCTGCCTTGTTTGGGATGAACTACGTAAAAAAAAAAAAGTTAGCTTTTCTGATTAGCTAAAATTTTTGTAACATGTCATTTAGTTGCGTAGAGTGTTACTTCCAATCAGAGCACATCTGGGTTACTGGTTGACTTAGAATGATGTTGAAAAAAATAAACTAGTAATGAAACCAGCACACCACTGAGGACTCATTTTGAAGCATCTTAAAAATGTATTTTTGTTAATATCATTTTTTTGATGTGCCTGCACTCATGTTTGAATTTTCTGAAGAAATTGCTGTGCCATTGTTTTTTTGATAATTTTCAATTATTTGTTTTTGTTTTATTACCTTAGTTGTCTGCACTTGGCCTTGATTAATAACCAACCTGATGTTGTTAAAAATCTGCTGCCTATTATTTGTTGTTGCCCTGAAGACTTGAATATTTCCAATCACCGATTCCAGGTAAAACAAAATTTCATGGAATCTTTTTGCATCTCCGTGATTTCATTTTCGAATTTTTGTTTTATTCGCTACTCTTTGAATGTCCTCAATAATAATGGCTACAGCATTGCATATATTTCATTTTTGGAATCAGGTATTAGCATCACACACAGACGCATCATAGAAACAGAAATTAATTTGTGTAGACGGTTTTAATGTTATATAATCATGTATCAGAAATTAGTTGAATGTTAGTTAACCCCCAATAAAATGCTTGATCATAGGTTCTACAATAAAGTATCTTATTTAAAAACCATACATGACAGTGTACCCGGATTTCATTGATCTGGTCATGTCGGATCTGGGGTAGAATTGGTGATTTCTGCTTTTCCCCTCTTTTCTCTGAGTCTTCGCTTACTGAACAGTGCTGAAGAGTCAATCTGTTCCTACCAGCCAGTTTCTACCCCAGATCCGGCATGACCAAATCGATGAAACCAACATACACTGTAATGTATAGCTTTTAAATAAAATAATTAGATATGGTGACCCCACCCCCTAAAAAAATGCCACCCATGAAATCGTTAGTAAAATACACAATCCTTTTTGTAATTCAACCATATTTTAGCCTGTGCCTGACTTGTCCACCAAGTTTAAGTCATGAATGTCCAACAGTCTTTGCTTTATCGCCATTCAATGATATGTAGTGAAACTTTGGTGATCGTTTCATCAGTAGGAGACATGATCATAGATTGGCTTCACACTCACCGAACCATACCCCCATTTCCTTCAAAAGAATTTTTTTGTTTTATTTGTGGGATTGTTATTAGCTCTTGTAGAACCTACAATCGAGCTCTTTAATGTTGTTTTTTTAAGTAACTTGTGATACATGCTCTCTCTCTCTCTCTCTCTCTCTCTCTCTCTCTCTCTCTCTCTCTCTCTCTATATATATATATATATATATATATATATATATATATATATATATATATATATATATATATATATAACTTTTGTAATATGGTGGGAAAAATCCCAGCAGAGTGCTCGATTAATTGAGAATCAAAATTAAGAGCATAATATTTATTTATTTTTTGGCACAGAAAAATTAGTACAACATTAGTACCGTCGGTTTCAAACTCAGAAGGACTTAACCATCCGGCTCTCTTCAGTTTATGTGGTCACATTTCTCTAACAGGTGACACCATAAGCTGGAGAGAGCCGGATGGTTAAGTCCTTCTGAGCTTGAAACCGACAGTACTAATGTTGTACTAATTTTTCTGTGCCAAAATATATATATATATATATATATATATATACACACACAGGGTAATCTTCTAAACTAATGAACGGATCATTATGAATTTTGGAATATATATTCTAAAAAATATGGTGAGTAACATGGGCTCATTATTTTTTTTTGTAAATGTTAACATTTAGGGAGTGCATATATATGAAGTTGTTTTTTTTTAATAATTTTTTTTATGAACCAATTATTATACATTTTGGAATATATATTCTCAGCAACACGGTAACATAGGCACATTATTATTTTTTTTGTTGTAAACTTTACCATTTAGGGGTGCGCCCACTTGAACTCGCACTCGACCCCAAAAAACGTTTAGAATAGAGAAAAGAATTGGGCTACATAAACTTTTGAGTTAACTAATATATTTTTAAATGGTGCATCAATAATATGTATGTGCTTGGTAAAATCCTAAAACTTGATAAAATCTTAAACTGTTAAAATTATTATTATAAATTATGGAATATGTATTCTAGGCAGCAGGGTGAGTAACGTTGGCACATTATATTTTTGTAAACTTTACGATTGGGGGGGGGGTACCATCGAAACTATACTATACCCTGCAAAGAAAGAAAAAAGCATTAAAATTTAAAAGTAATCCTATATTTATTGTTTATACCTGTCATTAGACCGGTATTTTTTTAGAGTTTATATATTTGTATGTACAGGATTCACTCCTAAACTAATTAACTGATTATTATCAATTTTAGAACAGCTGCTAGACATATGTGGTCTATATTTAGTTTAATTTAGTTTTATGCAATAGGGGTAAAATTGGGATGGAAGCCATTCGTGATGTTTTAGGTGGCATAATATGGGCACAATCTCACATTTAAAGTTCAAATATTTCAGATTTGCATTGAATTTGATTTCTTCTCAGACCTTCAATTTCAGGAATTTTCTAGAATTGGATTTTGATCAAAAATAGAATAGGGATTTAAAACATAAGGTTTAGTATCATTAAAAGTGGTTTAAAATTATTCTGTTCGGAGAATTAATTTGATTATTTAACTCTCTTATATGTTGAATTTGTTGGCGAGAAAGTTTCAGTGAAAGAAGGTAGGGTTTAAGTTTAGTAGTAAAGTAGTGATTGTGCATGTTAAAATCACAATTGAACTCTGGAGGGGATTGGGATTAGCTGAAATCGAAATAAAATGCAATAAATATTGAAAAAAGGGGAATTAAGTTGAGATTTAAATTGAGGATTTTATGAAAAATATTGTAACCCATTTTTAGAAAAGAACTAATTTAGGAAATTATGTATCATTTAAATAAAAATTGATAGATAATACTATCTCCAATGTGAGAACATCCCTTTTTCTCCTGCAATTTGTATATATGAAGAAGTTATATGTATCGAAACGTCATGTAAATGAAATTAAGTCTTTTTCACATAAAAAGATTTTCTAGTCGTTGTATAAATATAATAAATATTTAAGTTTCAGTTTCACAATAAATCCGATGGTCAGAAGTGCATTCCTATCTATTGAATACAAGTTCAAACTAGCCAGGGTTGAATTTCAACGTTAAATTTTCAACGCTTTTTTTCCAAAATTATTTGTATGACATTACCAAATTAAATTATCTTCACTTGCGGCTTAAGAATATTATTAAACTTGTGATTAAATTTGGAATGTATGGATGAAGATTTATACTTATTTATTTTTTTTTTTTTTGGTATAAAATTATATCGTAATGAATTGCAGGTTCGTTTATCTAAAGTATTATTAATACTGCTTGTTCCTATTCCAAACATAATAAAGAGTTACAAAAATTTTTCTATTTAAATTATTAATAACTCACAGGACCCATGGAAATTCCAAAGTTGTATTCTTCATATGTGGTATATTGCTGCCATGCTTAAAAATATTTCCATTGTATAGACGTCCGGCACGAACGCAGACCACGCGATATTATTGTACCACCTTTGTTAAAACTGAAAAATACTTATCTAAATACTCTGGTTAATGTAGTTTCAGAATATATCTTGTTATGGGTGTCTATCTCCAAAACACTTATAAGAAGTTGTCACATATTTCTATTCTATGGACGTTCAGCGCGAATGCCGACCCTACGATATTATTGTGCCATTTTTGGACAGAACAGATACTCACTTGTATTTTAATTTAAGTTTCACATTCGACACAACAGCGACAAATTCTATGACAATTTAGAGTTACTTAAGGAGTGAGAATTCATACACGCGTGTCAGTACATCTCACTACGGCTATCCGGACATGTAAAAAAACAGTTTCTTCAACAACACCATACGAAATCGGCGATCTTCGGCAAAGTCGTAAAATCTCTACAATGAAAAAAAAAGAAGAAATTGTCTGTATATATCTGATGAAGGCTTATTAAGCCGAAAATTTGGATTTAAATAAAAAAAAAATTTATTTAAAAAAAAAAATACTGCATCGTGTTACCTGTTTTCTAACTGATTTTCAAATTTTCTTAAAATATTTATGATATAACTTGGTTAGAAATTATAATAACAAAAATAACCAGAGTGTAAGGTCTTTAAAAGAGGATACTTTATTACAACGTATATCGTGTACAAAACAATATCGTTGAATACAGTCCACTGTACATACTATTGTTCGTAGTATATATATATATATATATATATACTACAAACTAGTACACTTATCAGCCTTGAGGAGAGTCAGGTATCCCATCACAACAATTTATATTATAATTATTTATTTATTTTTTATTATTATTTAAAATGTTATGTTAAAGAATATATACATAATAAAATTATAATTTTCTTTTTTTTTTTTTCCACATTCAGACATATCTCCACTTGGCTGTACTGACAAACCAACCAGAAATGGTCGAACTTTTTCTAAAACTAGGAGCCAATCGCACTTCAGTCGATTGCAATGGAAATACTGCTGTTCATTTAGCTGTCAAGTACAACTACATTGCTTGCCTCAAGTTACTCCTGAATCCAAAATTTGGAAAACATTCTGCAATTGATCCATTTCCAGAACTTGACATGCTGAATCTTGAGGGTAAAAATACATGTTATTGTTTTCTTTTTTCAATTTCTTTTGCATATTTTTAAGATAAACATACAAGACACATTTAAGAATCAACTATAATTTCACAATCAAATAATATCAAAAATAAAACGGTTTTCTAGAATATATTTACATTGTATATTGTGCTTGTCATATGGAAGAAGTAGCGTGAGAATTTATTTGAGAGAAGAGTCCTCAGTTCTACTCTGTTGTGACCATTCCGTATGCCGCAGATTATCCAACGGACGCAAGGGCTAACGGAACAAAAGTAACTGCCAGTTTTCGGTGCAGGCACTTCTTGGAATTTTCTGCCATGTTCTCTCTACCGAAGCATCCATTTGACGATGATCACCACAGGAGCTACAACTACCCGTAATGGATAGAGGGAATTTTTATCGAGATTTGACTCTAGATCTGCCGTGTTCTATCTGCTTTCGACAGTGGAATCACAATTGGTTAGCCATCTCATGCAACCTTTCTCAGGACTGTTATGCATGAGCCGCAATACCTGAGGATAAGACAATGTGTTGAAAGATAAAAATGAAAATATATATTTTTGTTATGGACACAGCTAAGTATTAAACAAATCGAAGAGGTAATTAAGATGCCTGGTAAAAGCTACAAGCCACATACATATTTTTATTTATTTATCTTTCAACACATCTTCTTATCCTCAGGTATAAATCCTAATGTTATTCTATGTATTTTCAAATTTACTTGACTCAATTACCTTTAAAAAAATTCTTAAACTCAAACATTTATCAATAGGCCTCCAATCATGCATCTCAGATATGCCATGAAGTGGCCTGTGATATAGACCACCATGGTTTAAACAACTATCAGTTTGAACTTGAATTGTGATTGACTAAATTAAAGACAGCTTTGTTGAGTTTATTAATATTTTTGGATCCAAATCCCCTACAAAGAATAATTTTCGTTTTTGTAATGTGTCTTTTTTTTCTTTCTCCCAGGTTATTCTCCTCTTCACCTTGCTTGCCTGAAAGGATTCGCTGATTCTGTTAATCTATTGGTTGAAGCCAATGCTGAAGTCGACCTTCCTGACGGCAAAAGTGGACGCACACCTTTACACATAGTTGTTGAGAACAATGATCTGCTTTTGGCGGGAAAACTTCTACTTGAAGTAAGCTTAATTTTTGTAGAACTCATTACAAAATTTGGAATCAAATAACAGTAAACCCTCACCTTTCTCTCTCTCTCTCAGTTTTGCTTTTGACATTAAAATAAATAATCAATTAAACACCACATTTTCAAATTATATATAAAAAATTTTTTTTAAATAATTACTTGTTCAGTATTTAGCTGGGGTTTAGGTTTCCATCTAAGTTTAATGTAAAACTGTCCATCTACTTGATATTTTAACCAATGTTTAACTAAAATAACCTAGTTTACAAAAACACCTTTCCAAGATTTTGTACAGGTTGATCAGTTTATGTAAAACTTATGTAGCAAACTGAATCACCCTATAAAGATTTATCCTCACATTCTGTTTAATATTTTCTTTTGTTTGACATGCTGACGTGTGGTTGGACGGCTTTTAGAAATTAACTTCCAAACTAACCTATCTCAGGTCTTTATCTCTCTTTCTGTCAAGTCCATCCTGATCACTTCCTCTCATCTTTTCCTTAGTCTTCCCCTGCCAATTGATCCTGTTACCTCAACTGTTCTACATCCACCAACCCAAGAACTCTCATCCATTCTTTCAATGTGACCAAACCAATAAAGTGAAAGTGATTATTTAACCATATTTCACAATGTTGGCTGAAAAATGTATACACGCACGTATTGATATGAGATCAAACGAATGTATAGTGTTCTTTGCAATAAACTATCTTCTTCTTCTTTCTTGTGAATCAGATGATTCTGGTGTTGGCATTTGTTTCCCCGATGTTTTTCTAGTTAGAAATCTTTCTGGAAAGACATTGGGTACTTACGGGAAGGACCACGAGAAGGTTGCCAACATCCCTAAGCGAAAGTGGTACTGTGGAACCGACTGGATTCGAACTTGGAACACCCAGGTCTTCAGTCCGTGTCGTTATCCACTTAACCACTGTCACCTCCCGCAATAAACTATTATCCTCTTACATACGTAATTGATCACTCTGGTATGATTTCTCCTCTACAAAAAACATAGCATTATGCTATACTAGAATACCCGTCCCAGGATGGGTAAAATTAACAGTTTGCACATGTCCCTTTACAAAGATTAAAATAAAGATATAATGCTACTAAACCTTATGTCTAGAATCCTTATTCCAATTTTGAACAACATCCATTACATGGTTTTGGTTCTAGAAAATGTTTAAAATTTAAGGCTTAAGGGGTCTTAAAGAAGAAATTGAAATTCAGGGAATCTTGCTTAATTGGTGTCTAATTACTATGGATCTACTTTAATGCAAATCTGAAATATTTTAATTTTTAATTTTATGCCCCTAAAAACCCTTTAAAACATTTGTAAGAAACTGAAATTTAGGGAATATTTATTAATTGATGTCTAATAAAATTTAACAAAAATCAGAGCTTTCTGAATTTTCACAAAGGTTTTTGACCCTCCTCTTTTCTTGTTTGCTTAAAACTAAATTAAACTAAATACAGCCCACATTACACCTAGCAGCTAGCTCCAGGCTATATATATATAGTAGTCATTACTGGTCATTTTTAGTCCATTTTTGTAAGAGACAAATTTAAGATCACACCAGCTGTTCAAAAAAATTCATTTTGATTTAACTTTTGATTACTTTAAGCAATATGTGTATTAGCATATATCTAAATAATTTTCATTAGATTTCCTTTGTTTTTATCCTGTGTCTGGAACATGTCCAAACTTGTTTCTAGTCTAAGACAATAAAAAATAAGAGAGATTACTCTAATTGTCATCAAAATATGCCAATAGAGTAATCTCCCTTGTAATAAACAATCTTTCTTTTTTTCCTTAGGCTGAATGCGACACAACTTGCATGACTTTTGACGGCAATACACCATTGCACTTAGCATGCGGCCGGCACTACGAGACAATGGTGGCTCTCTTAGTAAGTGTTGGTGCCAACCCAGAAGCAACATCAGGAATTAGCGACTGGTATCTTAGCGATGACAGTGACTTTGAAAGCTACGACAATGATCAATTCTTGCTGGATGATACAAAAGGAACCAGACCACGCGATTTGGTATACAATGATGAAAAGGTAAGACATGGTCAAATACCAATTCTTACTTTATTTCTCACCTTCAACCAATTGGGGGTCAAGTGCCATAAATTCTCTCTCTCTCTTTCTCTCTCTCTCTCTCTCTCTCTCTCTCTTTCTCTCTCTCTCTTTCTCTCTCTCTCTCTTTCTCTTTCTCTCTCTCTCTTTCTCTCTCTCTCTCTCTCTCTTTCTCTCTCTTTCTCTCTGTATGTATTTATATGTATATAAGTGTAATCAGTCAACAGAAAATCATCAGCACACAAGTTGGAAAAGAAATATAATAA
The DNA here is from genome assembly GCA_963556195.1 of Sepiola atlantica. Lineage (NCBI taxonomy): Eukaryota > Metazoa > Mollusca > Cephalopoda > Sepiida > Sepiolidae > Sepiola > Sepiola atlantica. The sequence continues at coordinate 164,081,219 of OY744518.1, read as the reverse complement.
TAATAGTGAATAAAAAAAACTGAGAACGAAAAAAATAAATAAATGTGAAACTTACAATTTTGTGACAAATTTATTGGACGATTTTAGAAGCAAAGTAAAGTAAATCCTAATTTCAGTTTTTGTTGTTTTTTTGGTATAGTCTGTAGGAAATTTTCAGGAACCATTCCCTTCATCAAGCCTTCTATGAGGTGTGAACAGAGTTCTTGAAACTGGCGAACTAAAATCAATATTATTTATTATTATTTCACAAATCGGTCACGTCTCAAGGTCATATATGGGGGTTAAGAAAAGAGGGGAGTCTTTAAGTTAAAACTGTCTGCTCGGTGTGTGTGGGAGGTGTTCTCTTTGAACGCTGGCGGCTGGTCTGTCTGACACACATCCGGAAGGAGGAGAAAAGAAAGAGACAGAGCATGAAGGGAAAGAAAAGAGAAGAGAGAAATAATGCCCACAGGATAAATACAATTATTTGTTGATTTAAGTCCGTTTGATAGGCAATATGTTTTTAGCGGTCTATATCTAAAATTAAGTGATTAGCAGTGTATCTGTAAACATAAATATAAATATACGCACACATGCACATATATATATATATATAAATACACACACACACACACATACAAATATATACCAATCAGTCAACTTATATATAAATTGCAAGGTGAACAATTTTCAATATCCAGCTAACCGAGGAGGCACGTGCATGCATGTAAGAAGATAGAGAAGTTAAATTAGCAGTGTTTAAATTCAACTGTTGATGCGGTGCATATATCTCGGTACCTTGAAGGGCATATTTATTGGTGGTGTGGTGAAAAAAATTGTAGGGACTCTAAATACCAATATCTAAATTTATTCCCTTGGTATGGGTGTTTAATTTATGGATCCATTTTATTTCAATTTTTCTGTGATGCTGTGTGGAATGGAAACCTGTCTGTAGTAATATACACTGTATGTGGTCTATTGTGTGGTTTGCTGAGTTGTAATATCTTGCCACTGGGGAGTGGGGATTGTTGTCCCAGCTTACATTCTTGTGGTTATTGAATTGTAAGCGGAACGGAATGTCAGTCTTCTCGACGTAACCACCCTCACTGCAATATGTGCAGTGCAAGTAATTAATGACGTTCTCACTGTAGCATGTTAGACCTGGTAGTTCGAGTTTGGTATTTGAGTTGGGTAGAGTGATGGCAGAATCTGTCACTATATGTTGACAGTTCTGGCAGTGAGGTTTATTGCATGGGAAATTACCTTGTTAGTTGTTGGATTATGGTTTGGTGTAGGGTGATGTGAGAAGATTATATATATATATATATATATATATATATATATATATATATATATATATTAGTTTCTTCTATTCATTTAACATCACTTTTCCCTTGTCCAGGGGTCAGACGTTTTTTTGATATCTCACAAGCTCACTCTCTAATTCTCATGGGTCAGCTGTCTCCAAATTTCACCCTGAACAGTCTTATCTAATCACTTGCTTCCAAGTTTTCCCTGCCCGGCCAACCTTTCTGCGATTCAAGACATCCATGCTTCCGCAACAGATTATGACTATGAATTAAGAAAACTTCTGAAACAGAACAAAGTTTGGAAAAGGACATATGAAAAAAAAAATGAAACATTGAATCAACAATAAACAAAATAGTAATTAAAAATATAACTTGCAATTTTAGGGAAGTTTAAAATCCGTGTGTGAAAGTTATTTTATAAATAACCAGAAGAATACCCGTCCCATGAAGGGTAAAATTAATTTCCTGAACAGAACAGTTTTGCACCACTTTCATGTCCCCTCAGGAAGATTAAAATGAAGATATAATGAAACTAAACCTCATGTCTAGACTTCTTATTCCAAATTTCGATCAAAATCCATTACATGATTTTGATTCTAGAAAATGTCTCAAATTTAAGGCTTATGCTTAAGGGTTTTTAAGAAGAAATTGAAATTCGTGGAATCTTGCTTAATTGGTGTCCAATGAGTATGGATCAAATTTAATGCAAATTTGAAATAATTGAATTTTAAAATGGGAGGTTTACCCATATCATGACCCTAAAAATCCTTTAAAATGCTCCAAAGAACCTGAAATTTTCGGAATATTTAATAATTCATGTCTACTACCTATCGGTAAAATTTCACAAAAATCAGAGGTATCTGAATTTTCACCCTCTTTTTACTCTCTTATCAGTTAATTAGTTTAGGAGTGAATCCTATTCATACAAATATATAAACATATACACATACCTTACTTTATATAGAGATAATACTAAAAGCTATTGCCTGCTGGTCAATATTTACTCTCTTTTTATTGGTTGGAATTTTTATGAAACTTAAGTTATCATTTGGTTATTAAATTGAATGAATAAAATTGTTTAAAACCGGATCTATCCAGATGAAGGGCTTAAACACGGGAAGTGGGATTGCTAGAAGGTTTTTCATTGGCTGTTGCTAAGCATCTATTTTTCTATCGAACCATTTAGTTTGCAATGTTTATAAAGCATGTAGCATGATGTTGCATTTGAGGAGGAGGAGGTATTTTTCTTTTGAAAAATGCTTGCGTTGTTGGAGTGTTGTGATTTTAAAACCCGAAACCTGCAGTGAAACCAATTCATCACTTACACCAAAACTAATATGACACGATTATTATGTTATTCGATTTCTTTCACATGAACAACTTCAGAGAACTTAATTTTTAATAGAAATGGCCAGAGATTTTCTTTGTATTACACAAGTTTTCAGCAATTTTCTAGTTTCTTTGTAACATATGAGTCTTTACAAAAGATTATTGTAGGAAACCAAAAAAGTGAAATGCTGCTTTAAATTTTATTTTTATTTATTTTTTGCCAGATTCTTCGTCTATTAAATGGAGAACCCTATTCAAGGAACATTATCACTGCCAATTCAGATGTTACCCAATCATTTGAGGGTAAGTCAAATACATTTCTACCTAAAGTCTATTGCAGATATTAACACTTTTTATCCTTATCATAGATAAATATGTGGAAGATTGTTTAAAGATGAAGATACAATTTTCGTTTTTATAACGCTTGAAATTTAAAAATCTGAATAAAATATTGTTTAAAATGCAATAATCAAAGATTTAACAATGTTACCGAAAACAGGAATTTGGAAGTCTATTACTAGACTCCAAACGTTAAAGAAAAAAAACGCACTTCGGTTCAAATCCTGTAGAAGCACCAAAAACCTCTGTATAACTTTGAGCTCCAATAAACGAAAATAATTCGACTCACAGCAAAATCTCACTCCGACACTCACTTCTACCTTCTTCAGATTCTCTCTCACTTTTCCCCTTTTTTCTTTCCTTTTTATTAGCAGATTTCCCCTCTCAGTTAATTCTGTTTAACCAATCAAAAAGAAACATAATTCGCTGGCTCACTATTTGTCATCAAGGTGAATCCACCTATTATTGTGCAGCAACCAGTGGATTTGTCACCTTGAGGTCGCGAGTTCAATCCTCACTAGAAAACTATGAAGCCAAAACTTATTTCTTTTTCCATCTGCAAGCCAGACAAAGGCGGACCCTTTTACTGCGGGGATGAAGTAAGTCGGGGCCACCTCCACCGCTCGATTCTGGCTCAAGATCATCACTTCTGTCACAGTTACATAACGTTGATGGTGTGGAAAAATGTGGATTATTAACAGATAAATCTCTATTGAGCTAAATGGTTTTCAGCTGTTTGAAAATGCAAGTAAAAGGAGGTGGCCCAGTGTACGTTTTACAAATTCACTGCTAAAATAAATGGCCTAACACCCGAAAGCTCTCTCTCTCTCTGTCAGATTTGCTGCAATTGGACTCAATAGTTTCAGAGCCTATATGGGTGCATTAATTTTTTTATGCACTAAGAATGTCTTAAATGAAATCAAAGTAAAATAAATAGTGATAGTGGTTGTGACTCAACAGGTGTCAAAGTTAAGTCTTGTGTGTGTGTGTATGTGTGTGTGTATATATATATATATATATATATATATATATAACCCCAAACAGATATGGTTAATTAAAATGTTTATTACCTGTTTATATGAATTATAACATTTGTTCTTACCAATGTTTAATGATAAAATATTGAACACACTGATAAGTTAAATGCACATGGTTACAGATAATTTGGACGTTCAGATGTATTAAGGGTAAACAGATATTTTCCTTCAAACAACTCTTGCTTCGAATAATATGATTAACAAATTAAGAAATATATATGAAAATAAAAATAATAAATTAAAAAATAAATGAATATTGAAATTTCCAGCCATATGAGCACTGATACACCTTCTTTTTTTTTTTAATTATTTTAATTTTCCATATAGTCCATTTAGTATTTTGGTGCAAATTGGTGTATATAAGTTCCATGCAACTGCCTAGTGCATGTTTATATTGAGACACTGATGCAGATTTTTCAAATTTAAATTTATCGATGACATTAAAGAGATATAATGAAATCTAACAAATAGATCAGTGTTTTAGGTGTTCCATTTTTTTCCTTCTTTGTTCAATGTACTTTCGATTCGATTCATCAAATTATCATCAGGGTTAGTACTTGTGAAAAAAGAAAGAAAAACAAATGGAACTTATATACACCAATTTGACCGAAATTATATGGATTATATGGAAAATTAAAAAAAAAGAAAGAAGCCTCCTAAAAAACAAACATTCTGTGTTGTTTAATAACATTTGCCTGGACATATATATATATATATATATATATATATATATATATATATTCTTTATAAAAGTAATATTATGTTTGGATTCACTCGTCCATTACAATTGTTTCTATGTAATCATTCTAATGTTTGATTTCGTATTTGTTATGTTACCTTACCTATAACAGACTTTGGACTCTTCCATGCACCATAAATACTGGGAGCACCTTCTCCTCAATGTTGAATTCACCCTAATCTATACTGGCAGTCAAGACTGACGTACAACCACTCTTGTTTCTCTGTTGTATTATATTTTCTTCAATATACTTGTTTTCTCTAAACCACGAGTTCGTGTTTTCATACCAGACCCTTTACAGGGCCACAACAGTATTATAAATAAAAACATTTTTTCCTTGGAACATGTGTTTTCCACAACAGCAAATTGTGTGTAAGTAACAGCTGAAATTTCAAAATCCGGATTAAATATTGTTGAGAATTTTGCAGTCATACATTAACAATTTTATATAACATTGATGGTGTGCGAAAATGGGGATTATTAACAGATAAATCTCAACTGAGCTATAAATAGGTTTCAGTGGGTTTTAAAAATATCAGAAATGGAAGTGACCAATGTAGTACTTACAAAGTCACCACTAAAATGGATGTGTAATCTAATTTTGTTAACACATTTTGGCGTTGAGATTAATGTTTACACATTTTGGTTTTTGGCGTTGAGATTAATGTTTACACCTTTTGGTGTTGAGATTAATGTTTACACCTTTTGGTGTTGAGATTAATGTTTACACCGTTTGGTGTTGAGATTAATGTTTACACCTTTTGGTGTTGAGATTAATGTTTACACCTTTTGGGTTTTTGGCATTGAGATTAATGTTTACACCTTTTGGTGTTGAGATTAATGTTTACACCTTTTGGTATTTGGCGTTGAGATTAATGTTTACACCTTTTGGTGTTGAGATTAATGTTTACACCTTTTGGTGTTGAGATTAATGTTTACACCTTTTGGTGTTGAGATTAATGTTTACACATTTTGGTGTTGAGATTAATGTTTACACCTTTTGGTGTTGAGATTAATGTTTACACATTTGGGTTTTTGGCGTTGAGATTAATGTTTACACATTTTGGTTTTTGGCGTTGAGATTAATGTTTACACATTTTGGTTTTTGGCGTTGCGATTAATGTTTACACCTTTTGGTGTTGAGATTAATGTTTACACCTTTTGGTGTTGAGATTAATGTTTACACCTTTTGGTGTTGAGATTAATATATGTTTACACATAATGGTGTCGAGATTAATCAATAAAGAAATTATATGGAGAAGATCATTCCTACCAGCGATTTGCATGTTCATAAGCTTTTGACATACACACAGAGAGACACAATCAACTTTATTGAATAAATTTATTTATTATTAACCATGTTTTCCTTTTTGCAAGATGTTGCAGCAAAATTCAAAAGATTTTGATATCAGTGATGATCAGTTTTAACCAAAACATGAACTAATTTTATAATTATGGGAAAAAAAAGCGATGTTGGAGGAAAACGAATCGACTCCTTGCTCTACGCTTTTGTTTTTGCCTGATCCTAACTTAAACATTTACCCAAAATTAGCAGTGAAATAAAAAAGGAATTGCAAAGTCTATTGTCAAAAAGTGGTTGATAATTACTTTTTTAGGTTTCTGGAAAGAAGTGAGAAGTCGAGAGTCGACTATCTTTGCAGGCGTCAGGGATTTAAAAAAAATTTTAATTTTATTTTAAATTAACTTTAGAGTCAGATTTTTTTCATACAACTCACCACTCTAACGTAGGTAGTTGAGTGTTGTCCATTTTGACAGGAGTTAGAGTCCATTATTTTTAAAACAAAGCAGTCATTTTCAGCTAATTCCCTCACCACTGCTTATGAGTGGTATTTATTTTTTATTTTTTTACCATTGAGCTTGCTTTTTGTAATTTATGTAAAAAGATGTTTCAGGGGAGCTAATTTGATCTTTTATCTTGTCTAATCCCTGACCGTGGCTTTAAAGGCCTTAGTTTTATTTAAACAAAAATAGATACAAAACAAAAGAAATCCTATTTTTTTGTGTTAGTTACAATTTTAGTTGCAAGCAGATATTTATTTGTTTATTTATTTATTTCCCCCTTCACTCCTGCAGGTGATCTCGACCAATTATCCGATCAGATGCGCTTGAATTTGGCAAATCTTATTGATTCGTCCAAGGAAAAGCAAACCTGGAAATCTCTGGCGAAACTTCTGCAAGTGGAATATCTGATTGATGTAGCAGACAAATCGGTTGAAAATCCTTCTCTCTACATTCTCGAAATGTATGAAGTAAGTAAAGTTTTATTAATGATGTTCAATGAAATTTCTGCTGATGACTAAAACAGGTAAGAAGTTTACCAAGATGAGAATAGAAGTGTTGTACCTTATTTTTCCTAAGTAAAAGTTGATATTGCTGATAACATGTGCCACAAACGTGTGTCATTGTTATCCATTAAAGTCTCAAGGTCACTAAAATATTTCATTAAAATATTTAAAGCTTCACAATCTTCTAACATGTAAAGTTATATTGTCGAATTTTCAAAGTCAGACTCAAATAGCATTTAAGCTGACAAATCAAACTTTGCTTTTGACAAGCCAGTTTTCATTTGTTATTGTTGTACCATGTTATTGGCAATATAATAACAAACTTAGTGGTAATTTCTCTGAAAAATTACTTAGTCCTGCCCAGACGACTGGTAATATGAAACATTTTTAAATAATCACCTAAGAATAAAAATCAACAAGGGAATGATTGATATTTTGAATAGAAGAATATAATAGGATTTGCCTACTTTAATCATATCATCATCATATTCAGTTTAACATCCATTTTACATGCTGGCATGTGTTGGACGCTTTTAAAAATTGACTTCCAAACTAACCTATCTCTGGGCAGGTCTTTATTTATTTGTCTCTCTTTCAAGTCCATTCTTATCACTTCCATGTTTTCTTTGGCCTTCTCCTGTGAACTGACCCTGCTACCTCAACTGTTCTACATCTACTAATCCAAGAACTCTCATCCATTCTTTCAACATGGCAATACAATCGAAGTCTACTCTTTCTGCACACATCTTCCTGTACTGTCCAGATTTAATGTTCCTCAATCAGAGATATTTCCGATGCCTTTGGTGATTTCTCTTTTCTTAGTTAAGTATTTCTCACGTGCAACAAAAGTCTGTTATTCACATGCATCGCAAACATGCAACCGCTTAGTGCATGTTTATACTGAGACACTGATGCAGATTGTTCAAATTTAAATTTATGGATGACATTGAAGAGATATGATGAAATCTAACAAATAGATCAGGGTCAATTAAAGACACATGAGATTGTATTAATTGAAGGTGATTTTATTTGGATAAAGAAAGCTTAAAATTTGTTTCTTTTTTAACTAACAGAGCATGTCATTTTTAATATAACATATGTAGAAAAAAGAGGGGGGGGGGTAAATGTCCGGCAGCATTGTACAAATAATGACTAGAAAATCTTTTTATGTGAACAAAAAAAACTCATCAGTGCGGATCTACAACTGGTTTACCTACGACCTCGAGTCTTATAACCCAACATCGTAAGCAAGCGGCCAGCAGATCAGCTGTTCAAATGAGACATGTGAAAGCTTTTGCTGGCAAATTGTTCCAAAATATTAGCCAAAAAATCGATTAGTTAATAGATCGAGTTTTTTAAATATGCCTTGCCAATAACTTTTTAAATTGAAGAGAAATATTAAAAAAATGTCCACAATATTTAGAAATGATATTAATTATTTTGAAAGTTACAATTGAATCACCTTATTCTTCTCTATCCTCTCATAATATTCTTCATCATTCAACTGACGATCCATCTCGTTAACCTTTATCCTTGAGTCACTTTTGGCATTGATAAATTGTGACTCATTAGTAAAAACAATTTTTTTTTCTTGAAGTTTATTCTTATTATCTGTATTTTCTTTTTTTTTCTCTCTCACAGACGATTGGCGGACAAATAGTGGATTTGTATTCAGCATTTGTGGCATTGGAAATGAAAGACGCTGCCTGCTTATTGAAAAATCTAATACGGCGATGAACAACAACAAAATAAAAACAATTCATCTGGTAAAGGATCATCATCATCATTATTTGATCTGATAACATATTTAAACAACTGATTATATATATATATATATATATATATATGAGTTAAAATGGAAAACGGAAGTCGTAAAACTCAACGTTTCGCCCAATGAGAAAAAACTAAAAGTGGCAAAAAACAAGAAGATCTTTAATTTTGAGGAATATATATAGTGATAGGATATAATAAATTAAAATCTATGTAAAGAGGGAAGACAGACAAATACATATATATATATATATACATAAAATTAAAAAAACAAAACATATTCATATATATGAGTAATAATAAAAAGAAAAATAATAATTACAGAAAACTGCAACTCATTGCTTAGTTCATTAAATTCGTTTGACATTTTTTTGACTTTATAGAAGCACTGTTTAATATTAAAAATATATTGGTCTTTTCTTTTTTTCTATTGGAGACTGAGCATTTTCGAGGGGCCTTCCCTCTTTATCAATCAGTTATGAAATACAGAATCCGATAGATATTTATCCGTTATTTTCGTTTGATTGTTAAGGGTCTATCCACCTTTAATCAATCAGTTATAAACCACAAATTCTGATAGATATTTATCAGTTATCTTGAACAGTTTTAATGAACTAAGCAATGAGTTGCAGTTTTCTGTAATTAATTTGGTTTCTTTTATTACCTCTACTAATATCTAACAAAAGGAGCATACAAGGACACTTTCATACAATATATATATATATAAACCAGACTGAAGAGTGGTACACATATTTTCTGCCTATCAGGCAAAATTTCCTGGTATCCATGAAACCGAAAGTATTGATGGCTGATATTGTATAATATGACATAAATAAAAAAAAATATAAACATAATTGAGCACTCTGGTCTTTTTTTTCTTTAAAAATACTAGATTATAAAAAAATAATATATAATATAATAAAATATAATATAATACTAATAATATAATAAAAATACTTAGATATATAGATATGGAAAAAGACAAACAGAAAATTTATGTTAATGAGCAATCGTGTTTGTTCACTGCACAAGCCATGATCGTCCACTTGCTGTCTACGTTTAAATTCGATGCTTGATTCCACAACCGTTCGCAGTATCAATCATGTGGTCTCTGTCACTGTTGCAACAAAAGGATTCTCCCGCCAAACAAAGCCACAACTCCAGTCTAAAACAAGTAACAATGTTTTATTTTGAGAGACCTGACAATGATACTTGTTTTCTTCTACTGAACAAGAGGCTTGTAAAACAGCCCATCAACTTAGGGTCCATCTGTTTTTGAGAACAACAGAAACCTAATTGACAACCCTCTGCTGGAACATATATAAATATTATTTGAACCCCACCGCAAGACCACTCAAGATTATCAGCTGTTAATCTATGGACATAAAAAAACTGACTGACCATGAGCTCCACCATTTGGTATGAACACTACTTTTGGAAAATATCAAGAGGCTCATAATCACAGCATAGAACCTTGAAAAGCCAGCGGACTAAATTAGCAAGCTCTAACCTACAAAAAATGTCTGAGTAGCCCCATTGGTAGGGGCGCCTCAGCCGATTAGAAATTAACTAACCCCTTCTCAAAAACGGTGAGATTGTAGGAATGTGGTGAGGGAGGAGGAAGATACGGATTAGAAAATTTGTTCCATTACAATCACTCTGGAGAGGGAGAGGCTTTTTTTTATAGCAGGGTGATTGTAAAGAAACGGTTTGGGGTTTAGTATTTTGGTTTTGTTTCATGTTTTTTAAGCCAATTTCGTTGCTGTCTTGACAATGATTGGACATTTGACGAAGAATGACCCAACGTAAAATCTCTCGTACAAGTGAGTGGTAAGTCTAGACTTCTCAATTTGAAGTTAAAGCTTGTGAGTTGGTCGACATTTGTCAACTAGGACAAAAAGAAGCGGAACAAGGTCACACCAATATTACCCAGACTCTAGCGGACTGATTTTCGAGGATGAAAAGAACGATGGTTACTATTTGTAATATTGTTTAAATTTATATTGCAGAGAGAAACACAATGACTATTTGGTGTTAAGATTTTCAGCAGGGGGGCGGATTTCAAAATTTGTAAAGAGAAAAATAAAGACGATTTAAAAAAAAAAAAAAAAAAAAAAGTAAACTTGTTTTTGAAATAGTTTTTTAATTCAGAAAATTTTTAGCTTTCTTTTGCCACTGGATAAAAATGCATAACAGTGACATATATATATATATATATATATATATACACAAATATATATACACAACATTCTTTAGAATATTTCAAATTCAAAATAATATCAATATTTACAACAAATCAGCCACTCTCTCTTCATATCAATGCGTTTTTGTCTCTCAAACAAAGAAAAAAAACAATTGATGTTGGAAGAATAAGAAGTAAATGATGTCAGATGAAAACAGTAAAATTATAAGGAGGGGGGGGGGTTATAGACAGGGAATAAAGATTCTAATTCAATTTAGTTTGTGATTAAATAAATAAATTATTAAGCTGAGAAGAAATATAGTGGAGTAAATTAGATTTTTATCTATGAAAAAGATTTTTTTAATAAAATAGGTAAGAAATTAGAATGGAAAAAACTGATGCAAAAGCTGTACGAAGAATTAAAAAAAAAAAAAGGAAATATATATTCAAAAGTATATTTTTGGGAAATTTTCCAGAATTATTTCAATAGTGCTGACCCACTAAACGTAGCATCATAAGGATAAAGAAATATGTTGAATGAATATACAAATGCAATTGGATTTTGATCACTGATTTCTTTGAACCATTAATGGAGAAAGTTATGCAGCAGAGAAAGAAAAAAAATCAATGTCCTGAATTGTTCAACTTTCTAAATAGAGGCCACAATGATTTTTAGCTTTTTTTTTTTGTTTTGAAAAAAATTCAAACCTCATTAGGCATTTATTGAACACAGTTGGTTATCCCAAAAATGTTTTTAAAAATATTTTAGCCTAATAACAAATTCCAATATTTATTTTCCAAATGTTACACCAATTGCGATGCCAGTGTTGTTTTATGACAAATAATAGAAAAGTTATCCCACCGTAAAAATTTTTTGTTGTTGTAACTTTTAGGGGATTGGTTGTGTTCTAAAAGTGCGTAATTAATAGAAATGTCCAATTTCTTTTTTGGTTTCTAAATTCAATCTGGCCTCGATTTCAAAAGTCAACGTTAAAAAAACTGTTTTTTAATTATCACATTCCAGCAAAAAATCACTTAATAATGGTCAAAAGAATAGATGAAATTAAAAAAAGTTTTACTCCAAATCCAATTCGATTCAAGAATTCATGATCAAATGCTTTAAAATATTTTGTGGTGTGTGTATGTGGGGTTAGGGGTGGGGTGGCAGAGTCAACCAGAAAAAATTTTTAAAATGATTCTGATGCAGATTAATGAAGTTAAACAAAACCTTCTCCTTTGTTTAAAAATTACAAATTATTATTATTTAATTGTTAATATATCCGATTAATTTCATGGGAAGGAATAATATCTATTTTAATTCTGGTTAATATCTATTAAACAGCCATTGTGTGTCATCTTTTGCAAATATGAAAAAGAGTGAGACAAATCAAATTGATTGACTGAAGAAGTCGACTGAAAGCACAGTGATTGGCTAGGATGAATCACATGATAATAACAGATGATTGCAAAATTCAAAGTGACTTGTTATATTAAGTATGTGAATTTAGAATGTGCGATATTTAAAAATAAAACTTGAGCTCAACAGAAGATGCTGATTAACATGCAATTATAAGATTTGAAAAAAAAAAAATTCTTATCTCATAATCACTTATAAGAAGGGGAGTGGCGGTGCTGAAGTGGATGCCGACATGGACTGACGACCTGGGTATGCCATGTTCAAATCCAATGAGTTCCATAGTACTACTTTCATTTAGGGATGTTGGCAACTTTCAAGTGGTCCCTCCCGATGCCAACAGCAGAATCAAGTCGGTCAAAAATGTTTGATTCATACAAATTTACTTTTACTATCTTATAAGAAACTTACACATCTGTCCGTCTTAAAACTACTTAAATAACTAAACAAAGTAAAAAAAAAAAAATGATTGTTATTTTTTCTTTGAATAGTGTAGCATGATTTATAAGTAATATAACATATAGTACACTGCTTTAAAAAAGGTTGCCCATTCTTACTTATTGCCTAATATATAAGTTTATAAAAAAAACAGTTTTTATTGGCACACAATTGTTTCGCCCTCCTCAAACATATGCATATTCTTGATATACAAAGTATGCAAAATTATACAAAAGTATCTAAGTTCATCCCCAATCTCCGATTCTTCTAAAGATCAAAACCTTATTTCTCCTTTTTATTTTCTTCCCAAATAGATACTAAAAAGGCGGTGGCTGAAGGTCAATCGTGTTGAGAACAAAGAAGATTAACAATGCCAAGGAGTAATGTTTTCAAAGAGTAATGTATTCTGGGAGTAATGTCATTGGTGAGGGGCTCCATTTTCCTATTCTTGAGTAATGATAGTACCCACTGTACAATTTCCTTCTAAGAGTAATGTTTTTAGAGAGCAATGTATTCTAGGAATATAAATAATTATTCGACCTATAGAATTATATTTGACAACATTATTCGGATTAAATAACCCATAGATGGTTGATATGCCGTAAAAATCAAAAAAAATCAAACCATATAATATTTCAAATCAACTGCTCCTAACATTATATACTGAATTTCTCCCTTAGTATTCACATTATATATATATTTCAAAATAAATTATAATATTTATATTTATAGTTTCAAGGCTATCCTGAGGGATGGTATCCAAAGATATCTAGAAAGTTCTAACACGACAGTGGATGCTCTTTTGGAAAAGAAATCTATAAATATAAAAGAGAACACTGGAACCCTACTAACAAAAAAAAGCAATTTTCTTCAAATTTTTTCAAAATTATTTACAAACTTCTTCAATCTTTTTTAAAGAAATTTCTTTTTATTAATATTTCAAATAAAATAAGAAGCATCTTCTTACTATTCAGTATTTTACAAGATGTTCCTCCTGTGACGAGAAAAATATTGTTTTTGAAATGTCTGGATGTAAGGGGCTATAACTTTTTCAGTTGAACATGTTGGAGAAAATAAACAATTAATATTTTCTATCTTGAATAATTTATTTGTTTATAACACCTGTAAATTGTTTCACTTTTTATATGTGTAGAATTGAGGTGAGATATTTTCTTGTCTCATTAAGATACAAATAAAGTTAGAACATTTCACTATTTAACACACATACATTTTGAATTACCTTTATATATTCCCCAACCTTATATATATATATATGTCTTATGTAAATATTTATTTGCGTTCCAAGAATTCAACATAACAACTGATAGTGTACGATCGTTTCAAAGATGATATATCTTTTATTAATATCGGATCTCATCATCAGCACAGGGATTAGACATCAATTTAAAAGTTAACAGACAGCATCAAGGCTATAGTGATTAACACTCCATTGAAAATTAAAAAGGAAAAACCAAAATTATCTATTCATCAAAGTTTTGTCTTTATTTCAAAACTTCAAGATGATTGATTTGAAGAAATAACATATAAGTACAATATTTGAAAAATATTTAGTGCGTTTGACACATGAAAAAAAATTATTTTCACGTCACAGATGCACCGAATATTTTCAAACATTGTACTTGTATGTTATTTCTTCAAATCAATCATCTTGAGAAAGTCTTGAAATAAAGACGAAACGCTGCTGAATATATAAATAGTTTTTTTTTCTTTTCATTTTTCATCACGTTGGAATATTATTTCCATAATTTTCATCTAATATATATATATATATATATACATACACACACATACATACATTATAATGGTTTCTTATATATATAATGTTTGCCACCCCAAAAGAGCAAAATGTGGCAAAAGGCCGGGTAAGCCAAATTCATTAACCAGAACGGACACTTCCCTGTGGAACCTTAGAGCAAGATATTTTTGAAGTGAAAAGAGTGACTATCATGAATCCAAACAAACAAATAAAGTCACACACAATTTCTCCCAAGATTATCACAAACAGTTAATGTTTCTAATTAACTGTACATATGAAAATAATAACAAAGGAAAGATAACTTATTTGCATACATCAGTAATCATTGTAAACAAAACCCCACCCTCCTCCTACAATTACAAATTCCTCCTTTGTGTTGCAACTCATATAACCAATAGCACTCTTCAATCAAAAAGTAGAGTTTATATACTAATGACACTTTCTCCTATGCAAATTGACTGTCAGAGCCATCAAGCTTTAGAAACTCCAAACAGCTAATCTGCAAAGGGGAGATAATTCAATTAACAGTATGAATCTTATAAATCCTACACAGCAAAAATTAGTCATAAAAAATGTTTTTTTTAATTTAAATTATATATATATATATATATATAATTAGTCATAAAAAAATGTTGTTTTTATTTAAATTATATATATATATATATATATATGTTTCAGACTAGATTCATTTACTTATTATTGAGCATGTTGGAAAGTCAGTGATCATTTGGACACATTTATTTTATAGACGAACCACCACCACCATCCTTGTTTTTTTCTTCAAATTTTGCAAGTAGAGGAAAATTAGTTTTATGAATGTTAAGTATCAAAAATTAGTCAAAAAAAAGTTGTTAATTTAAAAAAAATTTGTCTAGACTAATCTGTTTAAGATGTGCAAAATTTGTGAACCGATTTGAGTGAAACTAATAAACAGTGCAAAAACGAGAAGACAAAATAGAAAATATTTTAGAATTTTATGTTTTCATGAAGGGGAGGGGGACTGATGAGAATTTTGCACGCAGCATTGCGAACCAGAATTTAAACAGCAGATCACATTTTATTTATTTTTATACATATATAACATGATATAATACTAGTTCACAAACAATTGTTTCTATCCATTTTTGTAAATAGATTTATGATACACAAAATTTACCAAACATTCATAAATTTAGTATACCATGTGTATATTTACAAAAATGGGAAGAAACAATTGTTTGTGAATAAAATGTTTTTTGAATGAACTATATCATGTTAATTTGAGAGCTCTCATCTTATTATACACTAGTGAGCTGATATATAAAACTTTGCAAAGAAATTTATATAATATATATATATATATATGTATATGTATAAATATATATATTGTATTTTATTTAAAAACTATACATTAGTGTTTGTTTGTTTGTTTGGTGAATCGGGGTTTCATCAGTCTGGACATGCCATTTTCTGGGGGTAGAAACCATCTTATATTGTCAGACCAAGTCTTCAGCACCATTCAGTAGTCAAAGACTTTGAGAAAAAAATGGTGACTGACAATATAAGATGGTTTCTACCCCAGAAAACTGCATGTCCAGATCGATGAAACCCGCTACACAAAACAGATACTGTAATGTATAGTTTTTAAATAAAATACTTTATATTAGCTCATGTAGAACTTACGATCAAGCACTTCATTGTTTTTTTTTTCAACTATTTTATGATATATGCTATATATATATATATATATATATATATATATATATATAGTTTACCAACCCACCCGCAAACCATTATACACAATAAAGCAGCTCAGCCATTTCAAGGTTGGGGATCGGGGGTGGGGGGTTTGAAGGTGGAAAAAATATTGAAAGAAGACAGTGGTATGTAAGATTTGTCCACAATGGTTGCATTCAATAAAAAAAATTTAAAAAATTGGTTAGCTTTCAGAGAATTTTTACAAGTTAGAGATAACCTGAAAAACAGAATCAGTTTACAAAGAAAAGAAAAAAAAGATATTTGTCACTTAAAGCTTAATTCTATCATCTCCAAATTAAATTCGCACAAATGAATCAAAATTGATTTTTTTTTTTTTTTTTTTTTTTTTTACATTCCTTTAGAAGAGGTTGTGTTACTGTTGTGGGCATGACAGTAATAATAACAATAAAAACAGTTGTGAGTAGCCTTGGTCTCATCAGTAAAAACATGAAGTTTTGGACAAAGTGTAGATTCGACACTCCAATTATATTAGCAGTTGAAAGGAACGTGTTTCGCATGACACCTCATCTGACGTCACTCAAACACTATGTCTCTCCAAATATAAACTAAACACATATTTTCACGTTGATTTGCTCCCAGAAGAATTTTTTTTTTTAATTAAAATATCTGAAACAATTTACAAAAATATACACATTTATTTTTTTACAAAATATTTATAGTTGTAACTTTTCTAACTTAAAAAACTAAAAATAAGAAAACTTACTCGTTTTTTTTTTGTGTGTCCAATAATATGGCATAAGCAAATTAATATTAAATAATTAATATCTTCCCTAGGTTCAAAATGTCACTAATCAGCATACAGAAAATCGTCTATGTTGGCACAGCATATATTTAGTAAAACAATGTACTCATCTAACTTCAAGCAAAATACTTTGTCGATTATTACTACATCCATGTATAAAGAAAAAAAAACTGCTGAATATCCGGGCCAGTTGTACCGGATATAAAAAAATGATAGGGAGTTTTTCTTGTTATTTTGTGCTGAGGAAGAGATCTTTTATCAAAAAATTCCGAAATATATATACACATAAATGTTTTGTTGATGTCGAATTTTTGGAACATGTTTACATAACGTTATGTCATAACTTTTGTATTCTTCTGAGTTATAATATATGAGTTCTGTGGGACCTAAAGTCTTAACCACTGAAGCTTATTTTACACCTGTAAATTGTTTCACTTTTTATATGTGTAGAATTGAGGTGAGATATTTTCTTGTCTCATTAAGATACAAATAAAGTTAGAACATTTCACTATTTAACACACATACATTTTGAATTACCTACTAGACACCATCCTCGAGTGTCTTCGGCCTCTCTGTACAAGGGTTACAAGGTGTACAGACATGAGAATACTTCACCCTACAAGTAAACCCTGACCCAATATTCAAAATAACATAGGATTCGAGGCCCAAATAAGATCCCCTCGACACAGCTATATATTGGCTCATACGAGGAACGGTGTACCTCTCCTAGTGATGTTAGCTCAACTAACAGCACATAAAATATTGGGTTTATGTTCAATTTATTAATATATTTGAATATGATTAATTAATATATAGATATATACACATATATATATATATATATATATATATATATAGGTAGAAGGATGAAAAGGAATTAGAAAAGCAAACGGCAGATCTTTTTTCAATTCAGTTGCTCAGAGATTATATATATATATATATATATAAGAGAGAGAGAGAATACTTTAAAGATATAAATAATATCTTTAACCAGTAGACTATCAGGATAAAAACAAAGCTCAATATAGTGTATAGAGCAATAATATTAATTGAATGACATAATAAAATGAGAAATTAATCAGATTTTATTAAAGTTCAAAACCAAGGAGTGATATTGCGTCCTTAACTCATGAGTTTTCAAAGAAATATATTTTTTATTTTCAAAAGCTTAATTTTATTACCTGCAATAATGTCATTGCGGTAATGGTCCTCTGAGGAGAAGATTTTCTTTGAAAACTCATGAGTTAAGGACGCAATATCACTCCTTGTTTTTGAACTTTAATAAAATCTGATTAATTTCTCATTTTATTATGTCATTCAATTATATATATATCCTGATTTAGTTTTATATAAGCAGTCTTGGTATTTGTATAGACTACTCCACTATCCATGGTCGATGTGTGTATTTTCAAAGAAATTATGAAAACAATCGAACAGTTATAGCACAAGTTCTCATATGAAAAAAGTAATTGCCAGGTTTTGATTGAGAAGATGAATTTCACCATGTTGGTTCTAGAAAGATCAACATGCTCATATGTAACGAAAAGGCTGAGAAAAAAAAAATTATAGCAACATCTTTATGTACTCTACCCTTCCTTTTTAAATTTTAATTCACCCCAAATCAGGCATATTGCCACTGACAAATCTACTGTGGTAGGTGCCAGATTTATAGAAGGCAATCTGTGTGGGAAGTTGGGCAGCAAGGTGTTTGTTCATATTACATTTAAATTTCTACATGTTGGTAATGTCAAGGAAACAGGGAGCGGGAAAGGAATTGCAAAGGTAAGCAGGACCTCTACAGTAAAGGGGTGAGGTTTAGCAGCAGATCAGGTGGGGTGGGGGTATTTTCGTTTAATTGAAACTTACCGCCTAATTTTCATATTGGGAACAGCCCCGTAAACTTTCAGCTGTTGTTGAAATTTCTCCAAAGATACTTGAGCTGGCCATGGATAGGTATCTATACAAGTACGGCATTTTCCATTTTTCTTTATAAACTTTATATAAGCAAAATTATTTATTAACATAAACTTATGTAATAACAAGCAAAAACCTACCCACCATCTGGCGACCATTAATTTAGCTCTAAATATTCTTTTTATATGTATAACTTACATTACATATCTTTAATATCAATCTATTGTAATGTTAAAAACTAATAGTTTTCATTCAAATTACCTCCCTTGAAAATTAATGAACATACTATTTTAAGAAAAGTTTTGATAATTTATTCTTTTTTTTGTTATTAAATCACTTTAATTGATTACTGTTAATAAGCAAACTATTGCAGGAAGATCAATGTCTTTGAAATGAAATGTTGGTGCTTTTTCGTAATGTTCCACCACCGTTTTTCTCAACTTTTTTACTAACAATTATTTTTTTATTTTTTCTATGTACAATTAACTATCATGTCACTAGAGAATTCTGTGTTTTTGAGGGCATTTTTTCAAATATTTTTTTATTTTAGGAGGAGAGGGGGGATCAATTTCCTATAGAAATTTAACGTAAACTGGGTTAGGGTTACATGTTTCGCTGTCATTTTATTTTTAATTGCAATATTTCACAAGTGCCTTTTTATAGACAAGCACCTTTACTTTCTTAAATAAAAATGAAAATAATTGCTCGTTTTTCGTAATTTTCAATACCAAGTAATTACTTCATAAAATATTTGGGAAAAATTTCGAAAAAAAAACGGAATTCTCTAGCAAAATGACAGGTAATTGTACACAGAAAAAAGAATTTTAAAAATTTCTGATGGTTAAAAAGTGGGGGATCAGTTTACGTTAAATGTATATAGGAAACTGATCCACCCTCTTAAAATAAGAATTATTTGAAAAGAATCCCCCCCCCCCCCAAAAAAAAAACACGGAATTCTCTAGCGACACAATAGATAATTGTACACAGAAAAAAGAACAAAAAATTGGTTAGTAAAAAAGTTGAGAAAAATGGGTGGTGGAACATTATGAAAAAGCGCTGAAATGTTTAGTGACTTTGCGAGATAGACTAAGAAATGAGGATATCAGAAAGAGACTTAATATTAACAGATCCATTAACAACGTTATTTCAAAAAAAGAGATTAACATGGTTTGGACATGTTCCCCGGTTACCAGACTCCAGCTACGTAATAAAATCATATCAAGAAGATTTCATTCAAGAAAGATCAAGATGACGATCACCAAAGTGTTGATACTGGCAAGCTGCTCCTGAGAGTTGAAAGTATCGCATATATATATATATAAGCAATAGGACAATAAAATTACAAATTAATAACACCAAACATTAATTTATTATATACCGTTTAAAAAAATAGTTATGCAAATTAAGCATACAAATAGCTTTGTTTAGGTTTTAGCTCGGTACTAATATCTATCTATATATATATATATATATATATATATACATATACACATACAGTATTGCTAAAGACTATGTTGTATTATTGATTTAAATAACTGGGCCGTTTTGGTGGTAATATAGGTGTGATAAATGAAAAAAACAAACATTTGCATTTATTCATTTTGATAGCTTTGAAAAGTACAAAGAACGTAGTGACGTTTTAGCATTTTAAAAACTGAATAATATTTGGTTATTTTCTTATGGAAAACAAAAATAAAAGATGATTAAGAAAAAAAAATTACCATGTGTGGTTCGGTGTCGAATATGATGAACATAAATACTAACTTTTTTATTTATTTATGGTATATACTGCAAACACAGCCAATAGAGGGATTATGGCTCTTTTTAAGTTTAAGGTGGCAACGTCTCATATCATGAGAGAAAACTTTTCTTACCTCAAATTACGGGAAATTTATCTCTCAAGCAGAGAAACTAAGGGCCTATTTTTTTCAGGTTATTGTTCATTAATATTGTTTCAGTTTCATTGTCTCTTAATATTTTTTAGTTGACGAATATCGTTTCATTGTTTAACATAAAAAATTCAAAATTCCCATAATTTGAAGACAGAAAAGTTATCTCCCTTGATATGACAAATTGTCACCTTAAAGTAAAAAAGTTTTTTTTAAAAATTTTACTTCTATTCACCCCAAACAAGACATAGTGCAACTGAAGTGTAAGGGGCTACTGTGATTAAGGGCCAGATTTAAAAGGGGACATCCTAAGTGGGGAGTTGTGCAGCAAGACGTTTGTTCACATTACATTTCTGCATATTAGTAGAGTCGGGGAAACAGTCCCAAGATTTTTTTTTTACATGTTTATTCAATAAATACCTCAGTAACATTGGGTACAGCTGCTAGTCCGCTTTAAAATGAATATTAGCTTATAAAACAAAAAATCATGTTTCGGTCAGTGATCACGGATTTTCTCTACGGATGTGAGTGAGGATAAATAATTTCCGCAGATTAAATGATTCATGTGTATGTCGTTTTGTCCGGAGAGATTGTGATTCATTTTGGAACATTACGAGGCAGGGTGCGGGTTTTGAACCCGGATTACCAGCAGACAGGTTTGAGGACAAAATAAAAAGAACAAAGAATTATTTGGGAAAGAAACAAAAAAAAAAAAGAAAGAGAAAAACATTCCTTGTCCATAACATAAGTAGGACAAAGAGGTTTCTTATATTTGATGGTTAGGATTACCTAGACTGGGTCCATCGTGTAACAATTTGGCCATCTTTAATCTTCATCAGGAAAAAGGTTTTATTCATTTTTTCCCCACTAGATCAGATCAGCAACCGGATTCCTACACCAGAATGAATCACTTGCATAATTATTTATCTCTACTGCAGGAGGTTAGACACAAGGTCAGGTGAGATTATGAAAAGCCAGCACACTAGGTGAAGTGAACTCTGGTCTAAAAAAAATGCCTGAGAAGCCCCGTCGGCATTCCCCAGTAGAGGCACCTCAGGGAGAAGGTAAAGCGTGGAAAGGTGGACTTCCTAGAACTGAACAGAACTATACCTCAACCCGACAGCAACAAAGCCACTGTTGGTAGAGAGTATCACTTGCATATATATGTAAACGCAAATACTTTTTTTCTCTTACCTTATATACACTTAAGTGTACACACACACACACTGGTATCTTTCAACCACCTCCCCACACATTAATCAGGAATGTGAGTAGCCAATGGCAAAAAAGGCTGAAATCACGATGAATTTGCCAACTTATGCCCCTGCACTAGTGTGTGTGTGTGCGTGTAAAGGACAGTGCAAAAGACACCTTTTTCCCTAAACAAGTCCAATCAGTTTCAACTAATGAAGTCAAAATTAAGAGAAAGACAGATGCGCATGTATGGGAGGAGAGGGAAATAGGAATTCATTCTTTGATGAAACAAAATATCATCTAACTCCTCTACACCTGTCATGAATCGTTTCAAGTAGTAGTCTTCACGGCTGAATTAACATTTTCAGTTTTCAGAGAGAACTGTTATATGAAGGAAAAGGAAAGCAAGACAAAACAGAGAGAAAGAGATAAAAAGCAGAGAAAGAGAAAGAGAGCGAGAAAGAAAGGGAGAAAGAGAAAGAGAGAAATAAAATCCAGTCAAATAACAATGGAAAAATAAGGAGGTAAGGCTCTAGCGATTTGGCAGAAATCAGCTTTTTCTAATTAAAAAAAGGAGAAAAAAAAAGTGGATTTTGACTAAAAAAGCGGAGAATTAGCATCCATGAGAGACTCTAGCAATTTAAGCAGAAATCCGCTTTTTCTGGATTAAAAAAGAAAACGAAGCAGAATCCTATTAAAAAGTGGACAATTCAACAAAAAATATTTATCTATTAAAAGAAAATTAAGCTTGCGGTAGTTTGTAATAACTAACTAGTTGGACCTTGCAGAAACTCCAGTGTTTTCTACATCAATCTGTATAATTTACTGTTAAAAATAATATTTTAAAAATAATAAATGTCTGTCAGGGTCAATCCTATTAAGAAGAAATTACTTTTTTTTCTGTGAAAATAAATGTCAGCTAAATATTCTTTAAAGAAATAAAACGAATGTTTCCTTTTTATTTATTTAAAATTGTAGCAATTTAATTCTTTTTAAAACAATAAATATTCTCTTCTTACCGTAAAAATAATTGTTAGCTAACTATTCTTCAAATCAATAAAACAAAATATCACTTTTTGTGTCAACGCGGCGACATAATTTAATTTTGGGACAATTCATTTTAAAATGGGTAAAGTGGGAATTTTTTTTACCTTAGCAGTAGCAGATTAATCACCAATCACCATCTTTGCTGATCAGACAATCTAATCTTTTTAAATGGGTGTGAAAGGTGATGACGTACATATGAAGATAAAATGCCGTAGCATATTATTATATAGAAATTAATAGTACTAATGTATTATAATAAAGCATGTCGTTGACATCTTTTTATGTTAATATTTTGTCCGTAAAAATGCCTGAGCAGCCCCGTTGACGTTTTACGGTAAGAGTGCCTCAAGCGATTAGCAATAAATTAACCCCTTCTCAGAGAGAAGGTAAAGCCTGGGAGGGTTGACCTTCTAGGACTGGAGAGAACCATACAAATCCACTATCGGTACAAGGTAGGTATTATTTGTATATATGCAAACTCAAAAGCTTTTTCCTTATATACACTTACGTGCATGAACGCACACTGGTATCTTTCAACTTTCAGCCACCTCCCTACATATTCATCAAGGATGTGAGTAGCAAAAGGCAAGAAAAATGCTTAAATAGAGATGAATTACCACACCGTGTGTGTGTGTGTGTGTGTGTGTGTATATATATATATATATATATATATATATATATATATATATATATATATATATATATATATATATATATATATGTATATATATATATATATATATATGTATATGTATATATATATATATATATATATGTATATATATATATATATATATATGTATATATATATATATATATATATGTATGTATATATATATATATATATGTATATATATATATATATATGTGTATATATATATATATATATATATATATATATAGGTAGAAGGGTGAAAAGGAATTAGAAAAGCGAAAGGCAGATCTTTTTTCAATTCAGTTGCTCAATGCATGGTATATTCCGCGAAAAGGCAATTTATTCAATTAATTTTTCCTTAAGCCAGGCTTTTCAAAGATCAAAATCTTATCAAAAAAAAAAAAAAAAAAAGGAGATACGGCACACACACACACACGTATCTTTCAACCACTTCCCCACACATTAATCAAGGATGTGAGCAGCCAATGCAAAAAAAGCTGAAATCAAGATGAATTCCCCGACCTATGCTCCTATCCCCTAGCGTGTGTGTAAATAACAGCACATAAATATACTTTCTTAAACTATTTTATTTGCTGAGCAACCTCAGTAAAATGCCCCCCCCCCCCCCGCCCCTCCATCGGACAATTTTCCCAATGTTTTACTTTTTTGTGAAGATGTTTTTACAGTGTTTGATTTGACTATTCTATGATGTCTGAGTGATTTTATTTGATTTTTAGATTTTGGTATACTTTATTTTTGCTTCTTTTAGGTTGTTTAAGATATTATTTGGGCCATTCTTTTGAAGAGAGCTTTTCAAATTTTTTGCTTGGTAACAAGATAATTAACATTTTTATGCAAGTTAATTGGTATTTGTTCCTTGTCAGATGTTATTATTTTGTTAATACTGGATTAAAAAAAATTTTTTTTTCTTTATTAAATATACAAAATACATCTTGTTTGTACACATTACTTTCTGTAAGAAACCCTATTATTTGAGAAAAAAAAAAATTACACATTTGCTGTCTTCCATCTATCTGCATAATTTATGATTAATGATATTTTGTCTGAAATAATTCGTTTATGTAAGGTTTAATAATATTAAGCAAAAATTGTTTCTTTTTTCTCTCATAAAAATAATTGCCATTGTCAGTTAAACATTCTTTAAATAAATAAAACAATATATCTCTTTTCTATTTAATAAAAATTGTAAAAATTCATATAGGATATTTTTAGGACCAGAAGGATAATTAACCATATTTCAGCAACATCTGTATTTTTCAGAGATATCTATAGTTAGTCATAAAGATTGGAGTGTCTTTCAAATATTACACCTACTGTTTGATGTATATTGGCAACACTGATGTCTGTTTTCAGTAGACTGTGAAAAGTGGAAGGATACAATCAGTTTCATCTATTATTCAAAGATTTTTTGGTAAGTAGTCTTTATAACCAACTCAGATTTTTATATATAGAATAAATGAATGCCTTAACTATCCTATACAGTCAAGTAAATCTTTGATAAATAATATTGTATTTACAAAAGATTTTTGATAATACATTAAAGAAAAAAAATAAATTTGCCACTAATGGGTTAAGCAAAAATTGTCTTTCATGTAAAAATAATTGTCATTATTAGTTAAACACTCTTTAATTAAATAAAACAAATATCTCTCTTACAATTTAATTCTTTTTAAAACAATAAATATTCTTTCTTTTTACCGTAAAAAATAATTGTCAGCTGAATATTTTCTTTTTAAATAAATAAAACGAAAGTTTTAACCGTTTTATTTAATTTATTTATTGTTACGATTTAAATTGTTTCAAAATACTCTTTTTTTTTCTTACAATAAAAATAACTGTCAGCTAAATATTCTTCAAATAAATAAATCTTCGGCGATTGGCCGATCCTATCTTTTAAAATAGAGGTGGTGTATGATAACATACGTACGAACATGATAATGCCTTAGTGTATAATTTACTATTTATAATATATTTATCCATTTAAATCAATTTTATTTTAATAATACTATGCCAATTATTGATTAAAAATATTTTTTAAAAAAAAGCTTTGTAAAAAAAAAAAAAATAATCACATATTCTAATTTCCAAACAGATAAAACCCACATTTTTGGGCTGCAAAAAAGCAAGTTGATTTTAAAATAAGTTTTATTTCCTTGTAACTTCTTTGAAAAAAAAAATGGCCGTCATGATTTGATGGAATCGGTAAACCAATTTGTCATAACAATAAAATAAACTTTTTACAACAGATTTTTTCTTTAAGAGTTTTTAACCATTCTCTCCACATTTTAAAATTTTCTTCAGTATGTATTTTTAAATTCAAAACAATTTTTTCTTTATTTTGCAGCAGCCCAGAGAGTAATGGCTGTCAGGAGTCTTCAATCCATTTAGCCAGTTTGTCCCGGTATGTGTATTGTGTGTCCAATTTTCTCAATAGAGAGCATCATCTGGTCAGAACCAGATAAATAACCCCTTTTACAGCCAATAGTTGTCCCCCCCTCCATCCCACCACACCCTCAATAATTGATCTTTTCTTCCTTCTCCTCCTTTTCTGCCCCCCCCCCCCTTCCAATATCATCATTTCTTGTTACTTTCCCCACAACACTTCCTTCGCTGCACTGGTGGTGCGGTGCCTGGAGCGAGTAGGTCGGTTGGCGGTGTTTGGTGGTATGGCCTTCAGTTGCTCACAGGTGGAAATTCTGTCTCGTCATGTAGGCGGAGTGTGTCCACATACTGGGAGAGGCAGTCCCCTCCTTCAGCTCCTTGTTCAGGTTCTTGGTATGGCTGAGAGTCTGGAAGACAAAACGGAACAGCAGTAATGTCACATGAGGGCCTTTGCCAAAAAAAGGGGATGAACCGATAAAAAAAAAAAAGGGCATTCCAACAAAAACGTTAATAATAATAGGAATAAGAGAGACAATAAGTTTCAAGTAAACCACTTTATTAGATTATGTTTAATATACAAAAAAGAAAACAAGAAAAAGCAATGTTTATTATCATCTTTGGGCATCATGCATTTTAATCAATAATTTCATTTAAACTTTTGAAGAAAAAAAAAAAAAAAGAAACATTTGAGTAATCAATAAAATAGAAAGTATCTACTTCAACATGCCCGCTGTATCTGAAATCGGAAATTGCAAACCAGTGTTAATAAAAAAAAACAAAAAACAAAAAAAAACAATTATTTTAGGACGCATAGTTTTTGGTGGAATTTTTATCATTTATAAAAAACAGTTTGAATTTACTATTTGTTAATAATTGTTTGTTACTTTATAATATAATTATATTTGGTTAATAATTAAACTATTTTAAAAATATTTTTAGAATTAAAAAAAAAGAATTTCCAATTATAAAAACAGTTTGATTTTATAATTTGTTTAAAACAAATTATTTATCTCTAAAAAAAAAAAAAAGGCCTAAAATATAATTGGGGATTTTTTAGGGATTAACACCAGTTCGCAATTTCTGACTTCAGATACAGCGGCCATGATGAAATGGATATTTTCTATTTTACAGGTTAATTATTACTATTAGCAATATAAATAATTTTAAAGAAAATACTGTTGGGGAATTAGCCAATAACAATTTTGCTTTACCTACCCATTTGTGACCTATTTAATCAATTAATAAATGGTTGAACGCGGATTATTCTACTCAGTTTCTATTTACGGAAAAGTAAATTGCTTTAAACTTTTTAGATATTAAAATTTTTTATTGTGCAAATAAGTTACAAATGCGTAGGTAAAGAAAAATAAATTCTTTTCTACTAATTTCACAGCAGTATTTCCTTTTTACCAACAGCGACACCTATTGATACTGAATACTCTCAGACTAAAATGAACCAAGAGCAGATAACTCCAACCTCAAAGGAGTACTTTTTAAATACGTGCATATGAGTGTGTGTGTGTGTGCAATTACTTACAATCTCACAGAATTCTCCACTCTATAATAAAGACCAATGTGTGTTTATTTGTATATACATAATAAATATATATATATATCTCTCTTCTTCTATCTCATTTATCACTCTTTTTTCTTCTATCTCTCTCTCTCTCTATATATATATATATATCCACCCAGTCACACAAAATTTAGCGAGTAAAAAAACTGTCGGATGAAACAATTTCAAGTGTTTAGGGGAACGGATAAACCAAATAGCAAGTTCGACAATCTCTCCCTCCCCGCTGTTTAAAATGAATATGAAAAGAAATCTTTCACTCTATTTCCATAATGAGACGTTTTCGTCCCCCTCCTTTCTTCTTTGTATACCGATCAATGTTTTTTCTTTCTTTTTCTTTTTTTAAGCTTTCCAGTTTGAGAAGTTTTTTTTTTCCTTCATTGACCGAGACGTTATTTTATAAGAATATTAGTGCGAACACTAGCAAAACGTAATTCTTTTCTCCTCCATTATGTTTGACGGAAGATGTATACGTGTATATAATAGAAATATACAGATGAAATTCTTTTAATATTTCATCAGATTGATCAAAAAAAAAAAAAATTGTGCTGGTAAGTTCATTCTTTTACTAGCAGCAAAATCCCACCCCTTCACTCTAGATGTCTCCAGATGCCGGAAAACTTTCTACTCTAATAGCTTCTTTCCTCAGACCGCTTGTCTTTCGAATTCCCTCCCTACTCCTTGTTTCCCAGATTGTACCAACATGCAGAAATTCAAATGTAATGTGAACAAATATCTTGCTGCACAACTCCCCACTTAGGATGCTGTCTATAAATCAGGCTTCTAATCACAGTAACCGATTATGTCTCAATTGCAATATTATGTCTCAATTGTTTGGAGTGAATAAAACTAAATTTGATTAGTTAATTTGTTCCAAAAATATATTACTCTATTATAAAAAAAAAAATCTAATTGTAGATTTAGTTTACAAAATATTTATTGCCGACAAATTTACAGTGCAGGGTGACGAAAGATATTAAAAAACGTTTAGTGATGGTTTCATAGGTACGGAACATTTAGCAAGTGAAGTGGATTTGTAAAAATTAGTAAAAATGTTGTTGGAGAAGATGTTCGTGTAAGTGACATTCATGAAAAGCGCAAGGAAGAACATCCAGTCATTGGACTGTAAAGTCATCATTATCATATTCGATTTACCAACTGTTTTACATGCTGGTAAATGTTGGATAGTGAAGATGAACAAAGGGCAGATAACTCCAACCTCAAAGTCCAAAATGAATGAAATGAAATCAGAAGACAGGTTAATTCAAATCCTATTGGATCTATTTTTGATCATTTAATGGCTAAAACAGATCTGATAAGATTTGAAATCAGCATAGCTGCTTCCATAATCTGAGATGGTATCCATTAAGCCAATCACACTCATCACTAAGAAAAACGGATTCATATTGAGTCTATTTCAACGGTTGTTTTTTTAGCATTGTTGAAAGTTGAACAGCTGTATTTCTAATATTTTAAATTCAAATTTCAACAATGTTTCAAAGAAGAATGATCATCATTTTCTTTGCTAGTTCAGCCACACACAACCTGTTCTTAACTAAAGACTGTCTTTCTGATACCGCTTAAAAACATCTTACAGATTTAACCGAAAACAACCAGGAAAAAAAAAAGAACTTTAAAAATATGAAACAACTTCTGATTTCTCTGATGAAAGCGTCTATCGACGACAAATTTAAGATTAAAAATAAAAATAA